>CM069857.1:289847682-290527682 GCA_036172795.1 Pelodytes ibericus
GGAAACTGATAATTGAATTTGCTGCCATACTTGCTGGTGACCAATCAGGGACTAGAAAACTGCGGACGACCACTCGCCTGTGACGGGGGCGTGGCGAGGTAGCAGACCTGGCGGCTCTGGGGTTTTAACTTGGACCTTTAACTGAGCGACCAATCAGCACAGCACCTACAGAGCTGTTAAAACGAGCAACCAATCAGCACAGTGCTGGGCCTTTAACTCACTAACCAATCAGTGTAGTGCCAACATTTTGCATAAAGAAGTATTGAATCTCTAATATAAAAGGTATCTTTAAAGTGTTCAAAGGCCTTCAACGAACATTTTTTATTTTTATATATTTCTTACTGTATTTATATTTATCTGTTTGTGTGAGTTTGTGGCACAATCCTCAGCATGCTTAATATGTGTCTGAACCATCTGATCTTGTATCACAGGAGGAGCAAGGAGAGGAGATATTTACTGTGCAGTGTAAGGAGGAGGAAAATCCTACAGAGATAAGCTCCGGTGAGAATTATCTTAAATATTTATGCGGAGATGGGATCTTTTAATCTTTTTAACTTGTAATAAATATTCTTCATTGCTTAGCTAATTACTTTTACAAATAAATTGTGACATCAATTTGGTTTCAGAATCAACAGTTCATATGTGTTTGGTGCTTGATGATGCTCATACAAAATACTGCTGCTAATAGTTAATTGTCTGAAGCACATAGTAATCTGACCAGTCATAATGAAATGTTTTAAATCCTCTTTATGCTCCTCTGTTTCCTTTAGGTTTGTCTGTCAACTGGGAAACCAAACAGGAAGTGCATGACCATTTCCTCTCGGCCTCAGACTGTGCAATGAATGATACCGATGTTACCCAGAATGCTCCAGGACTGAACCTTATGGTTCTAAATGGAAAAAGTGTAATTCTGGGGGAATCTGAGACAAGTGTAAATAATGACCCGACCTCCACTGGTGAATTCCATCTTACAGACCAGTGTCAGGAAAGCAGGGCTGCGGCCTATTGGTCTGGACATGTTAAACATGACAAACAGGATACAAATGAAAGGAAGATGGGAGAGCAGTTGTTGGCAAAGACACACAGCCGCAGACAAGCACATCTTAACATACAGGGGAGTAAGAGAAGGCACATATGCTCTGACTGTGGAAAAGAATTTAAAAGACCATCTACTCTTGAAATACATAAGAGAATCCACACAGGAGAGAAGCCATTTGCATGCTCGGAGTGTGGGAAATCATTCACCTGGGTTTCATCCCTTTACCTCCATCAGAAGATTCACACAGGAGAGAAACCATATGTCTGCTCTGACTGTGGGAAATCGTTTAGCCTCTCATACAACCTTCATGCCCACCAGAGGACTCACACCGGAGTGAAGCCATTCGGGTGTCCTGAGTGCGGGAAATCATTTAGCCGCTCATCCAATCTTCATGCCCACCAGAGGATTCACACGGGAGAGAAGCCATTTGGATGTCCTGAGTGCGGGAAACCTTTTTCGTCAAAAAACGCTCTAAATGGACATCGGAAGAGTCACTCAGGAGAAAGGCCATTCGAATGTCCTGAGTGTGGGAAACGCCTTTCGTCAAAACAAGCTCTGGATGGACACCGGGTAATTCACACGGGAGTGAAGCCGTTCGAATGTCCTGAGTGTGGGAAACGTCTTTCGTCAAAACAAGCTCTGGATGGACACCGGCAGAGTCACGCGGGAGAGAAACCGTTCGGGTGTCTTGAGTGCGGAAAATGTTTTTTGACAAAGAAAGCCCTGCTTAAACACCAGAAGATTCACACTGAATAGAGGCTATTCTGCTTGCGGGAAAACCTTCTCTAACCATTACCATCTTACTCGGAATCAGAAAACTCACCCAGGAGAGAAGCGGCTTTGGTGAAGTAATATCCACATCATTTTCACCAAAGCACACGCGACCTCTCCACCCAGATATGGAAGCTGACCGCATGCTGTGTGATGGTGGTGTGAGGAATGCTCTCCTGGTGTGACAGAGCCTTGTTTGTAGATCAAACAGATACGAGGAAATTAGCATTCCTTCCTTTACTGGTCCAACTTAGCAACACAGACCTCCTTATATACTGCCTCTCGCTCTCCCTTTGCATGTTCCGAGGTCAGAGCATTGGGGGATGGGGACGTCACGTGATCTGCCGGCATTCAGCCTTCAGACCATGCAGGGAGAAAGAGAGGCAGCAATGGTTGGATGTCTCTGCACCCACTACTAGAGATCAGGGAGCTGGAGAACAATGGTGGGTGCAGGCTGGCTGGTTCCAGTCCTGGGTGTGCAATTTTGGTGCTGGAGTAAGTCCTGGGTGTGCAATCTTGGTGTTGGAGTAAGTCCTGGGCGTGTGTGTACATGTCCTAAGAATGTGGGTGCTGGGCAAAGGATGTGGGGGCAATAATGAAAGAAGTGCAGGAGGTGGGGGCCCAGACTATCCGTTTCTGATGGCCACCCTAGTTATTAATAATTACTGTCTCTGTATTAGACACGGCTGTTTCAGATGCTTGTAATGCAGGTAGGTGTGTGTTCAGTCCCCCTCTGTGTGCTGTGATGTTACACAAGAAGGAGGGGCTTTGGTAGGTGGGCAGGACTGTTTCTGTTGCACAATGCTAACTCTGTTACACTTTCTATGCATTATTTATGATACAGGAAAAACTGTTAAGACAGATCTGTTTGTTCACGATACATGATACATCGCTGATCTAAAACTACATTATGTATAATAAACTAATGGTTTCTGCTTTTTTTATCTTTTCCATCGAAGTGAAATAATATATTCTGTTCATCCGGTCAATTCATCAGAGTATAACAGGAAGCGCAATAAAATAACCGGAGTGCGTTTAAGGAAGAAGACTAATAGAGACAATAAAAACATACACAGTCTAAAAAGAGGAGAATCGCGCTTCAGACACCAGGTATCTGTACTGGGGAAGCTGGAGTCCGATATCTGGTGTCACGGAATATTGCCTGACTCCACCCCTTTGTAGCTCCACCCCCTTTTGGTCCCAGGCACCATCAGAAAGTTGCCATGTACGCTACGGTTTTCTTCCTATGAACCTGAATATTAATTCCTCCTACTTCTGATTTCATGCATACAGCATCCATTCTAGCTTTGTCCCTTTTAAAAGCCATGCCCATTTCTATGACAATCACTCCGCCCCTCCATCTCTAAGCTCCACACCTTTTTTTTTTTTCCCAATCAGACTGATTCATAATAACTGTTTTATTTCTTGGAATTTCAGTGAAGTGCATGGTAATTGTAGGATTTTACTAAATCATGACGTAAAGTCATGATTTATAAAGACACAGAGTCTCATATTATGCATAATCTCTTCCTTGAATCCCTCAGCAGCAATGATATAACAACCATAAAAATACAAGTAAAAAGTAACCAATTAAAAGGTTATTAATATATCCTCCCCCTAAGAAACCTTAAAAAAGCCACCCCGCATCTACCTTAGAGTAAAAATAGTAATTCAATCTGTCATCAACAATGGTACTATTCAACTCCCATATGGGAGATGGGTTCCTACAAACCCAAAACACGCAGTAACAAAAACTGGGCTAGAGACCTCAAGGAGGGCATCTGTCCCAAAAGCGGGTCTGTATCAAGGGCACTCAAGACCATAAATAAATATACATACTCAATTGGCATAGAAAAAATATTTTAATTTATTCATTCAAGGTCCATAAAAACAGGATTCCTCTGGGTGAGAGCATGTCTAATAATAAATATAATAATGAAACCAAAAAATACCATAATAAAGACACCAGCATATAAACAAATAGCAAAAGCAAATATATATATCAATAATAACACATACAAAGACAGACAATAAAGATCCTGCAGGATAGAGGCAAAGCAAGCAAGCTAAGCTGTAATACTTAAAACATAGACCTATACACCATAGAAATCGTGCGTCCACGATATAGCTGCAAGTAAACAAAAATAAGCATGCTAGATAAAAGCAAAACCAGCTGGAAATAGTCCTGTAGCAAGGAAAAAATAAAGGTAAAAGGATGATGGCAAAAGAATAGCTCTGCATATGACAAAAATAGGCTAAGCACACTTGGAGAACAATATATATATATTAACAGTGTGCAATCAGAGGATAGGCTCCAAAGTTTAAAGTCCACAAGTAGTGATGTTAAGTGTAACTTTCCTTGGGAAATGCATATATGCTGTCTGGAGCGCTGGATAGCTAGCAGACTAGGTACCTGAAGCCCCTGGACGCAACCCTCCGGTTACCTCCAGTGAAGCGGTTGCCTGGTATAAACTGCTCAGCGTCACGGCAAGATCATTGAATAAAATGTCCCAGATTTAACGGAAAGAATAAAACAGGTACTTGTAGAGAGTCCTCCAAACTGAATCGCCTCTTCCGCGTCCTAAGCTCCACCCACAGGAACGTGACATAAACATGAGAGGGAAAAAAACGACGATCGTTTCGCAGAACGCTTCTTCCGGGTAATGACGCTCACAGTGAGCAGTTCCTTTATATGTAATCACCGGACATGCAAAACTTTAATTGGTTAAACACACAATTGCAATGATTGTCCAAGTACTTGATTAGTTCATACATAAAGTTGCAGATTGTTAAAGTATCCTTAAATTAAACACATAATACATCAAAGCCCTGAGGTCAGACCACTCTACTTGAAACAAAAAGGCTAAATAACACAAAATCAACTAATAATAATTAATGAAGAAAAAATAATAATAGTAAAATGAAAGATAAACAATGAAAAAATAATAATAATAAAACAAAATGTATTACATTAAAACAATAAACGAAGAAACCTTAAGGGGAAGAGCAGAGGACAATGTCTATAACTGAATAGGTTCATCTACACTGGAAAACACATCAAACAACAAAGAGTTTACAAAGACAAATGCTCAAACGGGCAAAAAACAACCATATTTTATTTAATCGTTCATGCCTTCAGGTGCCAAAGAGCATAGATTCACCATCCATTGACATTCTGCTTGTAGGAGTTTCCTATCCAAATTGCCTCCTCTAAACCCTACCATAACCACCTCCACCCCCCAGGCCTTTAAATCCATCTCCCTACTTTCATGGCATTCCAAGAAGTGGAGGGCCACCGGGCTGTCTTCATTGACATTCCTAATGTCTCCCAAATGTTCCAAAATCCTATCTTTTAGTCGTCTAATTGTTTTGCCCACATAAAATGTATTACACGGACATTATAGGACATAAATGACACCTGACGTGTTACAAGTAATATGATCCTTAACATAGAACTGTTCCCTTTTGTGATTGGACCATTTCTTGACTTTTTTGATCACATGGCACGCTTTGCAGTATTTGCAAGGGAAATAGCCACCTCGATTTGCTCTCCTGCTTTAACCAGTCTTGTTGTGACTCAGATCTTTCAAAGTGGCTGTGTACCAAAAGGTCCTTAAGATTTGGGGCCCTCCTAGCTGTCCGCTGTGGCCTATCCCCAATAAATTTCGTAATCCCCGTGTCCATTTGGAGAATTTTCCAGTGTTTGGTAAGAATGGATCTAATTGTCCCCCACTGATCATTAAATGTTGAAATAAATCTAACTACATTGTCTTTGTCCCGTTTAGGTCCTTCTCCAAATAATAAATCATCCCTGTTGCTATCTCTAGCCCTCTGGTAACCTCTGGATATACACTTTTTACCATAACCTCTTTCTAAAAAACGATGTCTCATCTCTTCTGCTTGTGTAATAAATCTATTATCCGTAGAACAATTTCTCCTTTTACGTAAGTACTGTCCAATAGGAATAACGTGTATCAAAGACTTAGGATGATGACTGTCTGCTCTCAGTAAGGAATTGGTAGCTGTAGCTTTCCGATAAGTGTCTGTTTCCAGGTCATCTCCTAATTTAATGATATTTAAATCCAGAAAAGACAATTCACATTTACTGGACTCAAAAGTGAAGCGGAGGTTTTGATTATTGTTGCCTTTTGCCAACATAAATTCCCCCAGCTCCACTTCTGTGCCCTCCCAAATGACCAAAATGTCATCTATATAGCGGATCCAGAGAGCGGGTCTAGGACACTTCTTCGCCGCATCTTCATCGCTGACAGTTCAACGCGGCAGTTAGAACGCAGAACTGTCAGAAATGAAGTATAACGCGGCCGTTTCACCGCGGCTGCAGCTATGTAAGAGCTGACAGTTCAGCACTGAACTTGTCAGCTCTTACAAATCTAAAAGTAAAACTAAAATAACCCCCCTAATAAATGATTCCCCCCCCAATAGTAACACTAAACACTAAACCCCAATACTAACACTAAAATTAACCCCAATACTAAAATTAACCCCCTAAACCCTAATACTAACCCCCGACCCCTAATACTAACCCCCGACCCCTAATACTAAAGTTAACCCCCTAAACCCTAATACTAACCCCCAACCCCATATACTAATATTAACCCCCTAAACCCTACAACTAACCCGAATATTAACCCCCGATCCCTAATAGTAAAATTAACCCCTAACACTAAACCTAATTCTAACCCCCTAAACCCTAATTCTAAACAAACTAAAATCGGTAAAATACTTACCTTTAGCAATGAAATGTCCCGCATAAAGTCGGCGGTGAAGCGGCTGCGCGGAAGCAGCCGCGATGAAGTGTCCCATCTCCCCAGAGAGCCACGTGTGCCCCAACCGTGTCCGATAATTGGCCAAATACCACTTCCTGCTCCCATGCACCCAAATGCAAACAAGCGTATGTGGGGGCACACGTGGCTCCCATGGCCGTACCTCTTTTCTGGAGATAATAACGCTGGTCAAATGTAAAATAGTTGTTTGTAAGTATCAGCTCCAGAAGTTCCAGAACAAAATCTGTATGTTTATTAAATCTCTCTCCTCTAGTTCTAAGGAAATATTCTGAGGCCTTTAGGGATAGATGAGTAGAGACTTTCTACATCAATGGTCACCAACAAAGTGGTTTCTGTCAACGTAAGGCCCTCTAATCTACGTAGGACATCTGTAGTGTCCTTAACATATGAGGGCAGAGTCGTTAAAAAAGGGGTAAAGGATGTCATCTACATATCTGCTAATATTTTCAAGGGGGCCTCCAATACCGGCCACAATTGGACGCCCCGGAGGGTGGATCATACTTTTTTGCAGTTTTGGTATTGTGTAAAAAGTGTGGACAACAGGGTGGCTACTAACAAGAGTTTTGTGTTCATCCAGATTTATTAACCCTGACCGATAGGCCTGATCCAATTTCTCCATAAGAGTATTGACTATCTTAATCGTGGGATTTGATTTCAAGACCTCATACTGTTCTTTATCCCTAAGTTGTTTGCGTATTTCGAACACATAAAGACTCTCCTTCCCCTCTCCTCCCCCTCCCAACAGTATAAAACCCCATAGTCACATAAGCTCCTCGTCTTTGATGGACCATAAACCAATATATTAAAACCAACGATTCGGCAAACGCTGTAGATTACCACGAACCACCGAATCACTCGTAGTTGGTCTAGTAAGAGACAACCTTTCGACGTGAAACTCCGACAAATAGGTTCTTCATGCTAGGAAGGAAAGAGAAAGGTAAGGATCTGAGTGGGTTTATCGGACGACTAGGACTGATATCTGACTGGGGGAAGGAACGGCATTGCTACATTTTGGGACTAAGGAGATTGGAAACGATGCAAGAATAGTTGCGATCCATGGTTTATTGGTGGCTAATATCCTAATTGTTAGAAATTGGAAATCTAGCCTACCATTCCAATATGCCCATTTCTTTAACGGATTAAGTTACCATTTGACAATGGAGCGCGACCCGAGTTGGAATTCTGATATGTCTGGAAAAAAATATAATCAGTACCAATTATGGCTAGACTCCCTATAAGCTACTAGCAGTCCTATGGACGTTTAATATGAACGAGTAGAACAGTGTTTGAGTTTTTGTATGGGATATCAGGGTCTCCTCTCTCTTGGATCACCCTGACGGCTCTATCGGTGTAATTGTATGTGTAAGTGGATCCGATTCTATATGTCTAAATCTTTTGGTTCTAGATAAAATCATCATCTAGCTACAACCTTTATAGAACTACCATGTTTGCTTGATCCCTAGATCACGAATGCGGATGTTGCATGTATTTGTGTATGTAGTACCAATATTGTATATGTATTTGTGATGTTTTTTTTGTGGTAGGATTAATACTACAATTATTGTAGTATTAAAACAAAACTTTATAAATAAACAAAAAAAGAAAATGGTAAGGATCAGAGATACAAGTAAGGTGTCCATGAATCAAAGTCTCAAGATGGTAATACATATATAAATCAAGTAACATAGAAAAAAGAATATCTAACAACATTTTGACAATAAACCATAAATCCAGGGTAGGGAAAAATCATAAGAGGGAGGTAATAATAGTCGCCTCCGTGTCTTTATAAATCATGACTTTACCTCCAACAATCCTACAATTTAAAAAAGACACGGAGTCTCATATTATGCATGTTCCTCATGGCGAAAAGTGGAATTCTCAGGACCAGTCAGCCACCTTCATAATGTCTTTGAGTCGGCAACCCAAAGCGAATGCTCTAGAAGCCATAGCTCCTCTTACTGAATGAGGCCCAAATATAGAAACATCAACACCTGCCTCCATCTGACCCATCTTGCCAAAGATGATGTAGGTACCGGTTGATGGGGACTATGAATGGCCAAAAACAAGTGAGGATGTGAAGGCAGCCGAAACTGATCCGTCCTAGCTTTATACTCCTTGAGCCATAACACCGGATGCAAGTGAGGGTGGTCCAGAAAGAAAGGATAGAAAACTGACTTGATTGATGTCTTCGTGCGCCTGGAGATATCAAACAATACACCCTCCGGGGAGAAGGACCGAGAGCCAATATCCAGTGCCCTGACATCTGAAACGTGTTTGCAGGAGAGGAGACACACGAGAATAACTAGTTTGGCTGACAATTGTTTCAACTATAACATCATTCTGTGGCCAGAGTTCCAGAAAGGATAAAACTAGATTAACGTCCCAAAGGTTAGAATACCTGGGTAATGGGGGGCCTAGTCAACCTAATGCCTTTCAACACACGACAAACTTGTGTATGTTTATCTGCTGGACCACCATCAGAACATTTATCGAAGGATGAGCAAAACTCCCTCTTCAAACGTAGAGGTAAAAAATCTGAGGATTCCCATCATAGGTGCCAGTAGGAGATCCAACTGTTGTCCCATGCACCAATTAACCAATGACTTCCAGGCATGTGTATATGCTCTTCTGGTGCCAGATGCCCAAGCTCCGGCTAGGAGGTCTCCAGTCATTTGTGGAACATCTGAGAGGCTCCAGGGTCCCCTGAAATCAGCCAAGCCAGTAGGGTTAACTGTCCCGTTTGTATGAGTGAATGGGGATTCCCTTCTGCATCTAATAACAAATCTGTAGACATTGGAAGGAGCCAGGGAAAGTCGATCAACATTTCCAGAAGCGCTGGGAAACCAGTTGACTTTCCCTCAAAGGAGTGATCAGCACCAGAGACCCCTGTTGGCCACAAAGATGTGTCAGTGTCTGAGCGATGAGACAGAATGGGGGAAAGGCATAATGCCTGCGTCGAGGCCAGACCTGAAGGAACACATCCACAGCTAGCGCTTCCGGATCTGGCCTCCAGCTGAAGAAGTTGAGCTGTTCACACGCAAAGCAAAAAAATCTAGATCCAAGGGGCCCATAACGTTACTAGCTGTCAAAACACTGATGACAGTAGACACCAATTGCTTGAATCTCATAAACAAAGAGAACTCCAATCTGCGCCAGAATTTGTCAGACCTGGAATATGGGTAGCCTGGATAGACAAGTTGTGTGCCAGGCAAAAGTGCCAGAACTCTAGAGCCAAATGTGAAAACCTAGAAATTCCAGTCTCTGAGCAGGCTTCAATACAGATTTGTCCCAGTTGATCAGGAACCCCAGACCTTGCAAAAGATCTAAGGTCCAAGAAAGATGAAGATGAAGGGAACGTAAAGTTTGGGACATGATCAGGATATCGTCCAGGTATACAATCAGCCTGACAACCTTTCTGCGAAGGAAAGCCCCAAACGGAGACATGAAATATGCCCCGACAAAAAACTTTTGGTTGAAGACCCTCACATATTAAATTGGACTTTATCTAAGGCCGTAAAGGTCTGGACAAACGCGCCTAGGTCTTTCACGAAATTGTCCCCAAATAGTAAGCACTTAGCTTTTGGGCCATGTTCAGAGGTAGCTAGATTAACAAGTTTAGACTCGATCTTAAGCAGGATAGCCTTCCTGTGCTCTGTGGCAAAGATCTCTAATTCTAAGATCTTTGTCAGGGGTCCCAAGATGTTCAGGACTTTATCCTGGAAGTTCCTTAATGAGTAATCTAGGCCTTTCCTGGCCATCCGCCCAGTTTTACCTAAAAATTGGGTGATTTTGGGGTCAATGGAAGGAGTGCTGCATACCGCATTAGGAACAATAGGCCTTGGGCACTCGGCCCTCAACTTGTCTCTGGTCGCCCTATCGAGGGGTTTGCTAACCCTCAACGCCAAGTATTCAGCTATGTGAGCGGCAAGCACTCATTCAGCCGATCTAGGGTGCTGTAAGTCCTCTGGACAACACTGTTGGATAACACTGTGTCAATCTCGGGTAATTTCATCCCCAGAATGATCGCGCATGACAAAGCCTGCCTAATCATCATGGTCCGAGGTACCAGACCCATCCGACACCCCCTCTGACATGGACTCAAGAGTCCGAATCCGATAAGGCTCTAGCCTTTTTCCATTTTTGCACTTATTTTCCCCTGTGCGTGGCTCTTTTGCGCGGTGGTAGAGCGTCATCATTGACATGACGTTATATATGTCCGGATTAATAATTTTGTTTTGTTTAATTTTGTTTTCACAAACATACGTGCAAGCCTGTCTCTCTCACACTCTGCCGCTCATTCACATACATATAAGCCTGTCTCTCTCACACTCACATTCTGCCGCTCACTCGCAAACATACGTGTAAGCCTGTCTCTCTCACACTCACATTCTGCCGCTCACTCGCAAACATACGTGTAAGCCTGTCTCTCTCACACTCACATTCTGCCACTCACAATCATACGCGTAAGCTTCCATCTATTCAAAATCACCATAGTGCACAATATATCTTATTGACACCACCATGGTGCACGCTATAGCTTATCAACACCACCATAGTGCACAATAGATCTAATCAACACCACCATAGTGCACAATAGATCTATTAAACACCACCATAGTGCACAATAAATCTATTCAACACCACCATGGTGCACAATAAATCTATTCAACACCACCATAGTACACAATAAATCTATTCAACACCACCATACTGCACCATAGATCTATTTGACACCACCATAGTGCAGAATAAATCTATTCAACACCACCATAGTACACAATAAATCTATTCAACACCACCATAGTGCACAATAGATCTATTCAACACCACCATACTGCACAATAGATCTGTTTGACACCACCATAGTGCACAATAAATCTATTCAACACCACAATAGATCTATTCGACACCACCATAGTGCACAATAGATCTATTCGACACCACCATAGTGCACAATAGATCTATTCGACACCACCATAGTGCACAACATAACTTATTGACACCACCATAGTGCACAATATATCTCAGAAATGGATGATAATTGAACATTCGGATTGTATTGTAAGGCCAGTACAAAATGGCCAAGGTGGTAACCCTATCCGAGAGCCCATCAAGCGTATAACCTTTATTAAATGACAGCAGTTGGCAAAATAATATAGTTTATTGAAAAATATCAAGTATGAGCATTTTACATAGAATCTTGGGTCATTCAACACGTATCTGCCCTGTGATAGAGCAATACAGAGCAAAGACGATCAATAATGTACTGTATTTATATTCTTTCACTGAAGCATTTCTATTTAAACTTCTACACTTGATGCAATCTATTAATTAAACATAACTTGCTGATAGTTACATGGATGACATATCCCCCCTTTCTCAGAGAGAGACCCTTATATTATCCATGTCTGTCACAGCAATGATGATATTAATATACATTTTACCATAAGCTGCACCAGTTCCAGGTCAGATCTCCTCACCCTCCAGCTTACACAACATAAATAGGAGCTGACAGAAAAGCAGACACACTGTGTGATACTTCTCAATACATTATATCTATTGCTTTAGCTTTGCACCAGTGATTTGTATTCTGCTTTACATTAGAAACAGATTGAACATGTCACAGTGCTGGGCACACACTGACTGGAAGATGGGTCTGGGCGCAGGGTGATGTCGTTTCAATAAGGGACATTGTCCGAAAAAGAATTATGATGCATTTTACCCGCGACCTCGACTTTTGGTTCCATCACTGGCGCCATTTTATTGGAGCTATTTGGCACGAATTCGATTAAATGTGGTCTCTAGTAAAATGGCCGTCTTTATATTTTATGTCGTCATGTAATGGAGACCAATTGTATGAATAACGTCTGGAGTAGAAATCTCGTGTGTGTAGAGCTCTAGTGGTGAGAAGAAGGATTTTGGATTAACGGACACGATCTTCGGCGCTTCCGTATTCGCCACCTCCAGGTATTGCGACTTTATCCAGTGTCCCGCTCACCCCCATCCCCACTATCCCCCCAGTGTCCCTCTCACCCCCATCCCTACTATCCCCCCCAGTGTCCCTCTCACCCCCATCCCCACTATCCCCCCAGTGTCCCTCTCACCCCCATCCCCACTATCCCCCCAGTGTCCCTCTCACCCCCATCCCCACTATCCCCCCCAGTGTCCCTCTCACCCCCATCCCTACTATCCCCCCCAGTGTCCCTCTCACCCCCATCCCCACTATCCCCCAGTGTCCCTCTCACCCCATCCTCACTATCCCTCCAGTGTCCCTCTCACCCGTATCCCCACTGTCCCCCCAGTGTCCCTCTCACCCGTATCCCCACCATCCCCCCAGTGTCCCTCTCACCACCATCCCCACTATCTTCCCAGTGTCCCTCTCACCACCATCCCCACTATCCTCCCAGTGTCCCTCTCACTCCCATCCCCACTATCCCCCCAGTGTCCCTCTCACCCCCATCCCCACTATCCCCCCAGTGTCCCTCTCACCCCCATCCCCACTATCCCCCCAGTGTCCCTCTCACATACATGCCCACTATCCCCCCAGTGTCCCTCTCACCTCCATCACCACTATACTCCCAGTGTCCCTCTCACCCCCGTCCCCACTATCCCCCAGTGTCTCTCTCACCCCCATCCCCACTATCCTCCCAGTGTCCCTGTCACCAGCATCCCCACTATCCCTAATTGTCCCTCTCACCCCCATCCCCACTATCCCCCAGTGTCCCTGTCACCACCATCCTCACTATCCCCCCAGTGTCCCTGTCACCACCATCCTCACTATCCCCCCAGTGTCCCTCTCACCTCCATCCTCACTATCCCCCCTGTGTCCCTCTCACCTACATCACCACTATACTCCCCGTGTCCCTCTCACCAGCATCCCCACTATCCCTCATTGTCCCTCTCATCCCCATCCCCACTTTCCCCACAGTATCCCTCTCACCACCATCCTCACTATCCCCCCAGTGTCCCTCTCACCTCCATCCTCACTATCCCCCCAGTGTCCCTCTCACCACTATCCTCTGTGTCCCTCTCACCCCCATCACCACTATACTCCCTGTGTCCCTCTCACCTCCATCACCACTATACTCCCTGTGTCCCTCTCACCCCCATCCCCACTATCCCCCAGTGTCCCTCTCACCCCCATGCCCACTATCCCCCCAGTGTCCCTCTCCCCCCCAGTGTCCCTCTCACCCCCATCCCCACTATCCTCCCAGTGTCCGCTCTCACCCCCATCCCCACTATCCCCCCAGTGTCCCTCTCACCCCCATCCCCACTATCCTCCCAGTCTCCCTCTCACTCCCATCCCCACTATCCCCCTAGTGTCCCTCTCACCCCCATTCCCACTATCCCCCTAGTGTCCCTCTCACCCCCATTCCCACTATCCCCCCAGTGTCCCTCTCACCCCATCCTCACTATCCCCCCAGTGTCCCTCTCACCACCATCCTCACTATCCCCCCAGTGTCCCTCTCACCTCCATTACCACTATACTCCCAGTGTCCCTCTCACCCCCGTCCCCACTCTCCCCCAGTGTCCTACTATCCCCCCAGTGTCCCTCTCACCAGCATCCCCACTATCCCTCATTGTCCCTCTCATCCCCATCCCCACTATCCCCCCAGTATCCCTCTCACCACCATCCTCACTATCCCCCCAGTGTCCCTCTCACCTCCATCCTCACTATCCCCCAGTATCCCTCTCACCTCCATCACCACTATACTCCGTGTCCCTCTCATCCCCGTCCCCACTATCCCCCAGTGTCCTACTATCCCCCCAGTGTCCCTCTCACCAGCATCCCCACTATCCCTCATTGTCCATCTCATCCCCATCCCCACTATCCCCCCAGTGTCCCTCTCACCTCCATCCTCACTATCCCCCCAGTGTCCCTCTCACCTCCATCACCACTATACTCCCAGTGTCCCTCTCACCCCCATCCCCACTATCCCCCAGTGTCCCTCGCACCCCCATCCCCACTCTCCCCCCCAGTGTCCCTCTCACCCCCATCCCCACTATCCTCCCAGTGTCCCTCTCACCACCATCCCCACTATCCTCCCAGTCTCCCTCTCACCCCCATCCCCACTATCCCCCTAGTGTCCCTCTCACCCCCATCCCCACTATTCCCCTAGTGTCCCTCTCACCCCCATTCCCACTATCCCCCCAGTGTCCCTCTCACCCCATCCCCACTATCCCCCGTGTCCCTCTCACCCCCATCCCCACTATCCCCCCAGTGTCCCTCTCACCCCCATCCCCACTATCCCCCCAGTGTCCCTCTCACCCCCGTCCCCACTCTCCCCCAGTGTCCTACTATCCCCCCAGTGTCCCTCTCACCAGCATCCCCACTATCCCTCATTGTCCCTCTCACCCCCATCCCCACTATCCCCCCAGTGTCCTTCTCACCACCATCCTCACTATCCCCTCAGTGTCCCTCTCACCTCCATCACCACTACCCCCCCAGTGTCCCTCACCTCCATCACCACTACCCCCCCAGTGTCCCTCTCACCCCCATCCCCACTATCCTCCCAGTGTCCCTCTCACCACCATCCCCACTATCCCCCCAGTGTCCCTCTCACTACCATCCCCACTATCCCCCCAGTGTCCCTCTCACCCCCATCCCCACTATCCTCCCAGTGTCCCTCTCACCCCCATCCCCACTATCCTCCCAGTGTCCCTCTCACCCCCATCCCCACTATCCTCCCAGTGTCCCTCTCACCCCCATCCCCACTATCCTCCCAGTGTCCCTCTCACTCCCATCCCCACTATCCTCCCAGTGTCCCTGTCACCCCCATCCCCACTATCCCCCCAGTGTCCCTCTCACCCCCCATCCCCACTATCCTCCCAGTCTACCTCACTCCCATCCCCACTATCCCCCGTGTCCCTCTCACCCCCATTCCCACTATCCCCCAGTGTCCCTCTCACCCCCGTCCCCACTATCCCCCAGTGTCCTACTATCCCCCCAGTGTCCCTCTCACCAGCATCCCCACTATCCCTAATTGTCCCTCTCACCCCCATCCCCACTATCCTCCCAGTGTCCCTCTCACCCCCGTCCCCACTCTCCCCCAGTGTCCTACTATCCCCCCAGTGTCCCTCTCACCAGCATCCCCACTATCCCTCATTGTCCCTCTCATCCCCATCCCCACTATCCCCCCAGTATCCCTCTCACCACCATCCTCACTATCCCCCCAGTGTCCCTCTCACCTCCATCCTCACTATCCCCCAGTATCCCTCTCACCTCCATCACCACTATACTCCGTGTCCCTCTCATCCCCGTCCCCACTATCCCCCAGTGTCCTACTATCCCCCCAGTGTCCCTCTCACCAGCATCCCCACTATCCCTCATTGTCCATCTCATCCCCATCCCCACTATCCCCCCAGTGTCCCTCTCACCTCCATCCTCACTATCCCCCCAGTGTCCCTCTCACCTCCATCACCACTATACTCCCAGTGTCCCTCTCACCCCCATCCCCACTATCCCCCAGTGTCCCTCGCACCCCCATCCCCACTCTCCCCCCCAGTGTCCCTCTCACCCCCATCCCCACTATCCTCCCAGTGTCCCTCTCACCACCATCCCCACTATCCTCCCAGTCTCCCTCTCACCCCCATCCCCACTATCCCCCTAGTGTCCCTCTCACCCCCATCCCCACTATTCCCCTAGTGTCCCTCTCACCCCCATTCCCACTATCCCCCCAGTGTCCCTCTCACCCCATCCCCACTATCCCCCGTGTCCCTCTCACCCCCATCCCCACTATCCCCCCAGTGTCCCTCTCACCCCCATCCCCACTATCCCCCCAGTGTCCCTCTCACCCCCGTCCCCACTCTCCCCCAGTGTCCTACTATCCCCCCAGTGTCCCTCTCACCAGCATCCCCACTATCCCTCATTGTCCCTCTCACCCCCATCCCCACTATCCCCCCAGTGTCCTTCTCACCACCATCCTCACTATCCCCTCAGTGTCCCTCTCACCTCCATCACCACTACCCCCCCAGTGTCCCTCACCTCCATCACCACTACCCCCCCAGTGTCCCTCTCACCCCCATCCCCACTATCCTCCCAGTGTCCCTCTCACCACCATCCCCACTATCCCCCCAGTGTCCCTCTCACTACCATCCCCACTATCCCCCCAGTGTCCCTCTCACCCCCATCCCCACTATCCTCCCAGTGTCCCTCTCACCCCCATCCCCACTATCCTCCCAGTGTCCCTCTCACCCCCATCCCCACTATCCTCCCAGTGTCCCTCTCACCCCCATCCCCACTATCCTCCCAGTGTCCCTCTCACTCCCATCCCCACTATCCTCCCAGTGTCCCTGTCACCCCCATCCCCACTATCCCCCCAGTGTCCCTCTCACCCCCCATCCCCACTATCCTCCCAGTCTACCTCACTCCCATCCCCACTATCCCCCGTGTCCCTCTCACCCCCATTCCCACTATCCCCCAGTGTCCCTCTCACCCCCGTCCCCACTATCCCCCAGTGTCCTACTATCCCCCCAGTGTCCCTCTCACCAGCATCCCCACTATCCCTAATTGTCCCTCTCACCCCCATCCCCACTATCCCCCAGTGTCCCTGTCACCACCATCCTCACTATCCCCCCAGTGTCCCTCTCACCTCCATCCTCACTATCCCCCCAGTGTCCCTCTCACCTCCATCACCACTATACTCCCTGTGTCCCTCTCACCCCCATCCCCACTATCCCCCCAGTGTCCCTCTCCTCCCCAGTGTCCCTCTCACCCCAATCCCCACTATCCTCCCAGTGTCCCTCTCACCACCATCCCCACTATCCTCCCAGTCTCCCTCTCACCCCCATCCCCACTATCCCCCTAGTGTCCCTCTCACCCCCATCCCCACTATTCCCCTAGTGTCCCTCTCACCCCCATTCCCACTATCCCCCCAGTGTCCCTCTCACCCCATCCCCACTATCCCCCGTGTCCCTCTCACCCCCATCCCCACTATCCCCCCAGTGTCCCTCTCACCCCCATCCCCACTATCCCCCCAGTGTCCCTCTCACTCCCATCCCCACTATCCCCCCAGTGTCCCTCTCACTCCCATCCCCACTATCCCCCCAGTGTCCCTCTCACCTACATCCTCACTATCCCCCCAGTGTCCCTCTCACCTACATCCTCACTATCCCCCCAGTGTCCCTCTCACCACCATCCTCACTATCCCCCCAGTGTCCCTCTCACCTCCATCACCACTATACTCCCAGTGTCCCTCTCACCCCCGTCCCCACTCTCCCCCAGTGTCCTACTATCCCCCCAGTGTCCCTCTCACCAGCATCCCCACTATCCCTCATTGTCCCTCTCACCCCCATCCCCACTATCCCCCCAGTGTCCTTCTCACCACCATCCTCACTATCCCCTCAGTGTCCCTCTCACCTCCATCACCACTACCCCCCCAGTGTCCCTCTCACCTCCATCACCACTACCCCCCCAGTGTCCCTCTCACCCCCATCCCCACTATCCTCCCAGTGTCCCTCTCACCACCATCCCCACTATCCCCCCAGTGTCCCTCTCACCCCCATCCCCACTATCCCCCCAGTGTCCCTCTCACCCCCATCCCCACTATCCTCCCAGTGTCCCTCTCACCCCCATCCCCACTATCCTCCCAGTGTCCCTCTCACCCCCATCCCCACTATCCTCCCAGTGTCCCTCTCACCCCCATCCCCACTATCCTCCCAGTGTCCCTCTCACCCCCATCCCCACTATCCTCCCAGTGTCCCTGTCACCCCCATCCCCACTATCCCCCCAGTGTCCCTCTCACCCCCCATCCCCACTATCCTCCCAGTCTACCTCACTCCCATCCCCACTATCCCCCGTGTCCCTCTCACCCCCATTCCCACTATCCCCCGTGTCCCTCTCACCCCTATCCCCCCAGTGTCCCTCTCACTCCCATCCCCACTATCCCCCCAGTGTCCCTCACCACCATCCTCACTATCCCCCCAGTGTCCCTCTCACCCCCGTCCCCACTATCCCCCAGTGTCCTACTATCCCCCCAGTGTCCCTCTCACCAGCATCCCCACTATCCCTAATTGTCCCTCTCACCCCCATCCCCACTATCCCCCAGTGTCCCTGTCACCACCATCCTCACTATCCCCCCAGTGTCCCTCTCACCTCCATCCTCACTATCCCCCCAGTGTCCCTCTCACCTCCATCACCACTATACTCCCCGTGTCCCTCTCACCAGCATCTCCACTATCCCTCATTGTCCCTCTCATCCCCATCCCCACTTTCCCCACAGTATCCCTCTCACCACCATCCTCACTATCCCCCCAGTGTCCCTCTCACCTCCATCCTCACTATCCCCCCAGTGTCCCTCTCACCTCCATCCTCACTATCCCCCCAGTGTCCCTCTCACCTCCATCACCACTATACTCCCTGTGTCCCTCTCACCTCCATCACCACTATACTCCCTGTGTCCCTCTCACCCCCATCCCCACTATCCCCCCAGTGTCCCTCTCCTCCCCTGTGTCCCTCTCACCCCCATCCCCACTATCCCCCCAGTGTCCCTCTCACCCCCATCTCCACTATCCCCCCAGTGTCCCTCTCACCCCCATCCCCACTATCCTCCCAGTCTCCCTCTCACTCCCATCCCCACTATCCCCCTAGTGTCCCTCTCACCCCCATCCCCACTATCCTCCCAGTGTCCCTGTCACCCCCATCCCCACTATCCCCCCAGTGTCCCTCTCACCCCCCATCCCCACTATCCTCCCAGTCTACCTCACTCCCATCCCCACTATCCCCCGTGTCCCTCTCACCCCCATTCCCACTATCCCCCGTGTCCCTCTCACCCCTATCCCCCCAGTGTCCCTCTCACTCCCATCCCCACTATCCCCCCAGTGTCCCTCACCACCATCCTCACTATCCCCCCAGTGTCCCTCTCACCCCCGTCCCCACTATCCCCCAGTGTCCTACTATCCCCCCAGTGTCCCTCTCACCAGCATCCCCACTATCCCTAATTGTCCCTCTCACCCCCATCCCCACTATCCCCCAGTGTCCCTGTCACCACCATCCTCACTATCCCCCCAGTGTCCCTCTCACCTCCATCCTCACTATCCCCCCAGTGTCCCTCTCACCTCCATCACCACTATACTCCCCGTGTCCCTCTCACCAGCATCTCCACTATCCCTCATTGTCCCTCTCATCCCCATCCCCACTTTCCCCACAGTATCCCTCTCACCACCATCCTCACTATCCCCCCAGTGTCCCTCTCACCTCCATCCTCACTATCCCCCCAGTGTCCCTCTCACCTCCATCCTCACTATCCCCCCAGTGTCCCTCTCACCTCTATCACCACTATACTCCCTGTGTCCCTCTCACCTCCATCACCACTATACTCCCTGTGTCCCTCTCACCCCCATCCCCACTATCCCCCCAGTGTCCCTCTCCTCCCCTGTGTCCCTCTCACCCCCATCCCCACTATCCCCCCAGTGTCCCTCTCACCCCCATCTCCACTATCCCCCCAGTGTCCCTCTCACCCCCATCCCCACTATCCTCCCAGTCTCCCTCTCACTCCCATCCCCACTATCCCCCTAGTGTCCCTCTCACCACCATTCCCACTATCCCCCTAGTGTCCCTCTCACCCCCATTCCCACTATCCCCCCAGTGTCCCTCTCACCCCATCCTCACTATCCCCCCAGTGTCCCTCTCACCACCATCCTCACTATCCCCCCAGTGTCCCTCTCACCTCCATCACCACTATACTCCCAGTGTCCCTCTCACCCCCGTCCCCACTCTCCCCCAGTGTCCCTCTCACCACCATCCTCACTATCCCCCCCAGTGTCCCTCTCACCAGCATCCCCACTATCCCTCATTGTCCCTCTCACCCCCATCCCCACTATCCCCCCAGTGTCCTTCTCACCACCATCCTCACTATCCCCCCAGTGTCCCTCTCACCTCCATCCCCACTATCCCCCCAGTGTCCCTGTCACCTCCATCCTCACTATCCCCCCAGTGTCCCTCTCACCTCCATCACCACTATACTCCCAGTGTCCCTCTCACCCCCATCCCCACTATCCCCCAGTGTCCCTCTCACCCCCATCCCCACTATCCCCCCAGTGTCCCTCTCACCACCATCCTCACTATCCCCCCCAGTGTCCCTCTCACCTCCATCACCACTATACTCCGTGTCCCTCTCATCCCCGTCCCCACTATCCCCCAGTGTCCTACTATCCCCCCAGTGTCCCTCTCACCAGCATCCCCACTATCCCTCATTGTCCCTCTCATCCCCATCCCCACTATCCCCCCAGTGTCCCTCTCACCTCCATCCTCACTATCCCCCCAGTGTCCCTCTCACCTCCATCACCACTATACTCCCAGTGTCCCTCTCACCCCCATCCCCACTATCCCCCAGTGTCCCTCTCACCCACATCCCCACTATCCCCCCAGTGTCCCTCTCACCCCCATCCCCACTATCCCCCCAGTGTCCCTCTCACCCCCATCCCCACTATCCCCCCAGTGTCCCTCTCACCCCCATCCCCACTATCCCCCCAGTGTCCCTCTCACATACATGCCCACTATCCCCCCAGTGTCCCTCTCACCTCCATCACCACTATACTCCCAGTGTCCCTCTCACCCCCGTCCCCACTATCCCCCAGTGTCTCTCTCACCCCCATCCCCACTATCCTCCCAGTGTCCCTGTCACCAGCATCCCCACTATCCCTAATTGTCCCTCTCACCCCCATCCCCACTATCCCCCAGTGTCCCTGTCACCACCATCCTCACTATCCCCCCAGTGTCCCTGTCACCACCATCCTCACTATCCCCCCAGTGTCCCTCTCACCTCCATCCTCACTATCCCCCCTGTGTCCCTCTCACCTACATCACCACTATACTCCCCGTGTCCCTCTCACCAGCATCCCCACTATCCCTCATTGTCCCTCTTATCCCCCCAGTGTCCCTCTCACCTCCATCCTCACTATCCCCCCAGTGTCCCTCTCACCACTATCCTCTGTGTCCCTCTCACCCCCATCACCACTATACTCCCTGTGTCCCTCTCACCTCCATCACCACTATACTCCCTGTGTCCCTCTCACCCCCATCCCCACTATCCCCCAGTGTCCCTCTCACCCCCATGCCCACTATCCCCCCAGTGTCCCTCTCCCCCCCAGTGTCCCTCTCACCCCCATCCCCACTATCCTCCCAGTGTCTGCTCTCACCCCCATCCCCACTATCCCCCCAGTGTCCCTCTCACCCCCATCCCCACTATCCTCCCAGTCTCCCTCTCACTCCCATCCCCACTATCCCCCTAGTGTCCCTCTCACCCCCATTCCCACTATCCCCCTAGTGTCCCTCTCACCCCCATTCCCACTATCCCCCCAGTGTCCCTCTCACCCCATCCTCACTATCCCCCCAGTGTCCCTCTCACCACCATCCTCACTATCCCCCCAGTGTCCCTCTCACCTCCATTACCACTATACTCCCAGTGTCCCTCTCACCCCCGTCCCCACTCTCCCCCAGTGTCCTACTATCCCCCCAGTGTCCCTCTCACCAGCATCCCCACTATCCCTCATTGTCCCTCTCATCCCCATCCCCACTATCCCCCCAGTATCCCTCTCACCACCATCCTCACTATCCCCCCAGTGTCCCTCTCACCTCCATCCTCACTATCCCCCAGTATCCCTCTCACCTCCATCACCACTATACTCCGTGTCCCTCTCATCCCCGTCCCCACTATCCCCCAGTGTCCTACTATCCCCCCAGTGTCCCTCTCACCAGCATCCCCACTATCCCTCATTGTCCATCTCATCCCCATCCCCACTATCCCCCCAGTGTCCCTCTCACCTCCATCCTCACTATCCCCCCAGTGTCCCTCTCACCTCCATCACCACTATACTCCCAGTGTCCCTCTCACCCCCATCCCCACTATCCCCCAGTGTCCCTCGCACCCCCATCCCCACTCTCCCCCCCAGTGTCCCTCTCACCCCCATCCCCACTATCCTCCCAGTGTCCCTCTCACCACCATCCCCACTATCCTCCCAGTCTCCCTCTCACCCCCATCCCCACTATCCCCCTAGTGTCCCTCTCACCCCCATCCCCACTATTCCCCTAGTGTCCCTCTCACCCCCATTCCCACTATCCCCCCAGTGTCCCTCTCACCCCATCCCCACTATCCCCCGTGTCCCTCTCACCCCCATCCCCACTATCCCCCCAGTGTCCCTCTCACCCCCATCCCCACTATCCCCCCAGTGTCCCTCTCACCCCCGTCCCCACTCTCCCCCAGTGTCCTACTATCCCCCCAGTGTCCCTCTCACCAGCATCCCCACTATCCCTCATTGTCCCTCTCACCCCCATCCCCACTATCCCCCCAGTGTCCTTCTCACCACCATCCTCACTATCCCCTCAGTGTCCCTCTCACCTCCATCACCACTACCCCCCCAGTGTCCCTCACCTCCATCACCACTACCCCCCCAGTGTCCCTCTCACCCCCATCCCCACTATCCTCCCAGTGTCCCTCTCACCACCATCCCCACTATCCCCCCAGTGTCCCTCTCACTACCATCCCCACTATCCCCCCAGTGTCCCTCTCACCCCCATCCCCACTATCCTCCCAGTGTCCCTCTCACCCCCATCCCCACTATCCTCCCAGTGTCCCTCTCACCCCCATCCCCACTATCCTCCCAGTGTCCCTCTCACCCCCATCCCCACTATCCTCCCAGTGTCCCTCTCACTCCCATCCCCACTATCCTCCCAGTGTCCCTGTCACCCCCATCCCCACTATCCCCCCAGTGTCCCTCTCACCCCCCATCCCCACTATCCTCCCAGTCTACCTCACTCCCATCCCCACTATCCCCCGTGTCCCTCTCACCCCCATTCCCACTATCCCCCAGTGTCCCTCTCACCCCCGTCCCCACTATCCCCCAGTGTCCTACTATCCCCCCAGTGTCCCTCTCACCAGCATCCCCACTATCCCTAATTGTCCCTCTCACCCCCATCCCCACTATCCTCCCAGTGTCCCTCTCACCCCCGTCCCCACTCTCCCCCAGTGTCCTACTATCCCCCCAGTGTCCCTCTCACCAGCATCCCCACTATCCCTCATTGTCCCTCTCATCCCCATCCCCACTATCCCCCCAGTATCCCTCTCACCACCATCCTCACTATCCCCCCAGTGTCCCTCTCACCTCCATCCTCACTATCCCCCAGTATCCCTCTCACCTCCATCACCACTATACTCCGTGTCCCTCTCATCCCCGTCCCCACTATCCCCCAGTGTCCTACTATCCCCCCAGTGTCCCTCTCACCAGCATCCCCACTATCCCTCATTGTCCATCTCATCCCCATCCCCACTATCCCCCCAGTGTCCCTCTCACCTCCATCCTCACTATCCCCCCAGTGTCCCTCTCACCTCCATCACCACTATACTCCCAGTGTCCCTCTCACCCCCATCCCCACTATCCCCCAGTGTCCCTCGCACCCCCATCCCCACTCTCCCCCCCAGTGTCCCTCTCACCCCCATCCCCACTATCCTCCCAGTGTCCCTCTCACCACCATCCCCACTATCCTCCCAGTCTCCCTCTCACCCCCATCCCCACTATCCCCCTAGTGTCCCTCTCACCCCCATCCCCACTATTCCCCTAGTGTCCCTCTCACCCCCATTCCCACTATCCCCCCAGTGTCCCTCTCACCCCATCCCCACTATCCCCCGTGTCCCTCTCACCCCCATCCCCACTATCCCCCCAGTGTCCCTCTCACCCCCATCCCCACTATCCCCCCAGTGTCCCTCTCACCCCCGTCCCCACTCTCCCCCAGTGTCCTACTATCCCCCCAGTGTCCCTCTCACCAGCATCCCCACTATCCCTCATTGTCCCTCTCACCCCCATCCCCACTATCCCCCCAGTGTCCTTCTCACCACCATCCTCACTATCCCCTCAGTGTCCCTCTCACCTCCATCACCACTACCCCCCCAGTGTCCCTCACCTCCATCACCACTACCCCCCCAGTGTCCCTCTCACCCCCATCCCCACTATCCTCCCAGTGTCCCTCTCACCACCATCCCCACTATCCCCCCAGTGTCCCTCTCACTACCATCCCCACTATCCCCCCAGTGTCCCTCTCACCCCCATCCCCACTATCCTCCCAGTGTCCCTCTCACCCCCATCCCCACTATCCTCCCAGTGTCCCTCTCACCCCCATCCCCACTATCCTCCCAGTGTCCCTCTCACCCCCATCCCCACTATCCTCCCAGTGTCCCTCTCACTCCCATCCCCACTATCCTCCCAGTGTCCCTGTCACCCCCATCCCCACTATCCCCCCAGTGTCCCTCTCACCCCCCATCCCCACTATCCTCCCAGTCTACCTCACTCCCATCCCCACTATCCCCCGTGTCCCTCTCACCCCCATTCCCACTATCCCCCAGTGTCCCTCTCACCCCCGTCCCCACTATCCCCCAGTGTCCTACTATCCCCCCAGTGTCCCTCTCACCAGCATCCCCACTATCCCTAATTGTCCCTCTCACCCCCATCCCCACTATCCCCCAGTGTCCCTGTCACCACCATCCTCACTATCCCCCCAGTGTCCCTCTCACCTCCATCCTCACTATCCCCCCAGTGTCCCTCTCACCTCCATCACCACTATACTCCCTGTGTCCCTCTCACCCCCATCCCCACTATCCCCCCAGTGTCCCTCTCCTCCCCAGTGTCCCTCTCACCCCAATCCCCACTATCCTCCCAGTGTCCCTCTCACCACCATCCCCACTATCCTCCCAGTCTCCCTCTCACCCCCATCCCCACTATCCCCCTAGTGTCCCTCTCACCCCCATCCCCACTATTCCCCTAGTGTCCCTCTCACCCCCATTCCCACTATCCCCCCAGTGTCCCTCTCACCCCATCCCCACTATCCCCCGTGTCCCTCTCACCCCCATCCCCACTATCCCCCCAGTGTCCCTCTCACCCCCATCCCCACTATCCCCCCAGTGTCCCTCTCACTCCCATCCCCACTATCCCCCCAGTGTCCCTCTCACTCCCATCCCCACTATCCCCCCAGTGTCCCTCTCACCTACATCCTCACTATCCCCCCAGTGTCCCTCTCACCTACATCCTCACTATCCCCCCAGTGTCCCTCTCACCACCATCCTCACTATCCCCCCAGTGTCCCTCTCACCTCCATCACCACTATACTCCCAGTGTCCCTCTCACCCCCGTCCCCACTCTCCCCCAGTGTCCTACTATCCCCCCAGTGTCCCTCTCACCAGCATCCCCACTATCCCTCATTGTCCCTCTCACCCCCATCCCCACTATCCCCCCAGTGTCCTTCTCACCACCATCCTCACTATCCCCTCAGTGTCCCTCTCACCTCCATCACCACTACCCCCCCAGTGTCCCTCTCACCTCCATCACCACTACCCCCCCAGTGTCCCTCTCACCCCCATCCCCACTATCCTCCCAGTGTCCCTCTCACCACCATCCCCACTATCCCCCCAGTGTCCCTCTCACCCCCATCCCCACTATCCCCCCAGTGTCCCTCTCACCCCCATCCCCACTATCCTCCCAGTGTCCCTCTCACCCCCATCCCCACTATCCTCCCAGTGTCCCTCTCACCCCCATCCCCACTATCCTCCCAGTGTCCCTCTCACCCCCATCCCCACTATCCTCCCAGTGTCCCTCTCACCCCCATCCCCACTATCCTCCCAGTGTCCCTGTCACCCCCATCCCCACTATCCCCCCAGTGTCCCTCTCACCCCCCATCCCCACTATCCTCCCAGTCTACCTCACTCCCATCCCCACTATCCCCCGTGTCCCTCTCACCCCCATTCCCACTATCCCCCGTGTCCCTCTCACCCCTATCCCCCCAGTGTCCCTCTCACTCCCATCCCCACTATCCCCCCAGTGTCCCTCACCACCATCCTCACTATCCCCCCAGTGTCCCTCTCACCCCCGTCCCCACTATCCCCCAGTGTCCTACTATCCCCCCAGTGTCCCTCTCACCAGCATCCCCACTATCCCTAATTGTCCCTCTCACCCCCATCCCCACTATCCCCCAGTGTCCCTGTCACCACCATCCTCACTATCCCCCCAGTGTCCCTCTCACCTCCATCACCACTATACTCCCCGTGTCCCTCTCACCAGCATCTCCACTATCCCTCATTGTCCCTCTCATCCCCATCCCCACTTTCCCCACAGTATCCCTCTCACCACCATCCTCACTATCCCCCCAGTGTCCCTCTCACCTCCATCCTCACTATCCCCCCAGTGTCCCTCTCACCTCCATCCTCACTATCCCCCCAGTGTCCCTCTCACCTCCATCACCACTATACTCCCTGTGTCCCTCTCACCTCCATCACCACTATACTCCCTGTGTCCCTCTCACCCCCATCCCCACTATCCCCCCAGTGTCCCTCTCCTCCCCTGTGTCCCTCTCACCCCCATCCCCACTATCCCCCCAGTGTCCCTCTCACCCCCATCTCCACTATCCCCCCAGTGTCCCTCTCACCCCCATCCCCACTATCCTCCCAGTCTCCCTCTCACTCCCATCCCCACTATCCCCCTAGTGTCCCTCTCACCACCATTCCCACTATCCCCCTAGTGTCCCTCTCACCCCCATTCCCACTATCCCCCCAGTGTCCCTCTCACCCCATCCTCACTATCCCCCCAGTGTCCCTCTCACCACCATCCTCACTATCCCCCCAGTGTCCCTCTCACCTCCATCACCACTATACTCCCAGTGTCCCTCTCACCCCCGTCCCCACTCTCCCCCAGTGTCCCTCTCACCACCATCCTCACTATCCCCCCCAGTGTCCCTCTCACCAGCATCCCCACTATCCCTCATTGTCCCTCTCACCCCCATCCCCACTATCCCCCCAGTGTCCTTCTCACCACCATCCTCACTATCCCCCCAGTGTCCCTCTCACCTCCATCCCCACTATCCCCCCAGTGTCCCTGTCACCTCCATCCTCACTATCCCCCCAGTGTCCCTCTCACCTCCATCACCACTATACTCCCAGTGTCCCTCTCACCCCCATCCCCACTATCCCCCAGTGTCCCTCTCACCCCCATCCCCACTATCCCCCCAGTGTCCCTCTCACCACCATCCTCACTATCCCCCCCAGTGTCCCTCTCACCTCCATCACCACTATACTCCGTGTCCCTCTCATCCCCGTCCCCACTATCCCCCAGTGTCCTACTATCCCCCCAGTGTCCCTCTCACCAGCATCCCCACTATCCCTCATTGTCCCTCTCATCCCCATCCCCACTATCCCCCCAGTGTCCCTCTCACCTCCATCCTCACTATCCCCCCAGTGTCCCTCTCACCTCCATCACCACTATACTCCCAGTGTCCCTCTCACCCCCATCCCCACTATCCCCCAGTGTCCCTCTCACCCCCATCCCCACTATCCCCCCAGTGTCCCTCTCACCCCCATCCCCACTATCCCCCCAGTGTCCCTCTCACCACCATCCTCACTATCCCCCCCAGTGTCCCTCTCACCTCCATCAACACTATACTCCCAGTGTCCCTCTCATCCCCGTCCCCACTATCCCCCAGTGTCCTACTATCCCCCCAGTGTCCCTCTCACCAGCATCCCCACTATCCCTCATTGTCCCTCTCATCCTCATCCCCACTATCCCCCCAGTATCCCTCTCACCACCATCCTCACTATCCCCCCAGTGTCCCTCTCACCCCTATCCCCCCAGTGTCCCTCTCTCCTCCAGCCTCACTATCCCCCAGTGTCCCTCTCACCTCCATCACCACTATACTCCATGTGTCCCTCTCACCCCCATCCCCACTATCCCCCAGTGTCCCTCTCACCTCCATCCCCAGTGTCCCTCTCACCTCCATCCCCAGTGTCCCTCTCACCCCCATCCCCACTATCCCCCCAGTGTCCCTCTCGCCCCCATCCCCACTCTCCCCCACAGTGTCCCTCTCACCCCCATCCCCACTATCCTCCCAGTGTCCCTCTCACCACAATCCCCACTATCCTCCCAGTCTCCCTCTCACCCCATCCCCACTATCCCCCCAGTGTCCCTCTCACCCCCATCCCCACTATCCCCCTAGTGTCCCTCTCACCCCCATCCCCACTATCCCCCTAGTGTCCCTCTCACCCCCATTCCCACTATCCCCCCAGTGTCCCTCTCACCCTATCCCCCGTGTCCCTCTCACCCCCATCCCCACTATCCCCCCAGTGTCCCTCTCACTCCCATCCCCACTATCCCCCCAGTGTCCCTCTCACTCCCATCCCCACTATCCCCCCAGTGTCCCTCTCACCTACATCCTCACTATCCCCCCAGTGTCCCTCTCACCCCCATCCCCACTATCACCCCAGTGTCCCTCTCACCCCCATCCCTACTATCCCCCTAGTGTCCCTCTCACCCCCACTATCCTCCCAGTGTCCCTCTCACCACCATCCTCACTATCCCCCCAGTGTCCCTCTCACCCCCATCCCCACTATCCCCCCAGTGTCCCTCTCACCACCATCCTCACTATCCCCCCAGTGTCCCTCTCACCACTATCCCCCCAGTGTCCCTCTCACCACCATCCTCACTATCCCCCCAGTGTCCCTCTCACCCCCATCCCTACTATCCCCCTAGTGTCCCTCTCACCCCCACTATCCTCCCAGTGTCCCTCTCACCCCCACTATCCTCCCAGTGTCCCTCTCACCACCATCCTCACTATCCCCCCAGTGTCCCTCTCACCCCCATCCCCACTATACCCCCAGTGTCCCTCTCACCACCATCCTCACTATCCCCCCAGTGTCCCTCTCACCACTATCCCCCCAGTGTCCCTCTCACCACCATCCTCACTATCCCCCCAGTGTCCCTCTCACCTCCATCACCACTATACTCCCAGTGTCCCTCTCACCCCCGTCCCCACTCTCCCCCAGTGTCCTACTATCCCCCCAGTGTCCCTCTCACCAGCATCCCCACTATCCCCCCAGTGTCCCTCTCACCACCATCCTCACTATCCCCCCAGTGTCCCTCTCACCTCCATCACCACTATACTCCCAGTGTCCCTCTCACCCCCGTCCCCACTCTCCCCCAGTGTCCTACTATCCCCCCAGTGTCCCTCTCACCTCCATCCCCACTATCCCCCCAGTGTCCCTCTCACCCCGATCCCCACTATCCCCCCCAGTGTCTCTCTCACCCAGATCCCCACTATCCTCCCTGTGTCCCTCTCACCTCCACCCTCACTATCCTCCCAGTGTCCCTCTCACCCCCATCCCCACTATCCCCCCAGTATCCCTCTCACCCCATCCCTACTATCCCCCTCACCCTATCTCACTATCCCCCCAGTGTCCCTCTTTCCGCCATTCCCACTATCCTCCCAGTGTCCCTCTCATCACTATCCCCCAGAGTCTGTCTCCCCCTTATTGTTTACATCAATTGTTTTCTTTGATTTACTAATCTGATACATGTCCTATACATTTGTCTCCGCAGAGATCCTATACACGAGATCCAGAGCAGATTGTCAGGATCCCTACATCACTCAGCAATGATGATCAAGAATCCCATGACTGAGAAGATCCTGAATCTCACCTTGGAGATCATCTATGTCCTGACTGGAGAGGTGAGGGGTCATTAACACAGTGCCATCCATTAGGGATATTGTGTATTTATATGGTCAGGGCTGGAAGGAGAAAGTTTATTTCCACTCATGTGCTAGGTTTCCTTCCTTAAAACTTCCTTTTCTGCAATAAGAGTTATTATATAAGCTGTGCCCAGGGCTGCATGGGTTGTAAAACATACCATTTGGAGACTTTCTCCTGGGCTTCGATCCTCCCTCTATGGGATCTCCAGGGATCTTCTGAGAGAGGCGTCTCCAGCTTCCCATAGAGATGTACAAGGATGAGGTCAGCATTACTCGCGTGTGCATTTGGAGAGTCCATGGTTCTTTTTATTCACCCTTTGTTTGGACCGATACAGATACAAGGCAGCCGGCTCCTAATATAGAGGTGAAATGTTAGTTTACCCACCTTGGGAAGCAGGCAGCCGGTCTGGTCGGTGACTGGCTCTCTCTGTCGGCACATAGAGAGAGAGAAAGCTTGTGTGTATCTGTTAAGATACACGTCTGGTTTACTCTGGACCAGGAGGACATATTTACATTTTGTTTTTGTAAATAAAGTTTTTATTGATATTTTTCAAACTAAAAGGTGTGGATAAGAGACATGAGTAGGGGGCGAGGAGTATTTGGGACAACAACGTGGGGCAAAGATTTGGGACGTGGGGGGGTTGTGCGGCGAGGACATATTTTTTCCTTTAAGGAAACAAAGGGTAACAAAAAAAAGAAAGTCTAGTTGACCTTTAATACAAACCATGCACATCCACATAATAATGGAACAAATACCATGTTGGATTAGACCTTGTTGGAAGGCACATGAGTGACTAGCATCTAGGAGTGGAAGGACCTGGGATGATTACTAATAACAGAGAATAGAAGGATCTACACTAAACAAACAGAGACAGACTGATACATGAGGTATAGAGGCCTTACCCTGTGTTCACATAGTGTGTATCTCCAATAATATCTCCCGCTGTCTCCATTTGTAGGATTATGTGGTTGTGAGGAAGCAGGGAGGGGATGATTGCAGCAGTCCCTCTGCATCTGACACATTCTGTAGGACCCAGAACCCCATTGTGGATCCTCCACCCGACTCCCTGGTAAATGAACGGAACAATGGTGGGAAGATCCTAGAACCCACCAACAAGCTCCTTCATCTCCTGAGCGGTGAGGTGAGACCTGCTAGGGTGGACCTTATACAGTGTGAGAGAGAAACACATGGAAACGTCTGGATCATGACTGTATAGTTATGTGTTTCAGCTTCCTGTAAGGAGTGAGGATATAACCGTCCGCTTCACCATGGAGAAACAAGACTGTCTGGAAGAAGAGCAGGAGCATTACAAGGAAGGGGTGCCAGACAGTCCCCAACCTCTCCGCTCACTGGGTAAAATAAACGTTTCTTCTAATCCAATAAAATGCCATCTGTCGCCATATTTTACACATTAAATAAAATACATGTCCTTTGTATAATGCATAGTGCAGGTTTAATGTGTGACATGTTACCCCCTCTCTCCATTTTCCCAGTTCTGTCTGCATGGTGGGAGTAGCCAGTTTAGTCGCTCTTTGTTTGAATTAACACAGGGCTTGACAAATTTAATTTGATTTTAGGAGCCAGAAATTTTTTTTAGGAGCCAGACAATCACGCAAACATAAACACAATTCATAAACACACACGCCTACTTCACATATATACAAAACACACCTACTTTACATATACACATATATCCAAACGCCTCACACACACCTACTTTACATATACCCATATATACAAACACCTCACACACACACACCTACTTTACATATACACATATATCCAAACGCCTCACACACACCTACTTTACATATACCCATATATACAAACACCTCACACACACACACCTACTTTACATATACACATATATCCAAACACCTCACACACACACCTACTTTACATATACCCATATATACAAACACCTCACACACACCTACTTTACATATGCACATATATACAAACACCTCACACACACCTACTTTACATATGCACAAATATACAAACACCTACTTTACATATACCCATATATCCAAACACCTCACACACACCTACTTTACATATGCACATATATCCAAACACCTCACACACACCTACTTTACATATACCCATATATCCAAACACCTCACACACACCTACTTTACATATACCCATATATCCAAACACCTCACACACACCTACTTTACATATGCACATATATCCAAACACCTCACACACACCTACTTTACATATGCACAAATATCCAAACACCTCACACACACCTACTTTACATATACCCATATATACAAACACCTCACACACACCTACTTTACATATACCCATATATACAAACACCTCACACACACCTACTTTACAATACATACAAACACACACCCACCTCACATAGTCTTTTCTTGGGGGTTTCTTCTTGATGTGTCCCCCTCCCTGCTGCTTTACCTCATTGCACGGGAGGGGGACACTCGTGCTGCTGCTGATCTCCTTTGGTCTGCCTGCTGAGTGCCAAGATGTCACGTGACGACACCCGGCACTCAGACACGCGTTGCGCGAGGGGGCGGAGCTTGCAGTCTGTGCCATCGGCCATCGGCACAGACTTTACCCCCTCGCGCTGCGGAAAAATCAGATGGCAGCGGCAAGGGGACCATGAGGCCGACAGCACCCAGGCGCCAGGTCTAATTTCCTGGTCGCCATGGCGACCTGGCGCCTGGGGTTTGTCGAGCCCTGAATTAACACATATAGATCTTTCACCTGTAGGATATTAATATCTGAATATAAAATATATATGAAGGCCCAGCGCTTAAATATATAATCGCTTTACTAGCGTATAAATAATGTGAAAAAAACCCTCCAGCATAAAAAGAACTATAAATTCAATAGTAACCACAATATGTATTTAAATGTTTATGTAGTAAAGATAAGTATTCAAACAGATATCTCCTAATCACATGGAGAGAAATACTCCACCTAGTAGCTGCGAGTGCTCTGCATCACTGCAAGGAAAGGGAACAATTATTACAAAACAGACAGCGCTAGAAAAAAAACTGCAATGACAGATATGCATAGGACAAAAGTAAATATATATTTTTATTATATCACAAAAAAAGGATTTCAAAGTAATAAATAACAACATACACGACCAAATGTAAAACGTCTGGTAAATTAGCTGGTCGCTATGATCTCATACATATAAAACATTACACAAATAGGATAAAATATATATAACAGAGGGATTCTAAAAAAATTCCTAGGGAAATCCACAGATTAGAATCCCTCTGTTATATATATTTTATCATATGTTTATGTGATTTATATGTCTTTTTTTTATGTATGAGATCATAGCGACCAGCTAATTTACCAGACGTTTTAGTGGCACTGTAGATCATTTGTTCAATATGTTGTTATTTATATACTTAGAAATAAAAAAAAGTTTTGTGCTATAATAAAAATATATATTTACTTTTATACTCAACCTGAATATACACAACCTCTGCTGTCTGTAACGTTACTGACTCTGTGATCATTTCCTACAGATGGACCAAGTAACAGTGATACATCAGGAATATGTCCCAACAGTCATTATACACAGGGCTGTATGGAGCAAGATAACAGCATCACACAGGATTATCAGGTACCAAACTGTACACTCTCTCCCACATGTCTGGTGTCTCCTGTTTATGACATCACCTGTGGCTTGATATTCAAATTACAGATTTCCCATTGTTGATAATTTCTTATTCTGTTTGTTCTGGTTGTATAAATGGTTGGCACATGTCGCAGCATGCTTATTATGTATCTGACCCATCTGATCTTGTATCACAGGAGGAGCAGGGAGAGGAGATATTTCTTGTGCAATGTAAGGAGGAGGAAAATCCTACAGAGATCAACCTCGGTGAGAATATAATCCCCGTGCAGTGTAAGGAGGAAGAAAACCTTACAGAGATCAACTCCGGTGAGAATTAACAGTAAAGAATGATGGGGGAGCTCTAAAATTTTAAGGGTCTATTTAATATATACCGATCTGGTTCAAAACGTGGTTACATTGAAGAATGTAGCAAAATGTTTGTCCGGAATCTGCAAATTTACATGACACAAGTATCGTTTTTTTGTTTCCTAACTTTTTTTTCTCCTCCAGTGACCTTTTTGACCCCGATCTTAACCCTCACTCATACCGTTATGCTAACCCTAATGTAATTTTAACCCTAGATCCAAGGCCAAATTAGCCTTCTTTTGTATTGAAATGTCACTGACTGCTTCTAGGGCCAGTCTACCAACCACAACATTGCGACGGAAGTGATAATTCATCACTTAAGACGTGCTCGCCCACAAGAGGGCAGTGCCATACTGGAGGAGCATGCTCCTCTCCAATACAACGCCCGTATTCGCTCCGTGGAGTGTTCGCGGGTGCCATCAGCAGCGAATCACACACACCACTCGTTCCACCGCAAGGGGTTAAATTGTAATTATTTTTTTGTGTGTTTAATATATGATTTTATTTTTATTTCATTAAACTTCGGCCCATTTTGGGAGAATTTCGACCATTGACGTCTATTTTCATAATAGTCGGGGTCCTCCCAATATTAGCCAAAATCCCCCCCCCCCCCCCATAGAAACAATTTTGGCTGCGAAATGTGGGCACAAACATTGACCACATTGGCTGAGTTCATATGTGTCTGGTAGATATTTATCAGGCCTTGTTTATGGGTTTCATATTCACCAGTCTCAGTCTCCATTTCTAGCAGCCGTGTAGTGGTGACAAGTGTAATATTATGGGCTCTGTGATCAGTAGGAAAACCTCACCCGTGAAATAGCTCCGTTGGTAGGTGATCTGAATGCAGTGTCTGTTCAAACACATCAGAGTCTCAGGTTCAATTACTGTCAACGCAACTCTTTATCATACTGAGATTGATGAGAAGAAGGATCTCATCAGGTGCTGGTTCAGTTAAAGGGACAACGTCACCTGAACATTCTTCATAGTGTGGATGTAGTGTAAGAAATGATGAGCCTCTTACAGGGTTAATCTTTAGACGAATGACACGTGTGTAGAAAAATGTATATTGATACTGAGCAAGTGTGGCAGATCAGGACCATTTTTGAGGCCCAGCTAGTCTTCCTAATCTCAATACTCTCAGTCAGTCTCTGACCGTATCTTATGTGCTTTAGGGATAATTATTAATGAATAGATGCCACTAAAGATGGCCAATAACCCATGCAGTGAGAGACCCATTGTTTTTTTCCTGGGCTCAGCACCTTTTCTATAGGCTTCCAGATGATGTTTTAAAAGCTCTTTATGCTCCTCTGTTTCCTATAGGTTTGTCTGCCAATTGGGAAACCAAACCGGAAGAGTATCATGACCGTTTTATCTCTGCCGCAGACTGTGCTATGATTGATACCGATGTTACCCAGAATGCTCCAGGAGTGAACTTTATTTTTGTAAATGGAACAAGTGTAATTCCGAGGGAATGTGAGACAATTGAAAAATTTGACCCTACCTCCTCCTCTGGCGAATTCCATCTTACGGACCAGTGTCAGGAAAGCAGGGCTGCGGCCTATTTATCCGGACATGTTAAACATGACAAACAAAATACAAAGCAGGTGTTGGCAAAGACACACAGCCGCAGACAAGCACATCCTAACTTACATGGGAGCAAGAGAAAGCACGTGTGCTCGGAGTGTGGAAAAGAATTTAATAAGCTATCTGCTCTTGAGATACACAAGAGAATCCACACAGAAGAGAAGCCGTTTGCACGCTCGGAGTGTGGGAAATCATTCGAGCAGGATTCATCCCTTTCCTTCCAACAGAACACTCACATGAGAGAGAGACCGTATGTCTGCGCTGAGTGTGGAAAGTCATTTATCCACAAATCCAATATTTATGCCCACCAGCGAGTTCACACGGGAGTGAAGTCATTCGGATGTCCTGAGTGCGGGAAACGTCTTTCGTCAAAGCAAGCTCTTTTGAGACACCGGCAGAGCCACACGGGAGAGAAGCCGTTCGAGTGTCCTGAGTGCGGCAAACGACTTTCGTCAAAAGAGGCTCTGGATGGACACCGGCAGAGTCACACGGGTGTGAAGCCATTCGGGTGTCCTGAGTGCGGCAAACGTTTTTTGACAAAGAAAGCCCTGTGTGCACACCTGAAGATTCACGCTGGATAGAGGATATTCTGCCTGCGGGAAAACCTTCTCTAATCATTACCTTCTCACTTGGCATCAGAAAACTCACCGAGGAGAGAAGCGGCCAAGGGGAATTACTATCCACATCACATTCACCAAAGCACACGCCACTTCTCTGCCCCGATACAGAAGCTGGCGGCATGCTGCGGGATGAGAAAGGCTCTCTCACTGTCCCCGCAGTGACAGGGCTCCGTTTGTAGATCAAACTGATAGGGGGATATTGGTCCGCATTCCCTCCTTTACTGATCCAACTTGGCTACTTTGGTCTTCAGTTTGATATTTCCTTTTTTTATTTTTTTTATTCCCTGCATTTCCCTGTTTCATGAGTAAAGCTCCAAGTTTCACTCACTTATTGAACAGAGCAACAGTCAGCGACTAGAACCATTGTATCCAGGTGCCATGGGGGAAATATAGGAGTAATTCCACTGAAATGCATTAACTTTTACTTTAAAACCATTTACCGTTTGGAATAAATGAACAGTGCAGATGCGTGTGTTGTTAAAAAAAAAAAAAAGATATTCTTGCGCACATAAATGTGTATTTATTGAATATACATACCATCCGAAAAGAACTCCAGTGTCGTTAATTGCATAGCCATACCACCTACAGACCAATGCAAAAATCCACTTTCTAGATGATAAGTGTATCAGTTGTGAAAAAGTCTTTAAAATACTCCCGTCCGATAGCTTATGTCTAAATATGGAGATTTAGATAACCAGTTGGTATACAAATGAGGGGATGGGACACTTCATCGCGGCTGCATCCGCTTCACTGCCATCACTTCACCACACAACAGCTCGTCGCTGGAGATTTCATCGATGGACATTTCATCGCTAGAAGATAGAGTGTTACAATTAGAATTTTAGTATTGGGGTTTAGGGTGGTTATAATTAAGGTTTGGGGGGGTTAGAATTAGTTTTTAGGGTTCAGGGTTAATTTTAGTATTAGGTTTAGGGGGTTAGTATTAGGGTTTAGGGGGTTAGTATTGGGGTTCGGGGTTAGTATTAAGTTTCAGGGTTAGTATTAGGGTTTGGGGGTTAATTTTAGTATTGGGGTGTGGGGGTTAATTTTAGTATTAGGGTTTGGGGAGGGAATCATTTATTAGGGGGGGTATTTTCTTTTTACTTTTACATTTGTAAGAGCTGACAGTTCAGCGCTGAACTGTCAGCTCTTACATAGCCGCATCCGCGATGAAGCGGCCGCATTATTCTTCATTGCTGACAGTTCAGCGTTCTAACAGCCGTGCTGAACTGTCAGTGATGAAGTCGCCGCGCTGAAGTGTCCTACACCCTACAAATGATATTACCTAATCCTGTAAAGTATGTGACCATCATAAAAAGGGATGTGGCTTAGTAACCATTGTCCTTTCTATGATGAAATCCATATATTATAAAATAAAAAATTAAAAAGTGCTTATACTTGGGAAAAATCTGAATACAGGTGTTTTAGTAACCCCTTGGTGACCAGACATTTTCACCTTGACTTTCCCTTGGTGATAAGGGCTGTTTTTACATTTCTGGGGTGTTTGTGTTTAGCTGTAATTTTCTTCCTTCTCACATACTGTACCCACACAAATTATGTCGTTTTTATTGCCATAAGAAGGGCTTTCATTAGATACCATTATGTTGTAATTTACTACAAAAAAATCATTAAATATGATGAAAACTTTTTTAAAAAACACTTTTTCTAACTTTGACCTAAAATATAATTTACACAAATACAACCATTAAAAAAAGACCCCGTCTAATGTTGTCCCGAGTTCAGAAATATGCATGTTTCCATATTTTTCTGTATTTTTTTGCGAGTTATGTTTTTTTTCCTATATTGACCTTTTGACTCCAACCTTAACCCTAAATGTAACCTCAACTCTAACCCTTTTGCTATCCCTTAATATATTTTAATGTAATTTTAATCCTATGCCTTATGCTAAAAATTATATATTTTTAACCCTAACAGCTAATCTAGCCCTAATCCTAGTTTTTAAATAATTAAATCCTTTTTTTTTTTTACATTGCAATATTGCCTCTAGGGGCAGTCAAGCAACATATTCAGAGCGATGGAAGTGTTTTTCTTTCACTTCCGAAGCTCTGACCACAAGAGGGCATAGCCATATTGCCAGAGCAGTCTATATGGCGCTCCGTGGGGAAATCGTGCTTGCCCTAGAGAGCAAATTTCGGTGCTGGCTATTGCCTCGACATCGAGGCAATAGACCAGCACTATTAGAGCGGTTTTCGCGATCGTTGATCGTGAAAACCACTCGTTTCACCGCAGAACGTGTCAGGCACGTCCACTGTCGAGAACGGAGTTCCTTTGTCGCAAAGGGGTAAAAAAAAAGCGCAATCGCCATTTTATATGTGTAATGGCGATTGCGTTTTTCTCCTGACACTTTGCAGTTAGGGAGAGCAGGACCGAGGCTCCCCGACACAAATCAGAGGCTGATGTATTTATTTGTAAATACATGGGCTGCGCCGGCGACAGAACCTAAGTCTAAGCATTCGGTGTAGATAACTCAGACCTCTGTGAGTCTGCTTTATACATTAATGTACATGCCATTTGCACTATTATTTGGTGCAATGTGTGTGTGCTGTGTATGTATATACATGCATGTTTAAAGAAACACACCAAACTAAAGTGGTAGCCTCAAAGCCCCCCTTATATCCTACGGGAGCATGTGGGCAATTAACCAAAACCAAAAGCAAATCAGAAATGCACATATTTGCAACAAAGTGATACCTATTGGAGGTTGAAAACTACACACAGACAATCACTGACCAGAACAGAGTAAAAACTGTGTGATACCCACATTCCACAGGAATCCAGAATAGTACGATGCTATTATATGTAATATAAGGACACATTGGAATTCCAGCTTCAACATCTGTGTGACTAGAAAAATGTGTTCAACGCAAAAGTGCAAACAAGCACTAAAGTCCACTTTTGAGGAAAATACAGTGTTAAATGGACTATATCACCTAAACATTGTTTTTACTGGGAATGTAGAGAATAAAATTACTGGAAATGATTTATACCGTGTGGTAGAATAACTGCAGCCACTGCCTAAATAAGGAGAAATATTGGTTTTAGATGTGTCTGTGGAGTCTCTTGTTCATGACATCACCTAAGGCTTGATATGCAAATTACATTTCCCATTGAAAACCAGCTCATTTGCATATCAAGCCACAGGTGATGTCAAGACGCATTTAAGACTCCTATTTTTCCTAATGTAGGCATTTGCTTGCAGTTTTGCTAACACAATGTATAGATCATTGTTTATATTTTTTATGCTCTACATTCACAGTAAAAACCCAATAATGTCAACACAGTTGGAATGCAGGAGAGCCCAATAGCTGTTGTTAAGAAAAGGTAGGAAACATCACAGAACTCATACATTATGGGCCATATAATACATTCCCATCTACAAACACACCTGTAGTTCACATCATACATTTGTTACCCAAGTGAACACCAATCATCTGTCAAAGCCGCATGTCTGTATGAAGACACATAGCTCATCATGGCCTGCTGTCATATTAGAGGTACTCCAATATCAGGAGACAGAAAATGAAAATGATAAGATCGACAGGTGATGCACAGTAATACCCATCCAACCTCAATGAGTATGAGCTGGTGCTCTGCTACCTCATGGCTCTAGCAACTACCCATGGATCTGAAGAGGCCATTGATACAAACACACCAGCAGGTACATATAGTACATACATAGATATGTTAATCACAAATGCTACAATTGCAAACAGATTTAAGAATGTTAATGCACTATGACAACTCCAACATCAGGTAAGCATAACAATTTACTCTGCAGTTACATTTCTAACCACAAGATGGCAGTGTGCATTTAATGGGTCCTGGTATAGGATCAGATTAACTCTGCTCAAAGAGACTCTTACAATATCACTGGATTATTAACTTCCAGAATATTGATATTTCATATGCAATATGTTCACAGCTCCCTATTAAGATGTATCTCGTTTTGATAATAATAATGGCATTATTAGCCTTGCATGCTAACAATGAAAAGATCTGTTAAATCTTGTGGTGATTAGTTATTAAAAATATATCGGTGAATTAGCTATCAGACAAGAAAATACATTTATTCGATAAGATAAAGGCAATTATCTGATTTCTTTCTGCAGTTGAAAAATAGACAGGGTATAATGCTTAATTGCAGAATTATTAAATGTATTCGCCAATTTAGATAGACTAATTACTGTCCACAATGAATGGGATTATAGATTACCAGATGGAACATAACAAGTTGACATGGAAGGCTTAGAATGTCCTTCAGGAGATATGAATCTTGTGGGAACCAGCCTAGGACAGGATACCGGAGATCAGGAATATAGTAATAGCCAAGCTGAGGTCAGGATACTAGAAATCAAGAACGTTAGACAAGCCAAGGATTAGGGATAACGGAGGTAAGAATACTGAGGGACAAGCAGGATCAAACACAGGAATCAGGAGCTACCAAACAGGCTGAGAACTCTCAAATAAGGAAATCAAGAACTCTGAGCAAGGCTCTGGGGGAGCACAGGCCTTAAATACTTTTTATTGGTGGTGGAGTGAATGGCATTCGGAGGCGGGGATTAAACGAATGATGTTGGGGCTGTGTGTGCCTGAAGGTGGCATTGCCCGCAGTGGGGAAGTCCGATGCGGAGCATGGCATTCATCGGAGCTTGTATGAATGCCGGTGACGTGCGGCAGGTATGGGGGGATGCCGCTGGATGATGGCGTGAGAGCGACAACTATACTCCTGTCTTGGCTAATGAAGGGGTGGAGATTCATTTGTATAATGTCTTTCCTCATTTATATCATTCAGACCTTTAACAATGTTGAGGAAATTCTCATAAGTAGAATAAAAATACTTATTACATGGATATAATGTAACAGTTAGTATCATGTACATTACAGTTAAATGATTCAAACATCACATTACAGAAATATGTTTCATATCAAAGACACAACACCTAATTTAAATTATCATTATTAATATGTGATAAATAAATTTTTGTAATATACCTAAGACTGCATAAATGTGTAATATATATTGCAATATGAACAATAGTGTGTCTAAGATTAACTGTTTGATTCTTATAATGACATTTTAGTTCTTTGTGTGAGTCTGGATTGGCTCCCCTCCTCTGCTCTTCACATGCAGGCAGGGAACAGTGGGTTTAGTACATAGACTAAGCTAGGGTCAGCAAGTCACTACAGCTCTTACGTTGGGAAAGGGATGCGACTGCTCAGCTTTCAAAATGGTGTCTGGCATCCATTTTGTCTTTATTGGCCTTCACTGTATCGGTACTATAGCATGGAATGCTTCAAATCCCCCGGACAACACGTACAATTTGTAGAGATTTAGCTGTGTTAGTTAAAATGATGACCCATCCACTAGCCACATCCCAATAGGATTGCCTTTGATAAGTAGTTAATAAAACATTATGTCTTATTCACATCATCATTACTGTCAGGTCCGGGATGTTGAATTCCCGAGTTTAGGAGTTCACAGCACAGACATGGAGACACTGGATCTGGTGCAGGGTAACTGCAGTCCCCGGGGAGCTAGGGGCCCCAGGTTTATTCAGCTACATTCCCAGGCCCTGTCATTGCAGCTGCTGTATAAAGTTTAGCCAAAACTAGGAGCTGAAGAAACCCTGCAGACAATCTGGAGCGAGCATGAGACAAAACCTGGATAGGGTAGCAAGATGTCTGCAGGATGAGGGTGAATAAAGCAAGCAGAGCAAATACAGACAGAACAGAAACAAGATGAATGCAATGCAGAGTGCAGGGCAAAGCATAAGACATAACTACAGAACTAAGGAGACATACAGAGAAACTTGTATAACACAGGACAACATACAGAGGATAGGGTAAGGGATGGACATGGGGATAGGAGAGAGAAAACAAGATCCTCAGGCGCTTCACTGAAAGAGGGTCAGGGAACATATACATACAAACAGAGGAACTAACCTAATACATATAGATGTTAATGGTGAGGATTTTGTTAAATTATGGCCATACGATGAAGCTTGCCAATCACGTCAAGGTACCTCACAACTAGGCAAGTCCCTAACTATGAACTTAATAATAAACAGATTATACAGACACACAGACTCTCACCAGTAGCAGGACGGCAGAGCTGACAACCTGAGACACAGAATGGGTGTGGTTGAATTGAAATAGAGGAACAGAGAAACCGGGCAAAGCAAGAGGAGAGAATAAAAACCTGGAATGGAACAAAGGAACTAATAGCAGAAAACCTGCGTGAAACGAATCAAGACAAGCGAACAAAGGAACCAGAAGCGTGAAACAGGGAACACTAAGGCAGGGCTGAGCAAATACAGGGATGAGATAATACAGAGCTGAGATAATACAGGGACGATTGAAGCCAGGGGAAAGATGAGGGAAAGAAAAAGAAGGAAGAATGAAAGGCTGCTATAGTCACTGTGTAGAGCTGGTTCCAAAGGCTCTGTCGAAAAAGTTGAGGTGAAGTAAGGAAACAATGCTAGCGCTTAAGGGACAGAGAGAGGTGGTGGTACAAATGTACAATGACAGACAAATCGTTTTATTCATGCAGCCCAAGAACTGGCCACAGACAATTTCTGTAAGCGGACATCTCAAGCTACAAAACATCTGGTCTCTGTCCTTTTACAGGAAGCCTGCCAGCGCCAACTGCAACTTTACCAGTTTCTCCTGGGAGTCCATTACTTCCCTCTGAAATCAAAACAAGAAGTCTGTAATAAACAACAAAAAGCTGACTAAAGTAGCCAACTCACAAGCGGGCGGAGAGCCTCCTGGGAAGCCTGACAGTGAAATGCATCAGGGCTCCCATCGCACGGTTTTAACACTATATTCTTTGAAGCATTTTTTTATATACTTGATTTTATGCTCTGTATTTTATTGTATCTAGCGTATTTACTAATTACCCTAATAAATTGTTTATTGTTATTCTACCTATCTAGCATTGTACATTTGTCTCTCTTTTTTTTCCGAATGACAGTCCCACCGCACATGCATTCCTACCACTTGCCCTACTAACCCCTGCCCCCGGCATCCCGATTCACCAGGAGAAAAGTTGGGAGGTACACGTGAGGCTGTTAAAATATGGCCATAAATGAGAGCCCATGAAGCATATAGTCTTTACCAAATGACAGCAGTTGGCAAAATATATGAGCATTTGGCATAGAATCTTGGGTCATTCAACACATGTCTGCCCTGTGATAGAGCAATACAGAGCAAAGATGCTAAATAATGTACTGTATTTATATTCATTCACTGAAGCATTTCTATTTAAACTTCTGCACTTGGCAATCTATTAATTAAATATAACTTGTTGATCGGTACAAGCATGTACCGCAGACCCCAATTCATTATGGATGAGATATCCCCCCTTCCGCCAGAGACCCTTATATTATCCATGTCTGTCACAGCAATGATGTTATTAATATACATTGTACCATAAGCTGCACCAGTTCCAGGTCAGATCTCCTCACCCTCCAGCTTACACAACATAAATAGGAGCTGACAGAAAAGCAGACACACTGTGTGATACTTCTCAATACATTATATCTATTGCTTTAGCTTTGCACCAGTGATTTGTATTCTGCTTTACATTAGAAACAGATTGAACATGTCACAGTGCTGGACACACACTGACTGGAAGATGGGTCTGGGCGCAGGGTGATGACGTTTCAATGAGGCACAGACATAAACAAGAATCCTGATGCGGTTTTACCTGCGATCTCGCCTTTTTGGTTCCTTCACAGTCGCCATTTTATTGGAGCTCTTTGAGGAAAATTCGATCAAATGTGGTCTCTAGAAAAATGGCCGCCGTGTTATTTTTATGTTGCCAAGAAATGGACACCCATTCCATCTGGCATAGTGGTCTCGTGTGTGTAGAGCTCTAAGAGTGAGAAGTGGTTTTAACGGACACATTCTTCAGTGGACTCACCAGGTATTGTGTGATTTTACCCAGTGTCCCTCTCACCCCCATCCCCACTATCCTCCCAGTGTCCCTCTCACCCCCATCCCCACTATCCCCCCAGTGTCCCTCTCACCCCCATCCCCACTATCCCCCAGTGTCCCTCTCACCCCCATCCCCACTATCCTCCCAGTGTCCCTCTCACCCCCATCCCCCCTATCCCCCCAGTGTCCTTCTCACCCCCATCCCCACTATCCCCACTATCCCCCCAGTGTCCCTCTCACCCCCATCCCCACTATCCCCCAGTGTCCCTCTCACCCCCATCCCCACTATCCTCCCAGTGTCCCTCTCACCCCCATCCCCACTATCCCCCCAGTGTCCCTCTCACCCCCATCCCCACTATCCCCACTATCCCCCCAGTGTCCCTCTCACCCCCATCCCCACTATCCTCCCAGTGTCCCTCTCACCACCATCCCCACTATCCCCCCAGTGTCCCTCCCATCCCCACTATCCCCCAGTGTCCCTCTCACCACCATCCCCACTATCCTCCCAGTGTCCCTCTCACCACCATCCCCACTATCCCCCCAGTGTCCCTCTCACCCCCATCCCCACTGTCCCCTCAGTGTCCCTCTCATCTCCATCCCCACTATCCCCCCAGTGTCCCTCTCACCCCCATCCCCACTATCCCCCCAGTGTCCCTCTCACCCCCATCCCCACTATCCTCCCAGTGTCCGTCTCACCACCATCCCCACTATCCTCCCAGTGTCCCTCTCACCCCCATCCCCACTATCCTCCCAGTGTCCCTCTCACCCCCATCCCCACTATCCCCTCAGTGTCCCTCTCACCTCCATCCCCACTATCCCCCCAGTGTCCCTCTCACCCCCATCCCCACTATCCTCCCAGTGTCCCTCTCACCCCCATCCCCACTATCCTCCCAGTGACCCTCTCACCCCCATCCCCACTATCCCCTCAGTGTCCCTCTCACCTCCATCCCCACTATCCCCCCAGTGTCCCTCTCACCCCCATCCCCACTATCCTCCCAGTGTCCCTCACCCCCATCCCCACTATCCCCCCAGTGTCCCTCTCACCACCATCCCCACTATCCTCCCAGTGTCCCTCTCATCCCCATCCCCACTATCCCCCCAGTGTCCCTCTCACCCCCATTCCCACTATCCCCCCAGTGTCCCTCTCACCCCCATCCCCACTATCCCCCAGTGTCCCTCTCACCCCCATCCCCACTATCCCCCCAGTCTCCCGGCCTCTCGCCACCATCCCCACTATCCTCCCAGTCTCCCTCTCACCCCCATCCCCACTATCCCCCCAGTGTCCCTCTCATCCCCATCCCCACTATGCACCCAGTGTCCCTCTCACCCCCATTCCCACTATCCCCCCAGTGTCCCTCTCACCCCCATTCCCACTATCCCCCCAGTCTTCCTCTCACCCCCATCCTCACTATCTCCCCAGTGTCCCTCACCACCATCCCCACTATCCCCCTAGTGTCCTCTCACCACCATCCCCATTAACCCCCAGTTGGTCTCTCATGTGCCACCCAGTGTCCCTCTCACCACCATCCTTACTATCCCCCCAGTGTCCCTCTCACCACCATCCTCACTATACCCCCAGTATCCCTCCCAACACCATCCCCACTATCCCACCAGTGTCACTCTCACCCCCATCCCCACTATCTCCCCAGTGTCCCTCTCACCCCCAGACCTAGTGTCCATCGCACCACCATCCCCACTACCCCCCCAGTGTCCATCACACCAGCATCCCCACTATCCCCCCAGTGTCAATCTCAGCCCCATCCCCAGTGTCTCACTCACCCCCATCCCCACTTTCCCCCCAGTGTCCCTCTCACCACCATCCCCACTATCCCCCAGTGTCTCTCGCCCCCATCCCCACTATCCCCCCAGTGTCCCTCTCAGCCCCATCCCCAGTGTCTCACTCACCCCCATCCCTACTATGCCCCCAGTGTCCCTCTCACCAGCATCCTCTCTACCCTCAGTGTCCCTCTCACCACCATGCCCAGTTTTTCTCTCACCCCCCTCCCTACTATCCCCTCCAGTGTACCTCTCCATACCATCCCCACTATCTTCCCCCATTGTCTGTCTCCTCCTTTATTGTTTACATCAAAGGTTTTCTTTGATTTACTAACCTGATACATGTCCAATACATTTCTCTCCGCAGAGATCCTTTACATGAGATACAGAGCAGATTGTCAGGATCCCTACATCACTCAGCAATGATGATCAAGAATCCCATGACTGAGAAGATCCTGAATCTCACCTTGGAGATCATCTATGTCCTGACTGGAGAGGTGAGGGGTAATTAACACAGTGCCATCCATTTGGGATATTGTGTATATACAGCATTACCCTTATTTAAGGACACTCGCAAGTAAGGTCGTCATTACCGTGCAACCATTCCCATTTATGGAGACGTTTTTATTTTAATGACACAGTGATGTCTGCTAAGACTTAACTACTGTACAGTGCGTCTCCTTGTACAACCGCTACAGGCTTGTGAAAAAGCTAGTGCTTCTCTAAGTACATTTTTGTTTTACATACATGCTCTAGACCCATTGTGTCTATGTGGTGTAAGACTGGAAATGATCAGGCTGGAAGCATATCTTAGGTTTAGTTTGAAGGAGAGAAATACTAGTCAGGAGGGAAAAGGTGTTTATATGGAAAAGCATTATTAAAGTTAAGCAGTGTTCAGGGCTACATGCAGTGTAACAGGAGCCCAGGGAAAGGAGAGAGGTTTGGGGATATGACGGTTCTGGGGCAATAAAATATTTTGAAAATGGTATTCAAAAGATAGGGATCTTCAATGAAAAGTCTGTCTGTGGTTAATGTTTGTTGCCCTTTAACAAAGGTGTGTCCAGCCCTGGCCTTCTCCAAGTGATGTTCCCGAAAAAAATCCCATTTCCCCATTTGTTGTGATTGTGTGTCTGTCCACTAATATCTCCCGCTGTCTCCATTTGTAGGATTATGTGGTTGTGAGGAAGCAGGGAGGGGATGATTGCAGCAGTCCCTCTGCATCTGACACATTCTGTAGGACCCAGAACCCCATTGTGGATCCTCCACCCGACTCCCTGGTAAATGAACGGAACAATGATGGGAAGATCCTAGAACCCACCAACAAGCTCCTTCATCTCCTGAGCGGTGAGGTGAGACCTGCTAAGGTGGACCTTATACAGTGTGAGAGAGAAACACATGGAAACGTCTGGATCATGACTGTATAGTTATGTGTTTCAGCTTCCTGTAAGGAGTGAGGATATAACCGTCCGCTTCACCATGGAGAGACAAGACTGTCTGGAAGAAGAGCAGGAGGATTACAAGGAAGGGGTAACGGACAATCCCCAACCTCTCCGCTCACTTGGTAAAATAAAAGTTTCTTCTAATCCAATAAAATGCCATCTGTTGCCATATTTTACACATTAAATAAAATACATGTCCTTTGTATAATGCATAGTGTAGGTTTAATGTGTGACATGTTACCCCCTCTCTCCATTATATATATAAGGAGTCGCTATTCATTTTCTCTGAATCAAATGAAGTTTCTATTGGATCCATTGGACGAGACTCATTCTTTGAACTGATCTTTTGGCTTATTAGTTACGTTTTAAATACCCAAGAGGAATTGTTTTCTATTATGAAGACTTCCTCACGTTAATGGAAGAATGTATTATATTATTTGCGCTCATAACCCCAGATATCCAGAAAGAATACTTTGTACTTCATAACAATTATCTATTTATTTTAAATTGTCATGTGAGCCTTATATTGATTAATTAATAATCATGTTTGTATTTATTTTCTGCCCGATCTGTCTAGATTTATTTAATATTTTTTTAAAGAGATTGTACTTCCATACTGTTTAATGTATGTATGTATTAATGTGTGTGTATGTGTATATATATATATATATATATATATATATATATATATATACATATACATAGTATGATGCACTCAGCTTATGGTCAATACACTGTTAATGGCCCGGGTGCTGTGCTACTATATCACAAAAAACTTAGTAACGAAAAGTCCATGGTTTAATCACTCAATAGAAAAAAAAAAAATTTGTTGATAAACATATATATAATATATACAAACACACTGTACACAAAAAAATCAAGTTTCTATTTTCACCTAGGAAGTCTTCCCTTACCACTATCTTTTTATTTTCTATTTTATTCGATTTTATCACACTTTCACATACAGGATATTAATATCTGAATATACACAACCTCTGCTGTATGTAACATTACTGACTCTGTGATCATTTCCTACAGATGGACCAAGTAACAGTGATACATCAGGAATATGTCCCAACAGTCATTATACACAGGACTGTATGGAGCAAGATAACAGCATCACACAGGATTATCAGGTACCAAATTGTACCTGTTACAATGGCCGCTTTATGGGATTCAGAACCAAATCATTGGACGTCTGTCTTGTGTATGAAAATATTCTGTTTCCTGCCAAATACCTGTGACTAACGACAAATATTATTATATGTCTGATAACTGTATTATTATTATATATGTGTCTGGTAACTGTATTATTATTATATGTCTGGTAACTGTATTATTATTATTTGTCTGATAACTGTATTATTATAATTTGTCTGGTAAATGTATTATTATGTCTGATAACTGTATTATTATGTCTGATAACTGTATTATGTCTGGTTACTGGTTTATAATAATAACAATAATAACCCAGTAACCAGACCTATAATAAAACACTTACTAGACTAATAATAATAATTATAAGAACCTTCTTATTGGGTAAATAATAAGAATAATAATCTAGTTACCAGACATATTATTATTATTTATTATTATTAATATTATTATTTTATTATAAGTCTAGTGATTGTATTACTTAGCATGCATGGGATAGGCACAAGGCTATCCTAGATATACGATAAGGCCAGGGACTAATACAAGTTTTTAGAAAATGCCAACACATTCTATGTTTCTACGTTTGTAGAGAGGCTTAGTGTAATTAATTAGTAATTTCCAGTCTGATCTTGTATCACAGGAGGAGCAGGGAGAGGAGATATTTACTGTGCAATGTAAGGAGGAGGAAAATCCTACAGAGATCAGACCAGGTAAGAAATATACAGTGAATTAAAGCCGTCCTCACAGAATGACATAAACACCATATTTTCTCTGATATAAGAAGCCCCTCCCCCCAAACTTTTGGTTCTTTATTTATGAAAAAAAAAGATCCTAAATATAAGGTGACCCTATAAAATATGTTATGCTAATAAATATTGCTTCACATGTAAACTGTTTCTGCTCTTTATTTCCCTCCTCTGTCCCCAGTTCTTCTGCTCACATTTCATTTGCCCCATTGGAAAATATTGCACCCTCAATATTGCACCCTCAGGACTTACCCCCCGCACCACTTCTCAGGTGGCTTCGCAAGGTGATCGGTAGCCAGGAACACTATGGCAAAGACCCGTCCTAGCGTCATTTGGGACCTGTAAAATTTGGGACAGCATAGAACGTCCTAGCGTCAGGAAGGGGTTAAAGAAAGATTTTTTTTTTCTCCAGACCCCAGTTGTCCTTTAAGACCTGTACGAAGCTGAACAGGTGCTCATATACAGCAGTATATTGGGAGTGTACACCTCTATAGAAACATAGAAACATAGAATGTGTCGGCAGATAAGAACCATTCGGTCCATCTAGTCTGCCCAATTTTTTTTTTGAGTACTTTTATTAGTCCCCGTTCCCGGTCTTATAGCTAGGATAGCCTTGTGTCTATCCCACGCATGCTTAAAATCCTTGACTGTGTTTACCTCTACCACTTCTGCTGGCAAGCTATTCCATACATCCACTACCCTCTCAGTAAAGTAATACTTCCTGATATTACTTTTAAATCGTTGCCCCTCTAATTTAAGACTATGTCCTCTAGTTGTGGTAGTTTTTCTTCTTTTAAATATACTCTCTTCCTTTACTGTGTTGATTCCCTTTATGTATTTAAATGTTTCTATCATATCCCCCCTGTTACGTCTTTCCTCCAAGCTATACATGTTAAGATGCTTTAACCTTTCCTGGTAAGTTTTATCCTTCAACCCATGAACCAGTTTAGTAGCCCTTCTCTGAACTCTCTCCAAAGTATCAATATCCTTCTGGAGATACGGTCTCCAGTACTGCGTACAATACTCCAAGTGAGGTCTCACCAGTGCTCTGTACAATGGCATGAGCACTTCCCTCTTCCTACTGCTAATACCTCTCCCTATGCAACCAAGCATTCTGGTAGCATTTCCTGCTGCTCTATTGCATTGCCTACCTACCTTCAAGTCCTCTGAAATTATTACTCCTAAATCCCTTTCCTCAGATGTTGAGGTTAGGACTGTACCAAATAGTCTATATTCTGCTTTTGGGTTTTTACGCCCAAGGTGCATAATCTTGCACTTGTCCACATTAAATGCCAGTTGCCACTGCTCTGACCATTTTTCTAGTTTATCCAAATCATTTGCCATTTGGCTTATCCCTCCATGAATATCAACCCTGCTGCAAATCTTTGTATCATCAGCAAAAAGACATACTTTGCCAACAAGACCTTCTGCAATATCGCTAATAAAAATATTAAAGAGAATGGGTCCAAGAACAGATCCCTGAGGTACCCCACTAGTAACAAGACCTTGCATTGAATATACCCCATTGACTACAACCCTCTGTTGCCTGTCACTCAGCCATTGTCTAATCCATTCAACAATATTGAAATCCAAACTCAAAGATTTCAGTTTATTGATAAGCCTTCTATGTGCGACAGTGTCAAAAGCCTTACTGAAATCTAGGTAAGCAATGTCTACTGCACCATTATTTTCCCCACTACTGAAGTAAGACTTACTGGTCTATAGTTGCCCGCCTCCTCCCTACTACCTTTCTTGTGAATGGGCACAACATTAGCTAATTTCCAATCTTCTGGAACTACTCCCGTTGACAATGATTGGTTAAATAAATCTGTTAACGGTTTTGCTAGTACACCACTAAGTTCTTTTAATAACTTTGGATGTATCCCATCAGGTCCCATCGACTTATTTGTCTTTACTTTAGACAGCTGAAGTAAAACCTCTTCCTCTGTAAACTTACATGCATCAAAAGACTCATTAGTCTTTTTCCCTAAATGAGGTCCCTTACCCTCATTTTCATTTGTAAAAACTGAACAAAAATATTCATTAAGGCAGTCTGCTAAGCCTTTATCCTCTTCTACATAGCATCCTTCTTTTGTTTTTAATCTAACTAATCCTTGTTTTACTTTCCTTTTCTCATTTATGTATCTAAAAAATGTTTTATCCCCCTTTTTCACTGACTGGGCTATAGTCTCTTCTGTGTGTGCTTTGGAAGCTCTTATAGCTTGCTTTGCCTCTTTCTGCCTACTCTTATAGATCTTTCTATCTTCCTCACTCTGAGTATTTTTATAATTACTAAATGCTAGCTTTTTATTTTTTACTATTTTAGCCACCTCCTCAGAGTACCACAGTGGTTTCTTCAATTTTTTGCTCTTACTGACAAGCCTTATGCAATTTTCTGTTGCCTTCAGTAGTGCAACTTTTAGATAATTACATTTCTCCTGGACTCCATTTAAATTGCTCCAGTCTGATAATGACTCCTTCACATCTAATCTAATTTTAGAAAAGTCTGTTTTTCTAAAATCTAAAACTTTTGTTTTTGTGTGGTGTGACTGCGTCACTGTTCTTATATTAAACCACACTGTCTGGTGATCACTAGATCCTAAACTTTCACCTACAGTAATATCTGATAACAAATCTCCATTTGTGAACACTAAGTCTAGTATGGCCTGCTTTCGAGTTGGCTCCTCCACTACTTGTTTTAGAGTTAATCCCAGTAGGGAGTTTAGGATATGCGTACTCCTGGCGCAAGTAGCTGTTTTGTATTTCCAGTTCACATCAGGAAGATTAAAGTCACCCATGATGATCACTTCTCCCTTCATTGTCATTTTAGCTATTTCCTCAACTAGTAGATTATCTAACTCCTCTATTTGTCCAGGGGGCCTATAAATCACACCTACCCGAGTTACCATATGATTACCAAATTCTAATGTAACCCAAACTGACTCTATGTTCGCCTCACTAACTTGTATTACGTTACATTTTAAGCTACCCCTCACATACAGGGCCACCCCTCCCCCTTTTTTACCTTCTCTGTCTTTTCTATATAAAGAGTACCCTGGTATTGATATGTCCCAGTCATGTTTTTCATTATACCATGTCTCAGTAACAGCCACTAAATCTACATTCTCAGTTGCCAATATTGTCACAAGTTCATGGATCTTATTCCCTAAACTGCAAGCATTTGTAGACATGACCCTAAGCTTATCATTGCTGTGAGCTATGCTGTGAGCTGTAGGATATTAATATGTGAATATACACAACCTCTGCTGTCTGTAACGTTACTGACTCTGTGATCATTTCCTACAGATGGACCAAGTAACAGTGATACATCAGGAATATGTCCCAACAGTCATTATACACAGGGCTGTATGGAGCAAGATAACAGCATCACACAGGATTATCAGGTACCAAACTGTACACTCTCTCCCACATGTCTGGTGTCTCTTGTTTATGACATCACCTGTGGCTTGATATGCAAATTACATATAAAATAAGATAATTTCTTATTCTCCATATCACTTGCCATAAGTAGTGCATTCATTAGATACCATTATGTTCATCATATCTTATAATTTACTGCAAGAAATAAACTATGATGAAAAAATTAACTTTTTCTAATATTTGAACCTAAATAGTTCCAAAATTTTGTCCCGAGTTTCCATGTTTTTCTGCAGCTTTTTGCTTTAAAAAGTTTTTGTTTTTTTCCCCTACAGTGACCTATTGAACCCAACAAATTGAAATAGAGAAAAAAGGAAGAATCCGCACTCAGGATCTTTGGTGATAAATCCGTGATGATTTTAATGGCAAAAAATGGTAATAGATATAACAGCAGTAGACGGAGGGAAAAAACTTGACGCGTTTCGCGTAAACACACGCAAAATCATAAGTGTGTTCACACGAAACGCGTTAAGTTTTTTCCCTCCGTCTACTGCTGTTATATCTATTGCCATTAAAATCATCACAGATTTATCACCAAAGATCCTGAGTGCGGATTCTTCCTTTTTTCTCTATTTCAATTTGTTGGTCTTTAAAACGCTGGGTTAGCGTGGGAAGCCGGCACCTGGATCTCACGCACAGCTGAAACACCCTTGCAGTCCTGGAGAGGCACTGGACTAAGGCGGTGGAGCCCGGACCTTTCCCCCTTGTCTTAGGGGTTATCTTTACCTTTTGAACCCAATCCAACCCAAACCCCAAGTCTAACCCTTATGCTAAACCTTAATTTAATCTAATTTTAATTTAATTGTAACCCTATCCCATATGCTAACCCTAATTTAATTGTAACCCTAACCATTATCCTAACCTTAGAATTTAGCTAATTAAGTACTTAAAAAAAAAAAAAAATGATTGCAATGTTGCTGACTGCCTCTAGGGGCAACAGAAATTATTTTTTTTATTTTCCCACTTCCAATGCTCTACCCACAAGAGGTCAGCCGCCATATAGGAGGAGCATGCTGCTCTCCAATATGGTGCCCACGATCTCTCAGAACAAAAAAGATGGTGCTGCCTAATGCCTCAACATTGACCGCAGAGCGGTTTTCACTATTGTTGATCGCAAAAAACGTTCGTTCCACCACAGGACGTGTCAGGGACGTCCTTTGTCGTCAACAGAACTGCCGACTGGACGTGCCTGACAGGTCCTTTGTCACGAAGGGGTTTTTCTGGACCTGAGGAGTGATTTTGTGGAACTGATTCGGGTAGGAGCTACCCATCTAGTAGCCCTCCAGTGACATATATGTTTTTTTAATATATATTTCGTGCTGTGTTTAAATGTATCATTATTTGATCTGTTTGTGTGAGTTGTTGGCACATGCCACAGCATCCTTATGTATCTGACCCATCTGATCTTGTATTACTAGTCTGGTAACTATTATTATTATTATATGCCTGATATCTGTATTATTATTATATGTCTGGTAACTGTATTACTTTTGTAGAGATGCACAGTCTAATTAATTAGTATTTCCAGTCTGATCTTGTATCACAGGAGGAGCAAGGAGAGAAGATATTTACTGTGCAGTGTAAGGAGGAGGAAAATCCTACAAAGATCAGCTTTGGTGAGTATTAACAGTAAATAATGAGGGAGATTGCATCTTCTGAGTCCACTCTATATAGACCGATCTGGCTCAAAATGGGGCCAGATCGAGGATTGTTGCTAAATTGTGGTTCCGAAACAGACAACACCCACCATATTCGGTTTATTTTTTAAACTTCGGCCCATTTTGGGAGAACTTTGCCCTTTACACACTTTGGCAGTGACCTGAGGCACCCATTCGGGGGCAAAGGAGGTGGTTTCCGACAACGGGCAGAGGTGCTACCAGCGTTGGGTAGCCGTGCCGTTACATCTTGTATGGGTGGATTACAGCTATTTGGTTGTAGCCGAGATCCTGCTGAAATAAGCCAAAGTCCTCCCCTTAGAAGTCTCTGGGAGGATGGAGGCTACCATTTTGAGAAACATGGCTGATTTTCGTACTGATTTGAAATCACTTTTGTGATATGGTAATTGCCCGTATTTAAGGTGACATTCATGGACCAATTTGGTTTCAGAGTCAGCAGTTCATATGTGTCTGGTAGTTATTTATCAGGCCTTGTTTAGTGGGCTTCATATTCACCAGTCTCAGTCTCCAGCCATGTAGTGGTGACAGGTGTAATATTATGGGCTCTGTGATCAGTAGGAAAACCTCACCCGTGAAATAGCTCCATTGGTAGGTGATCTGAATGCAGTGTCTGTTCAAACACATCAGAGTCTCAGGTTCAATTACTGTCAACGCAACTCTTTATCACACTGAGATTGATGAGAAGAAGGATCTCATCAGGTGCTGGTTCAGTTAAAGGGACAACGTCACCTGAACATTCTTCATAGTGTGGATGTAGTGTAAGAAATGATGAGCCTCTTACAGGGTTAATCTATAGAGAATGTGTGACGAATGAAGCACAAGTGTGAAAAATGTATATTAATATTGAGTTACGTTATATAGGTTATAAAACCTATAAAATATACAAAGCACGAAATAATACAAAACAAAAGCAATACACAAGCATTAAAATGATAATGTACTTCTTCCTTCCATGGGATTCATCCTTTCTCAGATCACTACATTCTCCTGGACACCACCTTGGAGTCTCCTGACCCAGAACACATCACTGCACTCTCCTAACCCAGACTGACTCTTGCAGCCACTAACTCATATTCCCAGAATCCCTTGCGCCTCCCAGGAAGTAGTTCACTCAACTCCTTTTCCCAGAGGGACCTTTTCCAGCCTCGCGATTATCAGTACCATTAAACAACCTTACAGTGTAAGGCTGAGATGTCATGTATACACATTTACACCCTTTGCAACCAGTAAATAGCTATTTTAGTGTTACAAGTAAAAATGAACCTTCAATTTCTTACAGTTCAGAAAAACACAACATCAAACATTAGCTAAATGCTGTGTTGCCAAAACTGCACTCAAATAAATAGAGATACATTAGATTTAAATACATATGTTGTGTCTCAATTAAAAAAGGTTTCTGGATGATGCTCCTGTGAGATGCTGCTGCTAATAGTTACTTGTCTGAAGCACATAGTAATCTGGCCAGTCATAATGAAATGTTTTAAATGCTCTTTATGCTCCTCTGTTTCCTATAGGTTTGTCTGTCAACTGGGAAACCAAACAGGAAGTGCATGACCATTTCCTCTCAGCCTCAGACTGTGCAATGAATGATACCGATGTTACCCAGAATGCTCCAGGAGGGAACCTTATGGTTCTAAATGGTACACGTGTAACTCCGAGGGAATCTGAGACAATTGTAAATAATGACCCGACCTCCACTGGTCTATTCCATCTTACGGACCCGTGTCAGGAAAGCAGGGCTGCGGCCTATTGGTCTGGACATGTTAAACATGACAAACAGGATACAAATGAAAGGAAGATGGGAGAGCAGTTGTTGGCAAAGACACACAGCCGCAGACAAGCACATCTTAACATACAGGGGAGCAAAAGAAGGCATGTACGCTCTGAGTGGGGAAAAGACTTTAATAAGTCGTCTGCTTTTGAGTTTCACAAGAGAATTCACACAGGAGAGAAGCCATTTGCACGCCCGGAGTGTGGGAAATCATTCACACAGAAGATTCGCACAGGAGAGAGACGGTTTGTCTGTTCTGAGTGTGGAAAGTCATTTAGCCGCTCATCCATTCTTTATGCCCACCAGCGGACTCACACGGGAGTGAAGTCATTCGGATGTCCTGAGTGCGGGAAACGTCTTTCGTCAAAGCAAGCTTTGGAGAGACACCAGCTGATTCACGCGGGAGTGAAGCTGTTCGGATGTCCTGAGTGCGGGAAACGACTTTCATCAAAACAAGCTCTGGATGGACACTTGCAAAGTCACACTGGAGTGAAACCCTTCGGGTGTCTTGAGTGCGGCAAACATTTTTTGACAAAGAAATCCTTGCGTACACACCAGAAGATTCACACTGAATAGAGGATATTCTGCCTGCGGGAAAACCTTCTCTAATCATTACCTTCTCACTCTGCATCATAAAACTCACCCAGGAGAGAAGCGGCCAAGGGGAATTACTATCCACATCGCATTCACCAAAGCACACGCCACTTCTCTGCCCTGATACAGAAGCTGGCGGCATGCTGCGTGTTGGCGGGATGAGGAATGCTCTCTCACTGTCCCCGCAGTGACATGGCTCCGTTTGTAGGAGGACAGGAGTTTGCATCCCCTCCTTTACTGATCCAACTTGACTACCTTGGCCTTCATTTTAAAATTCCCTGTTTCAGGAATAAAGCAGATCAGATCACACTGTATAGAGGTTCCAGGGGGGAAATGTATCTGTATAGGGGTAATTCCACTGTTTTTTATATATCTGAAATACATTTTTTTTTTTTACTTTAAACAATTCACAGTTCTCCTGTAGTTTTACATAGAAAATAATTTCCGACAGTGCCTCTACATTCAGTGAAATGAGTGAGAGGGAGTACCCAGGAGGCGGGCTGTCTCCCCCTACAGCAGTTTCTATGTGCCCCTCTAAGAAAGTGCTGTTACTAGTAATTAGTGTCTTGTTTCAAGTGCTTGGAATGCAGGTGGGTGTGGTTTCAGCCAGATCTATGTGAAGTGATGCAACACATGAAAGGGGGGGCTTTTGGGCGATAGTGGGGTCTACTCGATAAAGAGAGAATAGAATTAAGAAAGGAATTTTAACTGTTAGGCCAAAGATTTTTCCAACTACATTGACCTAAAGGTTGACATTCCCGTCTCCATTCCCTGCAGTTCTCTTTTTATTGAATAGACTCTGATATCATTGCTGTAGCACCAGTCCTGCCTAACTCTATTACACTTTCTATGCATTATTTCTGATACAGGAAAAATTGGTCACCCTTTTAACTTTGGTGCAATTTGTAGGCAGCACAATTTTTTTTTTTTTTTTCCTTTTTCTTCTGTTCTCTGTAAAAAAAGAGATAATACTTACCTTTCAAAGTGCACCACCAAGTGTACGTTTTCGGTACTACACCGGTGCGACCGCACCACCGTGCTGTCTGTAGCATTTCACAGCTCCTCTGGGGTTCCTTTAATCTCGTGCACGAGTGTCTCCATGGAAACAGGCACACTGTGCAGGCAGCTCAATGTGCTCTGTATACACTCTGCTTACTGCTTGCCTGCAGTTATAAGTATATCAGCAGCGCGAGCAAGACACCTGGGGGAGTCATTACAGAGGAACTTTTCTTATCACAAAAAGGACTTATTCTCTTGGCTAGCACAATAAATCAAGGCTTGATGTCAGCAAGGCAGTAAGTATTATATTGTATTTCCTGCCTTGCTAAATCTTCCTGGCCGACACCAAGCCTTGATATATTGTGCTAGCCACGGAGAATAAGTCCTTTTTGTGATAATAAAAGTTCCTTTCTGTTTACTCCCCCGGGTGTCCTGCTCACTCTGCTGATATCCTGATATGGGTCATGAGGGAGAACACTTGGGGGACATGATGTATAATATTAAAATAAATAAAAAAGCACCAGTATCTACATTTAATAATTAAATTCCCATCATACTAAGACTGTAATTTCTTTTCTTTTTTTTCTAAAATAACGTTTTATTGACTTTTGACAAATAAAATACAAGGAGACAAAATAATAAGAGTGCGGTATGGGGTTACAGAAAACAAGAGTCAGGGGTGCATAGGGTGGGCACATAATACGTTTCAATAACACAGATCATCAAAATGTGTATCCACCTCACCAGTGAGTGTGCATATTGTAACAAACGTGATATCCAGATTCATTCTGAACTAGGGCCCATAACGTAGCCGCTATAGACTATGTATCTATCAACGGGACTTGTCAGTCCTTTTATATCATTAAAAGATCAGTGCAGCAGAGTGAAGAAGCGGGAGGGGTAGGTACAGGAAGAGGGGACCAGCACAAAACAGATAACCATGAGAGTAAACCAGGAGGGCGTCTCTAAGACACCCCTAACTTACAACGCAGGGTGCAGTGGTCCAGGGTGACCTATTATGGGTCTGGGTCATCTTTGTAACTTAGAGTGTCACTCAGTGTGCACGAAGCAAGGATGCAAACTCTTCCCCGTCTGTGAGCTCTAACCAATAGAACCATGTCACCCTATATTTGGCACCCTGTGCGGAGGAGGAGAGCAAAAGATCTTCCCAGTTTCTTAGTTCTTCAACCTTAAGAACCCATTCCTGAAGAGTGGGAGGGTTTGAGGATTTCCAGTGTATGGGTATTAGAAGTTTAGCAGCGTTAAGTAAATGTCTGAGAATAATTTTTTTTTGTATTGGGAGATGGATTGCTTTATATCATCACTGCGTAACCTTTATACCATCACTAGTAACCTTTATACCATCATTAGTAACCTTTTGTACCATCACTACTAACCTTTATATCATCACTAGTAACCTTTATATCATCACTAGTAACCTTTATACCATCAGTAGTAACCTTTATATCATCACTGCGTAACCTTTATACCATCACTAGTAACCTTTATATCATCACTAGGAACCTTTATACCATCACTAGTAACCTTTATACCATCACTAGTAACCTTCATACTATCACTAGTAACCTTTATACCATCACTAGTAACCTTTATACGATCACAAGTAACCTTTATATCATCACTAGTAACCTTTATACCATCACAAGTAACCTTTATATCATCACTAGTAACCTTGATACCATCATTAGTAACCTTGATACCATCACTAGTAACCTTTATACCATCACTAGTAACCTTCATACTATCACAAGTAACCTTTATATCATCACTAGTAACCTTGATACCATCATTAGTAACCTTTATACCATCACTAGTAACCTTTATACCATCATTAGTAACCTTTATATCATCATTAGTAACCTTTATACCATCACTAGTAACCTTTATATCATCACTAGTAACCTTGATACCATCACTAGTAACCTTGATACCATCACTAGTAACCTTGATACCATCACTAGTAACCTTTATATCATCACAAGTAACCTTTATATCATCACTAGTAACCTTGATACCATCATTAGTAACCTTGATACCATCATTAGTAACCTTTATACCATCACTAGTAACCTTTATATCATCACTAGTAACCTTTATATCATCACTAGTAACCTTTATACCATCACTAGTAGCCTTTATACCATCACTAGTAACCTTTATATCATCACCGCGTAACCTTTATATAATCACTAGTAACCTTTATACCATCACTAGTAACCTTTATATCATCACTAGTAACTTTTATATCATCACTAGTAACCTTTATATCATCACTAGTAACTTTTATATCATCACTAGTAACTTTTATATCATCACTAGTAAACTTTACACCATCACCGCGTAACCTTTAAATCATCACTAGTAACTTTTATATCATCACTAGTAACCTTTATATCATCACTAGTAACCTTTATACCATCACTAGGAACCTTTATATGATCACTAGTAACCTTTATATCATCACTAGTAACCTTTATACCATCACCGCGTAACCTTTATATAATCACTAGTAACCTTTATACCATCACTAGTAACCTTTATACCATCACTAGTAACCTTTATATCATCACTAGTACCCTTTTTTGGAAGCATTACAGGGACTGTATCACCTGCATTCTGAGTTAGGGTTGCCACCTGGCCGGTATTTTACCGGCAGGCCGGTAAAAACTTGGCTTGATCCTAATGTTATGTCTATGGAGGCTATTTTTTGAAGAAAAGGTGGCAACCCTATACTGAGTGTTTGTGGAGTCTCCTGTTTATGACATCACCTGTGGTATTTTATGCAAATTACTCATTTCACACTGTAAAGCAGTTCATTTGCATATCGTACCACCGGTGATGTAATAAATAGGAGACACCACTGACACATTTGTTTCCTAATTTAGACATTTACTAGAAGACTTGCTAACACAATGTATAGATCATTTGTTATGCTCTGCAGGCACAGTAAGAACAATGTTTAGGTGATACAGTCCCTATAAAATATATACTGGCCATTAACTAAAGCCATATCCCCGCGCAGTATGAGTATCCCAGGCCATATTCAATGATTTTATTAAATCTCCTCACCCTCCAGCTTACACAACATAAATAGGAGCTGACAGAAAAGCAGACACACTGTGTGATACTTCTCAATACATTATATCTATTGCTTTAGCTTTGCACCAGTGATTTGTATTCTGCTTTACATTAGAAACAGATTGAACATGTCACAGTGCTGGGCACACACTGACTGGAAAGTGGGTCTGGGCGCAGGGTGATGACGTTTAAAAAAGACATTTTCCGAAAAAAGACTCATGATGCATTTTACCCGCGACCTCGACTTTTGGTTCAATTGACGGCGCCATTTTACTGGAGCTGTAGGAGGAAAATACAATAAAATGTGGTCTCTAGAAAAATGGCTGCCGTTATAGTTTGTGTCGCCTCAAAGTGGACACTCATTCTGACTGACGTCTTGCGTAGTGGTCTCGTGTATGTAGAGCTCTAAGAGAGACGTTGTATTAACGGATGCGATCTTCAGTGGACTCATCAGATATTGTATGACTTTACCTAGTGTCCCTCTCACCCCCATCCCCACTATCCCCCCAGTATCGTTCTCGCCCCCATCCCCACTATCCTCCCAGTGTCCCTCTCGCCCCCATCCCCACTATCCTCTCACCCCCATCCCCACTATCCCCCCAGTATCGTTCTCGCCCCCATCCCCACTATCCCCCCAGTGTCCCTCTCACCTCCATCCCCACTATGTATCCAGTGTCCCTCTCGCCCCCATCCCCACTATCCCCCCAGTGTCCCTCTCACCCCCATCCTCACTATCCCCCAGTGTCCCTCTCACTCCAATCCCCACCATCCCCCCAGTGTCCTTCTAACCACTATCCCCCAGTGTCCCTCTCACCCCCATCCCCACTATCCCCCCCTGTGTCCCTCTCACCTGTGTCCCCCCAGTGTCCATCTCACCCCCATCCCCACTATCCCCCCAGTGTCCCTCTCACCAGTGTCCCCCCAGTGTCCCTCTCACCCCCATCCCCACTATCCTCTCAACCCCATCCCCACTATCCCCCCAGTTTCCCTCTCACCCCCATCCCCACTATCCCCCCAGTGTCCCTCACCACTATTCCCAGTGTCCTCCCCCACCCCAATCCCCACTATCCACCAGTGTCCCTCTCACCCCCACTATCCCCCCAGTGTCCCTCTCACCCCCATCCCCCCAGTGTCCCTCTCACCCCCATCCCCACTATCCCCCCAGTGTCCCTCTCACCCCCATCCCCACTATCCCCCAGTGTCCCTCTCACCTCCATCCCCACTATCCTCCCAGTGTCCCTCTCACCACTATCCCCCAGTGTCCCTCTCACCCCCTTCCCCACTATCCCCCCAGTGTCCCTCTCACCAGTGTCCCCCCAGTGTCCATCTCACCCCCATCCCCACTATCCACCCAGTGTGCCTCTCACCCCCATCCCCACTATCCTCTCACCCCCATCCCCACTATCCCCCCAGTGTCCCTCACCACCATTCCCAGTGTCCTCCCCACCCCAATCCCCACTATCCACCAGTGTCCCTCTCACCTCAACCATCCCCCCAGTGTCCCTCTCACCACCATCCCCACTATCCCCCAGTGTCCCTCTCACCACTATCCCCCCAGTGACCCTCTCCCCCCCCCATCCTCACTATCCCCCAGTGTCCCTCTCACTCCAGTCCCCACCATCCCCCCAGTGTCCCTCTCACCCCCATCCCCACTATCCCCCCAGTGTCCCTCTCACCACTGTCCCCCCTCCAGGTTTCCCTCTTACCACCTCCAAACCCCCCCCCCCCCCCTCCAGGAGTCTCTCTCACAATCATCTCCACTATCTTCCCCCAATGTCTGTCTCCCCCTTATTTTTTACATCCATGTTTTCTTTGATTTACTAATCTGATACATGTCCTATACATTTCTCTCAGCAGAGATCCTATACACAAGATACAGAGCAGATTGTCAGGATCCCTACATCACTCAGCAATGATGATCAAGAATCCCATGACTGAGAAGATCCTGAATCTCACCTTGGAGATCATCTATGTCCTGACTGGAGAGGTGAGGGGAAAATAACAAAGTGCCATCCATTTGGGATATTGTGTATTTATATATGGCTGAGGGTAATGGGTGACTGATTCTGTGTGTTGTGATTGTGTGTCTGCTCAGTAATATCTCCCGCTGTCTCCATTTGTAGGATTATGTGGTTGTGAGGAAGCAGGGAGGGGATGATTGCAGCAGTCCCTCTGCATCTGACAGATTCTGTAGGACCCAGAACCCCATTGTGGATCCTCCACCCGACTCCCTGGTAAATGAACGGAACAATGATGGGAAGATCCTAGAACCCACCAACAAGCTCCTTCATCTCCTGAGCGGTGAGGTGAGACCTGCTAGGGTGGACCTTATACAGTGTGAGAGAGAAACACATGGAAACGTCTGGATCATGACTGTATAGTTATGTGTTTCAGCTTCCTGTAAGGAGTGAGGATATAACCGTCCGCTTCACCATGGAGAGACAAGACTGTCTGGAAGAAGAGCAGGAGCATTACAAGGAAGGGGTGACGGACAATCCCCAACCTCTCCGCTCACTTGGTAAAATAAACGTTTCTTCTAATCCAATAAAATGCCATCTGTCGCCATATTTTACACATTAAATAAAATACATGTCCTTTGTATAATGCATAGTGTAGGTTTAATGTGTGACATGTTACCCCCTCTCGCCATTATATATATAAGGAGTCGCTGTTCATTTTCTCTGAATCAAATGATGTTTCTATTGGATCCATTGGACGAGACTCATTCTTTGAACTGATCTTTTGGCTTATTAGTTACGTTTTAAATACCCGAGAGGAATTGTTTTCTATAATGAAGACATCTTCCTCACGTTAATGGAAGAATGTATTATATTATTTGCGCTCATAACCCCAGATATCCAGAAAGAATACTTTGTACTGCATTACAATTATCTGTCTATTTATTTTAAATTGTCATGTGTGTCTTATATTGATTAATTAATAATCATGTTTGAATTTCTTTTCTGCCTGATCTTAGATTTACTTAATATTTTGATGTAAATCGTTTTTCAACATAATGTTACTTTATTCCATACTGTTTAGTGTGTGTGTGTGTGTGTGTGTGTGTGTGTATGTATGTATGGACACACAATATGCAGTTTCTATTTTCACCTGGCCTTTTTCTTTTCTATTTTATTCCTTTTCTATTTTTACTGATCACACTTTCACATACAGGATATTAATATCTGAATATACACAACCTCTGCTGTATGTAACGTTACTGACTCTGTGATCATTTCCTACAGATGGACCAAGTAACAGTGATACATCAGGAATATGTCCCAACAGTCATTATACACAGGGCTGTATGGAGCAAGATAACAGCATCACACAGGATTATCAGGTACCAAACTGCACCTGTTACAATGGCCGCTTTATGGGATTCAGAACCAAATCATTGGACGTCTGTCTTGTGTAACCAGACATATAATAATACCAGGGGTCAAGTCCTGGGAAAAAAAGTGTGGGTACTCACACAAAATCCACTGCGAAACCCCCCCCCCCCCCCCCCCCCCCCAATATATATTTCACCGAAAATTCAGTGAATTTTGCCCCTCTATGCCAGGATTCTGCCCCTCTATATGCCAGGATTTTCCCCTCTATGTGCCAGGATTTTGCCCCTCTATGTGACAGGATTTTGCCCCTCTATGTGCCAGGATTTTGCCCCTCTATGTGCCAGGATTTTGCCCCTCTATGTGCCAGGATTTTGCCCCTCTATGTGCCAGGATTTTTCCCCTCTATATGCCAGGATTTTTCCCCTCTATATGCCAGGATTTTTCCCCTCTATATGCCAGGATTTTTCCCCTCTATATGCCAGGATTTTTCCCCTCTATATGACAGGATTTTGCCCCTCTATGTGCCAGGATTTTGCCCCTCTATGTGCCAGGATTTTGCCCCTCTATGTGCCAGGATTTTGCCCCTCTATGTGCCAGGATTTTGCCCCTCTATGTACCAGGATTTTGCCCCTCTATATGCCAGGATTTTTCCCCTCTATATGCCAGGATTTTGCCCCTCTATATGCCAGGATTTTGCCCCTCTATATGCCAGGATTTTGCCCCTCTATATGCCAGGATTTTGCCCCTCTATATGCCAGGATTTTGCCTCTCTATTCCAGGATTTTGCCTCTCTATTCCAGGATTTTGCCCCTATATGCCAGGATTTTCCCCCTCTATATGCCAGGATTTTGCCCCTCTATGCCAGGATTTTGCCTCTCTATGTCAGGATTTTGCCCCTCTATATGACAGGACTCTGCCCCTGCCCCTCTATTTTCCAAGTTTTCTGCCCCTCTATATGCCAGGATTCTGCCCCTCTATATGCCAGGATTCTGCCCCTCTATATGCCAGGATTCTGCCCCTCTATAGACCAGGATTTGCTCGTTTAATCCACCCTCCTCCCCCTTCCCCAGACAGTACTTACCTCCGGTCTTCTCCTCCGTGGATCTTCCCCCCTGCACGGAGGAAGGAAGCTCCGGTCGTCACGTTTTTTTTTTTTTTTTTTTACTTTATTGAGGTCGCGCGACTTCAATAAAGTTAAAAAAAAAAAATAACGTGACGACCGGAGCTTCCTTCCTCCGTGCAGGGGGGAAGATCCACGGAGGAGAAGACCGGAGACAGAGAGCAACAAGGAGGTAAGTACTCACCATCTCCTTGGTGCTCCCTGTCTCCGTCCAGCTCCTCCGTGCAGCCTTCTTCCCTCCTGCACGGAGGAGGGAAAATGCCACCGGATATGACATGCTGTCAAATCCGGTGGCAATGACAGGATGCGGCTGCCGGGGAAAAAAAAATGAGGCAGCTTCTCTGGTCTTCAAGGAGCAAAGGGAACGGCGTTCCTGCCATGAAAAAAGTGCAGGAACGCCGTTGAATAATACACTTACTAGACATTATAATAATAACAGGGTCATTATTATTATTATATGTCTGGTTACTGGTTGTCATGGGAGGGCTACTAGATGGGTAACTCCTGTCACGGGAGGGCTACTACATGGGCAGTGTCACGGTAGGGCTACTAGATGGGTAACTCCTGTCACGGGAGGGCTACTAGATGGGTAACTCCTGTCACGGGAGGGCTACTAGATGGGTAACTCCTGTCACGGGAGGGCTACTAGATGGGTAGCTCCTGTCACGGGAGGGCTACTAGATGGGTAGCTCCTGTCACGGGAGGGCTACTAGATGGGTAGCTCCTGTCACGGGAGGGCTACTAGATGGGTAGCTCCTGTCACGGGAGGGCTACTAGATGGGTAGCTCCTGTCACGGGAGGGCTACTAGATGGGTAGATCCTACCGTAATCAGTTCCACAAAATCACTCCTCAGGTCCAGAAAAATAGAAATATCCAAACAGGGCTGTAGTCACTGGTTCCCTGCTAGCAATTCCCCAACATAGCGGTCGTGTTGGGGAAAACAAGAAGAACTGGTTATTGATTCCAAACACACAGAACATATACAGTTTAAACATCTTGATAACACAGATTAGACAAAGGGATATAACAGGATTAAAGTTAGGATACAATGGTTGGCGACCAATGGGAGCAGGGCAAACAGGGAGTGACCAATCGCTGGGGAAGGGCGCGGTCTAGGGTCAGACTTGGTGGCAACGTGGGAATTCAAGCCGGCCATTTAAATGAGCGACCAATCAGCGCTGTGCTGGACATTTAAACTCGTATACGAAATATGGCCGAACGGTTATACCCCACTAGCCAATCAGCAGACGAGTTACTTATTTCGGCTAGTGGACCTTTAAACCGCCGACCAATCGGGGACATGCTGACAATTCAAATATGGTGAATGCCGCCAGAGACCGGGCTTAACCTTTATTGAGGAACTTGGTCTCTGGTTGGTCATCCGAAATACATAACACAGTGAAATAGCCCTTTCGGTACAGGTATGGGAAAACACATATAACGTACCCGGCACATGAGCACTGCCGAATAGCAAAACAGCGTTGGTTAGCAGGGCTACCGTGACACTGTGTTATAATAATAATACACTTACTAGCAGTGTTAATAAATAATATTAGAAACCCATTTACTAGATATATAATAATAATAAAGTCTAGTGATTGTATTACTTAGCATGTGTGGGATAGGCACAAGGCTATCCTAGATATAAGATAAGGCCAGGGACTAATGAAAGTATTACATTATTGAGAGGGTAGTGGGTGCATGGAATAGTCTTCCAGTAGAAGTGGTAGAGGTTAATACAGTGAAGGAGTTTAAGCATGCATGGGATAGGTATAAGGCTATCCTAGATATAAGATAAGGCCAGGGACTAATGAAAGTATTACTTTACTGAGAGGGTAGTGGATGTATGGAATAGCCTTCCAGTAGAAGTGGTAGAGGTTAATACAGTGAAGGAGTTTAAGCATGCATGGGATACGTATAAGGCTATCCTAGATATAAGATAAGGCCAGGGACTAATGAAAGTATTACGTTACTGAGAGGGTAGTGGATGTATGGAATAGTCTTCCAGTAGAAGTGGTAGAGGTTAATACAGTGAAGGAGTTTAAGCATGCATGGGATAGGTATAAGGCTATCCTAGATATAAGATAAGGCCAGGGACTAATGAAAGTATTACTTTACTGAGAGGGTAGTGGATGTATGGAATAGTCTTCCAGTAGAAGTGGTAGAAGTTAATACAGTGAATGAGTTTAAGCATGCATGGGATAGGTATAAGGCTATCCTAGATATAAGATAAGGCCAGGGACTAATGAAAGTATTACTTTACTGAGAGGGTAGTGGATGTATGGAATAGCCTTCCAGTAGAAGTGGTAGAGGTTAATACAGTGAAGGAGTTTAAGCATGCATGGGATAGGTATAAGGCTATCCTAGATATAAGGTAAGGCCAGGGGCTAATGAAAGTATTACTTTACTGAGAGGGTAGTGGATGTTTGGAATAGTCTTCCAGTAGCAGTGGTAGAGGTTAATACAGTGATGGAGTTTAAGCATGCACGGGATAGGTATAAGGCTATCCTAGATATAAGGTAAGGCCAGGGACTAATGAAAGTATTACATTACTGAGAGGGTAGTGGATACATGGAATAGCCTTCCAGTAGAAGTGGTAGAGGTTAATACAGTGATGGAGTTTAAGCATGCACGGGATAGGTATAAGGCTATCCTAGATATAAGATAAGGCCAAGGACTAATGAAAGTATTACATTACTGAGAGGGTAGTGGATACATGGAATAGCCTTCCAGTAGAAGTGGTAGAGGTTAATACAGTGAAGGAGTTTAAGCATGCACGGGATAGGTATAAGGCTATCCTAGATATAAGATAAGGCCAGGGGCTAATGAAAGTATTACATTACTGAGAGGGTAGTGGATGTATGGAATAGTCTTCCAGTAGAAGTGGTAGAGGTTAATACAGTGATGGAGTTTAAGCATGCGTGGGATTGGTATAAGGCTATCCTAGATATAAGATAAGGCCAGGGACTAATACAAGTTTTTAGAAAATGCCAACACATTCTATGTTTCTACGTTTGTAGAGAGGCTTAGTGTAATTAATTAGTAATTTCCAGTCTGATCTTGTATCACAGAAGGAGCAAGGAGAGGAGATATTTACTGTGCAGTGTAAGGAGGAGGAAAATCCTACAGAGATCAGTCCAGGTAAGAAATAACACCCCCCCCCCCTTGGAACTTTGCTTCTTGATTTATGGAAAAAAAAATCCTAAATATAAGGTGACCCTATAAAATATGTTATGCTAAGAAATATTGCTTCACATGTAAACTGTTTCTGCTCTTTATTTCCCTCCTCTGTCCCCAGTTCTTCTGCTCACATTTCATTTGCCCCATTGGAAAATATTGCACCCTCAGGACTTACCCCCGCACCACTTCTCAGGGGGCTTCGCTGTTGTTGTTAACACTGCTAAACCTATTTAAAGAAAATTTTATTTTATTTTAGACCCCAGTTATCCTTTAAGACCTGTACGAATCTTTTACACATGCTCTATTCACAGCAGTATATTGGGAGTGTACACCTCTATACTGTGAGCTATAGGATATTAATATGTGAATATACACAACCTCTGCTGTATGTAACGTTACTGACTCTGTGATCATTTCCCACAGATGGACCAAGTAACAGTGATACATCAGGAATATGTCCCAACAGTCATTATACACAGGGCTGTATGGAGCAAGATAACAGCATCACACAGGATTATCAGGTACCAAACTGCACCTGTTACAATGGCCGCTTTATGGGATTCAGAACCAAATCATTGGACGTCTGTCTTGTGTATGAAAATATTCTGTTTCCTGCCAAATACCTGTGAATAACGGCATTGATTATTTTATGTCAATAATAATAATACAGTTACCAGACATATAATAAAAATAATAGTTACCAGACATATAATATAATAATAATAATTGATAACTGTATTATTATTATTATTATTATGTCTGGTAACTGTATTATTACATCTGATAACTGTATTATTATTATTATATGTCTGATAACTGTATTATTATTATATGTCTGATAACTGTATTATTACGTCTGATAACTGTATTATTATTATTATTATATGTCTGGTAACTGTATTATTATATATCTGGTAACTGGATTATTATTATTATATGTCTGGTAACTGGATTATTATATGTCTAGTAACTGTATTACTTTTGTAGAGATGCACTGTGTAATTAATTAGTAATTTCCAGTCTGATCTTGTATCACAGGAGGAGCAAGGAGAGGAGATATTTCCCATACAGATTAAGGAGGAGGAAAATCCTACAGAGATCAGCTCCGGTGAGAATTAACAGTAAATAATAATGGGGGAGATTGCAGCATCTTTTGAGTCCACTCTGTATAGACCGATGTGGCTCAAAATGGGGCCAGATCAAGGATTGTTGCTAAATTTTGATTCCGAAACCGACAATTTCCACCATATTTGGTTTAATTTTATTGATTTTAATTTTATTAAACTTCGGCCCTTTTCAGCTATTTTGGCTATAGCCGGAGTTATCCCATTAACTTGTATGGGAGGATTTTGGTTATTTTTGTTTTAGCCGAGGTCCTCCCAAAATAAGCCAAAGTTCTCCGGCTAGAAGGCTCGTGGGGGGGGGGGGGGGGGGGACAAAGGCTACCATTTTGACTGCCAAAATGTTGGCATGAGAAACATGGCCGATCTTCGTACTGATTTGAGATCACTTTTGTGATATGGGAGTTGCCCGTATTTAAGGTATGACATTCATGGACCAATTTAGTTAGTCAGCAGTTGAGATCTGTCTGGTAGATATTTATCAGGCCTTGTTTAGTGGGCTTCTTATTCACCAGTCTCAGTCTACGTTTCTGTTATTTGTTTGGATATTGCTGTCTGTCTTTATAAAGAGGTAGTCCAGAAACAACCCCTGAGCGCCGGAAGCAATCACTGAGCGCTCCCAAAGCTCTTGCCATGTTTGACAGGCAGCACGCCTTTCATTGCGGTGAATGTGATCACACAGGGGCCAGGCTTCCCTGTTTCAGTGTTACCGGATGCATCGATATCCAAGCATTTCTGCTCATTCCACTGCAGGCCATACCTGGTACATCCACTGCCATGAATGGTACTTCTTCCTTCCATGGGATTCATCCTTTCTCAGATCACTACATTCTCCTGGACACCACCTTGCAAAGCTTCTCTAGGAGTCTCCTTAACCAGAACACCTCACTGCACTCTCCTAACCCAGACTGACTCTTGCAGTCACTAACTCATAATCCCAGAATCCCTTGCAACTCCCAGGAAGTGGTTCACTCAACTCCTTTTTTATTTTTCCAGCTAGTTCCAGCAAACCTGTATAAACCTGGTTATGGAGGAGACAGACATGTGAAAATACAACACGCATTGTTCCAGGTGTCTGATACAGTGGGGAGGGGGCACTTTTCTCATGCGGATCTAGGAATCCCATGTCTGCTAAAGCCCTCAATTCCAAACTTTTTGTAATGTATTACTAAGCAAATAACCTTATATTAAAAAAACAGATTGAGATGTCATGTACACACTGACTACATTGCACACCCAGGATTTACCCCTGCACCCCAAGACTTACCCCAGGACATACCCCTGCACTCCAGAACATACCCATCACCCACATTTAGGGTTTCCACACAGCTGGTATTTTTTTTGTTATGTCTATGGCAAAAATAGCAAGGACTGTTTTTTTTGTTCGTGTAAAAGGTGGCAACCCTACCCACACTGCACATCCAGGGCTTACCCCAGGACATGCCCCCTCACCCACACTGCACATCCAGGACATGCCCCCTCACCCACACTGCACATCCAGGGCTTACCCCAGGACATGCCCCCTCACACACACTGCACATCCAGGACATGCCCCCTCACCCACACTGCACATCCAGGGCTTACCCCAGGACATGCCCCCTCACCCACACTACACATCCAGGACTTAGCCCTGCACCCCGGGACAGCCACTCCCTGGAGTCCAGTGGAAGCAGCTGGAAGTCTGTGCAGCAGACATTCCCCTGCTACCTTCTGTGTGAATAAAAAGGCTTCTGGATGATGCTCCTGTGAGATGCTGCTGCTAATAGTTACTTGTCTGAAGCACATAGTAATCTGACCAGTCATAATGAAATGTTTTAAATCCTCTTTATGCTCCTCTGTTTCCTATAGGTTTGTCTGTCAACTGGGAAACCAAACAGGAAGTGCATGACCATTTCCTCTCGGCCTCAGACTGTGCAATGAATGATACCGATGTTACCCAGAATGCTCCAGGACTGAACCTTATTTTTCTAAATGGAAAAAGTGTAATTCTGGGGGAATCTGAGACAATTGTCAATAATTACCCAACTTCTACTGCTGAATTCCATCTTGCTAACCAGGGTCAGGAAAGCAGGGCTGCGGCCTATTTGTCCGGATATGTTAAACATGGCAAACTGGATACAAATGAAAGGAAGATGGGAGAGCAGGTGTGGGCACACAGCCTCAGACAAACACATCTTGACATACAGGGGAGCAAGAGAAAGCATGTGTGCACTGAATGTGGAAAAGAATTTAATCAACCATCAACTCTTGAGCTACACAAGAGAATCCACACAGGAGAGAAGCCATTTGCACGCCCGGAGTGTGGGAAATCATTCACACAGAAGATTCACACAGGAGAGAGACGGTTTGTCTGTCCTGAGTGTGGAAAGTCATTTCGTCGGGCATGTATTCTTTATGTCCACCAGCTGATTCACGCGGGAGTGAACCTGTTTGGATGTCCTGAGTGTGGGAGATGTCTTTCGTCAAAACAAGCTCTGGATGGACACAGGCAGAGCCACACGGGAGTGAAACCGTTTGGATGTCTTGAGTGCGGGAAACGTTTTTTGACAAAGAAAGCTCTGCGTAAACACGAGAAGATTCACGCTGGATAGAGGATATTCTGCCTGCGGGAAAACCTTCTCTAATCATTACCTTCTCACTCTGCATCATAAAACTCACCCAGGAGAGAAGCGGCCTAGGTGAATTACTATCCACATCGCATTCACCAAACACACGCCACTTCTCTGTCGCGATACAGAAGCTGGCGGCATGCTGCGTGTTGGCGGGATAAGGAATGCTCTCTCACTCATCCCGCAGTGACAGGGCCCCGTTTGTAGATCAAACAGATCTTTTCTGATCCAACTTGACAACCTTGGCCAACATTTTGGAATTCCCTGTTTCATGAATAAAGCAGATCAGATCACACTGTATAGAGGTTCCAGGGGGGAATGTATCTGAAATACACTCATTTTATTTAAACAATTCACAGTTCTCCTGTAGTTTTACATAGAAAATCATTTCCGACAGTGCCTCTACATTCAGTGAAATGAGTGAGAGGGAGTACCCAGGAGGCGGGCTGTCTCCCCCTACAGCAGTTTCTATATGCCCCTCTAAGAAAGTGCTGTTACTAGTAATTAGTGTCTGTTTCAAGTGCTTGGAATGCAGGTGGGTGTGGTTTCAGCCAGATCTATGTGCAGTGATGCAACACATGAAAGGGGGGCTTTTGGGCGATAGTGGGGTCTACTCGATAAAGAGAGTATTGCAGGGAACTGAGAAAGGAATTTTAACTGTTAGGCCAAAGATTTTTCCAACTGCATTGGCCTAAAGGTTGACATTCCCGTCTCCATTCCCTGCAGTTCTCTCATTAGTGAAATGACTCTGATCTAATTGCTGTAGCACCAGTCCTGCCTAACTCTATTACACTTTCTATGCATTATTTATGATACAGGAAAAACTGTTAAGACAGATCTGTTTGTTTATGTTACATGATACATGGCTGATATATACCATATATACTATACTGGGTTTAATAAACTAATGGTTTCTGTTTTATTGTCATATCTTTTCCACCTAAGTGAATAGTATATTCTGCTCATCCGGTCACTTCATCAGGCTGAGTATTACTGGAAGCGCAATAAAATAACCGGAGTGCGTTTCACGGCAGGGCTTTCTCATAATAGAGACACAATTACTTGGTGAGGACGAGACTTGCTGACATATTAAATATGAGAACTAGTCACTTCAATGCAGTACTCCTGGTGGGTTTAACACCTCAAGATGGCTATTTACGTTCCTTATTGTCACTGGAGGGCTACTAGATGGGTAGCTCCTACCGGAATCACAAGATACACTCCTCAAGTCTGGGAAAATACAAAACTCCAAATGGGGCTATGGTTCCCCGAGGTTGTCTTATAATCTGACCATGAAATTGAGGTCAGACTATAAGACATGGATCCAGGTCCCCCACAGAGCTGCAGGGGACCTGGATCCCCCTCTCTAACAGCAGGGGGATGTCTTTGCGATGAGCGCAGACTCCCCCTGCTGACGACCGCCGGGACTTGTATGATGAAGCCGGGTACTTCCGGCTTCGTCATAAAAGTCCCGGCGGTCGTGCCGGGCGGCAGCAGGGGAGGTCTGCACTCATCGCGCAGACATCCTCCGCTAGCCACCAGGGAGAATCAGGCAGCCGGGGAATGTCTGCACGATACGTGCAGACATCCTCCATGCTTCCATCATAATAGACTGCCGTGTCGGGCAGCATCCCCCGGCTGCCCCCACTAGCCACCAGGGAGAAACAGTTGAGGGAGGGAGCCCCCACAAGAAACAGGTGAGGGAGGAGGGGACAGAGTAAGAAAGGGGGGGGGGGGAGAGAGAGAGAAAGCTGGGGGCAAGGGAAAGAGAGAGGCAGCATTGGCACATAAAAGGAAATAAAAACAAGAAATGCATTTTTTTATATCATTATTTTTTTTATTAAAAAAGCAATTTACATGTGAATATTTGAAGTTTAACTATTTTCCTATAGGGTAGTCTTATATTCAGGCTTTTAGTTTTTTTTCCTAATGGAATATCCAAAGTTTGGGGGGTCGTCTTTTAATCAGGGTCGTCTTATAATCGAGCAAATACGGTATATAACGTTTGAACATCTTGATAAAAAAGATTAGACAAAGGAACTATAACTGGATTAAAGTTTAACATATACTGAATGGAAACAAGACAAGGGATTACAAGTTCACACATACACAAAGGATAATTGAATTTGGGGGAAAACATGTTGGTGACCAATGAATGGGGCAAACAGAGCGACTAATCACTGGGGAAGGGCGTGATCTAGGGCCACCAAGAGATTCAATTTTGCCCTGTAACTGGGGAACCAATCAGCACAGTGCCATCGAGGCCCTTTGAACGAGAGACCAATCAGCGCTGCGCTGGACATTTAAACAGATATATATGAAATATATACGGTTATATCCCACTAGCCAATCAGCGGACGAGCACCATAAAATGAAAAGGGTTGGAGGGATAGGCTCCACTGCAGCAGTCTACCATTGTCCCTGGACGCCCGGTTCAGCCACACAAGGGGGTTGTGGTTGGTTAAGACCGTGAAATCCCAGCCACACAGGTACAGTTGGAATCGCTTCAGTGCCCACACAAGAGCCAGGTACTCTTTCTCAATCACCTCCAGTTCCAGTAGTTTGCTTTGGTATGCTACCGGGTGCTCCTTTCCTTGGCTGTTGACTTGGCTTAACACTGCTCAGAGCCCAAACATAGAAGCGTCTGTGTGAACCAAGAAGCGTTCATTATAGGAGTGGCCCATTTCCCACGGCTGTTTTTAGGACGTCGAAGGCGGCACCGTATTCTGGGCACCACAGGACTGTCCGAAGTAAGGTCTTCTTGGTGAGGACTGTCAGGGGCTTGGCCAGGGAGCTATAGTTGGGGACAAACTTTATATAATAAGGGCCATACCTAGGAACGCTAAGACCTGCTTCTTATTGAGCGGGACGGGCCAGTTGACAATATCTTCAATTTTAGACGGTTCAGATCGCTGTCTCCCGCTTCCCAAACAGCATCCCAAGTACTGGCCCTTGGCCATACCTTTTTGGCATTTGTCGGGGCGGATAAGCATCCCTGCTGCTTGTAAACTACCCAGTACCACATCCAGATGCTGGAGGTGCTCTCCCCAAGAGTCACTGAAGATCGATATATCGCCAAGGTAGGCGCGGGTATAGCCCTGTAGCCCCTCGCGTAGCTGATCTACCAGCCGCTGAAACGTGCCTGGGAATTCTTCATCCCGAACGGAATGACCCGAAATTGGTACAGGCCGAATGAGGTGATCAATCCCGACTTGGGGACAACATCTGCCGTCAACTGGGTCTCTGCCAATACCCCCGGCTAAGGTCTAGTGTCGAAACCCAGGTCGCCCCCGCTAACTGGGCTAACAGGTCATCTACTCGAGGCATAGAGTAGGCATCGGTGGTCATCTTTTCATTTAGGCAACGATAGTCCACACAGTCCACAGTCCATTTTGGCACTAGAACTACTGGGGGAAGCCCAGGGGCTGTCGGAGGGCTCTATAACTCCCAAGTCCCTCATCTCCTCAAGCTCCTTCCTAATGTGGCCTTTGACAGCTTCTGGGACCCTGTATGCGGGCTGCCTGAGAAGGCTCTGACTGGGGGTCTCTAGGGAGGTGATGCCGGGTAGAGCGGAGAACAGCAGAGGATGCTGTTATAACAGCTGGAAGACTTTGGACCATTCTATGGGGCTAAGCTGTTGTCTGAGTTTGACTTGGGTAATATCCCCGGCGTGGACAGACTCAGCGAGGAGGTCCGGTATAGCCAGGTGTCCGTCCTCCATGTACGAGGGGATACAGATCACGGTCATCTCCTCGCTACATTCTAGGTAGGGCTTAAGCGCATTGGTGTGGAAGAGTCACAGGGTCTGACCCCTGGCTCCTAGGGCGACAACGTAGGTTGCCTCTCCCCTGCGATCTACAACCTCGTAAGGTCCTATCCAGACAGCCTGTAATTTATTTTGGCGGGTAGCATGGAGCATTAGGACCCGTGGACACACTAGCAACCCTCAGGACTTTTAGGGGGCGAGGAACATGAGCTGGTCTAATTTTGCCCGGAGCTAACCTTTAAATCATCACCGCGTAACCTTTATACCATCACTAGTAACCTTTATACCATCACTAGTAACCTTTATACCATCACTAGTAACCTTGATATCATCACTAGTAACCTTTATACTATTACTAGTAACCTTTATATCATCACTAGTAACCTTTATATCATCACTAGTAACCTTTATATCATCACCGCGTAACCTTTATACCATCACTAGTAACATTTATACCATCACTAATAACCTTTATATCATCACTAGTAACCATTATACCATCACTAGTAACCTTTATATCATCACTAGTAACCTTTATACCATCACTAGTAACCTTTATATCATCACTAGTAACCTTTATACCATCACTAGTAACCTTTATATCATCACTAGTAACCTTTATTTCCATCACCGCGTAACCATTATACCAATAGTAACCTTTATACCATCACTAGTAACCTTTATATCATCACTAGTAACCTTTATACCATCACTAGTAACCTTTATATCATCACTAGTAACCTTTATACCATCAGTAGTAACCTTTATACCATCAGTAGTAACCTTTATACCATCAGTGGTAACCTTTTTTGGAAGCATTACAGGGATTGTATCACCTGAATACTGAGTGTCTGTGGAGTCTCATGTTTATGACATCACCTGGGTTATTTTATGCAAATTACTCATTTCACACTGTAAAGCAGTTCATTTGCATATCGTACCACCGGTGATGTAATAAGTAGGAGACACCACTGACACATTTGTTTCCTAATTTAGACATTTACTAGAAGACTTGCTAACACAATGTATAGATCATTTGTTATGCTCTGCAGGCACAGTAAGAACAATGTTTAGGTGATACAGTCCCTATAAAATATATACTGGCCATTAACTAAAGCCATATCCCCGCGCAGTATGAGTATCCCAGGCCATATTCAATGATTTTATTAAATCTCCTCAACCTACAGCTTACACAACATAAATAGGAGCTGACAGAAAAGCAGACACACTGTGTGATACTTCTCAATACATTATATCTATTGCTTTAGCTTTGCACCAGTGATTTGTATTCTGCTTTACATTAGAAACAGATTGAACATGTCACAGTGCTGGACACTGACTGGAAGATGGGTCTGGGCGCAGGGTGATGACGTTTTAATAAGCCATAGTCCGAAAAAAGACTCATGATGCATATTACCCGCGACCTCGACTTTTGGTTCCATTGACGGCGCCATTTTACTGGAGCTGTTAGAGGAAAATTCGATAAAAGGTGGTCTCTAGAAATATGGCCGCCGTGTTATTGCATGTCGCCTCGAAGTGGACAACCATTCTGACTGACGTCTTGCGTAGTGGTCTCGTGTGTGTAGAGCTCTAAGAGTGAGAAGTTGGATAAACGGTTTCCATCGTCAGTGGACTCACCAGGTATTGTGTGACCTTACCTAGTGTCCCTCTCACCCCCATCCCCACTATCCCCCCAGTGTCCCTCTCACCCCCATCCCCACTATCACCCCAGTGTCCTTCTCACCCCCATCCCCACTATCCTCCCAGTGTCCCTCTCACCCCCATCCCCACTATCCTCCCAGTGTCCCTCTCACCCCCATCCCCACTATCCTCCCAGTGTCCCTCTCACCCCCATCCCCACTATCACCCCAGTGTCCCTCTCACCCCCATCCCCACTATCACCCCAGTGTCCTTCTCACCCCCATCCCCACTATCACCCCAGTGTCCCTCTCACCCCCATCCCCACTATCCCCCCAGTGTCCCTCTCACCCCCATCGCCACTATCCCCCCAGTGTCCCTCTCACCCACTATCCCCCCAGTGTCCCTCTCACCCCCATCCCCACTATCCCCCCAGTGTCCCTCTCACCCCCATCCCCACTATCCTCCCAGTGTCCCTCTCACCCCCATCCGCACTATCCCGCCAGTGTCGTTCTCACCCCCATCCCCACTATCCCCCCAGTGTCCCCCTCACCCCCATCCCCACTATCCTCCCAGTGTCCCTCTCACCCCCATCCCCACTATCCCCCCAGTGTCCCTCTCACTACCATCCCCACTATCCCCCAGTGTCCCACTTACCCCCATCCCCACTATCCTCCCAGTGTCCCTCTCACCCCCCATCACCACTATCCCCCCAGTGTGCCTCTTGACACTGTTCCCCCCTAGCGTCCCTCTTGACACTGTTCCCCCCCCCCCCAGCGTCCCTCTTGCCACTGTCCCCCCCCAGCGTCCCTCTTGACACTGTGTCCCCCCCAGCGTCCCTCTTGACACTGTCCCCCCCCAGCGTCCCTCTTGACACTGTCCCCCCCCAGCGTCCCTCCTTACACTGTTCCCCCCCCCCCGCATCCCTCTCGACACTGTTCCCCCCCCCCCGCGTCCCTCTTGACACTGTTTCCCCCCCAGCGTCCCTCTCGACACTGTCCCCCCCCCCCAGCGTCCCTCTCGACACTGTTCCCCCCCCAGCGTCCCTCTTGACACTGTTCCCCCCCCAGCGTCCCTCTTGACACTGTTCCCCCCCCAGCGTCCCTCTTGACACTGTTTCCCCCCCAGCGTCCCTCTCGACACTGTCCCCCCCCCCCAGCGTCCCTCTCGACACTGTCCCCCCCCCCCAGCGTCCCTCTCGACACTGTTCCCCCCCCAGCGTCCCTCTTGACACTGTTCCCCCCCCCGCGTCCCTCTTGACACTGTTTCCCCCCCAGCGTCCCTCTCGACACTGTCCCCCCCCCCCAGCGTCCCTCTCGACACTGTTCCCCCCCCCGCGTCCCTCTTGACACTGTTTCCCCCCCAGCGTCCCTCTCGACACTGTCCCCCCCCCCCAGCGTCCCTCTCGACACTGTTCCCCCCCCAGCGTCCCTCTTGACACTGTTCCCCCCCCAGCGTCCCTCTTGACACTGTTCCCCCCCCAGCGTCCCTCTTGACACTGTTCCCCCCCCAGCGTCCCTCTTGACACTGTTCCCCCCCCGCCCAGCGTCCCTCTTGACACTGTTCCCCCCCCCCCAGCGTCCCTCTTGACACTGTTCCCCCCCCCAGCGTCCCTCTTGACACTGTTCCCCCCCCCAGCGTCCCTCTTGACAGTTCCCCCCAGCGTCCCTCTTGACAGTTCCCCACTATCCTCCAGTGTCCCACTTACCCCCATCCCCACTATCCCCACAGTGTCCCTCTCACCCCCCATCACCACTATCTGATACATGTCCTATACATTTCTCTCAGCAGAGATCCTATACACAAGATACAGAGCAGATTGTCAGGATCCCTACATCACTCAGCAATGATGATCAAGAATCCCATGACTGAGAAGATCCTGAATCTCACCTTGGAGATCATCTATGTCCTGACTGGAGAGGTGAGGGGGAATTAACACAGTGCCATCCATTTGGGATATTGTGTATTTATATATGGCTGAGGGTAATGGGTGACTGATTCTGTGTGTTGTGATTGTGTGTCTGTTCAGTAACATCTCCCGCTGTCTCCATTTGTAGGATTATGTGGTTGTGAGGAAGCAGGGAGGGGATGATTGCAGCAGTCCCTCTGCATCTGACACATTCTGTAGGACCCAGAACCCCATTGTGGATCCTCCACCTGACTCCCTGGTAAATGAACGGAACAATGATGGGAAGATCCTAGAACCCACCAACAAGCTCCTTCATCTCCTGAGCGGTGAGGTGAGACCTGCTAGGGTGGACCTTATACAGTGTGAGAGAGAAACACATGGAAACGTCTGGATCATGACTGTATAGTTATGTGTTTCAGCTTCCTGTAAGGAGTGAGGATATAACCGTCCGCTTCACCATGGAGAGACAAGACTGTCTGGAAGAAGAGCAGGAGCATTACAAGGAAGGGGTGACGGACAGTCCCCAACCTCTCCGCTCACTTGGTAAAATAAACGTTTCTTCTAATCCAATAAAATGCCATCTGTCGCCATATTTTACACATTAAATAAAATACATGTCCTTTGTATAATGCATAGTGTAGGTTTAATGTGTGACATGTTACCCCCTCTCTCCATTATATATATATAAGGAGTCGCTATTCATTTTCTCTGAATCAAATGAAGTTTCTATTGGATCCATTGGACGAGACTCATTCTTTGCACTGATCTTTTGGCTTATTAGTTACGTTTTAAATACCCGAGAGGAATTGTTTTCTATTATGAAGACATCTTCCTCACGTTAATGGAAGAATGTATTATATTATTTGCGCTCATAACCCCAGATATCCAGAAAGAATACTTTGTACTGCATTACAATTATCTGTCTATTTATTTTAAATTGTCATGTGTGTCTTATATTGATTAATTAATAATCATGTTTGAATTTCTTTTCTGCCCGATCTGCCTAGATTTATTTAATATTTTTATGTATATCGTTTTTCAAGATAGTTACTTTATTCCATACTGTTTAGTGTGTGTGTGTGTGTGTGTGTATGTATGTATGTATGTATGTATGTATGTATGTATGTATACGCACACAATATGCAGTTTCTATTTTCACCTGGCCTTTTTCTTTTCTATTTTATTCCTTTTCTATTTTTACTGATCACACTTTCACATACAGGATATTAATATCTGAATATACACAACCTCTGCTGTATGTAACGTTACTGACTCTGTGATCATTTCCTACAGATGGACCAAGTAACAGTGATACATCAGGAATATGTCCCAACAGTCATTATACACAGGGCTGTATGGAGCAAGATAACAGCATCACACAGGATTATCAGGTACCAAACTGCACCTGTTACAATGGCCGCTTTATGGGATTCAGAACCAAATCATTGGACGTCTGTCTTGTGTATGAAAATATTCTGGTAACTGACAAATACCTGTCAATAACGACAAATATTATTATATGTCTGATAACTGTATTATTATATGTCTAACTGTATTATTATTATATGTCTGATAACTGTATTATTATGTGTCTGGTAATTTTATTATATATGTCTGATAACTATTATTATTATTGTGTCTGGTAACTAATTATTAAAAATATAATTAATAATGTATGTCTGGTAGCTGGTTTATTATTATATGTGTGGTAACTAAATTATTATTAAATGTTTGCTAAGTGGATTATTAAAAGACTAACGTTTTTTTAATTATTATTAAATGGCTTGTAACTGGATTATTATTATTATTAATATTAATAATAATCCAGTTACAAGCCATTTAATAATAATTAAAAAAACGTTAGTCTTTTAATAATCCACTTAGCAAACATTTAATAAGTTACCAGCCATATAATAATAATAATCCGTTACCAGCCATATAATAATCCAGTTACCAGCCAAATAATATTAATAATAATAATAATAATACAAATATTTGGCTGGTAACTGGATTATTATTATTATTATTATTATTATTATTATGGCTGGTAACTGGATTATTATTATTATTATTATATGGCTGTGAACTGGTTTATTATTATATGGCTGGTAACTGGATTATTATTAGTAATATTATATGGTTGGTAAGTGGATTATTATTAATAACCATATAATATTAATAACAATCTAGTTACCAGCCATATAATAATAATAATAAACCAGTTATCAATGATATATGAATAATCCAGTTACCAACCATATGATGATGATAATAATAATCCAGTTACCAGCCATATAATAATAATAATAATCCAGTTACCAGCCATAACATATTAATAATAATAATCCAGTTACCAGCCATAATAATAATAATAAACCAGTTACCAGCCATATAATAACCGGTTTATTATTATTATTATATGGCTGGTAACTGGTTTATTATTATTATGATATGGCTGGTAAGTGGATTATTATTATTAATATTATATGGTTGGTAAGTGGATTATTATTATAAATAATGATAATGCACTTACCAACCATAATAATAATAATTATAATAATAAACCAGTTACCAGCCATATCATAATAATAATAATAAACCAGTTACCAGCCATGTAATAATAATAATAAACCAGGTACAAGTCATATAATCCAGTTACCAGCCATAAAATAATAATAATCCAGATACCAGCCATATAATAATAATAATAATTAAGTTACCAGCCATATATTAATAATCCAGTTACCAGCCATATAATATTAATAAAAAAAAAACAGTTGCCAGTCATATAATAATAATAATAGTAATCCAGTTACCAGTCATATAGTAGTAATCCAGTTACCAGCCATATAATAATAATCCAGTTACCAGCCATATAATAATCCAGTTACCAGCCATATAATATTATTATTATATGGCTGGTAACTGGATTATTATTATATGGCTGGTAACTGGATTACTATTATATGACTGGTAACTGGATTACTATTATTATATTATTATTAGGCTGGTAACTAGTTTATTATGTATTATTAATAATAATAGTAATCCGTTACCAGCTATATAATAATAATAAAAAAAACAGTTACCTTTCATATAACAATCCGCTTACCAAACATTTAATAATAATAATTTAGTTACCGGACATATAATAATAAACCTGATACCAGACATACATTATTATATTATTAATAATACAGTTACTGCTTCCTGATCTTACCAAATATTACATCGCGGCCCAAACAGCCCAAATCGCAGCCTGGCATGTCCCAGTAGCACACATCAGATGGATGGACCTGGAGCATGATCTATTTCGCCCAGATGTCCTCTGTCAATACACATGGACACCCAGATCAGACCGCCCTCTACTTCGCACCTTATGTCCATCGATAATTAATTCAGTTAACATATGGAACAGATATGCAATTAAACACGAACTTACGACAGAACATTCACCACTTACTCCTATCTACCGTAATCTTAGCTTCCCACCAGGTATGACCCCGACACTCTTCAGGACCTTTGACCAAGGCGATATATCAAGAGTGGGGGATTTGTACAAAGATGGCAATCCCAAAACACACACAGACTTTGCTTTGACTCTCCCACTAGGCACGCAAGATTTTTTTCGTTCCATCCAGTTACGAGACTTTGCAGCACAACCCCAGGTGAAAAAAGCTGCCCTAACTAATCCATCTTGGTTTGAACGCACATGCCTGGGCTCCCCAAGGAGACCAGGGCTAATCTCGCAGGTATACCTTAGCTTAACCTCTCCCCAGCCGGAAAGCAAGCTGACCTATTTCCATGCTTGGGAAAGAGACCTGGGTCACCCTATAGATAGTGAGGACTGGAGGGTGATATGGAATACCACAGCACAAATCTCCACTTGTGTTCAACACAAAGAGCAAGCATAGAAAACACTAATGAGATGGTACCTAACACCATCTAGACTGGCCAAAATGCAAGTGATCCCATCCCCCAAGTGTTGGAAGGCATGTTTAACAAAGTGTACATATTTTCATACGTGTTGGAAATGCCCATTGATGCAGCAGTTCTGGTCCCAGGTTCAAAATGTACTGTCTAGAGTGCTTCAAACGCCGGTCCCATTAGACCCATGCTCCTTCCTTCTATCACAACTTCACGAAATACGAAAACAGGCTCATTGCAAGAGTGTCACTTGCAGCCAGAAGAGCCCCTGGCCCAGGTCTGGAGTCGGCCCTCCATGCCCTCAATCACCAAGGTCGTGGTGGAGGAGGTGGTGGATATGGACTGCCTTACTGCCATGCTTCACGACACTTCTAAAACATTTCTAAAGACATATAATAATAATACAATTACCAGACACAATAATAATAATCCAGTTACCAGACACAATAATAATAATCCAGTTACCAGACATATATATAATAATAATACAATTACCAGACACAATAATAATTATAACAATTACCAGACACAATAATAATAATAGTTACCAGACACAATAATAATAATAGTTACCAGACACAATAATAATAATACAATTACCAGAGATATATATAATAATCCAGTTACCAGACACAATAATAATAATAGTTACCAGACATATATATATATATATAATAATAATACAATTACCAGACACAATAATAATAATACAATTACCAGACACAATAATAATAATACAATTACCAGACACAATAATAATAATACAATTACCAGACACAATAATAATAATAGTTACCAGACACAATAATAATAATAGTTACCAGACACAATAATAATAATAGTTACCAGACACAATAATAATAATACAATTACCAGACATATATATAATAATCCAGTTACCAGACACAATAATAATAATAGTTACCAGACATATATATATATATATAATAATAATACAATTACCAGACACAATTATAATAATAATCCAGTTACCAGACACAATAATAATAATACAATTACCAGACACAATAATAATAATAGTTACCAGACACAATAATAATAATAGTTACCAGACACAATAATAATAATAGTTACCAGACACAATAATAATAATAGTTACCAGACACAATAATAATAATACAATTACCAGACATATATATAATAATCCAGTTACCAGACACAATAATAATAATAGTTACCAGACATATATATATATATATAATAATAATACAATTACCAGACACAATAATAATAATACAATTACCAGACACAATTATAATAATAATCCAGTTACCAGACACAATAATAATAATACAATTACCATACACAATAATAATAATAATACAATTGCCAGACACAATAATAATAATCCAGTTACCAGCACAATAATAATAATACAGTTACCAGACACAATAATAATAATACAATTACCAGAGACAATAATAGTAATACAGTTACCAGACACAATAATAATAATACAAATACCAGACACAATAATAATAATACAATTACCAGACACAATAATAATAATACAATTACCAGAGACAATAATAATAATACAATTACCAGAGACAATAATAATAATACAATTACCAGACACAATAATAATAATAATAATAATACAATTACCAGACACAATAATAATAATACAATTACCAGAGACAATAATAATAATACAATTACCAGACACAATAATAATAATACAATTACCAGACACAATAATAATAATACAATTACCAGAGACAATAATAGTAATACAGTTACCAGACACAATAATAATAATACAATTACCAGACACAATAATAATAATACAATTACCAGAGACAATAATAGTAATACAGTTACCAGACACAATAATAATAATACAGACATATATATAATAATAATAATACAATTACCACACACAATAATAATAATACAGTTACCAGACACAATAATAATAATACAATTACCAGACATATCCTCTGTAATAATGTTCAAGTGTCTCTGCGTCCAGTCCCTGTGTCCGTGGGATTGCGCTACTGCGCATGTGACCCACGGACAGCCGTTGGGACCTGGAACGCAGAGACTCCCTCCCGCCCAAAGAAAAAAAAAAAAAAAGCCGGTAGAGGCGATCTAAAGATCTCCCCTCACCAGCCCTCTGCTCGGCATGCTCTGCTAGACCCCGGGAGGGGGCGGAGCTGAGCGGTGTCGCTCCGCCCCCACCCTGTGAAGCATGGGGAGCCCGAGCAGCACCTTCTCTTGCTGACCTGGGCTCCCAGTGAAGCAGACGCTGATCTGCTTCACAGGGTGGGGGCGGAGCTACACCGCTCATCCGGTTAGCTCCGTCCGCTCCCTGTATCCACCTTTTGAAGGCAAAGGAAGGGGAGGGGTGGGAGAGAGAGACAGGGGCAGGGGGGAGAGACAGAACAGCTGGAGGGGGGAGAGACAGAACAGCTGGAGGGGGGAGAGACAGAACAGCTGGAGGGGGGAGAGAGAGATACAGAACAGGGGGAGGGGGAGAGACAGAACAGCTGGAGGGGAGGGAGAGAGAGATACAGAACGGGGGTAGAGAGAAAGAACAGAGGGAGGGAGAGAGAGACAGAACAGGGGGAAGGGGGAGAGAGAGAGACAGACAGAACAGGGTGGGAGAGAGAGACAGACAGGGGGAGGGAGGGAGGGAGAGAAAGACAGAACAGGGGGAGGGAGGGAGAGAAAGACAGAACAGGGGGAGGGGGAGAGACAGAACAGCTGGAGGGGGGGGGAGAGAGAGATACAGAACGGGGGTAGAGAGAAAGAACAGAGGGAGGGAGAGAGAGACAGAACAGGGGGAAGGGGGAGAGAGAGAGACAGACAGAACAGGGTGGGAGAGAGAGACAGAACAGGGGGAGGGAGGGAGAGAAAGACAGAACAGGGGGAGGGGGAGAGACAGAACAGCTGGAAGGGGGAGAGAGAGATACAGAACAGGGGGTAGAGAGAAAGAACAGAGGGAGGGAGAAAGAGACAGAACAGGGGGAAGGGGGAGAAAGAGAGACAGACGGGGAGGGAGGGAGAGAAAGACAGAACAGGGGGAATGGGGAGAGAGAGAGACAGAACAGGGCTAGAGAGACAGAACAGGGGGGGGGAGAGACAGAACGGGGGGGGAGAGAGAGACAGAACAGAGGAAGGGGAGGAGAGAGACAGAATAGAGGGAGAGAGAGACAGAATAGAGGGAGAGAGAGAACAGGTATGGGGGAGTTAGAGAGAGACAGACAGGGCAATGAAGAGGAAAGGGACAAACATGGGATTGCAGAGAGATACATACATGGGGGGGAGGCGCCATGGGGGAATCCCGCACAGGGCGCCGAAACACTTAAGGCCGGCCCTGCTGACAGATTTCTCGAGCAAATTCTCCTGCACAATCGCAGGAGAATTTACTCATTGCGCATGCGCACAAAGTTACAGCTGATCACTCAGCTGTAACTTTGTAAAGACTGCGCATGCGCGAGCGGAGCGATGCTACCCACCTCCTGCCCCCTTCACACCACGCTTATTTGGTAAGTAACACGGGGAGGGGGGGACATAGGGGCAAGCACCCTGGCGAGTGGGGAGCCTTGAGGGCTGCCTCATCTTATTGGGAGTTGTGATCACCCTGCTGCATCAATAATACAGCAGGAGGATCACAACTCCCACCAAGATGAGGTAGCCCTCAAGGCTCCCCCCCTCACCAGGGTGCTTGCCCTTATGTCCCCCCCCCCCTCCACATATGTTCTAGCGCCCGTTAATTTAACGGGCTTAATGTCTAGTAATAATAATAATACAATTACCAGACACAATAATAATAATACAATTACCAGACACAATAATAATAATACAATTACCAGACATATATATAATAATAATACAATTACCAGACACAGTAATAATAATACAATTACCAGACACAATAATAATAATCCAGTTACCAGACACAATAATAATAATACAATTACCAGACACAATAATAATAATCCAGTTACCAGACACAATAATAATAATACAATTACCAGACATATATATATAATAATAATAATAATACAGTTACCAGCACAATAATAATAATACAATTACCAGACACAATAATAATACAATTACCAGACACAATAATAATAATCCAGTTACCAGACACAATAATAATAATCCAGTTACCAGACATATAATAATAATAATAATCCAGTTACCAGACACAATAATAATAATCCAGTTACCAGACACAATAATAATAATCCAGTTACCAGACATATAATAATAATAGTTACCAGCACAATTATAATAATCCAGTTACCAGACACAATAATAATAATCCAGTTACCAGACACAATAATAATAATCCAGTTACCAGACATATAATAATAATAGTTACCAGCACAATTATAATAATCCAGTTACCAGACACAATAATAATAATCCAGTTACCAGACACAATAATAATAATCCAGTTACCAGACATATAATAATAATAGTTACCAGCACAATTATAATAATCCAGTTACCAGACACAATAATAATAATCCAGTTACCAGACACAATAATAATAATCCAATTACCAGACACAATAATAATAATACTACAATTACCAGACACAATAATAATAATACAATTACCAGACACAATAATAATAATACAATTACCAGACACAATAATAATAATCCAGTTACCAGACACAATAATAATAATACAATTACCAGACACAATAATAATAATACAATTACCAGACACAATAATAATATTAATCCAGTTACCAGACACAATAATAATAATCCAGTTACCAGACACAATAATAATAATCCAGTTACCAGACACATTAATAATAATACAATTACCAGACACTATAATAATAATACAGTTACCAGACATATAATAATAATAATAATACAGTTACCAGCACAATAATAATAATCCAGTTACCAGACACAATAATAATAATCCAGTTACCAGACATATAATAATAATAATAATAATAGTTACCAGCACAATTATAATAATCCAGTTACCAGACACAATAATAATCCAGTTACCAGACACAATAATAATAATACAATTACCAGACACAATAATAATAATACAATTACCAGACACAATAGTAATAATACAATTACCAGACATATAATAATAATAATCCAGTTACCAGACACAATAATAATAATAATACAATTACCAGACACAATAATAATAATACAATTACCAGACACAATAATAATAATCCAGTTACCAGACACAATAATAATACAATTACCAGACACAATAATAATAATCCAGTTACCAGACACAATAATAATAATCCAGTTACCAGCACAATAATAATAATACAATTACCAGACACAATAATAATAATACAATTACCAGACAAATATATATAATAATAATAATAATAATACAGTTACCAGCACAATAATAATAATACAATTACCAGACACAATTATAATAATCCAGTTACCAGACACAATAATAATAATCCAGTTACCAGACACAATAATAATAATCCAGTTACCAGACACAATAATAATAATCCAGTTACCAGACATATAATAATAATAATAATAATCCAGTTACCAGCACAATAATAATAATCCAGTTACCAGACACAATAATAATAATCCAGTTACCAGACATATAATAATAATAATAGTTACCAGCACAGTTATAATAATACAATTACCAGACACAATAATAATAATCCAGTTACCAGACATATAATAATAATAATAATAATAATCCAGTTACCAGACACAATAATAATAATCCAGTTACCAGACACATTAATAATAATCCAGTTACCAGACACAATAATAATAATCCAGTTACCAGACACAATAATAATAATACAATTACCAGACACAATAATAATAATAATACAATTACCAGACATATAATAATAATACAATTACCCGACATATAATAATAATAATACAATTATCAGACATATAATAATAATAATACAATTACCAGACACAATAATAATAATCCAGTTACCAGACACAATAATAATAATCCAGTTACCAGACACAATAATAATACAATTACCAGACACAATAATAATAATCCAGTTACCAGACATATAATAATAATAATAATAATCCAGTTACCAGCACAATAATAATAATCCAGTTACCAGACACAATAATAATAATCCAGTTACCAGACATATAATAATAATAATAATAATAGTTACCAGCACAGTTATAATAATCCAGTTACCAGACACAATAATAATAATCCAGTTACCAGACACATTAATAATAATCCAGTTACCAGACACAATAATAATAATCCAGTTACCAGACACAATAATAATAATACAATTACCAGACACAATAATAATAATAATACAATTACCAGACATATAATAATAATAATAATACAATTACCAGACATATAATAATAATAATACAATTACCCGACATATAATAATAATAATAATAATACAATTATCAGACATATAATAATAATACAATTACCAGACATATAATCCAGTTACCAGACATATAATATTGATAATAATATTATTAATATTATATGGCTGGTAACTGGATTATTATTATATGGCTGGTAACTGGATTATTATTATATGACTGGTAACTGGATTATTTTTTTTAATTATTTTATGGCTGGTAACTGGTTTATTATTATTATATGTCTGGTAATTGTATTACTTGTGTAAAGACACAGTGTAATTAATTAGTAATTTCCACTCTGATCTTGTATCACAGGAGGAGCAAGGAGAGGAGATATTTCCCATGCAGTGTAAGGAGGAGGAAAATCCTACAGAGATCAGCTCCGGTGAGAATTAACAGTAAATAATGGGGGAGATTGCAGCATCTTTTTTTAGTCCACTCTATATAGACCGATCTGGCTCAAAATGGGGCCAGATTGAGGATTGTTGCTAAATTTTGATTCCGAAACTGACAACTTCCACCATATTCCAAGGCTACCATTTTGACTGCCAAAATGTTGGCATGAGAAACGTGGCCGATCTTCGTACTGATTTGAGATCACTTTTTTTTTTTTTTTTTTTTTTTTTTTTAAATTTTTATTCGGGTTTTGCATGAATACAATCATTGAAAAATATGGATGAACGTCAAATATGTCCCCCATGGGACTGTTTCGGTAACAAAACTGGCATGTATAATCATAGGTACATATGTCAGGCGTTAATATTGTAACAAACTGTGAACAGTGCAGTGAGCATATATACATCTATATGGATACAGATATCAAAAAAAAATTTATAATAACAAAATATATGTTGGGTTTTTAACTTAGTAGATAGTTGTTATTCGTCATTTAGTATATATCTATCTATATCATAGCTCCATAATCAGGTAAAAAACGTCATCCCTTGATCAGGTAGGGGGAGACCCGTATGCTGCTGGCCCTTTGTCACATTAGAATCAATGTTGAACTTTCAAAATATGTGGGTCTGATTGCCAAAGTTGTTACATAAAACAACAACAAACTAACTTTTAAACAAACAAACATGTCTCCAGTTGCCGGGTGACCAAGAAATATTCAGTATAATGGATCAGCGCTACATCGCGTGACCTCAATATGCTTTAGATTCATGTGGGTACCACACCTGGAACACCGTAGCCATTTTTTAAGTGAAGTGGGTGGGGGGGGGGGGGGGGGTGAATGCTAAACAGTCAAGGAATAGGGTCCTTGCCTTGTAAAATTTGATCCATGTACCATGGCGAGTTTTGGAAGGCACCTTTAATTTGTTTTTTAACAGCTGGCGATAAAGAATTGATGTAGTATTGCCAGTTCTCAAAAAATCGTTTCGTGGTCTGGTTGGAGTTTTGGCGTGCCGTGAGCCAGTTCATTCGAAATAAATGAAATAATTTGTCTTGGAACATTTGAAGGGATGGTTCCTCTTTCCGAATCCAGACCTGTAAAATAGTTTTATTAGCCACTGCCATAAGTATCCTGGCTAGTTTTATTCTAGGGAATGGGTTTGGAGCAATGCCAAAAAGTGCAAATTCTATGGTCAGTGGAAATCGTATTCCAAGTGTGGTTTTGGCAAACTGGTGTACTGTGGCACGAAATTTGCATACGATTTTACAGAACCACAAACAATGATTAAGGTCTGCTTGTGCGCAGTTACATTTTGGGCAAATATCTTGAGCGTTAGAGAACATCAATTTGCTCTGGGTTGGTGAAATATAGGCCCTGTGAAAGATTTTCAAAAACATGTCTCTATATGCAGTGGATTTAATAGTGGTAAGTAATGTATTATGTGCTTTGAGTAGATCATCTATGGATGTGGTGGGTAAGACTGATAACCATTTGCTGGGTCCCGTTGTTATGTTAGAGTGGTCAATTGGTTTGTAAAACAAATGTCGTAAACGTGCCGTCGAGTATCTAGAAGTGTGTTTTCTGTCAATAAAATTGTCTAGGGGGTTGTCCCAATCGGTTTCTGAAAAATGAGATATGGTGTGGGCGATAAAGCTCCGTAATTGAGCGTATGCAAAAAGATTTAAAGACATGTCAGGGAAATTAGTCTTTATAGTATGTTGGCTAAGGGCCTCTTTCCTAGGTAGACAGAGCATGGGTCTTATGGTGTGTACGTTGAATTTGTGCCATTGAATAAAGGGATAGTTGGTGTGTCCATGTTGAAATTGTGGGTTTCTCAAAAGGGGGGCGAAAGTGGTGTGTGTGTAGCTCAGGCCCATTTGTGTCCGAACAAGTTGCCACGCCCTTATAGGACCAAAAAGTAAAGGGGATTTTCTCACCTCTTTGGGTAGCAGCCCAACCGTTGTGTGGAGGAGCGCAGTGAGATTAATCTCTGGATATAGATTCTGGTCAAGTAAATGGTCGGTAAAGTAAGGTTTCATTGTGATCCAGTCAATAGCGAATCTTAGTAAAGAAGCCCAGTTGTAGGCACGGATGTCAGGCATATTTAGACCTCCCAAGGATGGTGGTTGTTGTAGTTTAGTCAGGCTTATCCTGGGGCGTTTCCCTTCCCAAATAAAGCGTCGGAACGCTGAGTTAAGGAGTTTGATATCCTTGTGTCTTAATAAAAGAGGGAGGGATTGAAGTGGGTATAAGAGCCTGGGGAAGCTGATCATTTTGATCAGGGCCACACGGCCAATGTATGATAACTTTTTGAGATCACTTTTGTGATATGTGAGTTGCCCGTATTTAAGGTATGACATTCATGGACCAATTTAGTTAGTCAGCAGTTGAGATCTGTCTGGTAGATATTTATCAGGCCTTGTTTAGTGGGCTTCTTATTCACCAGTCTCAGTCTACGTTTCTGTTATTTGTTTGGATATTGCTGTCTGTCTTTATAAAGAGGTAGTCCAGAAACAACCCCTGAGCGCCGGAAGCAATCACTGAGCGCTCCCAAAGCTCTTGCCATGTTTGACAGGCAGCACGCCTTTCATTGCGGTGAATGTGATCACACAGGGGCCAGGCTTCCCTGTTTCAGTGTTACCGGATGCATCGATATCCAAGCATTTCTGCTCATTCCACTGCAGGCCATACCTGGTACATCCACTGCCATGAATGGTACTTCTTCCTTCCATGGGATTCATCCTTTCTCAGATCACTACATTCTCCTGGACACCACCTTGCACAGCTTCCCTAGGAGTCTCCTTAACCAGAACACCTCACTGCACTCTCCTAACCCAGACTGACTCTTGCAGTCACTAACTCATAATCCCAGAATCCCTTGCAACTCCCAGGAAGTGGTTTACCTAACTTTTTCACAGCTAGTTCCAGCAAACCTGTATAATACACGCATTGTTCCAGGTGTCTGATAAGATGGGGCGTGGGGACTTTTCATCTCTGCTTCAGCCCTCAATTCCAAACTAAGCAAATAACCTTATTATTTATATATATATATTATTTATTATTATAAAACCAGATTTAGATGTCATGTACACATTAACCATATTGCACACCCAGGATTTACCCCTGCACCCCAGGACATACCCCATCACCCACATTTAGCGTTGCCTCCCAGCTGGTATTTTACCTGCAGGCCAGTAACAAAATGGCTTGCTGCCAATGTTAAGTCTATGGAGAAGGTGGCAACCCTACCCACACTGCACATCCAGGGCTTACCCCAGGACATGCCCCCTCACCCACACTGCACATCCAGGACTTACCCCAGGACATGCCCCCTCACCCACACTGCACATCCAGGACTTACCCCAGAACCTTAGTTTGTGCAGCAGACATTCCCCTGATACCTTCTGTGTGAATAAAAAGGCTTCTTGATGATGCTCCTGTGAGATGCTGCTGCTAATAGTTACTTGTCTGAAGCACATAGTAATCTGGCCAGTCATAATGAAATGTATTAAATGCTCTTTATGCTCCTCTGTTTCCTATAGGTTTGTCTGTCAACTGGGAAACCAAACAGGAAGTACATGACCATTTCCTCTCGGCCTCAGACTGTGCAATGAATGATACCGATGTTACCCAGAATGCTCCAGGACTGAACCTTATTTTTCTAAATGGAACAAATGTAATTCCGAGGGAATCTGAGACAATTGTAAATAATGACCCGACCTCCACTGGTGAATTCCATCCTAATGACCAGCGTCAGGAAAGCAGGGCTGCGGCCTATTGGTCTGGACATGTTAAACATGGCAAACAGTATACAAATGAAAGGAAGGTGGGAGAGCAGGTGTGGGCACACAGCCTCAGACAAACACATCTTAACATACAGGGGAGCAAGACAAAACACGTGTACTCTGAGTATGGAAAAGAATTTAATCATCCATCTACTCTTGAGATACACAAGAGAATCCACACAGGAGAGAAACCATTTGCACGCCCGGAGTGTGGGAAATCATTCACACAGAAGATTCGCACAGCCGAGAGACGATTTGTCTGTACTGAGTGTGGAAAGTCATTTAGTCGGGCATGTATTCTTTATGTCCACCAGCGGGTTCACACCGGAGCAAGGCCATTCGGATGTCCTGAGTGTGGGAAATGTCTTTCATCAAAACAAGCTCTGGATGGACACCGGCAAACTCACGCGGGAGTGAAGCCGTTCGAGTGTCCTGAGTGCGGGAAACGACTTTCATCAAAACATGCTCTGGATGGACACAGGCAGAGTCACACGGGAGTGAAACCGTTTGGATGTCTTGAGTGCGGGAAACGTTTTTTGACAAAGAAAGCTCTGCGTAAACACGAGAAGATTCACGCTGGATAGAGGATATTCTACCTGGGGGAAAACCTTCTCTAATCATTACCTTCTCACTCTGCATCAGAAAACTCACCCAGGAGAGAAGCGGCCTAGGTGAATTACTATCCACATCGCATTCACCAAAGCACACGCCACTTCTCTGTCGCGATACAGAAGCTGGCGGCATGCTGCGTGTTGGCGGGATGAGGAATGCTCTCTCACTCATCCCGCAGTGACAGGGCTCCGTTTGTAGATCAAACTGATAGGGGGAAATTAGCACCACCTGTTTTACTGATCCAAGTTGACTATTTTGGTCTTAAGTTTGAAATTCTCTTATCAATTTCGTGTTAAATGAATAAAGCGTCTTCAGACTCACGGCTGAACACTGGGCATTAGTCACTGGTTCCAGGGTGAAAATGGCGTGTATCTTTATAGGGGCGTGTATCTTTGTATATGTGAAATGCACTCATTTTTACTTTAAAGCCTTTGTGACACAGGTCATACATGTACTTCCTGTGTCTGTAAGACTGTCTGAGGCAATCAATAATTGCCTCTGGCAATCAGATGGTGTTGCCATCATGAGGAGGCATCCGGAAACACTGGAATACCCGATCCAGCGCACAATCGCTCAAAGGTGGTGAAAAAAAAAAACAAGGTCAAAATATAGAATATTTGACACAGTCCTCAACATCTGAGTAAAGGGATTCAGGGGTTATCATTTCAGAGGATTTAAAGGTAGGCAGACAATGTCATAGAGCAGTAGGAAATGCTAGCAGAATGCTTGGTTGTATAGAGAGAGGTATTAGCAGAACGCTTGGTTGTATAGAGAGCGGTATTAGCAGAATGCTTGGTTGTATAGAGAGAGGTATTAGCAGAATGCCTGGATGCATAGAGAGAGGTATTAGCAGAATGCCTGGTTGCATAGAGAGAGGTATTAGCAGAATGCCTGGTTGCATAGAGAGAGGTATTAGCAGAATGCCTGGTTGCATAGAGAGAGGTATTGGCAGAATGCCTGGTTGCATAGAGAGAGGTATTAGCAGAATGCCTGGTTGCATAGAGAGAGGTATTAGCAGAATGCCTGGTTGCATAGAGAGAGGTATTAGCAGAATGCCTGGTTGCATAGAGAGAGGTATTAGCAGAATGCCTGGTTGCATAGAGAGAGGTATTAGCAGAATGCCTGGTTGCATAGAGAGAGGTATTAGCAGAATGCCTGGTTGCATAGAGAGAGGTATTGTCAGAATGCTTGGTTGCATAAGGAGAGGTATTGGCAGAATGCTTGGTTGCATAAGGAGAGGTATTGGCAGAATGCTTGGTTGCTTAAGGAGAGGTACTGGCAGAATGCTTGGTTGCATAAGGATGTATTGGCAGAATGCTTGGTTGCATAAGGAGAGGTATTAGCAGAATGCTTGGTTGCATAAGGAGAGGTATTAGCAGAATGCTTGGTTGCATAAGGAGAGGTATTAGCAGAATGCTTGGTTGCATAGGAAGAGGTATTAGCAGTAGGAAGAGGGAAGTGCTCATGCCATTGTACAGAGCACTGGTGAGACCTCACTTGGAGTATTGTACAGAGCACTGGTGAGACCTCACTTGGAGTATTGTACCCAGTACTGGAGACCAGATGGAATAGATACTTTGGAGAGAATTCAGAGAAGGGCTACTAAATTGGTTGATGGACCGGGAACGGGGGACTAATAAAAGTACTCCAAAAAAATTGGGCAGACTAGATGGACCGAATGGTTCTTATCTGCCGACACATTCTATTTTTCTATGTTACCAGGAAGGGTTAAAGGGAATCAAACATCAGAGGGAAAAAGGTTTAAAAGTAATGACAGGAAAGGTAGTGGATGCATGGAATAGCCTTCCAGAAGAAATGATACGTGGGATAGGCCAACAAATGAAAAAAATAGTAAATGCAAGTGGAAAAGTTATAAAGTTCATAAAAACATTTACTTTAACAATGATACTTGGTCCAAATGTTAAAACCACATGTAGGCATAGCAATAAACGAGATAAGAATCCATAAAGCTGTAAGTGACAGTACACGGCAAATACTTGGCACATTTTGCAAAACATTGCTTTTTCAATTGACAAACTGCTCACTCTAATACAGACCCAAAAGTTAAAATCACCTGTTACCGGTGTGTAAGGATGCCCACACACCAGTGATGTATCTTGGTTTTGTGCTTCCCAAGGCAGACAAAATTCAGGCACCCTCCCATGTTGCACACCCACGCCATGCCCCATCACCCACATTGCATACACACTAAATGCCCCATCACCCCCATTACATGCCACCATCACCTTCATTGCACACACATTAATTGCCCCATCGCCCACATTGCACACACATTAAATTCACAATCACCCCATTACATGCCCCCATCACCCACATTGCATACACACTAAATGCCCCATCACCCCTATTACTTGCCACCATCACCCTCATTACATACCCCCACCACGCCCATTACATGTCCCCATCAACCCAATTAATTGGAAGGAGCTACAGTTTGCTGAACAGTGGGGGAGGGAGCGAAAATGTTTGAAGCGCCAGAAGTGTGCTTTAACTCTCTCTGACAAAGTGCCGCCCTAGGCGAGTGCCTTGTGGAAGATACACTACTGCCACACACTGCTACGGAAAGATTGAGAAAAAAGCCACTGAAACCGCAATGTAAAATAACGAGCAACGTGTTGATTGGTCCGTAGCAGCCAATCAAAACACACGTGGGCGTCCAAACAGACACGATAATAACACAAGTGCATTGCATAAAAAAAACTGACAAAATGGATGTACAGAGGCAGACTGCTACAAAGTAATGAAAAAAACTATCGTATTACTTCTAAGATGCACTCTCTTCCAGTTTTTCACTGCTCTGGGAAAGGGTTGCGTCTTAGAACCAATAGCGTTTTTGAGGAAATACGCTATGTATCAGATAAATCCAACATGGAATATGTGATAATTAATTAAAGCTCACACAGCATAATGAAAAAGAAATAATAATAAAAGAAACAAATGTAATGAAAAATATTAATATCAAAAAATAAACTTTTATGTACACTGAGGTGTACATAAAAGCTGCAAAAAAAACTAATTATACTCCTTAAATATATATGTATATATATCAACCTGAAATAGCACCATCCGGCAAGTAAAAAAAAAAAACAAGAAAGGAAAAAAATATATCAAACAAAAATAATAATGAAAATGTGCAAACAGATATAGACAACTTCATAGACACCAAGTGAAACTGTATATCTAACTAAAGCTTGATGGTTGGCAAAAAAACATTATTGTTGGGCACATTAGATGGGCCGAATGGTTCTTACCTGCCGACACATTCTATGTTTCTAAAACAGGATAAAAATGACAATACTCAAAAAGAAACTAAAACAAACACATAATTAATGTAAACGTAAATTACATAATTATTAACCTGATTTAAAAAACAAACAAAATGTATATTCAAATGTGCAAAAACGACAAATGTCATTCTGAGAATTTAAGCCAAGGGTTTTCCGGGGGCCTCTGGTAAATATTCAGTACTCCTCTTATTGACTGAAATGACTAAATTAAATGACTCCTTCGGTGGGAACACATGATTTATTCAATTCATTTTAAATCAACATGTTTGGCAACTGGTGAAGATTCGATTTCAAAGGCCACATCAGACTCTGAAAGACTGATCACTAATCCTTTCTTTCTATTCACGGGTTGTGGGGACATATTGTATGCCACGTTTAGTACACTGGGGGGTTACGTATAACCGCGGCGCACATGTCGATAGTGTACGGAGTGTATCAATTTTTGGGTAGTCTGCGCCCCCTCTGCCAGAAAACTACTTCCAGGTTGTACCGGCGCTTGTTGTGCCAGTACAGACCATGCCATAAAAACAGTGCTGAAAAACTCATGAGTATTGTAGGATGACCTCATTTGGCGGGGGTCTGTCTCCCTCACTGTAAAGTGTTTCGTAGCACAATTGATGTATTGTCTCAAGTGATGTCTTGAGAAATAATCAGCCCAATATACTAAAATAACAGCAACACTTACAGGTATTGTGCTCGCAAGGGTACATTCCTACTATCTGTAACCAATTTGAGATCCTTGTGGCATTTTGTATCCATCACCAAATAACCTTTATATCGTCACTGCGTAACCTTTATATCATCACTAGTAACCTTTATACCATCACTAGTAACCTTTATATCGTCACTAGTAACCTTTATACCATCATTAGTAACCTTTATACCATCACTAGTAACCTTTATACCATCACTAGTAACCTTTATATCGTCACTGCGTAACCTTTATATCATCACTAGTAACCTTTATATCATCACTAGTAACCTTTATACCATCACTAGTAACCTTTATATCGTCACTAGTAACCTTTATACCATCATTAGTAACCTTTATACCATCACTAGTAACCTGTATACCATCATTAGTAACCTTTATATCATCACTAGTAACCTTTATATCATCATTAGTAACCTTTATATCATCACTAGTAACCTTTATACCATCACTAGTAACCTTTATATCATCACTAGTAACCTTTATATCATCACTAGTAACCTTTATACCATCACTAGTAACCTTTATATCATCACCGCGTAACCTTTATATAATCACTAGTAACCTTTATACCATCACTAGTAACCTTTATATCATCACTAGTAACCTTTATATCATCACTAGTAACCTTTATATCGTCACTAGTAACCTTTATATCATCACTAGTAACCTTTATACCATCACTAGTAACCTTTATACCATCACTAGTAACCTGTATACCATCATTAGTAACCTTTATACCATCACTAGTAACCTGTATACCATCATTAGTAACCTTTATACCATCACTAGTAACCTTTATATCGTCACTGCGTAACCTTTATATCATCACTAGTAACCTTTATACCATCACTAGTAACCTTTATATCGTCACTAGTAACCTTTATACCATCACTAGTAACCTTTATATCGTCACTAGTAACCTTTATATCATCACTAGTAACCTTTATACCATCACTAGTAACCTGTATACCATCATTAGTAACCTTTATACCATCACTAGTAACCTTTATACCATCAGTAGTAACCTTTATATCATCACTAGTAACCTTTATACCATCACTAGTAACCTGTATACCATCATTAGTAACCTTTATACCATCATTAGTAACCTTTATACCATCATTAGTAACCTTTATACCATCACTAGTAACCTTTATATCATCACTAGTAACCTTTATATCGTCACTGCGTAACCTTTATACCATCACTAGTAACCTTTATATCATCACTAGTAACCTTTATACCATCACTAGTAACCTTTATATCATCACTAGTAACCTTTATATCATCACTAGTAACCTTTATACCATCACTAGTAACCTTTATACCATCAGTAGTAACCTTTATATCATCACTAGTAACCTTTATACCATCACTAGTAACCTTTATATCATCACTAGTAACCTTTATACCATCACTAGTAACCTTTATATCATCACTAGTAACCTTTATACCATCAGTAGTAACCTTTTTTGGAAGCATTACAGGGACTGTATCACCTGAATACTGAGTGTCTGTGGAGTCTCCTGTTTATGACATCACCTGGGTTATTTTATGCAAATTACTCATTTCACACTGTAAAGCAGTTCATTTGCATATCATACCACCGGTGATGTAATAAGTAGGAGACACCACTGACACATTTCTTTCCTAATTTAGACATTTACTAGAGGGTACATTCCTACTATCTGTAACCAATTTGAGATCCTTGTGGCATTTTGTATCCATCACCAAATAACCTTTATATCGTCACTGCGTAACCTTTATATCATCACTAGTAACCTTTATATCATCACTAGTAACCTTTATATCATCACTAGAAACCTTTATATCATCACTGCGTAACCTTTATATCATCACTGCGTAACCTTTATATCATCACTAGTAACCTTTATATCATCACTAGTAACCTTTATACCATCACTAGTAACCTTTATATCATCACTAGTAACCTTTATATCCATCACTAGTAACCTTTATATCGTCACTGCGTAACCTTTATATCATCACTAGTAACCTTTATATCATCACTAGTAACCTTTATACCATCACTAGTAACCTGTATACCATCATTAGTAACCTTTATATCATCACTAGTAACCTTTACACCATCACTAGTAACCTTTATACCATCACTAGTAACCTTTATATCATCACGAGTAACCTTTATATCCATCACCGCATAACCATTATACCATCACTAGTAACCTTTATACCATCACTAGTAACCTTTATATCGTCACTAGTAACCTTTATATCATCACTAGTAACTTTTATATCATCACTAGTAACCTTTATACCATCACTAGTAACCTGTATACCATCACTAGTAACCTTTATACCATCATTAGTAACCTTTATACCATCACTAGTAACCTTTATATCATCACTAGTAACCTTTATACCATCACTAGTAACCTTTATATCATCACTAGTAACCTTTATACCATCACTAGTAACCTTTATATCATCACTAGTAACCTTTATATCCATCACCGCATAACCATTATACCATCACTAGTAACCTTTATACCATCACTAGTAACTTTTATATCGTCACTGCGTAACCTTTATATCATCACTAGTAACCTTTATATCCATCACCGCATAACCATTATACCATCACTAGTAACCTTTATATCATCACTAGTAACCTTTATACCATCACTAGTAACCTTTATATCGTCACTGCGTAACCTTTATATCATCACTAGTAACCTTTATATCATCACTAGTAACCTTTATACCATCACTAGTAACCTGTATACCATCATTAGTAACCTTTATACCATCACTAGTAACCTTTATATCATCACTAGTAACCTTTATACCATCACTAGTAACCTTTATATCATCACTAGTAACCTTTATATCCATCACCGCATAACCATTATACCATCACTAGTAACCTTTATACCATCACTAGTAACCTTTATATCGTCACTGCGTAACCTTTATATCGTCACTAGTAACCTGTATACCATCACTAGTAATCTTTATATCGTCACTAGTAACCTTTATACCATCACTAGTAACCTTTATACCATCATTAGTAACCTTTATATCATCATTAGTAACCTTTATACCATCACTAGTAACCTTTATACCATCACTAGTAACCTTTATATCATCACTAGTAACCTTTATACCATCATTAGTAACCTTTATACCATCACTAGTAACCTTTATTCCATCAGTTGTAACCTTTATATCATCACTAGTAACCTTTATACCATCACTAGTAACCTTTATATCATCACTAGTAACCTTTATACCATCACTAGTAACCTTTATATCATCACTAGTAACCTTTATATCATCACTAGTAACCTTTATACCATCAGTAGTAACCTTTATTTCATCACTAGTAACCTTTATACCATCACTAGTAACCTTTATATCATCACTAGTAACCTTTATACCATCACTAGTAACCTTTATATCATCACTAGTAACCTTTATACCATCAGTAGTAACCTTTTTTGGAAGCATTACAGGGACTGTATCACCTGAATACTGAGTGTCTGTGGAGTCTCCTGTTTATGACATCACCTGGGTTATTTTATGCAAATTACTCATTTCACACTGTAAAGCAGTTCATTTGCATATCATACCACCGGTGATGTAATAAGTAGGAGACACCACTGACACATTTCTTTCCTAATTTAGACATTTGATGATGCACACACACCCACCAGCTGAAGAAGTTCCTTACGAAACGCGTCCTGAAGGGTGTTCTATTGTTATTGTGTATGTGCAAGTAGTGTATACATTTTATACCTATTTTCAGTTACCTGGCCAGGTGAACAGCACTTTATTAGCAGTGGGTAAGATTGTATTTATCATTTTAACCTATTGTTTTTCTTTTTTGTATTTTTATGTATATTTATATTTTCAGACTTTGTATTTATCCTGTCTTTATGTTCATGTGACCACTCACTTATATTTGTGTTTAGTGGTACTGGACCCTTATCTGGTATTTTTACTTATATATATGTTTTTATTTTGTGATCTGTAATAAATATCCTATTTCCTTTAATCATTTGTCTTGTTGTCTCTGGGGTATACTCTAGCGCTGTCTCTTCCTTTTTTAACCATTTACTAGAGGGTACATTCCTACTATCTGTAACCAATTTGAGATCCATGTGGCATTTTGTATCCATCACCAAATAACCTTTATATCGTCACTGCGTAACCTTTATATCATCACTAGTAACCTTTATATCATCACTAGTAACCTTTATATCATCACTAGAAACCTTTATATCATCACTAGTAACCTTTATACCATCACTAGTAACCTGTATACCATCACTAGTAACCTGTATACCATCACTAGTAACCTTTATACCATCACTAGTAACCATTTTACCATCAGTAGTAACCTTTATATCATCACTAGTAACCTTTTTTACCATCACTAGTAACCTTTATATCATCACTAGTAACCTTTATACCATCACTAGTAACCTTTATATCATCACTAGTAACCTTTATACCATCACTAGTAACCTTTATATCATCACTAGTAACCTTTATTCCATCAGTAGTAGCCTTTATATCATCACTAGTAACCTTTATACCATCACTAGTAACCTTTATATCATCACTAGTAACCTTTATACCATCATTAGTAACCTTTATACCATCACTAGTAACCTTTATATCATCACTAGTAACCTTTATACCATCAGTAGTAGCCTTTATATCATCACTAGTAACCTTTATACCATCACTAGTAACCTTTATATCATCACTAGTAACCTTTATATCATCACTAGGAACCATTATACGATCACTAGTAACCTTTATATCATCACTAGTAACCTTTATACCATCACTAGTAACCTTTATACCATCACTAGTAACCTTTATACCATCAGTAGTAACCTTTATATCATCACTAGTAACCTTTATACCATCACTAGTAACCTTTATACCATCACTAGTAACCTTTATATCATCACTAGTAACCTTTATACCATCAGTAGTAACCTTTTTTGGAAGCATTACAGGGACTGTATCACCTGAATACTGAGTGTCTGTGGAGTCTCATGTTTATGACATCACCTGGGTTATTTTATGCAAATTACTAATTTCACACTGTAAAGCAGTTCATTTGCATATCATACTACCGGTGATGTAATAAGTAGGAGACACCACTGACACATTTGTTTCCTAATTTAGACATTTACTAGAAGACTTGCTAACACAATGTATAGATCATTTGTTATGCTCTGCAGGCACAGTAAGAACAATGTTTAGGTGATACAGTCCCTATAAAATATATACTGGCCATTAACTAAAGCCATATCCCCGCGCAGTATGAGTATCCCAGGCCATATTCAATGATTTTATTAAATCTCCTCACCCTCCAGCTTACACAACATAAATAGGAGCTGACAGAAAAGCAGACACACTGTGTGATACTTCTCAATACATTATATCTATTGCTTTAGCTTTGCACCAGTGATTTGTATTCTGCTTTACATTAGAAACAGATTGAACATGTCACAGTGCTGGACACACACTGACTGGAAGAGGGGTCTGGGCGCACGGTGATGACGTTTTACTGGCGACCTGCTTTTTTGGTTCCATATCGGCCGCCATTTTCTTGGTTCTATTTGCGCAGACTACATTTAAATATGGTCTTTTAGAAACATGGCCGCCGTTGAAATTTATGTCGCCACTAGGTGGAGACGCATTATGACTGACGTCTGGCCAAGTGGTCTCGTGTATGTAGAGCTCTAAGAGTGAGGGGTGGGATTTGAGATTAACAGACACGATTTTAAGCGCCCAGTACTTGCCACCTGCAGGTATTGTGTGATTTTACTCACTATCCCTCTCACCCCCATCCCCACTATCCCCCCAGTGTCCCTCTCACCCCCATCCCCACTACCCCCCCAGTGTCCCTCTCACCCCCATCCCCACTACCCCCCCAGTGTCCCTCTCACCCCCATCCCCACTATCCTCCCAGTGTCCCTCTCACCCCAATCCCCAGTGTCCCTCTCACCCCCATCCCCACTATCCCCTCACTATCCCTCTCACCCCCATCCCCACTATCCTCCCAGTGTCCCTCTCACCCCCATCCCCACTATCCTCCCAGTGTCCCTCTCACCATCATCCCCACTATCCCCTCAGTGTCCCTCTCACCCCCATTATCCCACAGTGTCCCTCTCACCCCCATCCCCACTATCACCCGTGTCCCTCTCACCCCCATCCCCTTTATCCCCCCAGTGTCCCTGTCACCTCCATCCCCACTATCCCCCCCCCCAGTCTCCCTGTCACCTCAATCCCCACTATCCCCCCCGTGTCCCTGTCACCTCCATCCCCACTATCCCCCCCCCCAGTCTCCCTGTCACCTCAATCCCCACTATCCCCCCCGTGTCCCTGTCACCTCCATCCCCACTATCCCCCCAGTGTCCCTCTCACCCCCATCCCCACTATCCCGCAGTGTCCCTCTCACCTGCATCCCCACTATCCCCCCAGTGCCCCTCTCACCCCCATCCCCACTATCCTCCCCAGTGTTCCTCTCACCACCATCCTCACTATCCCCCCAGTGTCCCTCTCACCCCCATCCCCACTATCCTCCCCAGTGTTCCTCTCACCACCATCCTCACTATCCCCCCAGTATCCCTCACCCCCATCCCCACTATCCTCCCCAGTGTTCCTCTCACCACCATCCTCACTATCCCCCCAGTATCCCTCTCACCCCCATCCCCACTATCCTCCCCAGTGTTCCTCTCACCACCATCCTCACTATCCCCCCAGTATCCCTCTCACCCCCATCCCCACTATCCTCCCCAGTGTTGCTCTCACCACCATCCTCACTATCCCCCCAGTATCCCTCTCACCCCCATCCCCACTATCCTCCCCAGTGTTCCTCTCACCACCATCCTCACTATCCCCCCAGTGTCCCTCTCACTTCCATCCCCACTATCCTCCCAAGTGTTCCTCTCACCACCATCCTCACTATCCCCCAGTGTCCATGTTACCATTTTCCATCCCCAGTATCTGTATTATTTATCACTATTGCTTACATCTAACGTTTGAATTGAGTTGCTGATTAAATCCATGACGTATTCATTCCTCTCGGCACAGATCCTTTACACGTGGCGCAGAGCTGAATCCTTGAATACCTACATTACAATGATATCGAATCCGATGACTGAGCGGATCATGAATCTCACCTTGGAGATCATCTATGTCCTCACTGGAGAGGTGAATAGACAGCCAATTTTTAAAGTGACAAACTTTTTAATTTTTTTTCACTTGTGCTTCCAGTAAAAAAATGTGTAGTGGCTACATGCCTTTTGCCTGACTTTTCTCTCAACCTTTTAAAACCTTAAAACCTTAAATGGCAATGTGCTGTAAAAACGAGGGTGTCTTCCTTGCACAGATAGATGTAATCAGCAAGACCCCTGACCGGACTGTTGTGGAAATTTTATACCCTTCACGACAATGGCTGCTTTAACACTTCTGCAGTGTTTATGTTTAGCTGTCATTTTCCTCTTTCTCATTTAATGTATAAATGTTCTTTATTTTGGTGATAAGAAGGGCTTTCTTTAGATCTTTTATACTTTAGATTATTTTGATCATGTATAATTTACTATGAAAAATAAAATATTTTTTATTTTATTTTTAGTCCTGCTGTTGGGTAGGAAGAGACTAAACACATCTGATTAATGTGATTGGCCATCACAGCGCTTAGATGTTTTTCCAGGTGCTTCAGCAGACATGGCTTTAATTCAAATTAATGTGGTCCTCACCAAAACAAGAAGAGCTGGATGCTTGCAAATCCATAGTTCAGTGGTTCTCTGAAACCATAGTTCAGTTAAAATTCTGTGTTGTGATTGTGTGTCTATTCAGTAATATCTCCCGCTGTCTCCATTTGTAGGATTATGTGGTTGTGAGGAAGCAGGGAGGGGATGATTGCAGCAGTCCCTCTGCATCTGACAGATTCTGTAGGACCCAGAACCCCATTGTGGATCCTCCACCCGACTCCCTGGTAAATGAACGGAACAAGGATGGGAAGATCCTAGAACCCACCAACAAGCTCCTTCATCTCCTGAGTGCTGAGGTGAGACCTGCTAGGGTGGACCTTATACAGTGTGAGAGAGAAACACATGGAAACGTCTGGATCATGACTGTATAGTTATGTGTTTCAGCTTCCTGTAAGGAGTGAGGATATAACCGTCCGCTTCACCATGGAGAAAAAAGACTGTCTGGAAGAAGAGCAGGAACATTACAAGGAAGTGGTGGTGGACAGTCCCCATCCCCTTAGCTCGTCAGGTAAGCAGATCTTTGGAACGTCATGCACTTGGGCCTTCAGTCTTGCTGTTGATAAACCATAACATCCATCATCCAATGTAACTCCATCATTTTGGGGATCTGTAGGACCTTAGTGGGTACCTCTGTAGTTAGGAATATGGTTAGTCAATGAAAGAACAATTGTCAGCAACAAGTTATGTGCATTTAAAAATATCTTCAAGTGTAGGTATTAAAAATGATATACTTTTATCTCCTTTGAGATACATGACGTCTCCAGAGGGTGTTGCCATGATGCCCCCTAGGAGTAACCGGATGCATTGTACCGGAAAGACAGCTGCCTCTCCAATATAGAGCTACCCACACACAGGAAACAGCTTTGCAAGCACTGAATCACCACTTCAGTTGTAGTTGGTAGACTACTACTTAATCAATATTAAGACCAAATAAATACCCAATAGTTTGGGTTGAGATTTAGGGTTAGAGTAACTGTTAGGTTAAAGTTGATCATCGGGGTTGGGGTCAAAAGGTCACTGTAGAGAAACATTGTTAGGGGAAAATAAAATGCTAATTAAAGTTATTGCCCTATAACTTGCAAAAAAAAAACAACAGAAAAATATGCAAACATTGACTATTTTTAAACTCAGGAACTTTCTAAAATATCAGAAACTATTTAGACGTGGTTATTTTTACTGTGTGGAATTGTGTAAAAGTTTATTTTTTTCATCATATTTTATTATAAATGATAAGATGTGATGAAAATGGTATCTTAACAAAGTCCCACTTTGCTCTGAATAGCTCTATCAGGTGGCGGACATGTTTATAATTTTAGGCCAGATAAAGTGAGATCACCGCCAAGATTCTATACAACAGTTCGGCCCTGTGATAAAGCTATACAGCATAAAGAGGGCTCAATAAGGTACTTTCTTTATGTTCTTTTAGATACCATTTCTATGTAAAAAGCCCACACGTCATTCACTCTTTCAGTTAAAGATAACTTAATTGTTTGTCTGTAATTTTTAACATGAGAATTCTTATACTATGTTTTGGATTAAGCATTTTCAGTATTGTAACAGTGCAGCCGACACTGATTCAGTAATCCGATGATGCAATTACAGTCCCAAGCAAAGGCTCTTTCTTCAAGGGCTTCACTTGTCATGGATCAGAGGTGGTTTTGAAGGGACATTAAACTTTTTTGAACCCTTGCCTCTTTAGAAGAAAGACCCTGCCTCACAGGTTTACACTTGGCTCTGGCTCAGAGTTGAGGCAGAGCCTGTTGGAAGGCTGGTGATTACTGACAGTGTCCAACAATTAGGACAGGGGCTTGCCAAACAAGTCTGATGAGTGGTTTTCACATGGAATCAGCAGAGGGGACCTGATCTAGATCCCCTCTCCGGATCCTATGTTAAAACAAGGGTCTCTTTCTATGGCAGCAGAGAGAAAGACAGTGGCCAACCAGACAGGTCTGGCATGCACTATTCACCATACGGGGGGGACTTTAGTGCCCTATTGTTATTGGACATGGTTTATACACATCGGAATATTAGGAGTTTAGACCTCTATTCTACGGGAAATTAATATAAGCAATCTCTGCGGTATACAGCTTTTTACTGACGTCACTGAATGTTCATTTGCTACAGATGGATCAAATGACAGTGATACATCAGGAATATGTCCCAACAGTCATTATACACAGGGCTGTATGGAGCAAGATAACAGCATCACACAGGATTATCAGGTACCAAACTGCACCTGTTCAGACACTATTGGATAATGGCAAATATTATGTCTGGTAACTATCTTACTTTGAAGGAGAGATGTACAGTGTAATTAAAGCGCGAGTTTTCCCAAAGTGGTAGGACTTTCGATAAACTGAGTATAAAATACAAAAAGTGACAGTGCGCTATACGTGCTGTAAAGTGACAATTCAATAAAACAGTGGTTCAACTGTGCAAATAATGCAAGATATATACCCAGTGAGGCAAATACAGAGGTATATTAATAGTGCAAATATATAAACAGGGAGCACTCACATATAGTCCCTATATTGTTGGTACAAAACAGAAAATAAGTGGCAGTTCCTTTTCCTGGATTTTTTCAACCTCCAAGGAATAAAAGATGGTATTAGTGAATTAAAATGGAATTTAATATAAAGTGCATATAATATCTTACACTTAGGATCTGGAACATCAGCAGGTACAGACAAACTGGAACATAGAAGATAAAAGCAGGATCTGGTAAAATCTCAAATGAGTGTTGCTTGATCAACGCGTTTCCCCCTTTTTCAATGGGCTTCATCAGGATCCAGCAGCACTCATGAGAGATGAGGCTGTTTATATATAGTTAATTGAGTAAAAGCAAAAAACGTGTGCACTCCGTAAAGGCTGAATAAATCTTCAAAAAAATGTACTCGTTTATTAAATAAAGTAACAGACAGGGGGAATTATATGGACAAGGTGGCAAATAAAAAGGGGAAACGACCTAACGCGTTTCGCGTGATATGGATATGGGTGTTTAAAACTTCCTCTTTATATCCTTTTTCTAAAATTGTATTCTTTAAAATTATTACATTGTTCCAGATATGATGTTTCGTCACAACAATTCCTTCTTAATCTTAAAAATTGGCCTTTAGGAACCCCTCTCAACCATGTTGGATGGTGACAACTTTTAGTGTCTATATAGCTGTTGGAGTCCAATTTTTTAAAGACATTTTTTGTGTGTACTTTACCATCCTTTATATGGATTTCCAAATCAAGGAATTGTATATTCTCTTTGCTAAAATTGGAAGTTAAAATGACATTATTGTTATTATTATTTAAATGTTCTAAAAATTGTAGGAGGTCGTTTTCCTCCCCCCTTCCAGATGAAAAAGAGATCATCGATGTATCTCCGATATAACACCAGGTTTGCCTGCCAACCATGCCCTGTCCAGATGGACCTATCTTCCCAGTCTGCCATGAACAGATTTGCATAGCTGGGGGCAAACTTGGTGCCCATCGCAGTGCCTTTACATTGCAGAAAAAAACTCATCGTTAAAGAAAAAATAATTGTGAGTCAGAATAAGTTCTATTCCCTCAATTAGATTAAGCGTGTTTATCACGCGAAACGCGTTAGGTCGTTTCCCCTTTTTATTTGCCACCTTGTCCATATAATTCCCACTGTCTGTTAATTTATTTAATAAACAATTACATTTTTTTGAAGATTTATTCAGCCTTTACGGAGTGCACATGTTTTTTGCTTTTACTCAATTATCTACATTCACGCTTGATCCGCGTGTGGAGCACCTGTTTCTGGCCTCTGTCATGGGAGTAGAGCCGACTTGTACTCATTATTTTTGACCATGTTTATATATAGTGTCTGCAATAATTGGTCGCATCATCAGCGGCGCGACCCGCCCACAGCGTCACGTCACTGCTAACGCGACCATTTAATACGAAAAAGTAGAATCTTCGGCTTTCTCCGCTGTCTGTTCGTATTACGAGATTCGGTTAATGATATTGTTCGGGTATTTCCGTAGTTCGTATTGCAGACTTCGTATATTTCCGATAATTGTTCCCACGAATTATAGAAATATGCACAAAGATGACTTTCGCAAAAATAAACACACATTTGAAAGGAATCAATCTAACAAATTGTATAATACATCTGCACAGACACGAACTTATAATCCATCACATTTAAGTAATTCTAATCACTCACATGGAAAGGTTTTTAAACCTAGACATACGTCAGGCCCAATTAACAAGACACCAACAAGAGTAAATACGACAAACAGGTTCCGAGTACTGTCTGAACTGGGTGAAACATCTCCTTTTTTAGACAAGGAACAACCGTTAACAAGACCCCCTCCGAAGTCCCCACAAGAAAGAGACAGAAGGAGAAGAGACTATCTAGGGGTGTTAGAGCAGGGAAATGTGTACAGGAGAAGAAGAGATTAAAAACATCAAAAATACATAAAAAAGGAGACCTGACATTTCCTGGCATTTTCAATCTTTCTCAAAAATTTTTAAATCAACAACAACTTTTGGTATTACAAAAAGGGCTGAAATTTGCACCTACTAACAAATTTGACCTCTTTTCGGCCTATGTAGACGTGAACAAATTTGTGAGGAATGCAACCTTAAAAAGATATTACACATTAAGACCTCAAGAACACCAATGTTGCCCCATCCTCATTATGTCCAGACGCATTTGAAAAGCAAATCGACATTTTACCCTTCAACATTTAAATCAGGGGCAATAGATTTATTTGAAAAATCTGTGGTAAAAGACCTCAAAAACATTATACCAAATGGAAGGGAAAAATATAACCTGACTAAAAAAGAAATAAATATCTTGACCGACTTACAAAAAGATGAAAGTATCATCATTAAATCGGCTGATAAGAGTGGAGGGATAGTGATCCAATCCAGAGATAAATATATAGCTGAAGCATATAGACAATTAAAAGATCAAAATACATACACCCTTCTGAAAACAGACCCAACTAACAACTATAAAAGGGTTTTAACTAAATACCTGGATAAAGGATAAAATTTAAACATTCTAACAGATAATGAATACAAATATATGAATGTTCTTTACCCTAAATTACCAGTAATATATTTTCTCCCAAAAAGGACCCAGTAAAGCCACCAGGGAGGCCAATAGTCTCAGGGGTCGATTCGCTTTTTAGCAATTTGTCTGAATATTTAGATGTGTTATTACAACCTGTCGTTCAAAGAAACAAATCCCATCTTAAGGATACGATCAGCATATTACAAGAGTTAGATAAAATAAAATGGGAAGAAGATTATATACTTGTGACAAGCGATGTAACATCCCTGTACACCTGTATCGACCATGCTCAAGGCATTATGGCCGTGAGACGTATGTTGGAAATGGATGGTTCCTTCAAAAATAATCAGATTGATTTTACACTTGAGGGAATAGAACTTATTCTGACTCACAATTATTTTTTCTTTAACGATGAGTTTTTTTCTGCAATGTAAAGGCACAGCGATGGGCACCAGGTTTGCCCCCAGCTATGCCAATCTGTTCATGGCAGACTGGGAAGATAGGTCCATCTGGACAGGGCATGGTTGGCAGGCAAACCTGGTGTTATATCGGAGATACATCAATGATCTCTTTTTCATCTGGAAGGGGGGAGGAAAACGACCTCCTACAATTTTTAGAACATTTAAATAATAATAACAATAATGTCATTTTAACTTCCAATTTTAGCAAAGAGAATATACAATTCCTTGATTTGGACATCCATATAAAGGATGGTAAAGTACACACAAAAAATGTCTTAAAAAAATTGGACTCCAACAGCTATATAGACACTAAAAGTTGTCACCATCCAACATGGTTGAGAGGGGTTCCTAAAGGCCAATTTTTAAGATTAAGAAGGAATTGTTGTGATGAAACATCATATCTGGAACAATGTAATAATTTTAAAGAATACAATTTTAGAAAAAGGATATAAAGAGGAAGTTTTAAACACCCATATCCATATCACGCGAAACGCGTTAGGTCGTTTCCCCTTTTTATTTGCCACCTTGTCCATATAATTCCCCCTGTCTGTTACTTTATTTAATAAACGAGTACATTTTTTTGAAGATTTATTCAGCCTTTACGGAGTGCACACGTTTTTTTGCTTTTACTCAATTAACTATATATAAACAGCCTCATCTCTCATGAGTGCTGCTGGATCCTGATGAAGTCCATTGAAAAAGGGGGAAACGCGTTGATCAAGCAACACTCATTTGAGATTTTACCAGATCCTGCTTTTATCTTCTATGTTCCAGTTTGTCTGTACCTGCTGATGTTCCAGATCCTAAGTGTAAGATATTATATGCACTTTATATTAAATTCCATTTTAATTCACTAATACCATCTTTTATTCCTTGGAATCCAGGAAAAAGGAACTGCCACGTATTTTCTGTTTTGTACCAACAATATAGGGACTATATGTGAGTGCGCCATGTTTCTATATTTGCACTATTAATATACCTCTGTATTTGCCTCACTGGGTATATATCTTGCATTATTTGCACAGTTGAACCACTGTTTTATTGAATTGTCACTTTACAGCACGTATAGCGCACTGTCACTTTTTGTATTTTCTGTTCACGTACCCTGTTGCAGCATTGTGGGATAGCTGCGAGACAAGTTGCTGCTTGTGCAATATTCTCTTTAGCGCCATCTACCTCAAACCTGTTCCAATTTCTGATAAACTGAGTATGTTTTGCTACTTTTTATTACTTTTTACATTTTCTTTAAATCATGTTTCGTTTACTAGTTATCACGGGTTATGTACGGTACAAAAAAAATCAACAGGAGCATTGCTTCCTGGAACATTTCAAAGGGGCGTGATCAGTCGCTGACAGACATGGCCTCTTATTGGTTGGTCAGATTGACAATTCTTTGCTAATACTTCCATTGGTCTGTCAAAACATCAGTCTAACAGGCAACACCCACAAGCAGCTACTGGAGAAAGTGCTTGATTTCTAAACCACACATGATGGCAAGATCAGTACAAATGTAAATCAGTAAAATGTATGAATTTATAACTTATCATTATGTATTTTTAAACTCTTTTATAATAGATGGAGGAAGAAGAGGAGATATTACGTGTGAAGTGTAAGGAGGAGGAAATTCCTAGAGAGATCAGGCTAGGTAAGAAATAAACTGTGAATTAACGCTTCATATTCACACAATCACTTAAATATACCTTTAAATATCTCATGGGAAGTATGACTTTCCTGTTTTAATATATGTGTAATGATTGTGTTCTCTCCCCAGCAGACAGAGGCTCAGAGCTGAGTGAATCTGATACTGAGGAGAAGAGAAAACATGGACTCACCTGTGCAGGTCAGTAATATACACCAGGTCTAACACACTGGTACTCACACTGTGCAGTGACACCCATACCCTCTCACACACTGATACTCACACTGTGCAGTGACACCCACACCCTCTAACACACTGATACTCACACTGTGCAGTGACACCCACACCCTCTCACACACTGATACTTACACTGTGCAGTGACACCCACACCCTCTCACACACTGATACTCACACTGTGCAGTGACACCCACACCCTCTCACACACTGATACTTACACTGTGCAGTGACACCCACACCCTCTCACACACTGATACTCACACTGTGCAGTGACACCCACACCCTCTCACACACTGATACTCACACTGTGCAGTGACACCCACACCCTCTCACACACTGATACTCACACTGTGCAGTGACACCCACACCCTCTCACACACTGATACTCACACTGTGCAGTGACACCCACACCCTCTCACACACTGATACTCACACTGTGCAGTGACACCCACACCCTCTCACACACTGATACTCACACTGTGCAGTGACACCCACACCCTCTCACACACTGATACTCACACTGTGCAGTGACACCCACACCCTCTAACACACTGATACTTACACTGTGCAGTGACACCCACACCCTCTAACACACTGATACTCACACTGTGCAGTGACACCCACACCCTTTAACACACTGATACTCACACTGTGCAGTGACACCCACACCCTCTAACACACTGATATTCACACTGTGCAGTGACACCCACACCCTTTAACACACTGATACTCACACTGTGCAGTGACACCCATACCCTCTCACACACTGATATTCACACTGTGCAGTGACACCCACACCCTCTAACACACTGATACTCACACTGTGCAGTGACACGCACACCCTCTCACACACTGATACTCACACTGTGCAGTGACACCCACGCCCTCTAACACACTGATACTCACACTGTGCAGTGACACCCACACCCTCTCACACACTGATACTTACACTGTGCAGTGACACCCATTCCCTCTAACACACTGATACTCACACTGTGCAGTGACACCCATACCCTCTCACACACTGATACTTACACTGTGCAGTGACACCCATTCCCTCTAACACACTGATACTCACACTGTGCAGTGACACCCACACCCTCTAACACACTGATACTCACACTGTGCAGTGACACGCACACCCTCTCACACACTGATACTCACACGGTGCAATGACACCCACACCCTCTAACACACTGATACTCACACTGTGCAGTGACACGCACACCCTCTCACACACTGATACTCACACTGTGCAGTGACACCCACACCCTCAAACACACTGATACTCACACGGTGCAATGACACCCACACCCTCTAACACACTGATACTCACACTGTGCAGTGACACGCACACCCTCTCACACACTGATACTCACACTGTGCAGTGACACCCACACCCTCTCACACACTGATACTCACACTGTGCAGTGACACCCACGCCCTCACACACTGATACTCACACTGTGCAGTGACACCCACACCCTCTAACACACTGATACTCACACTGTGCAGTGACACGCACACCCTCTCACACACTGATACTCACACGGTGCAATGACACCCACACCCTCTAACACACTGATACTCACACTGTGCAGTGACACGCACACCCTCTCACACACTGATACTCACACTGTGCAGTGACACCCACACCCTCTAACACACTGATACTCACACTGTGCAGTGACACCCACGCCCTGTCACACACTGATATTCACACTGTGCAGTGACACCCACGCCCTGTCACACACTGATATTCACACTGTGCAGTGACACCCACGCCCTGTCACACACTGATATTCACACTGTGCAGTGACACCCACGCCCTCTAACACACTGATACTCACACTGTGCAGTGACACCCACGCCCTCTAACACACTGATATTCACACTGTGCAGTGACACCCACGCCCTGTCACACACTGATATTCACACTGTGCAGTGACACCCACGCCCTCTAACACACTGATACTCACACTGTGCAGTGACACCCACACCCTCTAACACACTGATACTCACACTGTGCAGTGACACCCACACCCTCTCACACACTGATACTCACACTGTGCAGAGCAGTGATATACATGGCCTCTAAATATCTGCAATGTCTGCTGTCACTAAGTGTTGGTTTCTTCCAGTTGGATCTGATAGTAGAACCAATACAGAGGGAGATCACACCCGTCATTACTCACAGGATTGGATAAAGGAAGAAAATGGATTCCTACGGGATTATCGGGTAAATAAACTGCATTATTAGGAATCATTGGCTCAGTGTCTGGTATATGGAGGTCACTGCTTCACTTGTACCGGTTACTGTGTGTTTTTAAACCCTTAGTGACCGAGTGCTCTGCTGCACTTGATGTGCCTTTAAGACCAGAATTCCATTATTTTTGTTATATGTTTACTGAGCTGTTAATTTCTTTCTTTGTGTTCAGTCCACCCACGCAAATTATATATAATTTTTTAGGACGGATAGGGCTTTAATTTGATATTAAGTGAAAATTAGTGTTGTTTTTGTTTTCTAACCATTTTCTTCTACAGTGCCCTTTTTACCCCCACTCCTTAATCTAACCAATGTACTCACCCGAACCCCCTGTTACCCTAATTATAACCCTAACCTAATGATCCTAGGTTTAGTAGATCTAGGGTTAGCTTTTTCCATTTATTTATTTGTTATTTTTTCTTTCAAACTGCAATGTTCTTAACTGCCTCTAGTGGCAGTCAAGCAACAGTTTCAGAGCAACGGAAGAGATTTTTTTTTTCTCTTCTGTCGCTCTGTGCTGGGCACGCTGTATTGGAGGAGCATGCTCCAGGTGATCGCGGTGCCCAGGGGGGCACAGAAGGTGTTGCATGATGCCTCAATCATTGCAGGCATCATTGCAACACTTAAACACACATAGGCAGTGAAAGCTGGTCACTGCCTATGTGTGTAACGCGCATACGATCACATTCGCGGTGATCGTATGCGGGGGGCGGCAAAGCACTCTCAGAGGCTGCTTTGGATCCGAAGCAGCCTCTGGGAATAGCTGCAGACATGTAGCGCAACGCTACATCACAACTGATGATGTGTATATATACATCCTCAAGGACCATGCTTTTCAGGACGTATATATACGCCCTTATGCGTTAAAGGGTTAAAGAGATACTAATTAAAAGGAAAAGCCAAATTCTGACATCTTGACACAGAGATTAGATTTAGGGTCTCTCATCTTTAATCATCTCAGGTTACTTCATGAGCTTTCCCCACTTGTGATTGGTTGTACATAGAATTGTTTATCGCCAATCCAAACTTCTCTCATCTCCTCCTTTCCTCACATCTTTCTCTCCTATTTTTTTTACTTATCTGAGAATGTCCTGGTACCGCCCGCTGCTGGTCCAGTTCCCTTTGGATCAGAACTGAAACACAGAGACCCCACAAACACAATGACCACTGCTGGCACACACACATTACAAATTTATGAAAGATAATTATGATAAATGCTGAAGGCCTGAACACACCCGGAAAAAGATCTAGAGCACTACTGAAGGCATCTGTGGTCTTCATCCAAGAAACACATTTTACGTCACAACACACTCCTTCATTACAAAACATGGAAACGAATACACACGCCTACTGGCACACATATTACGGAATGAAAGCCAATTCCACGTACATCCCCCAGAATAAAGACAGAGAATCTTAAATCCTACCATTATTTACCTAAAAATCCTGTCGAAATTCACGAACCATTACTCCAAACTCTATAACCTACAGTCCAACAGAAAATTACAGAAACTTGATGACTACCTCACTTCACACATTAAATCGTACCTTCCAAAAGAAGCAAGGGAGGAACTGGAAAAACCTGTTACAGAAGCAGAGTTGGCAGTAGCTGTAAAGGTCTCCACTATGGCAAAAAGCCCGGGACCTGATGGACTCCACCTGGGTTATTATAAAACATTAATGATATCTTGTTACCACATCTGGTGGAAAAATTCAACTCAATTCTTAACACACTTCACTAGCATAAACATTGATCAGCCATAACATTATGACCACCTGCCTAATATTGTGCAGTTTCCCCTTTTGATGCCAAAACAGCCCGTGGAGGCATGGACTCCACTAGACCTCTGGAGGTGTGCTGTGGTATCTGCCACCAAGACGTTAGCAGCAGATCCTTTAAGTCCTGTAAGGTGTGAGGTAGGGCCTCCATGGATCGGACTTGTTTGTACAGCACATACCACAGTTCTCGATTGGACTGAGATCTGGGGAATTTGGAGGCCAAGTCAACACCTTGAACTCGTTGTATTGCTCAAACCTTCCTGGACCATTTTTGCTTTGTTGCAGGGCACATTATCCTGCTGAAAGAGGCCAATGCCATCAGAGATACGGTTTCATGAAAAGGTGTACATGGTCTGTAACAATGCTTAGGTAGGTGGTTCGTGTCAAAATAACATCCACATGAATGGCAGGACCCAAGGTTTCCCAGCAGAACATTGCCCAAAGCATCACACTGCCTCTGCCGGCTTGCCACCTGTCAGTCCAAAGCATCACACTGCCTCCGCCGGCTTGCCACCTGTCAGTCCAAAGCATCACACTGCCTCCGCCGGCTTGCCACCTGTCAGTGGTCATAATGTTATGGCTCATAGGTGTATACATATCATCCCAAAACCTGGTAAAGACACAGAATTCTGTCACAACTACAGACCCATATCACTCCTAACTTCTGATCTGAAATTGCTAGCCAAAATAATTGCATGGTGTTTCTAGCCTCTCTTACCCACATTGATCCAGCCAGACCAAACGTGTTTTATACATGGCAGAGAGGTCGAAGGACAATACAACAAAACATATAAATACCATACACATGTCAAAGAAAAGGAAGGAGCTTCTACTCTTCCTGCATTTGACAGGGTAGATGGGGACATCATGAGAGCGCCTCTAAGCCATTGGATTGGATATCTGCACCATAACAGACCCCGGCATCAAGAGTAAGGGTGAACAGTATGTTTGGAGATCATTTCCCGATACACAGTGGCACATGACGGTTAATGTTACATGCTACTGGTAATGTTTACACTCACCGTGCAGGCTGAATAGGAATGAAACAAAAAGGTCTGGGTACCGGGCTGTATTTCCAAAATAAGCGGACAATCCAACTGGAATTGTTGGATTATATAAAGTGTGACATAAAGTAGATGGAACCCTTCACCACAAGTTTAATTCTTATATTTCTCTTAAAATAAACTCATTATTATTATTATTAATTGACCCATTTGATATCGTATCACAGGAGGAGCAAGGAGTGGAAATATTTCGGGTGCAGTGTAAGGAGGAGGAAAATCCTACAGAGATCAGTCCAGGTAAGAAATAAACACTAAATAAAATTGCTTTTTATTTTTTAACTTTTTTAAAATCCCTTGAAATAGATCCAACAACTATTTTTGCCCCCCCTACTACTCTTACATGGGGTACAGGCAAACCTATTTTCTTTTCCTGAAATATAGCACTACTTTATCATGAGTCAAAGAATTTGTGTATTTCATTTTTATCACATTGCAGTCTAAATATATCAGTATCTGCAGCTGTAGCAGAAGATACCTGTGGCTGTATTTTTTTTCACATGATACATTATATTGGCCACTGAGATTGCACTGGCACATTTCTATTGGTTCCACATTCAGGAATCCCAATATCCAGCCGTACTTACTCACTCACAACACAGGTATGGCTGCCATGATCTTTGAGGGACTAAACCCCAACATTTATATTTTTATATATGAAAACCCATTTCTCCGTGTCCTCTATTTTTTTTTTTTTTCAACGGCATTTCTGCAAAGAACTATTGTAAATATATCCCATAATGTTCGTAAAATAAAAAAACACTTAATAGTTTTGTGAAGCTACTGCTTCACTAACACTGTCTGGCGACTGTCGGTCGATCCTCATAGCGTATTTGTCTGTTAGCCATTCAAGTATTTGTGAATGAAAATGGAAACGTGTATGCGAATGCTAATATAAACAGTTAGGAAATATGATAGTGGAGTAAGACTGAAACTACCAGGAAGTATGACACGAGTAGGAGGTAGCAGGCAGACAGTGAGACAGACACAAGATGTTGGTGCTGTAATAGAAGAAGGAGCATAGCACATACTGCAGATTTTATAAGTAACTTGTTCCAGCACATTAGGCCTGGATAAAAGGTAAGCATTAGGGGAACCCTACAGGAAATTTAGATTTTTAGGGTGTAATCACTCTTTAATATATTCATAACACATTATTTAAAAAAATCTGTTTCCTATAGGTTTGTCTGTCAGTTGGGAAGCCAGCCAGGAAGGACAGGACAGTTTCCTGTCCGCCTCAGATGGTGCCATGAGTGATACTGATGTTAGTCAGAAGCGGAAGACATCCACGAAGCGGCACAGATGCAGACGATGCAGGATAAACTTCACGGATACACTAGAGTTTAAAGCCCACCAAAAAGCCCACCGTATCGCACAGCAAGGTATAATAAAGCACGTGTGCTCCGAGTGCGGAAAAGGCTTCAACCAAATCACAGATCTCAGCCGGCACAAGAGAGTCCACACGGGGGAGAAGCCATACGAGTGCTCGGATTGTGGAAAATCGTTTACAAGGGTTTCAACTCTTCTCGTCCATCAAAGGATCCACACAGGGGAGAAACCCTTTGTCTGCTCAGAGTGCGGAATATCTTTTACCTATGCGTCACTTCTTCGATCACATCAGAGGATACACACAGGAGAGAGACCGAGCACGTGTTCGAAGCCTGATAAGGCCCCAAACCGAACACAAATCTTGTGACACACAAGAGAATTCACACAGGAGAGAAACCATTTGTGTGTTTAGAATGTAGAGAATCGTCTTAACTGCGAGTCCATTCTTGGTGTCCATCAGACGACTTACGCCGGAGAAAGCTGTTCACGTGTTCTTTTTTAGACTTTAGCGAAGTCAGAATGGATGGTAGCTAATCTTGTGCTATGAGTGAGGTTAAAAAGGACAACTGTTGGCAGAAACCCCCCCAAAACAGATCTGTTTAATTAACAAATTCCATCAAGTGTAAGCATTTGAAATAGAAATGATTTTATGCAATGATGTACATTATTGTGCACTATTTTCTCCTTATAGCTCTAGCATGACAAGCTGTTCTATAATGTTGGGTCGGATGATGGAAGCTCTGACCCAGGATTCTAAACAACATGTCCGCTCTCTGATCAAGATATATGGAGCGACGATTCTAAACAACATGTCTTCCACCTGATAGAGATATACAGAGCAAAGATTCTAAACAACATGTCCGGCCACTGATAGAGGTACACAGAGCAAAGATACTAAACAACATGTCCGGCTCCTGATAGAGCTAAACAACATGTCCGCCCCCTGATAGAGATATACAGAGCAAAGATTCTAAACAACATGTCCGGCTCCTGATAGAGCTATACAGAGCAAAGATTCTAAACAACATGTCCGGCTCCTGATAGAGCTATACAGAGCAAAGATTCTAAACATGTCTGTTCCCTGATAAAGCTATACGGAGCAAAGAAGGCTCAGAAATGTACTTCAGTAGTACTCTTTCATGAGGGCATTTCTATTTAAAATATATTTTGATTATGTAACATCTGCGCCATTAGCAAATTTACATGACCAAAACTGTTAAGGTGACTAAACCTTGCCCGGAAACTCTAAATCTTAAGCTGCGATACAGGATTTTACAGAGAAGAAATGGTCTTCATGACAGTGGGCATAAGTTGCATACCCAAGATGGGGTTGTAGGAAATATTTTGGAGCTCGGCTCCAGTTAGACAGCCGAGAAGACCTAGAATACGGAGAAGTAGTCTTGGTTTTCTGATTGAGAACATATGGAGTAGAATATCACCCATTCTGCTACTAGATAGAGATGGACTAATATTAGGTTAGGTAGTGCTACTTACAAAAAGGGGAGAACAGTGAAGTCTAAGGTTTAGTGTCTTTAGATTGTCTGATGACATCATTAGAGAGACAGGAAATTCCATTCATTTGAATGATATTATTCTCATTGGTTCCTGCAGCAAAAAAAGGAAATGACTTTTACTCTAGTGTGGGCAGTCCTGGCTTCTTGCAAACTGCTGTAATGTCACAATTGCATCTAGCTGTAAGGATTTTATATTTTAAACAATGCAAAATGTAAAACATGCATTTTAAAGTACTTTGAAAGCACATTAATATGCATTAATATTTGAAGATGCATTTTAGGCACTAGACAGGCCCTTTAAATAGGGCCAGGATGGGAGTAAGTGATATTAGCCCAGGTAAGTAGTTTAACTTTAGAAACTGGGCACTCAAAAATAATAAGTAGTATGCCATTAATCAAATGTGGAGAAGAGGATTTGGGGTAATTAAGGCTCTATACAGGTGTGAGAACCAAAAAAAGGGTTTTAAACACAATTAAGAAATCATGGCAAGTGGATCTTGTGAAACAAATGGCTTTGTATTAAAGAAAAAAATGGGGCCGTTGTGCAATCATTATGTCAGTATTTTCTTACACCTTTGGTGGCTCCTGACCCACTCCCCCTTAAGATTGTAAGCCTGTGAGCAGGGCCCTCCCTACATTTTTTATTGATCTGTTTTGGTTCCTTTAATTGAGCCCCTTCAAATTCTGTAATGAGCGCTGTGTTATTTGTTGGCGCTATATAAATAAACGTTAATGCACAGCGGAGAATAAGCTAATGGCGGCCTCCTGTCTACTGGAAGATGCAGAATTCCTGCTTGTCGGGCAAGGAAAGTAAGAATAGCTCTGTCCCCTAAGATTTCATATAGATCCTCCTTTCTTTCAATGTGCTCTTTTACATTTTGCAATGATGCGAAAGGGAGAGAGGGGGGAGGCATGGTGGACAGTGCTGCACCATCACATTGGTCGATGACTCAATTGTCTCATGAATATAAAGAGCCCCAGAAGGGTTTGAAAGGAGAGTGTCTTGTTCTGTTACCTCAACACCCCCCCCCCCCCCCCCCTGTCTACTGTTTGATATGATTGATTAAGGAAGTTTAAGCCCCAGAAGTAAGTTGCTATTTTTATATCATAAAATAACAACTGGTGCCCTGTATAAAATACAAAATCACATAAAAATGAAGTGATATCACACATGTATGGAAAAAGTCACACTGGGGGATATGTATATTTATTGATTCATCTGGTATCTTCATGGGCATATGCTCACTGGCAAGGGATATACATAGAAAACTACAAATACAATGATGGGCAGTATAGTAAGCGTCTCTCCTTTGTATGAATAGCCCATAGCAAGTTATAAGGGGACTGGAAATAAACATACACAGGAAAACTTCTTTAGTATTTATTGCAAGGCTTTACCGACCCATCTGGTCTTACAGTAACCCCTTAGTGCAGGGCTCGACAAACCCCAGGCGCCAGGTCGCCATGGCGACCAGGAAATGAGACCTGGCGCCTGGGTGCCGTCAGCCTCAAGGTCCCCTCGCCGCTGCCATCCGGTTTTTTAAAATTATTTTTTCGGAGCGCGAGGGGTAAAGTCTGTGCCATCCGCACAGACTGCAAGCTCCGCCCCCTCGCGCAACGTGTCTGAGTGCCGGTTGTCGTCACGTGACATCCTGGCACTCAGCGGCTGCAGCACGAGGGGGACACGTTAAGAAGAAAACAAAAAAAGACTGTGAGGTGGGTGTGTGGTTGTATATATGTGTGTAAAGTAGGTGTGTGTGAGGTGTTTGTATATATGGGAATATGTAAAGTTGGTGTGTGTGAGGTGTTTGTATATATGGGAATATGTAAAGTAGGTGTGTGAGGTGTTTGTATATATGGGAATATGTAAAATAGGTGTGTGTGAGGTGTTTGTATATATGTGTATATATGTAAAGTAGGTGTGTGTGAGGTGTATGTATATATGGGTATATGTAAAGTAGGTGTGTGTGAGGTGTTTGTAAATATGAGTATATGTAAAGTAGGTGTGTGTGAGGTGTATGGATATATGGGTATATGTAAAGTAGGTGTGTGTGAGGTGTATGGATATATGGGTATATGTAAAGTAGGCGTGTGTGTGAGGTGTTTGGATATATGTGTATATGTAAAGTAGGTGTGTGTGAGGTGTATGGATATATGGGTATATGTAAAGTAGGTGTGTGTGAGGTGTTTGTATATATGTGTATATGTAAAGTAGGTGTGTGTGAGGTGTATGGATATATGGGTATATGTAAAGTAGGTGTGTGTGAGGTGTTTGTATATATGTGTATATATGTAAAGTAGGTGTGTGTGAGGTGTATGGATATATGGGTATATGTAAAGTAGGCGTGTGTGTTTATCAATTGCATGTATGCTTGCGTGATTGTCTGGCTCCTAAATTTTTTTGCTGGCTCCTAAAATCTAATTACATTTGTCAAGCCCTGCCTTAGTGGCATGATTTCTTAGCCATGTCTCAACATTTCTGCAATGTTTGGTTTAGCTGTAATTTTAATCTCTTTTGTTGAGTGTACCCACACATATTATATACTGTTAAAGGCATAAGAAGGGCTTTCTTTAGATACCATCATTTGTTATCATATCTTATAATTTACTACAAAAAAAAAATCAGAATATATGATTGACCTGATTTGTTGTAATAGTTTTAAGAAAATGTAGGCATGGTTTTTGTGTGTTCTACGTTTATACAGTATATCTATTACTTTACACAAATTTATAATATGTAATATATTATTTTATACAGATATATAATATATCTATTACTTTATAAATATCCCCTTGTATATCTATTACTTTATACATCTTTATAATATCTATATACAGCTTTATAATATGTCTATTACTTTACACATCTTTATAATATATCTATTACTTTATACATCTTTAGACTATGTCTATAACTTTATTCATCTTTATAATATATCTATTACTTTATACATCTTTATAATATATCTATTACTTTATACATCTTTAGACTATGTCTATAACTTTATTCATCTTTATAATATATCTATTACTTTATACATCTTTATAATATATCTATTACTTTATACATCTTTAGACTATGTCTATAACTTTATTCATCTTTATAATATATCTATTACTTTATACATCTTTAGATTATGTCTATAACTTTATTCATCTTTAGAATATATCTATTAATTACTTTATACAGCTTTAGAATCTATATCTATTACTTTATAATTATCCCCCGGGACTTCTGTATATATCTGCTCCTGGGCACAGAGTGACTGGAACGAATGTGGTTGTGGTCGCAGTGTGATGACGTTACAGTAAATTCTACTGAGACGAGATGGAGACTGCAACCTCACTTCTTTTTGTCTTTGAGGCAAGCGCCATTTTGTTGGCGCCACTTTTAGTAAACTCATGGAAATTTGGTCTCCAGAAGCATGGCCGCCATTTTCTGTTTTGCGGGGATACTTTCTATGACTGACTGCAGACTCGTGTGTTTAGAGTTCTGGTAGTGAGAATCGTGGCTTTGAGTTAACGGACGGTCTCATTAGCGTTGGGTCCCACCACTTCCGGTCACTTTGTGACGTCACCCAGCTGGTACTGATGAGTTGGTAAGGAGCTGGGGAGGTGACCCCCAAAGACCAGCCAGGGGGAGAAGCTCCACTAGGAACTCATAAGAATCTACCAGTGTCCCTCTCACCCCCATCCCCACTATCCCCCCCAGTGTCCCACTCACCCCCATCCCCACTATCCCCCCCAGTGTCCCACTTACCCCCATCCCCACTATCCCCCCAGTGTCCCTCTCACCCCCATCCCCACTATCCCCCCCAGTGTCCCACTTACCCCCATCCCCACTATCCCCCCCAGTGTCCCACTTACCCCCATCCCCACTATCCCCCCAGTGTCCCTCTCACCCCCATCCCCACTATCCCCCCCAGTGTCCCACTTACCCCCATCCCCACTATCCCCCCCCAGTGTCCCACTTACCCCCATCCCCACTATCCCCCCCAGTGTCCCTCTCACCCCTATCCCCCCAGTGTCCCTCTCACCCCCATCCCCACTATCCCCCAGTGTCCCTCTCACTCCCATCCCCACTATCCCCCCAGTGTCCCTCTCACCCCCATCCCCACTATCCTCCCAGTGTCCCTCTCACCCCTATCCCCCCAGTGTCCCTCTCACCCCCCTCATCACTATCCCCCAGTGTCCCTCTCACCCCCATCCCCACTATCCTCCCAGTGTCCCTCTCACCCCCCTCATCACTATCCCCCCAGTGTCCCTCTCACCTACATCCCCACTATCCCCCCAGTGTCCCTCTCACCTACATCCCCACTATCCCCCCAGTGTCCCTCTCACCCCTATCCCCCCAGTGTCCCTCTCACCCCCATCCCCACTATCCCCCAGTGTCCCTCTCACCTCCATCCCCACTATCCCCCCAGTGTCCCTCTCACCCCCATCCCCACTATCCCCCCAGTGTCCCTCTCACCCCCATCCCCACTATCCTTCCAGTGTCCCTCTCACCCCTATCCCCCCAGTGTCCCTCTCACCACCATCCACCCAGTGTCCCTCTCACCCCCATCCCTGCCATCCACCCAGTGTCCCTCTCACCAGTATCCCCACCATCCACCCAGTGTCCCTCTCACCCCCATCCCCACTATCCCCCCAGTGTACCTCTCATCCCCATCCCCACTATCCCCCCAGTGTCCCTCTCACCCCCATCCCCACTATCCCCCCCAGTGTACCTCTCATCCCCACTATCCCCCTAGTGTCTCTCTCACCACTATCCTCCCAGTGTCCCTCCCATCCCGCTCTCTGTACTGTTCTGCCAGTACCTCCAGTTCCCACCACTACCCCTACTGCTCCTTGAGTGTCCCTGTCACTATTATCTGATGTTGTCCCAAGATCAGTGTCCTTGGCAATTGTTTCAAGTGCAATTCAGATTAATGTGATCTTTACAAAAAACACTGACATGCTGAGGATAGTGGGAGCTGACTTTCAATAAAATATTTTATCTTGCAGTTTGACCAGCCCTGCAATTCCCTGATGTGAAAGTTAAAAACAAATTCTGTTTCCCCACTCGACTGTCCAGTACTATCTCCCGCTGTCTCCATTTGTAGGATTATGTGGTTGTGAGGAAGCAGGGAGGGGATGATTGCAGCAGTCCCTCTGCATCTGACAGATTCTGTAGCACCCAGAACCCCATTGTGGATCCTCCACCTGACTCCCTGGTAAATGAACGGAACAATGATGGGAAGATCCTAGAACCCACCAACAAGCTCCTTCATCTCCTGAGCGGTGAGGTGAGACCTGCTAGGGTGGACCTTATACAGTGTGAGAGAGAGAAACACATGGAAACGTCTGGATCATGACTGTATAGTTATGTGTTTCAGCTTCCTGTAAGGAGTGAGGATATAACCGTCCGCTTCACCATGGAGAGACAAGACTGTCTGGAAGAAGAGCAGGACGATTACAAGGAAGTGGTGATAGATGATGTCCATCTTCTCAGTTCACTGGGTAAACATAGATCCAGTGTAAATGCTGTTATTTAACCCCTTCGTGAAGCATGGTGCTTGCGCCCCCGACGACGCAAGCACCAAAAGATCACTTTTTGTTCTGGCCATGATCACAAGGTGATCGGTAGCCAGTAACACTATGACAGAGACCTTACTAGACCTTGTGGGTCCGTGCCAAAAGATGGCGATACCTCCGGACTTCACATGTGCCGTCACGGAGGCGTGCCCGAACCTGGAAGTTCAGGCACAGTGCGATTAGGTAAAATGTAGCTGGTGTTCGCTTTGAGCACCGGCTACATTTCCCTATTAGACTGAGACTCACTCGGCCTCATCTGACAGGTAGGATCCAGCTGCAAGTCGGGGAGCCGCGATGAGCTGTTTAACGCTGGACGTCATAGCATCTTTTAGGCACTCTAAAATCCAGACGGCATAGAACGTTCTAGCGTCGGGAAGGGGTTAAGGGACGGTTTGGGAATCTGCTCTCGCTAAACCACGTCAGGATTTATTAATGACTAGATCCCACTAACGGCCAGTAACCATTCATAAAATCAGTATCTCCCACGTTTGTTGTACAAAGCGATAATATAACATATAATTACACTGTATTTGTAATAATGCACTCGGTTAATAAATTAAGCCGTAGGAATATAGTTACAGGATCTGAGAGGGATTATCAGGGGTGATAATATCCGGCCTGAATCAATAGATACCACAATACACACACACACAAAAGGTAGAATGTTGTGATATTTTCTCCTTTGGGAGACATCTTGTTATAGTACATTCCTGTTTTACTCTGTAGTAGTGAGATTTTCTATGAAACCTTAGACTAGATTGTAAACGTCGCTTAAATTGTGAATGCAGATAATATATTCATGAGAAGCTATTTACCCTATATAAAGCAGATCAAGCTTTACATATACAAAACAGGCAGTATGATCGTTTCTATATGTGTATACCCCCACACACATTTAAACCTATGCACACTTACTAATATATACGTATGTATGTTTATCTCTCTCTATCCATTTAGGTAATTCGGAAGGTAAGATGCCGTGGAGAATTTGGCCAGCATCGGTCACTTGCTTGCAATCTAGAGGGAATGGGATGAAGAGAATCTAAAGTAGTGTATTGTTTTTTTGGGGAGAGATTGCCACTCTCTGCACTCTGCCCAGACAGAGGGAAGCGACATACCATGAGAAAAACAATGTACATTTTTGTAAAAAATAAAACCGAAACATGTCTCTTTTAACCCTTTAAGGACCAGGGATTTTCCTGGGCCAAGGACCAGAGCGTTTTTCAATTTTTAATATGCGGTTTTTAAAACATAATTTTCCTCTCTCTCTCATTTAACGTACCCATACAAGTTATATGTTGTTTTTTTAAAGGACAATTAGAGCTTTCTTTTGATACCCTATACCTAAAAATGATTTACATTTTAGTATTAAAAAATACATATAAAAGAGGAAATTTTTGAGGAAAAAAGTTTTTCCCCATTATTTTCCCAATAATAAGCTACACAACTAGTGCAACACTAACCCACTTATCCCCCCTAATTAACTAACTAATAAAAAAGAAAAATATTGGTTCCCAAACCCCCCTAAACAAAAAAGACAGAAAAAAAATCTGAAGAGTGCGATGTCAGATCAGTAAAAATCATGCAACAGGCATGCAGGGGTTAAATTTTATTAAATTAATAGATTAAAATTACCTTTATTTATCAAAAAAAACTTTATAAATTGTAAAAATAAAAAAATCTGTTTAAAAAAAACTAAACGAGGGCCATAAAGTGGAAGGAAAAGCTGTGATCAGCAATGAAAGGGTTAATTTTATTTATTTATTTTTTTTACCTCTGTGTATGTAATTAATTTATTTTTACTTACAGGTCTCTCTCTGTCACTATAAGAATGTGAAGCACAGAGAGTGAATTAGAGGCAGTGTGTGAACACACTGACTTTGCCATCTAATTTGCATGTTATCGCGGTGATCACTCAATCACTGCGATCACATGCCCGGAAATGCACCGATCGGGTCCAGGAGCTTTGCCTCGGGTGCGAGGCTTAGTCCTGGACCCGTTGCAGACTAGCTGGCGGTGCCCACGGAGCGCACCGCCGGCTAGACTGCATGACGCGGTGCACACGGAGCGCACCTGCCGGCTAGACTGCATGACGAGTTAACACGTCATAAGGTCGGGAAGGGGTTAACTACACACTGCTATCTGTCAATCTGCTAGTTAATCCAATCTCCAATTGGACTGGGGTGTGAAATGGTTTTGGCTACCAGTCACTAGAGAGACTTCACTTTTATCTGCAGGATATTCATATCTTAATGCATTGATAGCTAACTTTGGCACTGGTGGCTGACTGAGAATCGTGGGATAGTTCCTAAATGTGTAGCAGTGCCAAGGTTAGCCATCACTTTCTGAATGTACACAACTTCTGCTCTGTACAGGGTTCAGTGACTCTCCTACAGATTCATTTCTACATTTCCCATAGATGAATCAAGTAACAGTGATACATCAGGAATATGTCCCAACAGTCATTATACTCAGGGCTGTATGGAGCAAGATAACAGCATCACACAGGATTATCAGGTACCAAACTGCACCTGTTACAATGGCCGCTTTATGGGATTCAGAACCAAATCATTGGACATCTGTCTTGTGTATGAAAATACTCTGTTTCCTGCCAAATATCTGAATAACGGCAATTATTATTGGCAGTCTGGCAACTGGATTATTGTTATTATTATAAAATGTCTGGTAACTGGATTATTATTTGGCTGGTAACTGGATTATTATTATTTTATGTCTGGTCACTGGATTATTATATGTCAGTAACTGTTTTATTATCATCATATGTCTGGTAACTGGATTATTATTTTATGTCTGGTAATTTTATTATTATTATTATATGTCTGGTCACTGTGTTACCTCTGTAGATATATGCAGTGTAATTGTTTATTCACTTTATTAGTTTGTTTGCTAACAAAGTAGTTTTGTTTTTGTATCACAGGAGGAGCAAGGAGAGGAGATATTTACTGTGCAGTGTAAGGAGGAGGAAAATCCTACTGAGATCAGACCAGGTAAGTGAATTAGAGAGGGAGTAAAGCCGCCAGGTACACTTTTAATGAGACAGAAGCCCACTTCTGTCTGATCAGAACAGCTTTTCATTGATGCTCCCATGGAATCAGTCCTCATTTTATTTTGAGGTCATATAGAGAGTTCCAGGCTGCTCTGATTGGTGCTCTGTTCCTGAACACACCTCCAGCAAGCGAGGACATGCTCGTTCCCTCACCCGCTAGTGGCCAATTGATGTTGTACCTTCTCTCACTGCTGCCATGATGCGATGCTCTGTGAGATGGACGCCCCCTATTCTTTTGCCCGTGCACCGTTCAAATTGCAGTTTTAACATGACAGAACGAGTCCTCTTTGTCTTTTTTTTTACATTTCAATTGGTGTTTAGTCCCTGTTTAAAGCTGTCCTCAAATATACATGGCAACAGTCCTGGATGTACTCTGTGCACAGGCAGCATCACTATACATGGCAACAGTCCTGGATGTACTCTGTGCACAGGCAGCATCACTATACATGGCAACAGTCCTGGATGTACTCTGTGCACAGGCAGCATCACTATACATGGCAACAGTCCTGGATGTGCTCTGTGCACAGGCAGCATCACTATACATGGCAACAGTCCTGGATGTGCTCTGTGCACAGGCAGAATCACTATACATGGTAACAGTCATGGATGTGCTCTGTGCACAGGCAGCATCACTATACATGGCAGCAGTCCTGGATGTGCTCTGTGCACAGGCAGCATCACTATACATGGCAACAGTCCTGGATGTGCTCTGTGCACAGACAGCATCACTATACATGGCAACAGTCCTGGATGTGCTCTGTGCACAGGCAGCATCACTGAATAATAAGGTTTTTGCATAACTAAACTTCAAATGCGCTAATCTGTAGTGCTGCGGGTTTAGGCTACTCCCGTCCCGCGGGTCAAGTCCCCCTGCTGTATTGTCTGATGGAACCTGAACATAGTCAGCAGCTATTCTCACCCAGTAATTTAAAACATATATCTTCATATCACAAGGAATGGGGACATTTCCAATTTAATAGATGTGTAATGATTGTGTTCTCTCCCCAGCAGACTGTGACAGTAGAAATGACAGAGGCTCAGAGCTGAGTGAATCTGATACTGAGGAGAAGAGAAAACATGGACTCACCTGTGCAGGTCAGTAATATACACCAGATACACAGTGTATATTAATATGTTACATACGCTGTGTATCTCTCAGTAATATCCACCCTGTGCTAATCCATTGATACACAGTGTACATTAATATGTTACACACGCTGTGTATCTCTCAGTAATATCCACCCTGTGCTAATCCATTGATACACAGTGTATATTAATGTTACACACGCTGTGTGTCTCCCAGTAATATCCACCCGGTGCTAATCCATTGATACACAGTGTATATTAATATGTTACACACGTTGTGTGTCTCCCAGTAATATCCACCCTGTGCTAATCCATTGATACACAGTGTATATTAATATGTTACACACACTGTGTATCTCCCAGTAATATCCACCCCATGCTAATCCATTGATACACAGTGTATATTAATATGTTACACACACTGTGTATCTCTCAGTAACATCCACCCTGTGCTAATCCATTGATACACAGTGTATATTAATATGTTACACACACTGTGTATCTCCCAGTAATATCCACCCCATGCTAATCCATTGATACACAGTGTATATTAATATGTTACACACACTGTGTATCTCTCAGTAATATCCACCCTGTGCTAATCCATTGATACACAGTGTATATTAATATGTTACACACACTGTGTATCTCTCAGTAATATCCACCCTGTGCTAATCCATTGATACACAGTGTATATTAATATGTTACACACACTGTGTATCTCTCAGTAACATCCACCCTGTGCTAATCCATTGATACACAGTGTATATTAATATGTTACACACACTGTGTATCTCTCAGTAATATCCACCCTGTGCTAATCCATTGATACACAGTGTACATTAATATGTTACACACGCTGTGTATCTCTCAGTAATATCCACCCTGTGCTAATCCATTGATACACAGTGTATATTAATGTTACACACGCTGTGTGTCTCCCAGTAATATCCACCCGGTGCTAATCCATTGATACACAGTGTATATTAATATGTTACACACGTTGTGTGTCTCCCAGTAATATCCACCCTGTGCTAATCCATTGATACACAGTGTATATTAATATGTTACACACACTGTGTATCTCCCAGTAATATCCACCCTGTGCCAATCCATTGATACACAGTGTATATTAATATGTTACACACACTGTGTATCTCCCAGTAATATCCACCCTGTGCTAATCCATTGATACACAGTGTATATTAATATGTTACACACACTGTGTATCTCCCAGTAATATCCACCCTGTGCTAATCCATTGATACACAGTGTATATTAATATGTTACACACACTGTGTATCTCCCAGTAATATCCACCCTGTGCTAATCCATTGATACAGTGTATATTAATATGTTACACACGCTGTGTATCTCCCGGTAATATCCACCCTGTGCTAATCCATTGATACATTGTGTATATTAATATGTTACACACACTGTGTATCTCCCAGTAATATCCACCCTGTGCTGATCCATTGATACACAGTGTATATTAATATATTACACACGCTGTGTATCTCCCAGTAATATCCACCCTGTGCTAATCCATTGATACACAGTGTATATTAATATGTTACACACGCTGTGTGTCTCCCAGTAATATCCACCCTGTGCTAATCCATTGATACACAGTGTATATTAATATGTTACACACACTGTGTATCTATCTCCCAGTAATATCCACCCGGTGCTAATCCATTGATACACAGTGTATATTAATATGTTACACACACTGTGTATCTCCCAGTAATATCCACCCTGTGCTAATCCATTGATACACAGTGTATATTAATATGTTACACACACTGTGTATCTATCTCCCAGTAATATCCACCCGGTGCTGATCCATTGATACACAGTGTATATTAATATGTTACACACACTGTGTATCTCCCAGTAATATCCACCCTGTGCTAATCCATTGATACACAGTGTATATTAATATGTTACACAAACTGTGTATCTCCCAGTAATATCCACCCTGTGCTGATCCATTGATACACAGTGTATATTAATATGTTACACACACTGTGTATCTCCCAGTAATATCCACCCTGTGCTGATCCATTGATACACAGTGTATATTAATATGTTACACACACTGTGTATCTCCCAGTAATATCCACCCTGCGCTAATCCATTGATACACAGTGTATATTAATATGTTACACACACTGTGTATCTCCCAGTAATATCCACCCTGTGCTAATCCATTGATACACAGTGTATATTAATATGTTACACACACTGTGTATCTCCCAGTAATATCCACCCTGTGCTAATCCATTGATACACAGTGTATATTAATATGTTACACACGCTGTGTATTTCCCAGTAATATCCACCCGGTGCTAATCCATTGATACACAGTGTATATTAATATGTTACACACACTGCAGTGACACTCACATCCTCTAACACTGATATTCACACTGCGCAGTGACACCCACACCCTCTCACACACTGATATTCACACTGTGCAGTGACACCCACACCCTCTCACACACTGATATTCACACTGTGCAGTGACACTCACACCCTCTAATACACTGATACTCACACTGTGCAGTGACACCTTCTCAGACACTGATACTCACACTGTGCAGTGACACCCACACCCTCTAACACACTGATACTCACACTGTGCAGTGACAATCACACACTCTCACACACTGATACTCACACTGTGCAGTGACACTCACACCCTCTAATACACTGATACTCACACTGTGCAGTGACACCTTCTCAGACACTGATACTCACACTGTGCAGTGACACCCACACCCTCTAACACACTGATACTCACACTGTGCAGTGACAATCACACACTCTCACACACTGATACTCACACTGTGCAGTGACACCCACACCCTCTCACACACTGATACTCACACGGTGCAGTGACACCCACACCCTCTCACACACTGATACTCACACTGTGCAGTGACACCCACACCCTCTAACACACTGATACTCACACTGTGCAGTGATGCCCACACCCTCTAACACACTGATACTCACACTGTGCAGTGTCACCCACACCCTCTAACACACTGATACTCACACTGTGCAGTGACACCCACACCCTCTCACACACTGATACTCACACTGTGCAGTAACACCCACGCCCTCTCACACACTGATACTCACACTGTGGAGTGACACTCATGCCCTCTCACACACTGATACTCACACTGTGCAGTGACACCCACACCCTCTCACACACTGATACTCACACTGTGCAGTGACACCCACACCCTCTCACACACTGATACTCACACTGTGCAGTGACACCCACACCCTCTCACACACTGATACTCACACTGTGCAGTGACACCCACACCCTCTCACACACTGATACTCACACTGTGCAGGGCAGTGATATACACAGCCTCTATATATCTGCAATGTCTGCTGTCACTAAGTGTTGGTTTCTTCCAGTTGGATCTGATGGTAGAACCAATACAGAGGGAGATCACACCCATCATTACTCACAGGATTGGATAAAGGAAGAAAATGGATCCCCGCAGGATCTTCAGGTAAATAAAATGCTTTATTGGGAATCATTGGCTCAGTGTCTGGTATATGGAGGTCACTGCTCCACATCTACAGGTCACTGTGTCTGTTAAAGAGACACTGATATTACAAATTAGTCCTTTAAATATTTAGCAAATAACTTTTTATTCGTTACATTTTTCACTCTATTTTTTTCTGTTTGTATGAATAGCTGTCACATTTATGTATCTGACCCATCTGATCTTGTATCACAGGAGGAGCAAGGAGAGGAGATATTTACTGTGCAGTGTAAGGAGGAGGAAAATCCTACAGAGATCAGTCCAGGTGAGAAATATACACTAAATAAAAGCCATATGATAATTTTATAATCCGTTTTTTTATTCTCTCCATTCATGTGATGTAGTCTCTTTGAGACTGAAACAAGTTTTAAATGATATATTAGTTGGTTAGCCTCAGGGGTGAACATTAGTGATTTACTCCAGCCCTGATAGTCTAGTTCGTGAACTAGTGAGAGTGGTGATGTATAAGGGTCGTTTGGTCAGTAGGAAAATCACACTTCTCTAGTCTTCTCTGCTACTACCTGTAAATATTGCTGCAGAGGAGACTTGATTTCATGGCTGAGATCACGCCGTGGAGAGGTTAATTTCATCTGGTGGGTCTTACGATATATGAATTACATTATGGAGGAACTGAATTACTTGGATCAGGAGAGCAGGGAAGTCGCTGACGGCTTCTTCCGCAAATCAGGTTCCCTTCTCTGGAGCTGACTGCATGTCCCGGGGTAATCAGGGGTTTGATATCTGTACACGCAGCTAGACAAACACACAGCAGATACAAATACAATCTGACATTAACACTGGAAAAGTCACATTAGGATTAACTTTCCAAACCTTTGGATTCTAACGCTCTCCCTAATGCCGAATAATGTTTTTGTTTTTTAATTAAGAAATGATTTTCATGCAGTTGAATTGCTCTCTATAGGTTTGCCTATTAGTTGGGAGATCAGCCAGGAAGGGCAGGAGCGTTTTATCTCCGCCTCCAATTGTACAACGAATGAGCCCGGCGTTACCCAGAGTGCTCCAGGAGCAAAGCTCAGGCCTCTAAATTTGAGACGTTTAACTCCGAGAAAGTATGAGAACTTCTCCGCTGTCGAATTCCATGATACAGACAGCAGTGACAAAAGCGGGGAAGAGGCCCGCTCACCCAAACGTACTAAACGCGCCAAAAAGGACACTAACGGAACGAAAGGAAAGGTTTCTGTAAAGACGCGCAGGTGCAGACGATGCCTGATAAACTTTACAGATACGTTAGAGTTTAAAGCTCACCAAAAAGCACATCGTGATGCACAGAAAGGACTCAGAAAGCATGTGTGCTCCGAGTGTGGGAAAGGCTTCAATCATGTTGCAGATCTCGCGACGCACAAGAGAATCCACACGGGAGAGAAGCCGTTTGCGTGCACGGAGTGCGGGAAATCTTTCACCCAGATATCATCTCTTCTCGTCCATCAGAGGACTCATACGGGAGAGAGACCGTTCGTCTGCTCCGAGTGCGAGAAATCCTTCACCCACATTTCGAATCTCCGCGCCCACCAGAAGCTGCACACGGGAGAGAAGCCCTACACGTGCTCCGATTGCGGTAAAGGTTTCACCAGACGCACCCACCTTTCTGCACACCGGAGGATCCACACCGGAGAGAAACCCTTCCTGTGCTCGGTGTGCGGCAAATCGTTCGCTGATGCCTCCAGTCTTATTGTTCACCAGAGGACTCACACGGGAGAGAGACCTTACATGTGCTCTGTGTGCGGGAAACGGTTCGCAGTCAAGGAAAACCTCCAGAGTCACCAGCGCATTCACACCGGGGAGAAACCCTTCTCCTGCTCAGAATGCGGCAAGAGTTTCACCATCCGGTCACATGTCGTCAGGCACCAGAAAATTCACAAGTGAGGAGCTCCATCACCTACCAATGGTTAATACCGAGCGTGTAGAGAACAAAGCATTATATTTGCAACATTCCTAGCAAATGCATAAATGAATGGAAACATGTATTTTCAATGTGTCTCCTGTTTATGACATCACCTGTGGCTAGATATGCAAATTAACTAATCTATATTATATTAATGCAAGGTATAGTTCATATATTATTCTCTACATTCACAGTCAAGCAATGTTTAGATGACAGTAGTGACTGGAAAAAGATTTTTCTTTCTCTTTTATGGAACAAATCTGTTTTATTTCCCGGGTGTAGAGATCCTGGTCCTGAGATCCATTTAGACGACGGGGAACACCCAGGATATGGAGAAGTAGTTTGTGTTTTTTGAATGAGGTGATATTGAAGGAGTAGAATATCCACACATTCTGCTGCTAGACAGATACAGAGTAATACGAGGATCAGCCAAGTAACCTGGATCATGATTATTAAAAGAACATGAGTGGAAAATAAATCTTCAACATTTTCCAACATACATATAAAACATAGCTCTCTGTAGCATTCTGTATGACAACATTTTTACACTGTATTAGACCAGGGGGATTTGGGTTAGAGTGAGTGTAAGGGTTAAATCTAATCGCTGTATTAAACCATTACCCTCACACTAACCCCCCTGGTCTAGTTGCTCTACACGGATTTTTAACAGATTGCATACCGTTGCTGGCAGGAGGCATCATGGGAAGTGTAGTACTCGTTATCTCATACTTTGCTGAGATATCATGTGCATTTGCACTTCATTTGGTGGCACTTCCTGCGCAATTTTTCAGTCTTGCAGAAGGCTGAACACTGGTCTATGGGTAAATGTATAGGTCAGGTCCTGTGTATCACATGGACCTGACAAGATTTTCCCCTCTATCTCTGCTCTTTATGGCTCTGTGTTAGATCCATTCAGTCTGGAATTGGAGAGAAAGAAACTGTAAGAGAGAGATAGATACAGACTTTTCACTCACGAGCGATCAGAGAAGATATAAAAATGAAGCCATGTGGGGGAGAGGAGTAATGAGTTTAGGCCAAAGATGGTAAATGTGTTTGGGCCTGAGTACTTTATGTGTTCTATGTAAAACCAAGTAAGAGTGAAAATGAAATGTGAAATGAAAGTTGGTGGATGAAAATAGGCTCCATATAGCCTTGTGCACCAATTAAAGGTTTTTACACATATGTTTTTATCCTATGTGGACTGTGTGTTTATTGGCATTTATGGGGATTATATATAAAGGTCTTTTCTGGGTCTAAGTTCTAAAAGTGATGTCATCAGCAGGAACATTCCTTTGGTTTCCATGGGGGTATATAGGTCATTTCTGGGTCAAAGTTCTAAAAGTGATGTCATCAGCAGGAACATTACATGGGGGTATAAAGGTCATTTCTGGGTTTATGTTCTAAAAGTGATGTCATCAGCAGGAACATTCCATTGGTTTCCATGGGGGTATAGGGGTCATTTCTGGGTCAAAGTTCTAAAAGTGATGTCATCAGCAGGAACATTCCATTGGTTTCCATGGGGGTATAGGGGTCATTTCTGGGTCAAAGTTCTAAAAGTGATGTCATCAGCAGGAACATTCCTTTGGTTTCCATGGGGGCATAGAGGTCATTTCTGGGTCAAAGTTCTAAAAGTGATGAAAGTGATGTCATCAGCAGGAACATTCCATGGGGGTATAAAGGTCATTTCTGGGTCAACGTTCTAAAAGTGATGTCATCAGCAGGAACATTCCATTGGTTTCCATCAGGGTATAAAGGTCATTTCATACTTGAAACGCTTCCATAACTCTCACCAATACTCACAGTGGCATAACGCGCAGTGGTCACTACTGGTGCTTTGGAGGTATGGCAAGTGATGCTTTAACGTGGTAGGGTAGGGGAGCCCAGTAGTTTCTAGTTACACTTCATTCATGAAAGAGGGAATTGAGAAGGGAATACGGTACTTAAGGCCAAAGTACCCGTGTTGGAAACATGCTCCTGTTCAGAATTCCCTGCAAATCTTTCATTCTTTCATGAATAAAGCACATGCCTAAATTAACAGACGTATGTGTTTTAAAGGACAACGATCAGCAACAAATTAAGTTATGCTTCATTGAAAGAGTGCATGAAATGTAGACATTAAACAAAAAATAAAGTCACTTATTGAGCCCACTCTGCTTGTGTCGCTGTATCAGGAGGCGGACATGTTTAGAATCCTGGATCTGCTATTCAATCAGCTTGTGATAACATACACTACAAACAATCAGCAGACGTAACACATCGGGGTCTAATATATTCAGTAAAACATCAACTCAACTGTGAACTCAATGTTTCTCCTAATGTAGCCATTTACATGCAATTCTGCTCACAATGTATTGACTGTGTTTTTATTTTCCACCTGCACAGTATAAACAATGAGGTGACAGAGAGTGCCATTAAACAAACAGCAATACACAGCCATGCAGCAATGATGTTATTAATATACATTTTACCATAAGCTGCACCAGTTCCAGGTCAGATCTCCTCACCCTCCAGCTTACACAACATAAATAGGAGCTGACAGAAAAGCAGACACACTGTGTGATACTTCTCAATACATTATATCTATTGCTTTAGCTTTGCACCAGTGATTTGTATTCTGCTTTACATTAGAAACAGATTGAACATGTCACAGTGCTGGACACAGAATGACTGGAAGATGTCTGGGCGCACGGTGATGACGTATGCTCTTATTACGTTGGGCTTTCATTGCAGAATCATTGTTGAAAATCTGATGCTGCCTCAAGGGACAGACCTAAACACTGGAGGCCAAAAGCAATAAAACCCGCTACATTACAATTTGGCTCCATAATAGGAGCCATGATGTTGGCGCCACTTCCGCAGGTCGCGATGAGATTTAGACTCTATCAATATGGCCGCCGTCATTTGCTATGGTCCGAACATAGGATAACAATGGCGTGATAACAGGCGTCGTGTGTGCTTAGAGCTGTATTAGTGGGCAACGGGATTGGGATTACCGAACACTTTCCTCAGCGTGGACCCGCCAACTCCGCGCACTTTATGACGTCACCCAGCCGGCGCTGCTGATTGGTCAGAGAGTGAGTAGGGTAATAGCTGAATCCCAAACAGCAACTAGGGGGAGAATCTGCTCCAGGAGCTGTGAGGGAGGCAGCCAATGAGAGAAGGGATTTCACCTCTCACCCCCAGTGTCCCTCTCACCATCATCCCCACTATCCCCCCAGTGTCCCTCTCACCATCATCCCCACTATCCCCCCCAGTGTCCCTCTCATCATCATCCCCACTATCCCCCCCAGTGTCCCTCTCACTATCCCCCCAGTGTCCCTCTCACCATCATCCCCACTATCCCCCCAGTGTCCCTGTCATCCCCATCCCCACTATCCCCCCAGTGTCCCTCTCACCCCCATCCCCACTATCCTCCCAGTGTCCCTCTCACCTCCATCCCCACTATCCCCCCAGTGTCCCTGTCACCCCCATCCCCACTATCCCCCCAGTGTCCCTCTCACCCCATCCTCACTATCCCCCCAGTGTCCCTCTCACTACCATCCCCACTATCCCCCCAGTGTCCCTGTCACCCCCATCCCCACTATCCCCCCAGTGTCCCTCTCACCCCCATCCCCACTATCCCCCCAGTGTCCCTCTCAGCTCTATGCACAGCCAGAATTGCTCTTATTACGTTGGGCTTCCATTGCAGAATCATTGTTGAAAATCTGATGCTGCCTCAACACTTACTGTGCTGGGATTTTATTGGAGATTACGTTGTTTGAAGAACAGTGCAAATGAATGTGATCTTCACCAAAACCACTGACAGGATAGTGGGAGATGACTTTCAATAAAACTATTATCCTGCAAGCTGACCAGACCTGCAATTCTGTGAAGTGATAGCCCCCCTGTGATCACATTGTGTGTCTGTCCAGTAATATCTCCCGCTGTCTCCATTTGTAGGATTATGTGGTTGTGAGGAAGCAGGGAGGGGATGATTGCAGCAGTCCCTCTGCATCTGACACATTCTGTAGGACCCAGAACCCCATTGTGGATCCTCCACCCGACTCCCTGGTAAATGAACGGAACAATGATGGGAAGATCCTAGAACCCACCAACAAGCTCCTTCATCTCCTGAGCGGTGAGGTGAGACCTGCTAGGGTGGACCTTATACAGTGTGAGAGAGAAACACAAGGAAACGTCTGGATCATGACTGTATAGTTATGTGTTTCAGCTTCCTGTAAGGAGTGAGGATATAACCGTCCGCTTCACCATGGAGAGACAAGACTGTCTGGAAGAAGAGCAGGAGCATTACAAGGAAGGGGTGCCAGACAATCCCCAACCTCTCCGCTCACTGGGTAACAGGACATTTCCTCCTGAACCAATCCATCGGATGCGGCTTGCCGGAAAAAAGCGTTCACAAGCGCAATGCGCTGTGAACGCGGAAAGAAGGGGCTGGGGGCCCACGGGACAGCTGCCTTGGGTCCCCCCAGGAGTAACTGGGCCCAGGGCAGCTGCCCCGTTTGCCCCGCGTTAAAGACGGCCCTGCCTGCAGTCATCAGCCATTAGTAGCTGAGTTGGAAGAATAGGGAGGACATTTTTCCATCTTATCTATTCTGGCCTGATTCCATATTTCATGGGATAAAGACATATTATATTCATAGGATAAAGCTATTTCTGTTATTTAAACCAATTCATCAAATTGTTGTGCCGTTTAGCGATGACTTAAAGAAACGTTAACTTGATCGGAGCATAGGGTGAGGAGGGAGCAGCATATCCTGTGCCATGAACCAATCACAGGCTGAGGGCGGGGCAACACAGACGGGAAATGGTTAATCCCTCATCATGTGATTGGCACTGCTGGGGAGGAAAAAGGTCATTAGTTAAAACTTTACCTGTATAGAAACCTCGCAGGATCTTTATAATTAAATCATTTTATTTGTTTGATGATTATATTCATTTAAAGAGTAAATCCCCAGTGCACATGTGAATTACATTGTTATTTTGAGCAGAATATGTGCCCTATACAGCTATTATATGTGTACACAGCAGTATATTGGGAGTTTATACCTCTATGCTGTGAGCTATAGGATATTAATATGTGAATATACACAACCTCCTCTGTATGTAACGTTACTGACTCTGTGATCATTTCCTACAGATGGACCAAGTAACAGTGATACATCAGGAATATGTCCCAACAGTCATTATACACAGGGCTGTATGGAGCAAGATAACAGCATCACACAGGATTATCAGGTACCAAACTGCACCTGTTACAATGGCCGCTTTATGGGATTCAGAACCAAATCATTGGACGTCTGTCTTGTGTATGAAAATATTCTGTTTCCAGCCAAATACCTGGGAATAACGGCAATTATTATATGTCTGGTAACTGTATTATTATATGTCTGGTAACTGTATTATTATATGTCTGATAACTGTATTATTATATGTCTGATAACTGTATTATTATGTCTAGTAACTGTATTATTATTATATGTCTAATAACTTTATTATTATAAGTCTGGTAAGTGTAACTGTATTAGTGACCGGATTTCTAGAACATTTTTGGTCATTCTTTTTACACTTCTGCAGTGTTTGTGTTTAGCTGTAATTTTCCTCTTCCTCATTTAATGTACCCACACAAAAGAGAGAGTGCAGAGGAGAGCTACAAATCTAATCAGGGAAATGGAAAGTTTTACGCTAGAGAAACGGCGGCTTAGAAGGGATATGATAATGTTATATAAATATATACAGGGCCCATAGAAAGGCTTTCTAAAGACCTTTTCATTAATAGCCAAGTACAAAGGACAAGAGGTCACACGCTAAGACTTGAAGAAAGGAGATTTTTTTACAGGAAGGATAATTAAGATATGGAATTCACTACCTGAAGAAGTGGTTCTAGCAAATACCTTAGATGTCTTTAAGAGCGGCCTGGATAGTTTTTTAATGAGCCAGAGCATAGAGGGCTATGTATGTTAGTATCGGCAGTAATATTTATTTAGTGCTTGTTGATCCAAGGAGAAATCTGATTGCCATTTGGAGTCAGGAAGGATTTTTTTTCCCCTACTGATTGCAGATTTCGAAAATTGCTGAAGGGGATTTTATTTGGCTTCTTTTGGATCCTCAGCGGTAACATAGGATAGGAAAAGGGTTGAACTTGATGGACACAAGTCTTTTTTCAACCTAAACTACTACGTAACATGCTAAATAGATTCTTATGTTTGCAAGCAAAGAAAAGAAAAATGTCTGTGCGCTAAGCTAGTCACAGGCTCCAAAAATATAAATGTATAAAATGATGCTTACCAAACAGGTGTGAGCATGCTGCAAATACAGTGTGATTGGCTGTACAATGTATACAAAAAACTGTCTGCGCTTCTCACCCTAAAACAAATATATAAATATAATATAAATGAGGGGTTTTGTTTATATGTATTGGCCAAAGCAGAATTAAGCTTACCCGCCACGTCAGGCACTCTAGCACTAACTCTAGCACTGATCATAGATCTTAGTTTAAAAAAGTTTTTTTTTTTTTCCAACTACAATGTTGCGGACTGCCTCTTGGGCCAGTCTAGCAAACATCCCTTCCACAACATGGCAATGTCATGATGAAGAGACATGCATTGCACCCTGAGGCTAAATTTAGGTGTTGCTGGATGCCTCGATATGGAGGTATTGAACTAACACCCACTGAGCATAGGAAGCGACTGTTGATCACATTTGTCACGAAGGAGTTAATTAGTAATTTCCAGTCTGATCTTGTATCACAGGAGGAGCAAGGAGAGGAGATATTTACTGTGCAGTGTAAGGAGGAGGAAAATCCTACAGAGATCAGTCCAGGTAAGAAATAGGAAATATTCAGACCGTGCAGTGACACTCACACACTGATACTCACACTGTGCAATGACACCCACACCCTCTCACACACTGATAGTCACACTGTGCAGTGACACCCACACCCTCTCACACACTGATACTCACACCGTGCAGTGACACCCACACCCTCTCACACACTGATACTCACACCGTGCAGTGACACCCACACCCTCTCACACACTGATACTCACACTGTGCAATGACACCCACACCCTCTCACACACTGATACTCACACTGTGCAATGACACCCACACCCTCTAACACACTGATACTCACACTGTGCAGTGACACCCACACCCTCTAACACACTGATACTCACACCGTGCAGTGACACCCACACCCTCTCACACACTGATACTCACACCGTGCAGTGACACCCACACCCTCTCACACACTGATACTCACACTGTGCAATGACACCCACACCCTCTCACACACTGATACTCACACTGTGCAATGACACCCACACCCTCTAACACACTGATACTCACACTGTGCAGTGACACCCACACCCTCTCACACACTGATACTCACACTGTGCAATGACACCCACACCCTCTCACACACTGATACTCACACTGTGCAATGACACCCACACCCTCTCACACACTGATACTCACACTGTGCAATGACACCCACACCCTCTAACACACTGATACTCACACTGTGCAGTGACACCCACACCCTCTCACACACTGATACTCACACTGTGCAGTGACACCCACACCCTCTCACACACTGATACTCACACTGTGCAGTGACACCCACACCCTCTCACACACTGATACTCACACTGTGCAGTGACACCCACACCCTCTCACACACTGATAATCACACTGTGCAGTGACACCCACACCCTCTCACACACTGATACTCACACTGTGCAGTGACACCCACACGCTCTCACACACTGATACTCACACTGTGCAGTGACACCCACACCCTCTCACACACTGATACTCACACTGCACAGTGACACCCACACCCTCTCACACACTGATACTCACACTGCGCAGTGACACTCACACCCTCTCACACACTGATACTCACACTGTGCAGTGACACCCACACGCTCTCACACACTGATACTCACACTGTGCAGTGACACCCACACCCTCTCACACACTGATATTCACACTGTGCAGTGACACCCACACCCTCTCACACACTGATACTCACACTGTGCAGTGACACCCACACCCTCTCACACACTGATACTCACACTGTGCAGTGACACCCACACGCTCTCACACACTGATACTCACACTGTGCAGTGACACCCACACACTCTCACGCACTGATATTCACACTGTGCAGTGACACCCACACCCTCTCACACACTGATACTCACACTGTGCAGTGACACCCACACCCTCTCACGCGCTGATATTCACACTGTGCAGTGACACCCACACCCTCTCACACACTGATACTCACACTGTGCAGTGACACCCACACCCTCTAACACACTGATACTCACACTGTGCAGTGACACCCACACCCTCTCACACACTGATACTCACACTGTGCATTGACACCCACACCCTCTCACACACTGATACTCACACTGTGCAGTGAGACTTACGGCCTCTAACACACTGATACTCACACTGTGCAGTGACACCCACACCCTCTAACACACTGATACTCACACTGTGCAGTGACACCCACACCCTCTCACACACTGATACTCACACTGTGCAGTGACACCCACACCCTCTCACACGCTGATATTCACACTGTGCAGTGACACCCACGCCCTCTCACACACTGATATTCACACTGTGCAGTGACACCCACGCCCTCTCACACACTGATACTCACACTGTGCAGTGACACCCACACCCTCTCACACGCTGATATTCACACTGTGCAGTGACACCCACGCCCTCTCACACACTGATATTCACACTGTGCAGTGACACCCACGCCCTCTAACACACTGATACTCACACTGTGCAGTGACACCCACGCCCTCTAACACACTGATACTCACACTGTGCAGTGACACCCACGCCCTCTAACACACTGATACTCACACTGTGCAGTGACACCCACGCCCTCTCACACACTGATACTCACACTGTGCAGTGACACCCACACCCTCTCACACACTGATACTCACACTGTGCAGTGACACCCACACCCTCTCACACACTGATATTCACACTGTGCAGTGACAGCCACACCATCTCACACACTGATATTCACACTGTGCAGTGACACCCACCTCTTACACACTGATACTCATACTGTGCAGTGACACCCACACCCTCTCACACACTGATACTCACACTGTGCAGTGACACCCACACCCTCTCACACGCTGATATTCACACTGTGCAGTGACAGCCACGCCCTCTCACACACTGATATTCACACTGTGCAGTGACACCCACGCCCTCTAACACACTGATACTCACACTGTGCAGTGACACCCACACCCTCTAACACACTGATACTCACACTGTGCAGTGACACCCACACCCTCTCACACACTGATACTCACACTGTGCAGTGACACCCACACCCTCTCACACACTGATATTCACACTGTGCAGTGACAGCCACACCATCTCACACACTGATATTCACACTGTGCAGTGACACCCACACCCTCTCACACACTGATACTCATACTGTGCAGTGACACCCACACCCTCTCACACACGGATACTCACACTGTGCAGTGACACCCACACCCTCTCACACACTGATACTCACACTGTGCAGTGACACCCACACCCTCTAACACACTGATACTCACACTGTGCAGTGACACCCACACCCTCTCACACACTGATACTCACACTGTGCAGTGACACCCACACCCTCTCACACACTGATACTCACACTGTGCAGTGACACTCACACCCTCTCACACACTGATACTCACACTGTGCAGGGCAGTGATATACACGGCCTCTATATATCTGCAATGTCTGCTGTCACTAAGTGTTGGTTTCTTCCAGTTGGATCTGATAGTAGAACCAATACAGAGGGAGATCCCACCCTTCATCACTCACAGGATTGGATAAAGGAAGAACATGGATTCCCGCAGGATTATCGGGTAAATAAACTGCATTATTGGGGATCATTGGCTCAGTGTCTGGTATTTGGAGGGCACTGCTCCTCTTCTACAGGTCACTGTGCTGTTAAAGAGACACTGAACTTATCATTCTGCTTAAAAGCAAAATCCAGTCCCAGGGATTGGATTTAGGATATGCTGATCCACTATTTGGACATTTCTAATTAAGTAGGGCCTCATAATCGGAAGCATTTATTTTTCATTTGGTTTTTGTGGATCTTCAGAGAACCTCAGTTTATTATTTGATATTTTCATTTTTTTCCTAGAATATTTTATCTGTCTGTGTTGGTCGTTGCCACATGCTGCAGCATCCTTATTATGTATCTGATTTTGTATCACAGGAGGGGCAAGGAGAGGAGATATTTCCCATGCAGTGTAAGGTGGAGGAAAATCCGACAGAGATCAGACCAGGTAAGAAATAAACAGGGAATTAAAATGGTGGGAGAGAGGGGAATTTTTTTTCTAATCTTAGAACCATTTATTTTCCTAAATAGAATCTTAAAAAAGATATGTGGCCCTTAGTACTGATACACAAATATAACCTATTCCTCATGTTATTTACCACCTAAACACCCTCAGTCCACATGATAAATCACCCCTGAATGCCAACTATTTGACTGTGCATCATGGGAGTTGTAGTCCACACCGGGGAGCTAAAGATTAGCAATCACTGTGGGCATAAGAGTGTGTGATAGATGCCTGGTATATATAAAAACCTGCCTGTGACTGAGGAATCAGGTTCCTTACGGCATGTCCCTGGGTAATCAGGGGTTTGTGTAGCTGCGTGTACAGATATCAAACACACAGCAGATACAAATACAATCTGACATTAACACAGGAAAAGTCACATTAGGATTAACTCTTTCACAACCTTTGGAATCTAACGCTCTCTCTAATCCACAATATTGTTTTCATTAAACTCTTCCTCTCTGGGAATCATTCTCACCCCTGCTGTCCTCATCCAGTGAATTAAAACATTTCTATTGGCTCCACTTTCAGGATTTCTAACATCCAGCCGTACTTACACCACAAGCATGGCGCCAAAACTTTTGAGTTTACAATTTGAATAATATGTTACTTGTTTCTTACTTTTCTTAATGAATTATTTTTCATTCTCTTTATGCTCCTCTGTTTCCTATAGGTTTGTTTGTCAGTTTGGAAACCAACCAGGAAGGGCATGACTGTGCAATGAATGATACCGATGTTACCCAGAATTCTCCAGGAGTGAACCTTCTGGTTCTAAATGGAACAAGTGTAATTCCGAGTGAATCTGAGACAAGTGTAAATAATGACCCGACCTCCACTGGTGAATTCCATCTTACTGACCAGCGACAAAAAAGCCAGGCTGTGGCCTATTCGTCTCCACACATTGAAAGTAACAAAAAGGACAATAATGTAAAGAAAACAGTAGAAAAGATGTCCGTAACGACACACACATGCAAACGATGCAAAATAAACTTCACCGATACATCAGAGTTTAAAGCTCATCAAAAAGCCCATCGCTCTGCCAAGCTAGCCATAATAAATCACGTCTGCCCTGAGTGTGGAAAGGGTTTCCACCAGCTGACAGATCTTGTCAGACACAAGAGAATCCACACGGGCGAGAAACCGTTTGCCTGCTCAGAGTGCGGGAAATCGTTTACCCAACTATCAACCCTTCTCGCTCATCAAAGGACTCACACGGGAGAGAGACCGTTTGCGTGCTCAGAATGTGGGAAATCTTTCAGCCGTATTTCAAATCTTCATGTCCATCTAAAGCTCCACACAGGAGAGACACCATTTGTGTGCTCCGAGTGTGGGAAAGGTTTCATCAGACTGCTTGATCTTGAAGCACACAAGAGACATCACACTGGAGAGAGGCCGTTTCTGTGCTCAGTGTGCGAAAAGTCTTTTACCAAAATGTCCACTCTTTATGCTCATCAAATGATCCACACGGGAGAGAGACCGTTCATTTGCACAGAGTGCGGGAAATCTTTTAGCCGCATTTCAAATCTCCGTGCCCATCTGAGGACTCACACGGGAGAGAGGCCGTTTGTCTGCTCAGAGTGCGGCAAATCTTTCACCTATATTTCACATCTTCGTGCCCATCAAATGCTACACACAGAAGAGAAACCCTTTGCCTGCTCGGAGTGCGGAAAAGTCTTTAACCGGATTTCTAATCTTCGTACCCACCAAAGGTCTCACGCGGGGGCGAGACAGTTCGCCTGCTCAGAGTGTGAGAAGTCTTTTACTCATATGTCAAATCTCCGTGCCCATCAGAGGACTCACACCGGAGAGAGACCATTCGTCTGCTCCGAGTGCGGCAAATCATTTACCCATATTTCAAGTCTTCGTGCTCATGCAAAGACTCACAAGACATAGAAGTTTTCTGGTGCATTAAAGGGCTCACAGGAGACCGTTTACTTGTTTCCAGGACAGTAAACGGTTTACAGCCACAGAGAACAATCGGAGGCATCAGAGATCGTGAAATGGGGAGAAACCATTCTTCTTTTCCTAATGGAAAAGACCTTCATTGCATTCACATGCACAGGGAAAATTGCAAATCAGTTAACAACCTTCCTTTTCTGGAAAACTCATATTTAAAAGTTTTTGGGCTGCTCAAAACCTTGCAAGCCAGGTTTTACGTTTACCTTTCCCAATCAGGGAATAGGTCCTTCAGCAGCACAGAAACAGTACTAGAGTGCATCTTACATGATCATCTGATGCTAAGAGACATGCTCCCATTCCCAACTGTGCCCCCAGGGTCCCTCTCCCCACTATCCTCCCAGTGTGCCTCTCACCCCCATCCCCACTATCCCCCCAGTGTCCCTCTCACCCTCATCCCCACTATCCCCCCCCAGTGTCTCTCTCACCCCCATCCCCACTATCCCCCCAGTGTCCCTCTCACCCCCATCTCCACTATCCCCCCCCCAGTGTCTCTCTCACCCCCATCCCCACTATCACCCCAGTGTCTCTCTCACCCCCACCCCCACTATCCCCCCAGTGTCCCTCTCACCCCCATCCCCACTATCCCCCCAGTGTCCCTCTCACCCCCATCCCCCCCAGTGTCCCTCTCACCCCCATCCCCCCCAGTGTCCCTCTCACCCCCATCCCCCCCAGTGTCCCTCTCACCCCCATCCCCACTATCACCCCAGTGTCCCTCTCACCCCCATCCCCACTATCACCCTGTGTCCCTCTCACCCCCATCCCCACTATCCCCCCAGTGACAATGAAGGTCTGTGACATTTTCCTATAGGCTCTAGACCCCGGAACAATAAGGAACCTCAATGCCCCTGATCCTGGATGAAATCTAGGGTTTATAAATCAGATTTACAGCCAATGGAGAGTGAGGCATGGATTAGTAATGTGGTAATTAACAGATCCTATGTCTTTGTGTGTTATTAAATGTTGCCTTGTGATTGTGTTTCTTAGATGAATAAATGAACATTTTTATAATGGCAGAAACATGAAGTTTAAATGACAGTCCAACATCAATCCGCTTTCTTATCTCCATTGACCTTGGGCATAAGGAGCGTTTGAATATTAGGACAGTGATGGTTTTATATTCCTAGTGCAGTTTCCTGAAATCTCCTCAACCAGAGCACTTGTGTTTTTCCTGGGTTCACTGGCAACGTCCGATCCAGTCTGAGTTCTACTGAGCAGATTCATCAGCACGATGCTAAGCCTTTGTGATTATTTCTTATGTCCAATCATCCTTGTGTCCTTCTTCACAGACAAACATTGACAAACATCTAGCTTCACTTGACTTGTCATACTTTCTTGTCAAATATATATCTTATATTCCTGGCTACTGTGCAAGATAATTCTTCCCTTCTTGGTAGCCCCCATTAAGTTGTAGCTTATATTTATCTGCGATAACGTACTTAAGTGATTCATACAAAGGTTGCTTCATCCCAATTGGCCGGTTATAATTGCTTCAGTTAGCTATTCTTTTCCCTATTGGCATTGGAACTTCCTTGGCTTTTACATATTATTCCCCACATAACTAAGAGCGGCGAGTCTCGATATCCCTCAGGGAGGTCCAATCTGTCCTATGGGGAGGGGGGCACAAGATTTAACTACCAGCCCCAATGCATAGGGTCTTGAATTATTTATTTAGGAAGGGCAGCATATCTACATTACATTCCCATTGTCTCCTTTCGTTGCTATCTATCCTCCCCAAACTCTCTCATATTTTCCCATTTGGTCATTTATTTGATAAAAACCCTTCTCCATTCTACACTGTAATTGGGAGGCCACCTGGGTCCATACTATCTCATCTTCCTCCTCCGAATATCTTCATCGCCAGAAGCATTTGGACCGCGATGGCCTTTTGATACCATCCCAAAAAATCCAACTACAGGTGCAGAATAGCTTTAGGCCTAGAAGTGGGGACCATCCTTTTACATAAATCGGAAATGACTGAAAATCTTTTTCCCCATGTATGTGTATTCTTTCTGCACCACTTCCAGATATGTTCATAAGACCCGGGGCCAGCTCTACATCTCCAGCATTCGTTTGGCACATTTGAAACCATTTTATGCAACTTTTGTGGAACCAAATACCATCTGTTCAAGAGTTTATAGTTCCTGAAAATTTAGACTATGCGTAAAAGTCTGGTTCTGTGCCCAATTTGTATTCCATGCCCCCTCCCCTATTTTTAAAATCAGTTCTTTTTCACAACTATCCATAGCCGGAGGGCTTTTAGGTTGGTATATGAGATCATAGAGATCTTTCCATCTGCCAATTATACTTTTTTTAGGGCCATTGTCAAACATCTTATCTATCCACACTTTTATTCCGACCTCATCTGGTCTAAAAAAAATGACTAGCCAAATAATTACACACCCTGTAAGTCCAAAATGTATCTCTCCAATTTAATTGTAGTTCTTCTGTCAATGTAGATATTGATTTCATTTCCCCGTTATTTAACATAACGTTAACTCTAGTTATCTCTTTATCTCCCCAAGGACCAAGTTTCAGGTCCTGGGTATTGATCTCTACTAGTGTTGAGCGAACCCGAACCGCACTGTTCGGGTTCGTACCGGACATTACGGTGTCCGTGCCACGAACCCGAACCCGGACATTTCACTGTATGTCCGTGTTGGAGTTCGAGGTTCGGCTATAAACCGAAAGTCTTTAAACCGAAAGTCATTCGGTTTATAGACTTTCGGTTTATAGAATAGCCAATAGCTTTACATGTATTCTATAAGCCGAAAGTCTATAAACCGAAGGTCGTTCGGTTTATAGACTTTCGGTTTATAGAATACATGTAATTCTATGCTATTCTATAAGCTGAAAGTCTATAAACCGAACGACCTTCGGTTTATAGACTTTCGGTTTATAGAAAGCCAATAGAATTACATGTATTCTATAAACCGAAAGTCTATAAACCGAACGACCTTCGGTTTATAGACATTCGGCTTACAGAATACATGTAATACTATTGGCTTTCTATAAACCGAACAAGAGTCCCAATTCATAAGAATTTCTTATGAATGGGGACTCTATTTCGGTTTATAGAAAGCCAATAGTATTACATGTATTCCATAAGCCAAAAGTCTATAAACCGAATGATATTCTGTTTATGGGCTTTCTTTTTATAGAATCGCAATAGCATTAAATGTATTCTATAAAACGAAAGTCTATAAACCGAATGTCTTTCGGTTGATAGCACAACCTTTTGTGTGGAAATTTATAAAATGCGTTCGCAAAATCCAAATAGATCACATCAACTGCCACACCTAGATCTATATTTTTACTGACTTCTCCATAGAATGTTATTAGGTTTGTTTGACAAGACCTGTCTTTCACAAAACCATGCTGACTTTTACTAATTATAACTAATTATTTTATATTATATTCTGGTTCAAGAGCGCTCTGGTTTTAAAACATACTCAGCACCGCCGCCTAGTGGTCACAAACTATAAAACCGATCTCTGGTTTTAAGACACATTCAGCACTGCCACCTTGTGGTCGCAAACTATATAACCGTGCGACCTGGTTTTAAAAACACAGCACTGCCAACTAGTGGTCACAAACTATAAAACTGATCGCACTGGTTTTAAAACACTTAGCATCGCCACCTAGTGGTCGCAAACTATAAAAACTATATAAAAAAAAACAATAGATGTGCTTTCAAAGTGCAGATTCCGCACTGCCACCTAGTGGTCACAATCTATAAAACATCGCTATGGTTTTAAAACATACTTAGCACTGCCACCTAGTGGTCACAAACTATAAAAACCGATAGATGTATTTTTAAAGTGTACTCGTAACTGCCACCTAGTGGTCGCAAACTATAAAACTGTGCGGCCTGGTTTTAAAAACACTTAGCACTGCCACCTAGTGGTCACAAACTATAAAACTGAGCGCTCTGGTTTTAAAACATACTCAGCACCGCCACCTAGTGGTAACAAACAATAAAACTGAGCGATCTGGTTTTAAGACATACTCAGCACTGCCACCTAGTGGTCACAAACTATAAAAACCGATAGATTTGCTTTTAAAGTGCACTCTGCACTGTCACCTAATGGTCGCAAACAATAAAACCATGCGACCTGGTTTTAAAAACACTTAGCACTGCCACCTAGAGGTCACAACCTATAAAACTGATCGCACTGTTTATAAAACATACTCAGCATCGCCACCTAGTGGTCTCAAATTATAAAACCGATCGCTCTGGTTTCAAAACACCACTGCCTCCTAGTGGTCACAAAACTATAAAACTGATCGCTCTGGTTTTGAAACAGATTCAGCACTGCCACCTGGTGGTCACAAACTATAAAAACCGGTATGCTTTTAAAGTGCACTCAGCACTGCCACCTATTGGTCACAAACTGTAAAAATGATCGATCTGGTTTCAAACACTTAGCACTGCCACCTAGTGGTCACAAACGATAAAAGTTTTCGCTCTGGATTTAAAACACAACAAATTATAAAACCGATCGCTCTGGTTTCAAAACACCACTGGCACCTAGTGGTCACAAACTAGAAAACCGATCGCTCTGGTTTTAAAACACGTTCCGCACTGCCTCCTAGTGGTCACAAACTATAAAACCGATCCATGTGCTTTTATAGTGCACTCAGCACTGCCACCTAGTGGTCGCAAACCATAAAAAAGATCGCTCTGGTTTCAAAACACTTTGCACTGCCACCCCCTGGTCGCAAACTACCGGTATAAAAATGATAGCTCTGGTTTAAAAACACACTCAGCACTGTCACCTAGTGGTCGCAAACTATAAAAATGATCGCTCTGGTTTTAAAAACACTTAACCCTTTAAGGACCAGGGATTTTCCTGGGCCAAGGACCAGAGCGTTTTTCAATTTTTAATACGCGGTTTTTGAAACATAATTTTCCTCTCTCTCATTTAACGTACCCATACAAGTTATATGTTGTTTTTTAAAGGACAGTTAGAGCTTTCTTTTGATACCCTATACATAAAAATGATTTACATTTTAGTATTAAAAAATTAATATAAAAGAGGAAATTTTTGAGGAAAAAAAAGTTTTTCCCCATTATTTTCCCATTAATAACCTACATAACTAGTGTAACACTAACCCACTTATCCCCCCTAATTAACTAACTAATAAAAAAGAAAAATATTGGTTCCCAAACCCCCCATAACAAAAAAGACAGAAAAAAACTCTGAAGAGTGCGATGTCAGATCAGTAAAAATCATGCAACAGGCATGCAGGGGTTAAATTTTATTAAATAAATATATTAAAATTACCTTTATTTATTAAAAAAAACTTTATAAATTGTAAAAATAAAAAAATCTGTTAAAAAAAAAATAAATGAGGGCCATAAAGTGGAAGGAAACTGATCACAGTTAAAAACTGTGATCAGCAATGAAAGGGTTAATTTTTAAAAAAAAATTTTTTTTACCTTTGTATTTAATTAATTTATTTTTACTTACAGGTCACTCTCTGTGCTTCACTATAAGATTGTGAAGCACAGAGAGTGAATTAGAGGCAAAGTCAGTGTGTGAACACACTGACTTTGCCATCTAATTTGCATGTTATCGCGGTGATTGAGCAATCACCGCGATCACATGCCCGGAAACTGACCGATCGGGTCCAGGAGCTTTGCCTCGGGTGAGAGGCTTAGTCCTGGACCCGTTGCAGACTAGCTGGCGGTGCCCACGGAGCGCTCCGCCGGCTAGACTGCATGACGAGTTAACCCTCTGGCCCCTCCAAGAACCCCAGTCAGGCAGGCTGTCAGAATTCACTTCATGACACCACCTATTGGTCACAAAATATAAAACTTTTAGAAAAATTTTGTTCGTTCTGGACACTGGATGTGTTAATGCTAATGCGCTGTTTGTACTTGGAGGGCTACTAGATGGGTAACTCCTGTCACGGGAGGGCTACTAGATGGGTAACTCCTGTCACGGGAGGGCTACTAGATGGATAACTCCTGTTATGGGAGGGCTACTAATTGGGTAACTCCTGTCAGGGGAGGGCTACTAGATGGGTAACTCCTGTCATGGGAGGGCTACTAGTTGGGTAACTCCTGTCACGGGAGGGCTACTAGATGGGTAACTCATGTCACATGAGGGCTACTAGATGGGTAACTCCTGTCACGGGAGGGCTACTAGATGGGTAACTCCTGTCACGGGAGGGCTACTAGATGGGTAACTCCTGTCACGGGAGGGCTACTAGATGGGTAACTCCTGTCACGGGAGGGCTACTAGATGGGTAACTCCTGTCAGGGGAGGGCTACTAGATGGGTAACTCCTGTCACGGGAGGGCTACTAGATGGGTAACTCCTGTCACGGGAGGGCTAAAAGATGGGTAACTCCTGTCAGGGGAGGGCTACTAGATGGGTAACTCCTGTCACGGGAGGGCTACTAGATGGGTAACTCCTGTCACGGGAGGGCTACTAGATGGGTAACTCCTGTCAGGGGAGGGCTACTAGATGGGTAACTCCTGTCAGGGGAGGGCAACCAGATGGGTAACTCCTGTCAGGGGAGGGCTACTAGATGGGTAACTCCTACCGGAATCAGTTCCACAAAATCACTCCTCAGGTCCAGGAAAATACAAATATCCAAACGGGGCTATTGTCACTGGTTCCCTGCAAGCAATTCCCCAACATAGCGGATGAGACCAGTCGTGTTGGGTAAAACAAGAAGAACTGTTTATTGATTCAAAACCCAGGACATATATACAGGAAAACATCTTGATAACACAGATTAAACAAAGGAACTAGAACAGTTTAGTATTGACTAGTGAATGGAAACAGGACATAGGGTATTACAAGTTCACACATACACAAAGGATAATTGAATTTGGTGCCAGAATACCTGGCAACCAATCAGATTCACTGTAGAATACATTCCCGGGGAAACTGTCACAAGTGATGAAGCTCTTTTAACAGTGCACTATACATTTTAAACACACAGGTAAAACAGCAGAAAATAACTCGGCCGGAACATCGGCACTGACGAACGGCAAAAAACATGGTTGGTTGCGAGGGCTACCGTGACAGTACTGTGCCGACATAGTAACATAGTAACATAGTAATTTAGGCTGAGAAAAGACACAAGTCCATCAAGTTCAACCCTTCTACCTATCATTACAGCTTTCGATCTAAAAGAAGGCAAAAACCCCTAAGGAAGCTATTTCGAATTTTGTCTCCTAGGGGGGAAAATTCCTTCTTGACTCCAAGAGGCAATCAGATTTCTCCTTGGATAAATAAGTTCTATTATTAATGCTTATTCTATTAAAAATAGTCCTGTATATTCTGCTTTTCTAAAAAAAAACATCCATAGCACTACCTCTCTTGGCAGTGAGTTCCATAACTTTATTGTCCTAACCGTAAAGAATCCCTTCCTTTGCTGTCTATGAAATCTTTGCTCTTCCAGTCTGAGGGGGTGACCTCTTGTTCTTTGTACATTTCTGTTAATGAACAGGTCACTGGAGAGCTCTTTATATTGGCCCTGCAAATATTTATATAATGTTATCATATCCCCTCTGAGAAACCCTTTTTTCTAACATATATAAATGCAACTTTTTAAGTCTCTCTTCATAACTAAGATCCTCCAATCCCCTTATTAATTGTGTAGCCCTCCTTTGCACTTTTTCTAGTTCCATAATATCCTTTTTAAAGACTGGTGCCCAGAATGGTACTGCATATTCAAGGTGAGGTCTTACCATTTACTTGTAAGGAGGCAAGATGATATCCTCCTCCCGTGAATCTATACCTTGTTTTATACATGCCAATATCTTCTTGGCCCTGGCAACTTCTGACTGGCATTGAGCACTGTAACAGAATCTGAGGCCGGTAGTACCTCTGCCCATTGTAGGAAATCACCTCCTTAGCCCCCTATCCACCCAGCTCAGCATCCACCCAGCAAGTGTTTCTGGAACCTTGCTCTTTGTACCCAAATAGCAGACAGGACCACTAGCAGTTAGGTACAGCAAGAATGAACAACAACTTTATTTGTCAAACAACACAGACTTATATACACACACATATGACATCAATTGGGGGGAGGCACAGGATAAACTAATTATAATATGGTAAGCCTCAAACAATAGAAGAAAGATATTTAAACAGGTCATTTTAATACAGTAAGACATAAGCTAATTAACCATGGCACCTTCAGATACAAACTACATGAGACAATTAACACAGGACAGTAAACTCTAGTGTTGAAGTGTGTACTTATCTAATCCATAACATATAATAACATTGCACACACTACTTGGAAAGCTCTGCCTGGGCAGAAAGTCTTGCTGCACTGAATGGGTGCCTCTGTACAGGGCAAAGGCCCTGGGTAGTGACAGACTCTTGGAGCTTTGGGAACAGGGGACCACATGGGGCCCAATAGAGCGAGTCAATAATAAATCCAGGTAACAACGAGGAACGAGCAGGGCAGTGTGTCAGGATCTGCCCCGTAGTAGCTCCCCCTCATATCCATTAATACTTACCCAGCTCGGATCCAACCGAGAACCTCCTAACACGTGCACTTGCAAGCGGGCTCACGCCACTCACGCTAATTATTCTCTTCTCAGTGAAGGGCGAGCTCCCGATGACGTCACGCCCATCGCATACCCGCCAGGCACGGGAACATTTAATAGGCAGAATTACCAAGCGCTCATTGCTTGGTGATTCCCGTGTATTTGAAGCCTAGCGTTGTTATACTTACCTATTTGTTGCTGAACTCGGATTCCTCCTGACTATTCTTCTGTATTGCCTGTGCCCCTCATCCTGGTCTGTTTATATCGTTCCACTGCTTCTCTGATGTACCCCAACTCTGGCTTGTCAAGTTTATTCCTGCATTTAACCCACGCAGTACTGGATTACAAGTGTGTTTTATTCCTGCATTTAACCCACGCAGTACTGGATTACAAGTGTGTTTTATTTCTGCATTTAACCCACGCAGTACTGGATTACAAGTGTGTTTTATTCCTGCATTTAACCCACGCAGTACTGGATTACAAGTGTGTTTTATTCCTGCATCAGCCCACACCATACCGTTGCTGTTCATACAATACTACGTAGTACCTTGCTGTCATGTTACGGGTTCAAGGTTAGTTCTCCCTTTCTTGTATACACAGTATACCCTCATTGTTGTGTATATTCTGCCTTAGTGTTTTCTTTCGATCCTGCATAGTGGCCTCTATCCAGCGTCCCCTGTCATCACACAGTGATATGTCCTTTGAGAATGCTTCTGTGACACATAGCTCCCTCGGGGAGGGGGTGGTTCTTGACCCACAGAGGGTCCATAGGCAGCAGGGAGTCTTCTGGCCCCAAGGGCCCTCCAGGAACCCCAGTCACAGTGATTCTCACCATTCACTTTGTGACATATCTTTTCTGAGGGAGACTGACACCGCAGGAGCCCCTAGATGGGGTGACACTGAGGTTTGTCAGCATAGCTTTAAGCCAACATTTGTAATCCCCAACAGTGTGCAGTTCACTCACCAGCCCGACCTCTGCCTCTCCCAAAGCACATTTCTGCCGCTTGGGAAAAGGATCAATTGCACCATCTCCCAGTCGTTCTCTCCACGCTGGGGAGCAGGTAGAGGGCCTGGGTCAGCGTGGGTTCCATGGAGCTGCCCAGGGCCAGCTCAACATCAACAAGCTCTGCCAGATCCGCCACCCACTTTCCTTGGGGTTGTACACCCAGATATTGCATCCAAAGGTCCATCTGGAGCTTGAACCTCTCCTCGGTACTTGGGATGTACCTTCCCCGGCTGTACTGATCCCATCTGATGGCTTCCCACCAGAGCTCAGCCTCTCTCTCGGCTTCCTGCATATGATACACCAACTCGAAGGGAGGGTTTGGCCCATACACAGCCAGACGTTCCTTTAACCTCTGGGAGATCACATCTTTCACCTCCGGGAATGCTGAGGAACCAGGTGAACTGAAGAGCTTGCACTTTCCAGCCATGGTGCTGCTTGTAATCCCTTGCTGGTGCTCTGCTGCTAATCCACTGGGCTCTTGCTAGGAGGATCCCACCACTTGCCACCGATGTAACGGAACAGTTACCCAGGCTTGGTAGCACCTCTGCCGGTTGTGTGAAATCACCACCTTAGCCCCCGATTAAAGCTCAGCATCCACCCAGCAAGTCTTTCCTGGAACATTGCTCTTTGTACCCAAATAGCAGACAGGACCACTAGCAGTTAGGTACAGCAAGAATGAACAACCACTTTATTTGTCAAACAACACAGACTTATATACACACACATATGACATCAATTGGGGGGTGAGGCACAGGATAAACTAATTATAATATGGTAAGACTCAAACAATAGAAGAAAGACCTTATTTAAACAGGTCATTTTAATACAGTAAGACATAAGCTAATTAACCATGGCACCTTCAGATGCAAACTACATGAGACAATTAACACAGGACAGTAAACTCTAGTGTTGAAGTGTGTACTTATCTAATCAACAACATATAATAACATTGCACACACTACTTGGAAAGCTCTGCCTGGGCAGAAAGTCTTGCTGCACTGAATGGGTGCCTCTGTACAGGGCAAAGGCCCTGGGTAGTGACAGACTCTTGGAGCTTTGGGAACAGGGGACCACATGGGGCCCAATAGAGCGAGTCAATAATAAATCCAGGGGACAGGTTACACCAAGGAACAAGCAGGGCAGTGATATGTCCTTTGAGGATGCTATAACCCCTTCCAGTGGCAGTGGAGCCAGGGCATGCAGGCTTCCATTCGGGAGGGGGTGATTCTTGACCGACAGAGGGTCATTAGGCAGCAGGGAGTCTTCTGGCCCCAAGGGCCCTCCAAGAACCCCAGTCACAGTGGCTCTCAACATTCACTTTGTGACAAGCACTGTTGCCAAGTTTGTTATCTACAATTATTCCTAAATCCTTTTCATTAGTAATTTTCCCCTTGGAGATAACATTTAAAAGATATGTTGCTTTGTTATTATTTTTCCCATAATGCATAACTTTACATTTGTCTATACTGAACCTCATTTGCCACTCGATTGCCCAGTCCCCACTCTGTCCAAATCTTCCTGTACAGAACAAAGGTTAGTCTGTATTACCTTACCTAATTTTGTGTCATCAGCAAACACTGAGACATGGCTCTCAGCACAACGTTTCATTAATAAACAGATTAAAAAGAAGTAAACCTTTGGCCTTTGGTGTGGAACTGTATCAAAGGCTTTAGCTAGTGCTAAATGGATCACATCAACTGCTACAGCTACAGCTAGATCTATATTTTTACTGACTTCTTCATAGAATGCTATTACGTTAGTTTGACAAGACCTGTCTTTCTCAAAACCATGTTGACTTTTACTAATTATATTCTGATTCAAGATGTATTCTTGAGTGTATACCTTTAGCAATCCTTCAAATCATTTCCCCACTAGAGATGTCAAGCTCACTGGCCTACAATTACATGGCGGAGATTTTTATCCCTTTTTAAATATTGGAATGACATCATTAATATGCCCCTGCCAATTTGCCCAATAATATACCAGTTTAATTTGCCAATTAATATGCCCCTGCTAATTTGCCCAATAATATGCCAGTGTTATTTGCCATTTAATCAGCCCCTGCCAATTTGCCCAATATTATGCCAGTATAATTTGCCATTAATATTTCCCAGCCAATTTGCCCAATAATATGCCAGTGTTATTCTGCCATTTACCGGTAATATGCCCCAGCCAATTTGCCCAATATTAAGCCAGTATTATTTGCCATTTAATATGCCCCTGCCAATTTGCCCAATAATATGCCAGTGTTATTTGCCATTTAATATGCCCCAGCCAATTTGCCCAATAATATGCCAGTGTTATTTGCCATTTAATATGCCCCTGCCAATTTGCCCAATAATATGCCAGTGTTATTTGCCATTTAATATGCCCCAGCCAATTTGCCCAATAATATGCCAGTATTATTTGCCATTTAATATGCCCCTGCCAATTTGCCCAATAATATGCCAGTATTATTTGCCATTTAATATGCCCCTGCCAATTTGGCCAATAATATGCCAGTGTTATTTGCCATTTAATATGCCCCTGCCAATTTGTCCAATAATATTCCAGTGTTATTTGCCATTTAATATGCCCCTGCTAATTTACCCAATAATATGTCAGTGTTATTTGCCATTTAATATGCCCCAGCCAATTTGCCCAATAATATGCCAGTGTCATTTGCCATTTAATATGCCCCTGCCAATTTGCCCAGTAATATGCCAGTGTTATTTGCCGTTTAATATGCCCCTGCTACTTTGCCCAATAATATGCCAGTGTTATTTGCCATTTAATAAGCCCCAGCCAATTTGCCCAATAATATGCCAGTGTTATTTGCCATTTAATAAGCCCCAGCCAATTTCCCCAAATCCCCCCATTTCCCCAGCACTTACCTTTCCCTGGTGGCTAGTGGCAGGCAGCATGGTCTCCTCCATGCTGCCTGTTCGCCTCGCAGGCGGTTGTGCCGACAGGTCACGTGACCCGGCGCGCGTATGACGTCAGCACGCTGCTCACGTGACTATCTGCACTTCCGTGTCACACTGCAAGGGAAGGCGAACAGGCAGCACGGAGGACTCTCTGTGCTGCCTATTTGGCTTCCTGTGCAGCCTGCCGGCAGGAAGAGATAGTGAAGGGGGATCTTCCGATCCCCTCTCACCTCCGTCTCTGCCTGCAAGCGCGGTCTTTTTTTTTTAAAGGGGCGGATTTTTTTTTCCAGTGCTTGGGGGCCGCCCTAGGCATCTGCGGTAAATACAGCACTGGATGACGTCCCCGGAAGTTCCCTGAGTACTAACTTCTGGTTTCTCAATAACGAAGTTCTCAGCCCAGTTCCAGCTGAGTGAAATCATTAATTCCAATGTATTTTTCGCGGTCTTTTGCCTTATATATATAAAGAAACCCTTCCCCACTGCCTGTATGCACACACACCCACCAGCTGAAGAAGTCGTCCCGAGGGGTGTCTTGTTTTTTTTTGTGTTTGTGCAAATAGTGTATATTCTATGCATATGTTCTGTAACATGGCCAGATGAACATATTTCCACATGTTTGTTCTTTATATTTAAAGCGCTGTGCACATCTTTTTCTTCTAATGCTGATTCGGTGCTTGAACACCGAGGGGACGTCACAGTGCTTGCCAGAGTAAAATGAATATGGCCGAGACTCGGTCTGGCGGGGCCCAAAGCGGGGACTAAAATGTCAGCACGCCCAGGATTGGTCGCCGTTTCCAATCCACTCCTGCAGCGCTGGTCCTATTGGCTGAAAGTTTAAAGGGACGTAGCCCAGCCCCCAGGAACTATCTTACAGTTTACATCACATTAAAGTTAAATGGTTTAAAGGGCTTATCCCTGCCCCACCTATTCTGATTGGTCGCTCCTCTACCACGACAATTGTGATTGGTGCCCTGGTCCTTGCCGCCAAATTCGATTATGTTATGACCATTGAGTGTTAAAGTTAATCCTGTTATACCTATTGTTTAATCTATCATATCAAGATTTCTGTACTCTATAAATGTGTTATTTTTTTCAAACACTAAATGTTCTTGCTTGGATTAATCTTGATAGCCGTTTCTACTCTTTGGATTACATGCTATGCAAGGAAGGCCCCCCAGTAAAGGATATCATGGCTTAGGAGATACTGGAATCCCAAACAAGACTTTAATATTTGGACTACCTTGCCATCTCGTTACACCCCACAAATTATAAACTTTTTTTTTTTTCAGGTTAAGAAGGGTTTTCTTTGGTTACCATGATTTTGATAACTAACTATAAATTTAAAAAAAATATATGATTAATGTCCCAGTACTGTTCTTTGGTTGCCCGAGAAGCTCCCTCAAAAGAAGCCGGTTTCACTGCATGTGTTTCCCAGCGACCGCTTTCAAATAAAGGTTAAGCCCAGTCGCTGGGAATGCTCCGTTACGTTTAAATTGTCAGCATCAATGCCATTGGTAGCTCATTTAATATACACTCCATATTTGGAGGGGACAAATGTAGCTTGTGTTGTGATTGGCTGCTCAGTTTGGTCGCTCAGTTAAAATTCAAACCTCAGTATGTCTAAGCCTCAACAACTCCCCCCCTTAATAATGAAAAGAAAAAAAAAAGATTTTAAGCGAAAAATCTTTTTAAACATATACAAACAGTAATGAAAAGATCTGCTATTTAGTTTCTAATATTTGTCCTGAGTTTGGAAATATTCTGTGTCTTTTTCCGACATCTCTGAAAGTGTTTACTTGTGTGCAAACCGCTGCGCAAGCTTGGAAAAGTCTCTGTCCTTTGTCAGTCGTTTGAACACCTGGAGCACCTTGAAAGGATTTTCCACAATCTTAGCAAGCAGATGCGTGGAGTCTTTGATGGGAATGAAGTGCTGAGCGCCAGGTAAAGGATTTGCCGCACTCCGAGCAGACATACGGTTTCTCTCCCGTGTGAGTCCTCTGATGAGCACAGAGATGTGCCTGTTGGGTATAGGTTTTTCCACACTCTGAACACGTAAACTGTTTCTTTCCTGTATGAGTCCTTTGATGAGCACGGATGTTTGAAATACATTTAAATGATTTCCCGCACTCCGAGCATGCAAACGGTCTCTCTCCAGTGTGGACTCTCTTGTGTCGGCTGAGATCCGTGATCTGACTGAAACCTTTCCCGCACTCGGAGCAGATGTGCTTTATTATGGCCAGCTTAGCAGTGCGATGGGCTTTTTGATGGGCTTTAAACTCTGATGTGTCAGTGAAGTTTATGCTGCATCGTTTGCATCTGTTTTTCATTACTGACACTTTTTCTTTATTTTTGTTTCCATTATTTTTCTTTTTTTTACATTGAACGTGCGTAGACAAAGAGGTCGCTGCTTTACACGGGTTAGTAAGATGGAATTCACCAGTGGAAGTCGGGTCATTATTTACAATTGTCTCATATTCCCTCGGAATTACCCTAGTTCCATTTAGAACCAGAAGGTTCCCTCCTGGAGCATTCTGGGTAACATCGGTATGCACTTCCTGTTTGGTTTCCCAATTGACAGACAAACCTATAGGAAATAGAGGAGCATATAGAGAATGTAAATAATTAAGAATATTCAGATTGCAGCTTTTTTTTTTTTTTTTTAGACAATTAATGATAGACAATATTCTGGATTAGAAGGAGCATTAGAATCCAAAGTTTGTGAAAGAGTAAATCCTAATGTGATTTTTCCCATGTTACGTTCAAATTGTATTTGTATCTGCTGTTTGTTTGCGTAAGTGATTTCAAACCTCTGATTACCCCAGGCAGGACTGGACTGGCCAACCAGGATACCGGGAAAAATCCTGGCAGGCTACCTACTATGAGTGCACTTTGGGTTCTGGGGTAAGTCAATATAGCCACCCAGCATTATGTCTCACACACTGCCCTGATATTTACCTGGTATTCATCTGGAAACCAATCAGATCAACTGCAGAATCAGTAGCGACCAATCCCCAGTAGGGGGGAGTGGTCACAGATTGAGTTAATCCCTTTAAACCGGGCATTTAACTCAGCGACCAATCAGAACAGTGCCTACACTGGGGGCTTGGTCTGAGCGACCAATAGGAAAGCGCCTACATTTTGAACCAGAGAATGAGCTCAGCAGCCGGGATAAACCTTTATTGTGAAGCGGCTGCTGAAGTTACATTCCTGGGGAGGTATTAGGCTATTTAACAGTGCACCATACATGTAAAACACACAGTTAGCACAGGGACCATTCTGAGGAAAGGAATGAACACAGTTCGAATTACATTTCGGTACACATTCGGTTTAAGAACTAATCAGAGACTGAGCTACATTTAGACCTTTAAACGGGCGACCAATCAGTATGTGAGCTATCCGCAAGCTGGCAGGCTGTCTGTCTGTTTGAATCAGCCAATGGGGAGAGCGCCTATCCTGCAATTCCCCCCAGTGTCTGTATGGGCAGGGGCGCACATGCAATGCGCTGTATAGCTCCAGGGTGATTCCTGCTGTATTCCAGTAAGATGGAGAAAGCAGTAGCGGGGTATAGGACAGTCTGTACAGGGGTCAGTGATTATAGCTCTCCTAGGAGCTTCTGAAATGATCTGTAGTCTCTCGGCAGGCGGCTGCCAGGGGGTGCACTCCAGGGGTAAGAGTCACGGTGGGTACCGTGACATATGAATTGCCCTGTGCAGAGGTATATTGCAGGGCAGTGTGTGATACATGCCCTTGTGTACATATGGGGTATATATTGCAATGTGCATGGATATAAATCAATCTTATCTATAAATAATACACTTTTCAAATGTACAATAAAATGCACAATGTTATGCTATGGGGCTGGTGTAATGACGCGACGCTATGGGGCTGGTGTATGACGCAACGCTACGGGGCTGGTGTAATGACGCAACGCTACGGGGCTGGTGTACAATTATTTCCAGGGCTGGTTTTGATTTCCAGACCGGCACGGAGTCCATGACATGCAGCCCCAGCTCCAGAGAAGTGTTTCTGATTCATCAAATCACATACAAGTTGTTTTGCCCACAATGATTGCTAATTTTCAGCACCCCCAGATTTTAGTTAGGAAAATAAATAGTTCAAAGATTTAAAAAGTCCACCATTTGAATTCACAGTTTATTTCTTACCTGGACTGATCTCTGTAGGATTTTCCTCCTCCTTACACTGCATGGGAAGTATCTCCTCTCCTTGCTCCATCTGTGATACAAGATCAGATGGGTCAGATACATAATAAGGATGCTGCAGCATGTGACAAAAACTCATACAAAACACTGTATAACTGTGGTTCTTTGAAGACTCAAAAAATGTAATGTTTGTCTAATTACATGGTCCTTAGAATAATAATTTGAAAATAGTGTGTACTTTACAATTAGCATTAGCGCCTCCTACTGGTTCAGATGAGAGATTCAGTCTGACACAGACGCCCATTACCTCTAAAATGAAAAGCTGTCAGCATCTGGATTTTGCTTTTAAAGGGACGGTATCATCTAAGCATTGTTTTTACCGAAAATAAAAAAAAATTGAAGCTATACATTGTGTTAACAAAATGGCAAGCAAATGACTAAAATGTGTTTTAAACGTGTCTGTGGAGTCTCCTGTTTATGACATCACCTGTGGCTTTATATGTCAATTAACTGATGCAATTTGCATATCAAGCAATAGACATAATTCAGTGTCTCTTTAACAGACACAGTGACCTGTAGAAGTGGAGCAGTGACCTCCATATACCAGAGACTGAGCCAATGATCCCCAATAATGCAGTTTATTTACCTGATAATCCCGCGGGAATCCATTATATTCCTTTATCCAATCCTGTGAGTGATGAAGGTTGTGATCTCCCTCTGTATTGGTTCTACTATCAGATCCAACTGGAAGAAACCAACACTTAGTGACAGCAGACATTGCAGATATATAGAGGCCGTGTATATCACTGCCCTGCACTGTGTGTGTAACATATACACTATCAATGGATTAGCACAGGGCGGATATTACTGGAAGATACACAGCGTGTGTAACATATTAATATACACTGTGTATCAATGGATTAGCACAGGGTGGATATTACTGGGAGATACACAGTGTGTGTAACATATTAATATACACTGTGTATCAATGGATTAGTACAGGGTGGATATTACTGGGAGATACACAGTGTGCGTAACATATTAATATACACTGTGTATCAATGGATTAGCACAGGGTGGATATTACTGGGAGATACACAGCGTGCGTAACATATTAATATACACTGTGTATCAATGGATTAGCACAGGGTGGATATTACTGGGAGATACACAGCGTGTGTAACATATTAATATACACTGTGTATTAATGGATTAGCACAGGGTGGATATTACTGGGAGATACACAGCGTGCGTAACATATTAATATACACTGTGTATCAATGGATTAGCACAGGGTGGATATTACTGGGAGATACACAGTGTGTGTAACATATTAATATACACTGTGTATCAATGGATTAGTACAGGGTGGATATTACTGGGAGATACACAGTGTGTGTAACATATTAATATACACAGTGTATCAATGGATTAGTACAGGGTGGATATTACTGGAGATACACAGTGTGTGTAACATATTAATATACACTGTGTATCAATGGATTAGCACAGGGTGGATATTACTGGGAGATACACAGTGTGTGTAACATATTAATATACACTGTATCAATGGATTAGCACCGGGGGGATATTACTGGGAGATACACAGTGTGTGTAACATATTAATATAGAATGTGTATCAATGGATTAGCGCAGGGTGGATATTACTGGGAGATACACAGTGTGTGTAACATATTAATATAGAATGTGTATCAATGGATTAGCGCAGGGTGGATATTACTGGGAGATACACAGTGTGTGTAACATATTAATATACACTGTGTATCAATGGATTAGCGCAGGGTGGATATTACTGGGAGATACACAGCGTGTGTAACATATTAATATACACTGTATCAATGGATTAGTACAGGGTGGATATTACTGGGAGATACACAGAGTATATTAATATGTAACACACGCTGTGTATCAATGGATTAGCACAGGGTGGATATTACTGGGAGGTACACAGCGTGTGTTACATATTAATATACACTGTGTATCAATGGATTAGCACAGGGTGGATATTACTGGGAGATACACAGCGTGTGTTACATATTAATATACACTGTGTATCAATGGATTAGCACAGGGTGGATATTACTGGGAGATACACAGTGTGTGTAACATATTAATATACACTGTGTATCAATGGATTAGTACAGGGTGGATATTACTGGGAGATACACAGCGTGTGTAACATATTAATATACACTGTGTATCAATGGATTAGCACAGGGTGGATATTACTGGGAGATACACAGTGTGTGTAACATATTAATATACACTGTGTATCAATGGATTAGTACAGGGTGGATATTACTGGGAGATACACAGCGTGTGTAACATATTAATATACACTGTGTATCAATGGATTAGCACAGGGTGGATATTACTGGGAATGTTGGTCCATAGCAGCTTTGTGTACTGATGTTTTTGTTTCTTGTTGCACAGACCTGAGAATGATGGATACCTGCAATTTTCAAGAAAGGGAAGTCTGTCTGTAACATGACCACATATCTGTAACTTCCTAGGACCTCTGCATCTGTAAGCTGCATTTAAAGCACATTATTTGAGCAAGTTCTTTTGTTGGTGTAATATATGTTTGTCCTGTTTTATCTATTCATTAAACAGGTTATTTTTACAGATATGCTAACGTTAGGCCAACAGACAAACAGGGAGATATTCTCCAATAAAAACTCGTTGTGCAACACTGCTAATTTATTAATTTATTATTTTTTAAAATCTATGTTTTGATTTTAGAAATGAGGAAAAACAGTGAAAGGCATATTGAAACAGGATATCAGGTCAGAACAAAAAGATACCGGTGTGAATGTTCAAGAAATTCTGTACATATGTCCCGTAGTTGATGGTAAAACAATCTTTGGAGGAGCTAAATATCTTGGTAGATAATACAGAAAGCATTGAGAACAGTGGGAAGGAAGGGTGGCAAAGAAAGGGGGACTTAGGAGGTTTAAGAAAGGTAAATGCGTGGGTACAGGGAGAAGGGGAAATATAACATTTTGTTATATTTTACAGGAGGGAAATGCGGAATATATGGATGAGCTCACATGGTCTATCAAACAGAGCAGAGATTTATCTCAAGGACTTGTTTTGTGTTTAGGGGGATTTAACCCCTTACCGACATAAGACGTGCTAGGTCCGTCCTGTGTGCCGAGGAGTTAGTGACAGAGGACGAACCTAGTCCGTCCTGTGTCAAAGCGAGCACTGAAAGCGGAGTATTTCCGCTTTTGGTGCTCAAATGGTATTGTAACGATGCTTCCGTATGGAAGCATCGTACAATACTGATGCTCCGGAGAGTGGTTGAAATGCCGGTTTTAAAAGCACAGTGCCTTTAAAATGCTGGCATTTAAAAACGAGCATAGGAAGAGAATTTTATCGCATCCTATGCTTTGTAAGTAGTGCCGATTGCCTCGCGAGTCGAGGCAATCAGTAACACTAAAAAAATAAATAAAAAAACGCACGATCTTGGTCACTGTGTGACCAAGATGACGCTGTCCTTCTAAGGGCAAGAGCACAGGAGGCAGGAAGTACCTGCTTCCTGTGCTCTTAAAGCAGTCACATGATTGCCTCCTCACAGAGGCAATCTGTGACTGCAGGAAGACTGACAGTGGGGATGCTCTGATGAGCACCCCCACTGCCTGGTCAGATCAATATTAACCCTATATTGATCTGACCAGTTAGGATCTGCCTCCCTCTCCTCGCATTTTTTTTTAGTGAGGGAGAGAGACAGATCAAAGTTATAAATGTAAGTTTAAGTACAATAAAATAATAAATACACTAATAATATAACAATAAAAATTTATAAAAGCAATTCCCTGCGTTTAACTCCTTCCCTGCCACTGATCTTGCGTAAGCAGTGATCGTGCACATCAGCGCATTTATTTTTGCTGTTTGTGCATTTTTTATGGGTTATTTTTTTGTACTGTAATTTATTACAGTACTACAAAGGCTCTTCTAAGAGTTATTAACCCCTTCTTTGCCGTCGATCATTGCTTACGCAATGATATTGACGCCAAAGCAATTTTTATCTGTCTGCATATTTATTTATTTTTTTTTTTTACACATACCCGCTAGGGGATTACATGTAAAGTAAAAATATGAGATTTTTTTGTTTTTAAGCTGTCTGAGAGCATAGCGATCAGTAACAGCGAATTAGTGGCAAAGGCGGTTTGGTGATTTCTCAATTAAGCTCACCATTCGCCCTGGTCAGATCAAAATTGGTCGGATCAATATTCACAAATTCACCTCCCTCTCCTCACTTACATTTTTTTGACGGAAAGAGACAGATCAGTAATAGTGATATAAAATAGCATTTTATAAAATTGTCAGGTTTTATGAAATTCTTTCACTGTGTATTAACCCCTTCCCTGCCATTCATCACTGTATAAGCAGTAATCTTGCACAGCAGCAGTATGTTTTGCTGTCTGCACTGTTTTATGGATTACCGTATATACTAGAGTATAAGCCGACCCGAATATAAGCCGACCCGAATATAAGCCGACCCGAATATAAGCCGAGGCACCTAATTTTACCACAAAGAACTGGAAAAAAAATATTGACTCGAGTAGAAGCCTAGGGTGGGAAATGAGGCGGCTACTGGTAAATATTGCCCCCAATCTGCCATTTAATATTCCAGGATATTGCCCCCAATATGTCATTTAATATGCCAGGATATTGCCACCAATATGCCATGATTTTGCCCCCAATATGCCATTTTAATATGCCAGGATATTGCCACCAATATGCCATGATTTTGCCCCCAATATGCCATTTTAATATGCCAGGATATTGCCACCAATATGCCATTTAATATGCCATGATTTTGCCCCCAATATGCCATTTTAATATGCCAGGATATTGCCACCAATATGCCATTTAATATGCCAGGATTTTGCCCCCAATATGCCAGGATATTGCCACCAATATGCCATTTAATATGCCAGGATTTTGCCCCCAATATGCCATTTTAATATGCCAGGATTTTACCCTTAATATGCCATTTAATATTCCAGGATATTGCCCCTTAGTATGCTCGTTATGCCACCCTCCTCCCCCCCCCTTCCCCAGACCTCAGTACTTACCTCTTTCCTGCTCAGTCTCCCGGTGCTCTGAAGGTCCGTGGCTGTGAGGGAAGCGTTGTGAACTCCCCTCCAGCCGCGCGGTCAACTTTATTGATCCGCGCGGCTGGAGGGGAACGCACAACGCTTCCCTCACAGCCACGGACCTTCAGAGCACCGGGAGACTGAGCAGGAACGAGGTAAGTTTTAGATTTTTTTTATTTTTTCAGCCACCGAGTCGAGTATAAGCCGAGGGGTGCATTTTTCAGCACAAAAAATGTGCTGAAAAACTCTGCTTATACTCGAATATATACGGTAATTACTTTGTACTGTAATGTATTACAGTACTAGATAGGCTCTTCTAAGAGCTATTAACCCCTTCTTTGCTCGAGATCACTGCTTACGCACTGATTATGAGGCCGCGGACTCGGGGTTCGATTTTGACCCTGGTCAGCTTTCTGATACATCATCTAGTGATGTATCGGTGGCTGCTGAGCCCTTGCCACAAGGAGTGATGGGTGTCTACCATTAAAAAATATATGGTTTGGTGGGGGTAAATTACATTGGCTGGCTTCAAAGATATATCCCATATAGGACACGGACGCAGGTTGACTACATGTCAAAATTCCAAGTTGGAACTTTGAGATGCGCATCTCACAAATGTTGCCTTCTAGCCAAAAAACAAACCAACAAACCTATGCATGGGTGCTATCCCTGTACTCGGGAGATGTTGCTGAACACATATTGGGTTGTTGTTTGGCAGTGACATATCCCAGAATCTGTGAATTCATGCCTGAAGTACAATGCATGTGGAAAAAAAAACTCCCAAAAAAGTACTTCCACAAAGTTTTACAAAGGCTGGTGGTAGAATTAGTACATATACAAAATACCACCATTTGAAATACCTTAGGATGTCTATTTTCCAAAAATATATGGTTTGATGGGGTAAAATTCATTGGACGGCTTCAAAAATGCTCCAAATGGAACATGGGCGCAGGCTGACTACATGTCAAAATTCCAGGTTGGAATTGCGCAACCCCTAAATATGGCCTTTTAGCCCCAAAACAAACCAACAAACCTATGCATGGGGGGTATCCCTGTACTCAGGAGATGTTGTTGAACACATACTGAGGTGATGGTTGGCAGTGGCAAATACCAGAATCTGAAAATTCCTGCCTGAACTACAATGTGTGTGGGGAAAGAGTGACATCCCAACCCTTTGACATAGGTTGGTGGTAGAATTAGCACTTGGAAACCACAATACCACAATTTTAAATACCCTAGGATGTCTAGTTTTCCAAAATATATGGTTTGATGGGGTAAAATACTTTGACAGGCTTCAAAAGTGTCCCAAATGGAATTCTGACGTGCAGAATGTGGCCTTTTAATCCACAAATAACATAACCAACCTATACATGGGTGGTATCCCTGTACTCAGGAGATGTTGCTGAACACATATTGAGGTGTTATTTGGAAATACCCCTTCACATTTTAAGGTAATGTTTACCTTAATTGCAATCTATGTGAAAAATTTAAAAAAAAGTTTTTTGCTGCAAAGATTGGTGGTAAAATAGCTACATGAAATGTGTCAAAATACCCCAAGTTAAATGCCCTGAGTGGTCTAGTTTTCAAAAATATGTACATGTTGGGAGTCATTCATGGATTTAGTACAGAAATCAGTGTTACAATGTCACTATCGCTAATTTTGAAAAAAAGGATTTTAAAATAGCTTTGCACTACTTATAGTTCTGGCACTGTAACATGAATAAAAAAAGCACAAAAACATAAAACATGGGCTATTTCTGAACTCAGGACATATATTAGAAACTATTTAGCAGTGTTTTTTTGTTGTCTCTTGAACACGAGTATATGATTTTTGAAATAAAAGTCATAAAAAAAAATTCTCATTTTTTTGCCATATTTTATAATTTTTTTGACGTCAAATTATATGCTATTATCAAAATAACGGTATCAAAAGAAAGCCCTTCTTATGACGATAAAAACGATATATAGTTTGTGCGGGTACACTAAATGAGACAGAAATAAATTACAGCAAAACACAAACACCTCAGAAATGTTAAAACAGCCCATGTCACCAAGCGTCGGACAAGCCAAAAAAGTCATGTCACTAAGGGGTTATACAATCATTTTGGATAAATTTATCTATTCAATTCTTTTTAGAGGAGGTTATTTCCTCCATCTACCTAATGTTGTCCATCCTCAAAACTGCTAATTTAGCTTACATCTTTTCAGTTTTGTATTTCTCTTACAATGAATTAGTAATTCCCTGCTAGGTTATGGTCCTGCTCATAGAGTCTACCTATATTTATTGAGACGAATATAAATGACTTTGCGGTGGTAGATGGTGCCTGAGAGAGATACTGCACTGGGTGGGGTGAAGGTTGGAGAGAGGGTCCACAGCAAATTCAAAACTTCCTAGGTATGTTATAATTTCAATATACATCATTTCTCAGGACGGCTTTAATTCACTGTATATTTCTTACCTGGTCTGATCTCTGTAGGATTTTCCTCCTCCTTACACTGCACAGGAAGTATCTCCTCTCCCTGCTCCTCCTGTGATACAAGATCAGACTGGAAAGTTATCCCCAGGTCTTTAGCAGGAAATAGACGTCCAATGATTTGGTTCTGAATCCCATAAAGCGGCCATTGTAACAGGTGCAGTTTGGTACCTGATAATCCTGTGTGATGCTGTTATCTTGCTCCATACAGCCCTGTGTATAATGACTGTTGGGACATATTCCTGATGTATCACTGTTACTTGGTCCATCTGTAGGAAATGATCACAGAGTCAGTAATGTTACATACAGCAGAGGTTGTACAAAGAGGTGTACACTCCCAATATACTGGTGTGTGCAGAGCACATGTAATAGCCGTTTATCATTCCAAATCCCACAATGCATTGCACACTGATTGTGAGACTGGACAAATGAAGGAAAAAATGACCTTATGTTTAATTGAAAGTTTGCATGAATTGTAATGGTTTTTAAATATTAATGCTCTAATGAAATAATACAAATAAAGAACGTTATTGAGACCTCTTTGCTCCATATAGTGTTGTACATGGCGGACATGTTGTTTAGAATCTTCCTTCATCTGACCCCAGATTCTAAACTACTTGTCTGTGAATTTGAGTTTTGCTCCTTAATATATTTTGAGGCGTCAATTTCTAAGGAATGTGGCAAAGTCAGAGGGTAAATTAGCTGTGACCAGGTCACTTTAAATGTCTGTGTATATTATATGGGTGATTTAAAGAATGAGCCGATTTGAACATTAACATCATACTATTTAAAAGGAACATCAGATTCCCTGCTCTGTCTTTACACAGATCAGCTCTGTGTCAACTATGGCTAGGGGAATGGCAGCTTCCTCTCCATACAGTTACTGCCCCCTAGAGGAGGGTAAAAGCAAACATTATAACATGTTACCAATTAACCTAGTCTCTTGCAATCTGGAAAAAAATAAATAAATAAAAAACCCTACTTTTAAGTTTAGCTACACCCCTGATTTACAGAATAATAGATTCACTGGATAAGAAGGAAATGTCCTGTTACCCAGTGAGCGGAGAGGTTGGGGATTTTCTGTCACCCCTTCCTTGTAATGCTCCTGCTCTTCTTCCAGACAGTCTTGTCTCTCCATGGTGAAGCGGACGGTTATATCCTCACTCCTTACAGGAAGCTGAAACACATAACTATACAGTCATGATCCAGACGTTTCCATGTGTTTCTCTCTCACACTGTATAAGGTCCACCCTAGCAGGTCTCACCTCACCGCTCAGGAGATGAAGGAGCTTGTTGGTGGGTTCTAGGATCTTCCCATCATTGTTCCGTTCATTTACCAGGGAGTCGGGTGGAGGATCCACAATGGGGTTCTGGGTCCTACAGAATGTGTCAGATGCAGAGGGACTGCTGCAATCATCCCCTCCCTGCTTCCTCACAACCACATAATCCTACAAATGGAGACAGCGGGAGATATTACTGGACAGACACACAATCACAACACATGGGAAAATTAGATTTTATCTGGAACATTTCTTGGAGAAGATTTGTGCTCCATGCAAACTGGACTGGTTGGACAATAATGTTGTTGACTCTCTCTGACCAATCATGACCTTCTATTGCCCCAGAACCTTCATATCCCCAGACCTCTCTCCTTTCCCTGGTTCCTGTCACACTGCATGCAGCCCTGACACTGCTTATCTATAGATCCTATTTCCAGGCAGGGAGATTTCTACTTTCTCATACAGACAATCCACTGGCTGGTAACTTTCCCCTCCTGACTAGTATTTCTTTCCTCTAGTTAACCCTTAGTGATCTGCTTCCAGACCTGACGTATAAATACACAATATCCAAATGGATGGTACTGTGTTATTTGCCCCTCACCTCTCCAGTCAGGACATAGATGATCTCCAAGGTGAGATTCAGGATCTTCTCAGTCATGGGATTCTTGATCATCATTGCTGAGTGATGTAGGGATCCTGACAATCTGCTCTGGATCTCGTGTATAGGATCTCTGCAGAGAGAAATCACTAATTTAAAGAACAAAAATAGTGCAGTTGCGGTGAACAGGAAATTGTGTAATAGTGAGGTTATTGGTGAGTTTTATACTGGAGGAATACTGCACATGGACAAGGGGTTGAAGGAAGTTTAGTGGTGAGGGGAACACTGGGGGGATAGTGGCTAGAGGAACACTGGGGGGGATAGTGGGGATGGAGGCGAGAGGGACACTGGGGGGATAGTGGGGATGGAGGCGAGAGGGACACTGGGGGGGATAGTGGGGATGGAGGCGAGAGGGACACTGGGGGAATAGTGGGGATGGAGGCGAGAGGGACACTGGGGGAATAGTGGGGATGGAGGCGAGAGGGACACTGGGGGGATAGTGGGGATGGGGGCGAAAGTGACACTGGGGGGATAGTGGGGATGGGGGCGAAAGTGACACTGGGGGGATAGTGGGGATGGGGGCGAAAGTGACACTGGGGGGATAGTGGGGATGGGGGCGAGAGGGACACTGGGGGTATAGTGGGGATGGGGGCGAGAGGGACACTGGGGGTATAGTGAGGATGGTGGCGAGAGGGACACTGGGGGTATAGTGAGGATGGTGGGGAGAGGGACACTGGGGGTATAGTGAGGATGGTGGGGAGAGGGACACTGGGGGTATAGTGAGGATGGTGGGGAGAGGGACACTGGGGGTATAGTGAGGATGGTGGGGAGAGGGACACTGTGGGTATAGTGAGGATGGTGGGGAGAGGGACACTGTGGGTATAGTGAGGATGGTGGGGAGAGGGACACTGGGGGTATAGTGAGGATGGTGGGGAGAGGGACACAGGGGGGGATAGTATAGTGGGGATGGTGGTGAGAGGGACACTGGGAGGATAGTGGGGATGGTGGTGAGAGGGACACTGGGAGGATAGTGGGGATGTGGTGGTGAGAGGGATACTGGGAGGATAGTGGGGATGTGGTGGTGGTGAAAGGAATACTGGGAGGATAGTGGGGATGGTGGTGGTGGTGAGAGGGACACTGGGAGGATAGTGGGGATGGTGGTGAGAGGGATACTGGGAGGATAGTGGGGATGGTGGCGAGAGGGATACTGGGAGGATAGTGGGGATGGTGGCGAGAGGGATACTGGGAGGATAGTGGGGATGTGGTGGTGGTGAAAGGAATACTGGGAGGATAGTGGGGATGGTGGCGAGAGGGATACTGGGAGGATAGTGGGGATGGTGGCGAGAGGGATACTGGGAGGATAGTGGGGATGGTGGCGAGAGGGATACTGGGAGGATAGTGGGGATGGTGGCGAGAGGGATACTGGGAGGATAGTGGGGGTGGTGGCGAGAGGGATACTGGGAGGATAGTGGGGGTGGTGGCGAGAGGGATACTGGGAGGATAGTGGGGATGGTGGTGAGAGGGATACTGGGAGGATAGTGGGGATGGTGGTGAGAGGGACACTGGGAGGATAGTGGGGATGGTGGTGAGAGGGACACTGGGGGGATAGTGGGGATGGGGGTGAGAGGGACACTGGGAGGATAGTGGGGATGGGGGTGAGAGGGACACTGGGAGGATAGTGGGGATGGGGGTGAGAGGGACACTGGGGGGATAGTGGGGATGGGGGTGAGAGGGACACTGGGGGGATAGTGGTGAGAGGGACACTGGGGGGATAGTGGGGATGGTGGTGAGAGGGACACTGGGGGGGATAGTGGGGATGGGGGTGGTGGTGAGGGGGACACTGGGGGGGGGATAGTGGGGATGGGGGTGGTGGTGAGGGGGACACTGGGGGGGGGATAGTGGGGATGGGGGGGGTGGTGAGGGGGACACTGGGAGGATAGTGGGGATGGGGGTGAGAGGGACACAGAGGATAGTGGGGATGGTGGTGGTGGTGAGGGGGACACTACCGGCTCTTTGGGGGTTCAGCTCCACTCCCTTTGTGGCCAATCAGCAGTACCGATTGGGTGATATCACGCAGAGCCCTGAGGTAGTAACTCGAAATTTTGACAGAACTGTGGTGAATGTAATCTCAAGCCCCGCCTCTCACTACTAGAGCTCTAAACACACAAAACATGTGTCATGGTATGTCTCTTTGGAGGCCATTTTAATGTAGACCAAATTGCATTGAGGCTGGCAGACATGGATGCAACAAAATGGCGCTTCTCCTGGAGACAAAAATGTGCGATCGCAGGTAATTTCTTTCGCAGGTAAACTATTTCAATTCCTGTGTTTATGTCTGTGCCTCATTGAAACGTCATCACCCTGCGCCCAGACCCATCTTCCAGTCAGTGTGTGTCCAGCACTGTGACATGTTCAATCTGTTTCTAATGTAAAGCAGAATACAAATCACTGGTGCAAAGCTAAAGCAATAGATATAATGTATTGAGAAGTATCACACAGTGTGTCTGCTTTTCTGTCAGCTCCTATTTATGTTGTGTAAGCTGGAGGGTGAGGAGATCTGACCTGGAACTGGTGCAGCTTATGGTACAATGTATATTAATAACATCATTGCTGTGACAGACATGGATAATATAAGGGTCTCTCTCTGGAGAAGGGGGATATGGTTCCATAATGTTCTGTGAAATAAATTCATTCATCTGTGACATTATTGTGTTTGTATCCCTTCCCTATTTGTGCACAGACATAATACCACCAGCTGTAGCTTTTATTCATGCATGTACCCATAGAATGCGATTCATTGATCATGGTTGATCCTGTGAGATCTCCACCCTGATTAAGTAATTGATTTCTGTGGGAATTTGCATAGAATAAAAGCTACAATTGATGGTAGTGTGACTATACATCCTACATACTGCTGGGATACACTTTGCAGCTCTGTTACTGTAGGTGTGTGTATGTGACTGTGTATATGTGTGACTGTGCGTACGAGATACTGTGTATGTGACACAATGTCTCTTGCACCTCCGCTGTGTATGGCTGGAATGGCTGCCATATAAAATGGGCTCAGCTACAAAGTGTTCTGTTTGTGAATGTAAGTCAACCTGGAGGGGAATCTTCCTTCACCTCTTCACTTAAGAAAGAACAAGTTTCTGAATCTGGCTTCTAAGAAGTCTTGACATGGTCCAGCAAAGCCCATGCCAAAGGTGTGGCGGCCTAGAGCGCTATACATCGTGCTGCAAATCACTTGAATCTTATTGCCGTAGGCCAGGGGTGTCCACATGTTTTCTTCAGTGAGCCACTTCCCCAGAAAAGTATGTGTGCGTGGGCCTCATTAGAAAATTATATGGGGGGGGGGGGGGGGGGGGATATAATAAAAAAAAAAAAAAAAATTATATATATATATATAATTGTAATTATATATTGTAGCAGGCTGGCCGGGGCTTGGGTTATAAACAACAGAAACTGTTCTTTCTTCCAAGATGAGGAAAGCTTTATTTAGCAAGCCGGCCCCAATTGAGCCACAGCAAAACAAACTCCTACTCCACACTGGAGACTAACTAACAGAGTACCCTTTCTATGCTACTGGGCAACTAAGCTGACTCCAGTAGTTTAACAAACAAAAATTAAAGGCTTTGCAAAAATACCTTTTCTTCCTCCAGTTTCAGCAGTCTCTTTGTCTCACTGCCTCCACCCAGCTTCACAGGAGGGTGATTACCCTATTCAGATGGTTTATATAGCTCCTTAATTGATGTACTAGAGTAACCTGATTTTTAACCCCATCTAGTCAGGGAACACTGAAAGTGCCATTCTGGGGCTAATATAGCAGTGTTCCCTCACACTGCCACAATATATGTGTGTGTATATATATATATATACACATATATATATATACACACACACACACATATATATTCACATTAATGTGAATGTTATAAAGATCACAGACTCCACAGCAATAAAACACACATTCATAATAAACAATAACACTCACAGCAAAAAAAAAACCTCACATTAATGACACACAGTCATACTTATACACAGCCATAAATACACAGTCATAAATACACAGCCATAAATACACACAGTCATACTTATACACAGCCATAAATACACACAGTCATACTTATACACAGCCACACATACACAAATACACACAGGCACCCTTACACAGACTCACACCAACACATTTCTTTGTGCCATTTGCCATCCCCCTCCCTGCTCATTTACCTTTTATATGCATGGAGGGGGATGGTTCAGGGATAGCGTCTACCTCCAGGCTTTCTTCATCTTCTTAGCTTTGGGATGTCATTTGATATCCGGAGCTCCAACAATAGGGTGTGAAACCCTCTCTCCCGTGCCAGGTATATTAGTTTAATTGCACTTGTCGTACCATCCCACCGGATCTAGATGGACTTATAGGAATCTGTTTTCCTTTTGCCAATATTTTTGCCTACAGTTTACATTTAGCCATGAAATAGGGCTAGATCTGGATCATTTTCAGGGTTCTACCTAGGTTTGAGGGTAACTATCATACAAGTCTCAGGGGTCTGGTAGGTTGAAGTGCTGTTCAATGGCCATGGCATTAACCATACAGAACACGTGTGGTTTGGGGGTGCATTAAGAAGTTTTCTAACAAAATGGTAAAGTCGTCGGGGCCTTGGCATTTGTTTAATGGCACAAAAACTAATTTGTTTCATGAATCAAACTCTTTTGTTGAATTTACATTTTTTCACGTTTTATACCACTACAGATTGTCATCTAAGAAACTAATTACTCACCTTTATTCATAACTAACATTATCTATTTTTGCGGAGCTGCTTGGAGAGATTCTGTTGATCAACAGTGTTACATTCAGGGTTCACTGAGAAAGCATCACAATTCACAACTTCAGATGGAGATATAGTAGAATCTATAGGGTGATCGTCTTTAATTTTAGCAGGATACATTGTATAGGTCTGTGAGATGCAACTTAAGTTCTAAATATTGCAGCATTTTAAAAAGTCAGTGGTTAATAAAAAAAAAAACGAGGTAATTTAATGGTCAGGTTAATAATAAATAAAATGATTTTCGATTTTTCATTTTGAATGTGAGCAATTTTTTTTTCATTTTTATCTCCCAATACAAAAGAGACATTAACCCCTTAGTGACAAGACATTTTCACCTTGACTTTCCCTTGGTGACAATGGCTGTTTTGACATTTCTAGGGTGTTTGTGTTTAGCTGTAATTTTGTTCTTTCTCACATACAGTACCCACACAAATTAAATGTTGTTTTTATCGTCATAAGAAGGGCTTTCATTAGATACCATTATGTTCATCATATCTTATAATTAACTACAAAAAAAATCATAAAATATGATGAAAAATTTTAAAAAACCCACTTTTTCTAACTTTGACCTAAAATATAATTTACACAAATAAAATCCTTAAAAAAGACCCCGTCTAAATAGATTCTAAATGTTGTCCTGAGTTCAAAAATATGCATGTTTCCATATTTTTCGGTATTTTTTTGCGAGTTATGGGGCAAAAACCAAAAAGTGTTTTTTGTTTTTTTCCTATATTGACCTTTTGACCCCAACCCGAACCCAAAATTTAACCCTAACACTAAATTTAACCCCAACTCTAATCCTTATTATATCCCTTAATATTTTTTAATTTTAATTTAATTTTAACCCTATTCCTTATGCTAAAAATTATTTAATTTTAACCCTATAGGCTAAAATAGCTATATAACCTGTTTTTAATTAATTAAATATGTATTTTAAATATTTTCCATTGCAATGCTACTTAACTACCACTAGGGGCAGTCAAGTAGCTTTTTCAGAGCGACGGAAGTGAAGTTACTTTCACTTCCGAAGCTCAGACCGGCAGAGGGCTTAGCCATATTGACGGAGCATGCTGCTCCGTCAATATGGCTCCCCACGATCATCCCTACGACATCGAGGCAATAGACCAGCACCGTAAAAGCGGTTTTTGCGATCGTTGATTCACCGCAGGACGTGCCAGGCACGTCCTTTGTCGTTAAGGGAGTTTCTCCCAGGACGTGCCTGGCACGTCCTTTGTCGCGAAGGTGTTAAACCTCTCTTTGAGTTATTTTATTCCACAGATAATGATAATAAACAGTAAACACCCGAGAGTTATACTTTTATATAGCACAAGGAGGTGTTTTGTTAATCCCTTTCGTTTGAATATTTGTGGTTGTTCTGAACAACACTTCTGCAATGTTTGTGTTTAGCTCTAATTTTCCTCTCATTTACTGTACCCACACAAACTACCGTATTTATCGGCGTATAACACGCGCCGGCGTATAACACGCACCTAATTTTAAGAAGGAAATTTCAGGAAAAAAAACTTAAGAACTTAAAGAACTTTGAAGCCCAATATGCCATTTTAATATGCCAGGATATTGTCCCCAATATGCCATTTAATATGCAGGATATTGCTCCCAATATGCCATTTTAATATGCAGGATATTGCCCCTAATATGCCATTTTAATATGCCAGATATTGCCCCCAATATGCCATTTATTATGCCAGGATATTGCCCCCAATATACCATTTAATATTCCAGAATATTGCCCCCAATATGCCATTTAATATGCAGGATATTGCCCCCAATATGCCATTTAATATGCAGGATATTGCCCCCAATATGCCATTTTAATATGCCAGATATTGCCCCAATATGCCATTTAATATGCAGGATATTGCCCCCAATATGCCATTTAATATGCAGGATACTGCCCCCAATATGCCATTTTAATATGCCAGATATTGCCCCAATATGCCATTTAATATGCCAGGATATTGCCCCCAATATGCCATTTAATATGCCAGGATATTGCCCCCAATATGCCATTTAATATGCAGGATACTGCCCCCAATATGCCATTTAATATGCAGGATACTGCCCCCAATATGCCATTTTAATATGCCAGATATTGCCCCAATATGCCATTTAATATGCAGGATATTGCCCCCAATATGCCATTTATTATGCCAGGATATTGCCCCCAATATGCCATTTAATATGCCATGATATTGCCCCCAATATGCCAGGATATTGCCCCTTAGTATGCTCGTTATGCCACCCTCCTCCCCCCCCTTCCCCAGACCCCAGTACTTACCTCTTTGCTGCTCTGTCCCCCGGTGCTCTGAAGCTGCGTGGCTGTGAGGGAAGCGTTGTGAGCTTCCCTTCAGCCGCGCGGTCAATAAAGTTTGTTTTAAAAAAAACAGACTTTATTGACCGCGCGGCTGGAGAGAAGCTCACAACGCTTCCCTCACAGCCACGCAGCTTCAGAGCACCGGGGGACAGAGCAGGAACTAGGTAAGTTTTAGATTTTTTTTCTTTTTTTCGGCGTATAACACGCACACACCATTTTCTCCCTATTTTCAGGGAGAAAAAGTGCGTGTTATACGCCGATAAATACGGTATATATTGTTTTTTTTCGCGATAAGAAGGGCATCCTTTAGATACCATTATTTTGATCATATCATTTACTATAAAATTAAAATAAAATGAGGGAAAAGTTTTAAAAAAATAATTGAAAATGTTTTTTTATACATCTACTAATGCCTGCTAAAAGGATTCCAATATTTGTCCTTTTTAAATACCCATGTTTTTAACTGTTTCTGCAAGTTACACTGCAATAAGTAACAGTAGTGTATCGAGTTTTGGTAACCTTTTTTTTTGCCCAGAATTTCCTATATGACATTGTAACCCTAACACTACTTAAAATTTTTATTTTTATTTTAAAAAAATCCGGAGGGGTGCTTGAAGGACACAGGCACACTGCCCATACTATAATCACAATTGCTGTGAAGCAGGGAGGCACTTAACACATCCAGTCTCTGTGATTGGCTGTCACAGGGATCAGCTATAATGGAGAGGGCCTCTGCAGACATGGCTGAGTGCCTCAGAGCTGAGGCACTCAGCCATGGCTGTTTTAACCTGATTGCAGTATGTCAGCGGGCATACCGTTATCAGAAGGGCAGGATATGCCAGGCACTGTTGCTTGGCACATACAATGTGGTTACCGGGTTAATGTGCAGATGGCACTTCCTGCCTGGTTGGCGCCTCCAGCGGTTTGCTCACTCAGCTCAGCACCTGTGCTTTTATAACTTCCCAAAACATATTTAATACATGAGAATGGTTTCTCTCCAATGTGAGTTTGTCAGTTTCTCTGAAGGTTTTACAACCATAGCAAGCAGACGCAGGCAGTCTTTAATGGGCATAAAGAGTTGAAAGCCAGGGAAAAGATTTCCCGCAGACCAGCAGAGTTACAGATTCTTTCTGGTGTGAATTTTCTGATGAGAGTAAAGATGTGGTTGTTGGGTAAAGGATTTCCCGCACTCTGGACACGCAAACGGTTTCTCTCCCATGTGAAGCCTTTGATGAGCACGAATATTTGAAATACATTTAAATGATTTGCCACACTCTGAGCAGACATACGGCCGCTCTCCTGTGTGAGTCTTTTGGTGAGTATAAAGATGTGATGGTTGGGTGAAGGGTTTCCCGCACTCTGAACACACAAACGGTCTCTCTTCTGTGTGCAGTCTTTGATGAGTACGAATACTTGAAACAGATGCAAATGATTTGCCGCACTCTGAGCAGACATACGGCCTCTCTCCGGTGTGAGTCCTTTGATGAGTATAAAGATTGGCTTGTTGGGTAAATGTTTTATCACACTCCGAGCATGCAAACGGTTTCTCTCCAGTGTGGATTCTCCTGTGCCGGTTAAGATCTGTGATCTGATGGAAGCCTTTCCCGCAGTCGAAGCAGAGGTGTTTTATTATGCCCTGCACCGCAGTGCGATGGGCTTTTTGATGAGCTTTAAACTCGGATGTATCGGTGAAGTTTATCCTGCATCGTTTGCATCTGTTTTTCATTACGGACTTTCCATAAGTTTTCTTTTTTATACATTTAACATGCGTAGACAAATAGGCCACAGCCCTGCTTTCCTGACGCGGGTCAGTAAGATGGAATTCACCAGTGGAGGTCGGGTCATTATTTACAATTGTCCCAGATTCCATCGGAATTACACTTGTTCCATTTAGAACCATAAGATTCACTCCTGGAGCATTCTGGGTAACATCGGTATCAGTCATTGCTGCGCAGTCTGAGGTGGAGATAAAACGGTAATGCACTTCCTGGTTGGTTTTGAAACTGATGGACAAACCTATTAGGAAACAGAGGAGCATAAAGAGGATTAAATAATTCCCAGACAGGAAGAGTTTAATGAAAACAATATTCTGGATTAGAGAGTGCGTTAGAATCCAAAGGTTTGCAAAGAGTTAATCCTAATGTGACTTTTCCCGTGTTAATGTCAGATTGTATTTGTATCTGCTGTGTGTTTGTGTAGCTGCGTGTACAGATATCAAACCCCTGATTACCCCGGGACATGCAGTCAGCTCCAGAGAAATGAACCTGATTCCTCAGTCACAGGCAGGTTTTTATATATACCAGGCATCTATCACACACACTCTTCTGCCCACAGTGATTGCTAATCTTTAGCACCCCGGTGTTGACTACAACTCCCATGATGCACAGTCAAATAGTTGGCAGAGTGTCATTCAGGGGTGATATCCCATGCAAACTGGAACTGGCTTGGATGGTAAATAAAATGAGGAATAGATTATCAATCTTGTATCGGTACTAAAGGGCCACGTATATTTTTAATATTTTATTTAAAAATAGAAATGGTTCAAAGATTAAAAACAAAACGAATCCCATTTCCTGACATTTTAATTCACTGTATATTTCTTACCTGGTCTGATCTCTGTAGGATTTTCCTCCTCCTTACACTGCACAGTAAATATCTCCTCTCCTTGCTCCTCCTGTGATACAAGATCAGATGGGTCAGATACATAATAAGGATGCTGCGGCATGTGCCAGTAACTCACTCTGAATACATAAAATATAAGTTATGTAAAAATAAAAAATAACTGTGGTTCTTTGAAGACTCACAAAAAAAAATAAAAAAAATAATGTCTAGTTATGAAGCTCTTAGAATAATTAGTTAGGTTAGTGTGTACTTTACAATTAGCAGAGACAGCTCCTACTGGTTCTGCTAAGAGATTCACACTGACACAAACACCATATACCTCTATATGTCATTTGGCATTTGCTTTTAAAGGTGTCCAAAATGCATCTTCCAAGTATTAATGCATATTAATGTGATTTCAAAGTGCATGTTTTACATTTTGCATTGCTTAACCCTTCGCAACAATGGACGTGTCAGGCACGTTGCTCCCTGCGGTGAATCAAGCGGTTTTCGCGATCGCTGATCGCGAAAACCGCTTTAACGGTGCTGGTCTATTGCCTCAATGTCGAGGCAATAGCCAGCACCGAAATGTCTTTTCTGGGGCACCCACGATCGCCCCACGGAGCGATTGTGGGAGCCATACTGAAGGAGCAGCATACTGCTCCGTCAATGTGGCTATGCCCTCTGGCGGTCTGAGCTTCGGAAGTGAAAGTAACTTCGCTTGCGTTGCTCTGAATATGCTACTTGACTGCCCCTGGTGGTAGTTAAGCAGCATAGCAATGTCAAAAAATAAAAATAAATATTTAATTAACTAAAAACTGGTTATATAGTTAGATTAGCCTATAGGGTTAAAATTAAATAATTTTTAGCATAAGTGATAGGGTTAAAATGAAATTAAAATATATTAAGGGATAGCATAAGGGTTAGAGTTGGGGTTAAATTTAGTGTTAGGGTTAAATTTTGGGTTTGCGTTGGGGTCAAAAGATCAATAAATCTTGACCCCTTTTCCCATGCTTTATTTTCTTTAAACTCCGCCTATTAATGTATACTTTGTCTTTCTTTACTACCGTGTGGAAATTGCTGGCTATGTTTCCTTTTGTTTGTTTGGGAAGCAGCAAGGTCACCATGCTCCAATTTTGCGGACATTTGACCATTTTGGGATGGATTAACCTCAGGGTTTAAATCCAGACCCACATCTATGGTCTTATTCCCTAAGCCTTAAAGTTTACAGAGATCCGGAGAGTTATTATTTACAAATATTTTTCTTGTCCTGATTCTACGTGTGGACGCCAGTAACATATATACCTGTTTATGCACTACGGTTCCCTGCGAAATACTACACCATCGCTGATACTAAAATGTTCATGTTTATAGCATATAAAACGAAAAAAGAGAGTCTAGGTTTATTTTTCTGAGTGACGGGCTGTATTATTCTATGTTTTGCTTTGCCTTAATTGGATTTCAATATGTGTCGCAGTCAGTTGCTGTATAATTTTTCCTGTCAGACTCGATAAATACTGATTTAAAAAAAAGATCAATATAGGAAAAAACACTATTTTGGGTTTTTGCCCCATAACTCGAAAAATATGGAAACATGCATATTTCTGAACTCGGGACAACATTTAGAAACTATTTAGACGGGGTCTTTTTTAATGATTGTATTTGTGTAAATTATATTTTAGGTCAAAGTTAGAAAAAGTGTTTTTTTTTAAATTTTTCATCATATTTTATAATTTTTTTTGTAGTAAATTATAAGATATGATGAACATAATGATATCTAATGAAAGCCCTTCTTATGACGATAAAAACAACATATAATTTGTGTGGGTACAGTATGTGAGAAAGAAGAACATAATATATTCCTGTTTTTTTAAGTGGAATAACCTTTCATAAACATGCATATAGATAGACTACCACAATATATATATATAAATATGTGTATTAACAATGTATATTTTATTCTCTCATTTTCCATTGAAATATGCAAATATTGCATAATGATTAGTGTTGAGCAAACCCGAACCGCACTGTTTGGGTTCGTACCGAACATTACGGTTTTTGGACCCCGGACCCGAACACGGACATTCCACTGTATAAGAATTTCTTATGAATGGGGACTCTATTTCGGTTTATAGAAAGCCAATAGCATTACATGTATTCCATAAACCGAAAGTCTATAAACCGAAAGACATTCGGTTTATAGACTTTCGATTTATGTAATACATGTAATGCTATTGCTATTCTATAAACCGAAATAGAGTCCCCATTCATAAGAATAGGTCAATTGACCTATTCGTATGAATGGGGACACTCACCCACATTTTACTTCATTTTGCAGCCCTCTTGCCCTTTCCAGGACTTTTTTAGAGGCATTTTAGTGGCCAAAAGTTTGTGTCCCCATTGACTTCAATAGGGTTCGGGTTCGGGGTCAAGTTCGAGCATGGACCCGGACATTTTTTCGAAGTTCGGCCGAACCTGCCGAACCCGAACATCAAGGTGTCTGTTCAACTCAAATAATGAGTATCATTTATTGAAGAGAACTGTACCATGCTGTTTTTCATATTTAATAATCACCTCCGAAACTAGTGGATTACAAAGAATGTGGAAGAAAGGACAATGAAATACACAAATATGAATACATACAAGCTTTTGGAAGAAGAACCATAGAGTATTATGAATGATAGACGCTTTGGACTACAAAAACTACAAGAAGTCGCGCCGGAAGTGACGTGGCGGGGTCGCACCGGAAGTGACGCGGAGCTACGCACAGACGATTTTCATCATTCCAATCACTCTACATGTATATATATTGTGTTCTCATGCCCCACAAACATTGCCCAGCTCTGAGGAAGCCCATTTAAGGGTGAGACGCGTTAGCTGAGCTTGGCACTCTCTATCTGGGGTCTGAGAAATTTTCTATTGCCTGCAGATTTCGTTGAGGATCGTTTTCATGTTTACCAGTGTAAGATATTTTTGTACTTTATTTGTGTTATGCTTACCATAATATCCTTTTATTTGTTTGGAGATTATTAGGTATTATATCAATGAGGATATGAAAACTGCATCTATTCTGTATGACCAATATGTGAGTCATTTTTTTCCATAATTTCATCTGTCACATTTCAATGTATTTTGCTAATCTGCACTTCATACAGTAGATCTCTCTGTCACATTGCAATGTATTTTGCTAATCTGCACTTTATACAGTAGATCTCTCTGTCACATTGCAATGCATTTTGCTAATCTGCACTTTACACAGTAGATCTCTCTGTCACATTGCAATGTATTTTGCTAATCTGCACTTTACACAGTAGATCTCTCTGTCACATTGCAATGTATTTTGCTAATCTGCACTTTACACAGTAGATCTCTCTGTCACATTGCAATGTATTTTGCTAATCTGCACTTTATACAGTAGATCTCTCTGTCACATTACAATATATTTTGCCACTTTGCACCTTAAATAGCACTTTAGCACACTGTCACTTTTTGTTTGTCATTTATTGTTATTATATTTTGGGCACTAGGGGTAGTTGCCAGACAGTTTGCAGCTTGTGCACAATAGGATAAGCGCCAGTTTACCTCTACACTATCTTTTTTGCAGATAATTTAATTGTTATAATGTATTCTTTACATTCACAGTTCTCTAAGCAAAATGATAAGCTCAGTGTCTTTTTGACAGACACAGTGACCTCCATATACCAGAGACTGAGCCAATGATTCCCAATAATGCAGTTTATTTACCTGATAATCCCGTAGGAATACATTTTCTTCCTTTATCCAATCCTGTGAGTGATGAAGGGTGTGATCTCTCTCTGTATTGGATCTACTATCAGATCCAACTGGAAGAAACCAACACTTAGTGACAGCAGACATTGCAGATATATAGAGGCCGTGTATATCACTGCCCTGCACAGTGTGTGAGAGGGTGTGGGTGTCACTGCACAGTGTGAGTATCAGTGTGTGAGAGGGTGTGAGTGTCACTGCACAGTGTGAGTATCAGTGTGTTAGAGGGTGTGGGTGTCACTGCACAGTGTGAGTATCAGTGTGTGTGAGGGTGTGGGTGTCACTGCACAGTGTGAGTATCAGTGTGTGAGAGGGCTTGGGTGTCACTGCACAGTGTGAGTATCGGTGTGTTAGAGGGTGTGGGCGTCACTGTACAGTGTGACAATCAGTGTGTGTGAGGGTGTGGGTGTCACTGCCCAGTGTGAGTATCAGTGTGTGAGAGGGCTTGGGTGTCACTGCACAGTGTGAGTATCAGTGTGTGAGTATCAGAGTGTGAGAGGGTGTGGGTGTCACTGCACAGGGTGAGTATCAGCGTGTGAGAGGGTGTGGGTGTCACTGCACAGGGTGAGTATTAGTGTGTGAGAGGGTGTGGGTGTCACTGTACAGTGTGACTATCAGTGTGTGTGAGGGTGTGGGTGTCACTGCACAGTGTGAGTATCAGTGTGTGAGAGGGTGTGGGTGTCACTGCACAGTGTGAGTATCAGTGTGTGAGAGGGTGTGGGTGTCAAAGCACAGTGTGAGTATCAGCGTGTGAGAGGGTGTGGGTGTCACTGCACAGGGTGAGTATTAGTGTGTGAGAGGGTGTGGGTGTCACTGCACAGTGTGAGTATCAGTGTGTGAGAGGGTGTGGGTGTCACTGCACAGTGTGAGTATCAGAGTGTGAGTATCAGTGTGTTATAGGGTGTGGGTGTCACTGCACAGTGTGAGTATCAGTGTGTTAGAGGGTGTGGGTGTCACTGCACAGTGTGACTATCAGTGTGTGAGAGGGCGTGGGTGTCACTGCACAGTGTGAGTATCAGTGTGTGAGAGGGTGTGGGTGTCACTGCACAGTGTGAATATCAGTGTGGGAGAGGGCGTGGGTGTCACTGCACAGTGTGAGTATCAGTGTGTTAGAGGGTGTCACTGCACAGTGTGTGTAACATATTAACATACACTGTGTATCAATGGATTAGCACCGGGTGGATATTACTGGGAGATACACAGTGTGTGTAACATTAATATACACTGTGTATCAATGGATTAGCACAGGGTGGATATTACTGGGAGATACAAAGTGTGTGTAACATATTAATATACACTGTATCAATGGATTAGAACAGGGTGGATATTACCGGGAGATACACAGCGTGTGTAACATATTAATATACACTGTGTATTAATGGATTAGCACAGGGTGGATATTACTGGGAGATACACAGTGTGTGTAACATATTAATATACACAGTGTATCAATGGATTAGTACAGGGTGGATATTACTGGGAGATACACAGTGTGTGTAACATATTAATATACACTGTGTATCAATGGATTAGCACAGGGTGGATATTACTGGGAGATACACAGCGTGTGTAACATATTAATATACACAGTGTATTAATGGATTAGCACAGGGTGGATATTACTGGGAGATACACAGCGTGTGTAACATATTAATATACACTTTGTATTAATGGATTAGCACCGGGTGGATATTACTGGGAGATACACAGTGTGTGTAACATATTAATATACACTGTATCAATGGATTAGCACAGGGTGGATATCACCGGGAGATACACAGCGTGTGTAACATATTAATATACACTGTGTATTAATGGATTAGCACAGGGTGGATATTACTGGGAGATACACAGTGTGTGTAACATATTAATATACACTGTGTATCAATGGATTAGTACAGGGTGGATATTACTAGGAGAAACACAGTGTGTGTAACATATTAATATACACAGTGTATTAATGGATTAGCACAGGGTGTATATTACTGGGAGATACACAGCGTGTGTAACATATTAATATACACTGTGTATTAATGGATTAGCACAGGGTGGATATTACTGGGAGATACACAGTGTGTGTAACATATTAATATACACTGTGTATCAATGGATTAGCACCGGGTGGATATTACTGGGAGATACACAGCATGTGTAACATATTAATATACACTGTATCAATGGATTAGCACAGGGTGGATATTACTGGGAGATACACAGTGTGTGTGTAACATATTAATATACACTGTGTATTAATGGATTAGCACAGGGTGAATATTACTGGGAGATACACAGTGTGTGTAACATATTTATATACACTGTGTATCAATGGATTAGCACAGGGTGGATATTACTGGGAGATACACAGCGTGTGTAACATATTAATATACACTGTATCAATGGATTAGCACAGGGTGGATATTACTGGGAGATACACAGTGTGTGTGTAACATATTAATATACACTGTGTATTAATGGATTAGCACAGGGTGGATATTACTGGGAGATTCACAGTGTGTGTAACATATTAATATACACTGTATCAATGGATTAGCACAGGGTGGATATTACCGGGAGATACACAGCGTGTGTAACCTATTAATATACACTGTGTATCAATGGATTAGCACAGGGTGGATATTACTGGGAGATACACAGTGTGTGTAACATATTAATATACACTGTGTATTAATGGATTAGTACAGGGTGGATATTACTGGGAGATACACAGTGTGTGTAACATATTAATATACACTGTGTATCAATGGATTAGCACAGGGTGGATATTACTAGGAGATACACAGTGTGTGTAACATATTAATATACACTGTGTATCAATGGATTAGCACAGGGTGGATATTACTAGGAGATACACAGTGTGTGTGTAACATATTAATATACACTGTGTATTAATGGATTAGCACAGGGTGAATATTACTGGGAGATACACAGTGTGTGTAACATATTAATATACACTGTGTATCAATGGATTAGCACCGGGTGGATATTACTGGGAGATACACAGCGTGTGTAACATATTAATATACACTGTGTATCAATGGATTAGCACAGGGTGAATATTACTGGGAGATACACACTGTATGTAACATATTAATATACACTGAGTATCAATGGATTAGCACAGGGTGGATATTACTGGGAGATACACAGCGTGTGTAACATATTAATATACACTGTGTATCAATGGATTAGCACCGGGTGGATATTACTGGGAGATACACAGCATGTGTAACATATTAATATACACTGTGTATCAATGGATTAGCACAGGGTGGATATTACTGGGAGATACACAGCGCGTGTAACATATTAATATACACTGTGTATTAATGGATTAGCACCGGGTGGATATTACTGGGAGATACACAGCGTGTGTAACATATTAATATACACTGTGTATCAATGGATTAGCACAGGGTGGATATTACTGGGAGATACACAGCGTGTGTAACATATTAATATACACTGTGTATCAATGGATTAGCACAGGGTGGATATTACTGGGAGATACACAGCGTGCGTAACATATTAATATACACTGTGTATCAATGGATTAGCACCGGGTGGATATTACTGGGAGATACACAGCATGTGTAACATATTAATATACACTGTGTATCAATGGATTAGCACAGGGTGGATATTACTGGGAGATACACAGCGCGTGTATCATATTAATATACACTGTGTATTAATGGATTAGCACCGGGTGGATATTACTGGGAGATACACAGCGTGTGTAACATATTAATATACACTGTGTATCAATGGATTAGCACAGGGTGGATATTACTGGAAGATACACAGCGTGCGTAACATATTAATATACACTGTGTATCAATGGATTAGCACCGGGTGGATATTACTGGAGATACACAGCGTGTGTAACATATTAATATACACTGTGTATCAATGGATTAGCACAGGGTGGATATTACTGGGAGATACACAGCGTGTGTAACATATTAATATACACTGTGTATCAATGGATTAGCACAGGGTGGATATTACTGGGAGATACACAGCGTGTGTAACATATTAATATACACAGTGTATCAATGGATCAGTACAGGGTGGATATTACTGGGAGATACACAGCGTGTGTAACATATTAATATACACTGTGTATCAATGGATTAGCACCGGGTGGATATTACTGGGAGATACACAGTGTGTGAGACGCTCATCCGAGGGATGGTTCACACTCAGGATCAGCTTATGAGTTTCTATCGTTGAGTCAAGTCTGATGGCACTTACTGCTCCAGAGTGGCTACCATCTCACAGGACAGGCTATTTGGGTCTTTTGGGTAGAGCTTCTCACATACTTTTCTGAGGACGGCTTTAATTCACTGTATATGTCTTACCTGGACTGATCTCTGTAGGATTTTCCTCCTCCTTACACTGCATGGGAAATATCTCCTCTCCTTGCTCCTCCTGTGATACAAGATCAGACTGGAAATTACTAATTAATTACACAGTGCATCTCTACAAAAGTAATACAGTTACTAGACATATAATAATGCAGTTACCAGACATATAATAATAATAATCCAGTTACCAGATATATAATAATAATAATACAGTTACCAGACATATAATAATAATTGCCATTAGTCACAGGTATTTGGCATAAAACAGAATTCTTTCATACACAAGACAGACGTCCAATGATTTGGTTCTGAATCCCATAAAGCGGCCATTGTAACAGGTGCAGTTTGGTACCTGATAATCCTGTGTGATGCTGTTATCTTGCTCCATACAGCCCTGTTTATAATGACTGTTGGGACATATTCCTGATGTATCACTGTTACTTGGTCCATCTGTAGGAAATGATCACAGAGTCAGTAACGTTACATACAGCAGGGGTTGTACATAGAGGTGTAAACTCCCACTAAGCTGTGGTGTACTGAGCACATATAATAGCTGTTTATCATTCCAAATCCCACAATGCATTACACACGGATTGCGATTGTGCTCACCCTACTGTGTGTTACTCATTCTAAACAACAGTCGTTAGTAAAAGTCAACATGGTTTTGTGAAAGACAGGTCTTATCAAACAAACTTAATAACATTCTATGGAGAAGTCAGTACAAATATAAATCTAGGTGAGGTAGTTGATGTGATCTATTTGGGCTTTGCTCAAGCATTTTATACATTTCCACACAAAAGGTTCCTCTACAAACTGAGATAAATAGGATTGGGGGCAAATGTATGTATTTGGACTGAAAATTGGCTAAAAGATAGAACGCAGAGGGTTGTTGTAAATGGAAAATCTTCAAATTGGACCAGGGTATTAGGCGGAGTACCTCAGGGGTCTGTTTTGGGTCCTCTTCTTTTTCATTTGTTTTTTAATGATCTCCCACATTGTGCAGAGAGCCATGTTGCAGTGTTTGCTGATGACACTAAATGAATGAGGTAATACAGACTGTTTGTTCTTTACAGGAATATTTGGACAGAGTGGGGGACTGGGCAATAATGTGGCAAATGAGGTTTAATAAAGATAATTTAAATGTATGCATTGTGGGAAAAAGAATAAGAAAGCAATATATACTTTAAATGGTATTTCCCTGGGAAAAACTACTAATGAAAAGGATTTAGGGATAATTCTAGATAACAAACTTGGCAACAGTGCCCAATGCCAGTCAGCAGCTGCAAGGGCCAAGAAGATATTGGCATGTATAAAAAGAGATATAGATTCACGGGAGGAAGATATCATCTTGCCTCTTTACAAATCAATGGTAAGACCTCACCTTGAATATGCAGTACAATTCTGGGCACCAGTCCTTAAAAAGGATATTAAGAAGCTAGAGAAAGTGCAAAGGAGAGCTATAAAATAAAGTATGAGTGTGTGTGTGTATAAGCATGTGTGAGAATGCGGTGTTGGCACTTTGTGGTCTGCAAATTTGTGTCAACACAAAAATTGGGCACTCGGGACCAAAAACGTTCGACATCACTGTCCTAGGAGGCAAAATTCGAAAATGGCTTCCTTAGGGGCTTTTGCCTTCTTTTGGATCAAAAGATGGAATGATAGGTAGAAGGGTGGAACTTGCTCCTGAATATATTCAGAGGTGTCAATTTCTAAGGAATGTGGCAAACTCAAGAGTGTAAATTAACTGCTATCAGGTCACATTCAATGTCTGTGTATATTATGTGGGTGATTTAAAGAATGAGTGGCAGGTTTCCGGGCATGTGATCACGGTGATTGATGTTTCAGTCCCACACAGGGGACTTTTATCAAGGCCGTGACTAAAAGAGCATGTTACTAAAATGTACATTCCAGGAATGTATTGTCAGCCTCACAATCAATGTTAAGCCCCACCGCTGGGTATTTCTAATGTTTAAAATATAGGCGCCTCTGTGATTGGTCGCTCAGACCAAGTTCCCATCCCACATATGGAGTGGAATGTAGCTCCTCTTTCTATTGGTCGCTCCATCCACTCCCCCATATCCATATATGGGCAGTCCGTAGCTCTCATTTACACTGGCTGCGGAGTTAACGGGCGGTAGCAGGCTTCTGACTATTCACCCTGTTCGGCATTGGTTGCTACTATTCCATGTTGTATTCTGATTGGTGCCTTCTGTTTTAGGCACCGAATTCAATTAGAGATTGTATTGTTTAAGTTTTACACTGTTTAAGTGTTTTTGTTTCATTATATTTATCAAGATTGTTTTCTGTATAAATATACTGCAAATCTGCCAAATAAACAGAAGTACTCTGTTGAACCTAATAAGTTCAGTCTAGTCCATTATTTTTGGGAGAAATTATCAGGGCTACAAGAGACCGATTGTAGTGACTTATTTCTGATTCCTGAGTGAGTTATCTGGTGACCTGGTTCCTTCCATTCCACGCACATTATCTGCGTAACATGCAAATATCTTTCTGGCACCATGAAAACCTTACAAAGTTACACATACTGTTTATGTTCCACTTACACAAGAATGTGTACGGCATATATTCTGTGTACAAATACAGTCTATGCAATACTGATATTTGATAATGCACATTTTAAAAAAATGTCCTGTTACCCAGTGAGCGGAGAGGTTGGGGATTGTCTGTCACCCCTTCCTTGTAATGCTCCTGCTCTTCTTCCAGACAGTCTTGTCTCTCCATGGTGAAGCGGACGGTTATATCCTCACTCCTTACAGGAAGCTGAAACACATAACTATACAGTCATGATCCAGACGTTTCCATGTGTTTCTCTCTCACACTGTATAAGGTCCACCCTAGCAGGTCTCACCTCACCGCTCAGGAGATGAAGGAGCTTGTTGGTGGGTTCTAGGATCTTCCCATCATTGTTCCGTTCATTTACCAGGGAGTCGGGAGGAGGATCCACAATGGGGTTCTGGGTCCTACAGAATCTGTCAGATGCAGAGGGACTGCTGCAATCATCCCCTCCCTGCTTCCTCACAACCACATAATCCTACAAATGGAGACAGCCGGAGATATTACTGGACAGACACACAATGTGAACACATGAGGAAACAGGAGTTTCTCTATTGTTTTGGAGAGTTTCAGGGCTGGTTAAACTATAGGCCTCCGGCTTTTATTGTAATGCTTTTACTGAAGATCATATTGTTTTGCATTTTATTGTAAACTGATTTATTGGGATTTTTGCACCATGAAAACTGGACTGGTTGTTAGATGATGTTGTTGACTCTTTCTGACCAATAATGACCTTCTATTGCCCCAGAACCTGCATATCCCCAGACCTCTCTCCTTTCCCTGGGCTCCTGTCACATTGCATGCAGCCCTGAACACTGCTTATCTATAGATCTTATTTGCAGCAGTCAAAGTGCCTGAGACAAGTAGGAAAATGTAACACACAAGTGAAATAAAACATTCTACTTTGTCTAGTAACTTTTCCCTCCTGACTAGTATTTCTTTCCCAAATGGATGGCACTGTGTTAATTACCCCTCACCTCTCCAGTCAGGACATAGATGATCTCCAAGGTGAGATTCAGGATCTTCTCAGTCATGGGATTTTTGATCATCATTGTGGAGTGATGTAGGGATCCTGACAATCTGCTCTGTATCACATGTACAAATTCAAAGAAAATATTAGCAGTTGTGGTGAGAGGGGCACTGTGTGATACTGGGGGAGCAGGATAAGGAGAGTTAAGTAGTGAGTAGGAAACTGGGGTGATTGTGGGGAGGGATCACATACAAGGTGAGTATTATTAGTGGTTAGTGTTAGTATTAGGGTTCGGGTGGTGTCACGAACCTCCGTGACTCGGGGAGCCAGCCGGCAAAATCAATGGGTGGCTGAGCGACGGGCTCCATGGCTCAGCCAGCCATTGATTTATTTAAAACTCCCGCGACCCGGCCCAACGTCGCTCGAATGGAGATTGGCTGGTGAGTTAAAGGGCCGAGTAGCTCTCCCTCCTATTGGTCCAAGCCCTGAAATAGGGAACCGAAAGGTATCAGAGAGGTGAGGTGAAATAGAATAAAGGAACAGTGATTTAGCCCCCTTCGGGACAAGTGTTGTTCCCCGGCGGCCAAGCACCCTCGTTGGCCAGACACAACAAAGGTTAAGTCTGGTCGTCTGGGACTTTCACCCACCCTCGGCTTCTTTGAGGCTCTGCTCCAGACTGTCAGCACGGATCCTATTGGTCACTCTGGTTAAAGGGGAAAATAGTAGGTGCCCATTTTATTGTATTAGTCATTGTATTAAAGTTATATCTGTTATGAGTGTATTGTTCAATCATCTGTTATCAAGATGTTTTACTGTATAAATGTGCTGTCTTGTCTATAATATATTGTTCTTGCTGTGAAATCCTTGGTAGCAGTGTCTACTTCTGAGAATTACTACAAATCACATATTATTGAGGTTGTTGACCAAGGAGCTGACAATCGATATCAAAAGATTGAGGGCTGAGGAGATATTGGAACCCTAAAACAAGACTTAAACATCTGGCTACAGAGCCATCTCATTATAGGGGGGTTAGTGTTACTATTAGGGGTATTATTACTTGGGTTTGGGGGGTTAGTATTAGGATTCTGGTTGGGTTAGTGTTAATATTAGGGGTATTAATGTTTGGGTTCAGAGGGTTAGAATTAGGGTTCAGGGGGTTAGTATTGGGGGTTTGGGATAACTGTTAGGAGAGGTTTAATTTATTATGGATGTTTACTGTGTTTGTAAGCTTTGACAGTTGCCTTTCACCACTGACAGTTCAGCGTTCAAACGGGACACTGGGGGGATAGTGGGGATGGGGGTGAGAGGGACACTGGGGGGATAGTGGGGATGGGGGTGAGAGGGATAATGGGGGGATAGTGGGGATGGGGGTGAGAGGGATAATGGGGGGATAGTGGTGAGATGGATAATGGGGGATAGTGGGAATGGTGGTGAGAGGGACACTGGGGGGATAGTGGGGATGGGGGTGAGAGGGATAATTGGAGGATAGTGGGGATGGTGGTGGTGAGAGGGACACTGGAAGGATAGTGGGGATGGTGGTGAGAGGGACACTGGGAGGATAGTGGGGATGGTGGTGGTGGTGAGGGGGACACTGGGAGGATAGTGGGGATGGTGGTGGTGGTGAGGGGGACACTGGGGGGATAGTGGGGATGGTGGTGAGGGGGACACTACCGGCTCTTTGGGGTTCAGCTCCACTCCCTTTGAGGCCAATCAGCAGTACCGATTGGGTGATATCACGTGGAGCCCTGAGGTAGAAACTAGAAATTTTGACAGAACTGTGGTGAATGTAATCTCAAGTCCCGTCTCTCACTACTAGAGCTCTAAACACACAAAACATTTTGTTTCATGATATGTCTGCACCGCGGCCATTTTGTTGTAGACCAAATTGCACTGACTCTGGCAGACATGGATCCAACACAATGGCGCTTCTCATGTAGACAAAAATGCGAGGGCGCAGGTAATTCTTTGTTTTCCTTCCTGTGTTTATGTCTGTGCCTTTATGGAAACGTCATCACCCTGCGCCCAGACCCATCTTCCAGTCAGTGTGTGCCCAGCACTGTGACATGTTCAATCTGTTTCTAATGTAAAGCAGAATACAAATCACTGGTGCAAAGCTAAAGCAATAGATATAATGTATTGAGAAGTATCACACAGTGTGTCTGCTTTTCTGTCAGCTCCTATTTATGTTGTGTAAGCTGGAGGGTGAGGAGATCTCACCTTTGATAGGATGTAGGGAATAACAAATAATGAATAATTATCTATTAATTATATTAGCAGAATCGCATGAAAATGCATACATGAGGAGGAAAATGTGATGTCTCATTACTGTGACATTAATGGGAAATGTGTAACTGGCATCTCAAGCCACACGGTGATGTCTAGGTTTGCCACCCAGAAAAAAAAATGGCTTGCTGTCAATGTCTATGGGGGCAACACAATGTATTAGATGCAAGGTAGCGGTTGACAGAGACCCTTTAACTGATGCAGCTTAAAAATCTATTGCATAGTTGCCAACATCGGCCATATTTCCATAGCTCTATATATATTGGACAGTGCTTGAATCTTATCGCCTCAGATAAAAGTGGAGAGTGCTGGCTCTATAGAGAGAGGTGTCACTGTCAGACAGCTTAGCTCCACAATGGGAGTTCCCCACTTACTCCTCCAATTAACTGGGTCTAGGAATACATTGGACCCATATATTGTAATGACCAAAGTTGGCTCTTCCTCCAGGATGTACTCCCAGGCTGCAGACCAAATAGGAATTAACATACAATGAGTAAACATAGTTACACAGCACACAATAAGACACATAATAAACACAACATAATCAGTTTAACAGAAGGACATATAATGGGAAATCCTGCCTCACACCTTTCAGGATACAAAGGTGTCAAGTTCAGCTACAGACAATAGCTTGGCTGTCATCCTGAGTGAGCTTGTCCTGGGCACCCTGTGTTAGAAGTCCAGGTGCACTGAAGACAGGGTGCTGCTGGTGCCCCCAATGTGTGTACCCCCAAACCTAGTACATACACAGACAGGATCCATACTGGTAAAAGGCTGGCTATAAGCCGTCTCCAGAAGCCTAGAGCATGGAGGCTTCCGTGACATGCATAACTTTACATTTGTCTATATTGAACCTCATGTGCCTCTTGCTTGCCCAGTCCCCCACTTTGTCTAAATCTACCGGCAACAGAATAAGGTTAATCTGTATTACCCTACCTAACTGTGTATCATCAGCAAACACTGAGACATGGCTCTCAACCAGTGGTGTATCTTGGTTTTGTGCTGCCCTAGGCAGACAAAATTTGGGCACCCCCACCCCCCTACCCACGATGCACACCTACGACATGCCCCATCACCCCATTTGCACGCCTTCATCACCCCATTACATACACATTGCCAATATTATTTGCCATTAATATTCCCCAACCAATTTGCCCAATAATAGGCCAGTATCATTTGCCATTAATATGCCCCAGCCAATTTGCCCAATAATATGCCAGTATTATTTGCCATTAATAAGTCACAGCCAGTTTGCCCAATAATATGTGTAAGGAAACCAAGTGTATTTAACCTCAATCGGTAGTTTCCTCCCGAACCACCAGAGCCTAGTTAACATAGCCCTCCGTTCGGTAGTTATGGTAGACGAATCCCCGTGTAATTTCGAAAGTGTCCCTGGATAATTCCCTCAGTAGACACACGAACTCTCCAAAAAAACATACGTAGTCAAAAGAAGGGAACAAAGATGAACTGAAGATTTATTGACAGGCAATCTTGAAACGGAGCTGCAAAATTATATCCCCAGTCCACACGAACCCCAGAACAGGGAGTCAACTGACAATTTTTAAATCTCTTTCAAAGAGTCAACTGCCAACATGGAACAAGGGAATACAAACTGTCACCCCAACGCCAAACAGGGGAATTCCTTCACACTGCTCCCCTATATGTCCATAGGTCGGCATACCCGCCAAGACCCTGACGGGTTGGCTTGGGGATGTCCGAGGAAAGAAAAAAAAAGAAGAAAGGTCTAAGTTAAGTTAAACATCCAGTTCCATTTGGCGGGACAAACCGTCTGCATTACCATTTTGTTTAGAGTAGTCGGGTGCTGCCAACACAGGAGCCTCACTCAATGCTGCTTTCAGTTTCTGGAAGGCTGCCGCGCACTCTGAGGTCCAGGTAACCTGTTTGGAAAGGGCCTTTTTGGTGAGGTCAGTGAGGGGTTTGGCCAGGGCGCTATAGTCGGGGACGAATTTCCGGTAATAGCCGGCTGTTCCTAAGAAGGCTAAGACCTGGTCAATACTACAGGGCGAGGGGTCTAGCAGATTGGGGAGGGGGAGCCCCTCACTATCTTCAGAAGAGGGGGCGCATACGGCGCCGACATCTTCCGTTCGCTCGTAGTAGGGCTTTAACATGTTTACATGAAAGACTTTGGTCAGTCTTTCATCCGAACATTTACTTACAATATAGGTGGTATCACTTATTCGCTCCACCACCTTAAAAGGTCCCTGCCATGCTGCCTGGAGCTTATCCTTCTTGGCGGGTCTCAGGGCTAGCACCTTTTGGCCTAAGTCTAAGACTCTGTCTCGGGCACCCCTGTCGTAGCACTTCTTTTGACAGTCCCGAGCCGCCTGCAGATTCTCCCGAACTGATTCGGTGAGAGTCCGCAGCCGGTCGCGGAACTCCAGTACGTACTGTACGATAGGGATCCCCCCATTATCTGTGTTGCCCTCCCAGTGCTCCCGTACGAGATCCAGGGGGCCCCGAACTTTTCTCCCGAACAGGAGTTCGAAGGGGGAGAACCCTGTGGATGCCTGGGGCACCTCACGATAGGCAAACAGAAGATGGGGAAGATACTTCTCCCAGTTCTTGCAGGACTCTGCAAACGTCTTTAGCATTTGCTTGAGCGTGCCATTAAAACGTTCACAGAGACCGTTGGTCTGAGGGTGATATGGAGCGCTAAATAGGGCTTTCACTCCACAGCTCTGCCACAGCTGTTGTGTCAGGAGAGCTGTGAATTGAGTCCCTCTGTCGGATAGGATCTCCTGGGGAAAACCTACCCGGGAAAATATTTTGACCAGGGCCTCGGCTACGGTTTCGGCCTCTATATTGGGGAGAGCCACGGCTTCGGGGTACCGAGTGGCATAGTCCACGACGGTAAGTATAAACTTTTTACCCGACTGACTGGGTCGACTGAGGGGTCCTATTAAATCCACCGCTACCCGGTGAAATGGCTCCTCTATGATGGGTAGCGGGTGGAGCTTCGCTTTCTGGTGGTCACCCCGTTTCCCTATTTTCTGGCACACGTCACAGGTCCTGCAGTAGTATTTAAGGTCTTGAGTGACCCTGGGCCAGAAGAAGGTTTGGGTCAGTCGGTCTCTAGTTTTCTTCACCCCTAAATGTCCGGCTAAGGGAATATCGTGGCTGAGTCTTAATAACTCTGCCCGGAATTTGCGGGGTACTACTAGCTGCCTCTTAGTAACCTGGGCGGTCCCGTGTCCTGCCCCATCTGTCACCCTATACAACAGTCCCTTGTGCCACTCAAACCTTTCGTGTGGGTTGTCGCCCCTATTATTCCCTACCGCTTTTCTATACCCTTCCAGTGTGGGGTCCGTCCTCTGTTCCTGCTCAAACCCCTGGGGAGTATCCCAGAACGGGGAAGGGGGGTCAGGTAAAGGGGGTATTTCAACTCCTACCTGGGTCTCCTCAGAGTGCGGCGGTGCTTCCAGTCTGGCTTGAGCTCGGGTGGTAACTGGGTAGGCTTCGGACGCAGGATCTCGGGCTAGTTGGGAAGTTAAACAGCCCAAATCATTCCCCAACAGTACTTCGGCTGGTAGTTCCTGCATAATGCCAACCTCCAATTGTTTAGATCCCGAGCCCCAATCCACAAGGACTTTAGCTGTGGGTAGTTTGTGAATGGCACCCCCGGCTACCCTTACTGCCACAGTGCGGCCCGTGTGAGCTTGGGCCTTGACAGTGTGGGGTTGAACCATAGTTAACGTGGCCCCAGAATCTCTTAAAGCGCGGGCCCCCACCCCATCTACTGTAATCCACTGACGGTGGTGGTCCCGGTTATCGCCTCCTGCTTGCACGGGGTTGACTTCGTGCAACACACTCCATTGTTCCTCGTGGGTAGGGAACACTGGTGTACTCTCCTGCTGTACACAATGAGTAGCGGCCCTGGGTTGGGACTGTGGTGGCGGCCTCTCCCAGCTTCCCCAGGTTTAAACGTGGGCACTGGTTTTTGTAGTGTCCCGGCCGTTTGCAGTAGTGACACACTGCAGGTTGTCGGGGTGCTGCTGTTGCGCTGGGCGGTGGATTACTCAGGGGGGCTCTGGGTGGTGCAGCTGAATACGGCTGCCTAAACGCAGGTCGGCTCACCCCTTGTTCTCGCCTCCGGTTGTCCTGGTATTCGTCTGCTAGTCTTGCAGCCTCCTCCACAGATTTAGGCTTCCTGTCTTTTACCCAGTCCTTAATGTCCTCTGCTGTATGGTTAAAAAATTGTTCTAATAAGATGAGTTGTAAAGCATCCTCCAGAGTGGTTGCTTGGCAGCCCTTCATCCAATTTCGGGCTGCCCTGTGTAGCCGGAATGCCCATTCAGTATGGGTATCCTTCCCTGTTTTCCTCAGTTCCCTGAATTTCTTCCTGTATGCCTCAGAAGTAACTGCATATCTAGCCAACAAAATGTCTTTCATTTTCCAATAATTGTGAATGTCCTCATCAGGTACTGCTCGTGCCGCTTCTGCTGCTCTGCCTGATAACTTGCTGCTCAGTCCTGCGGCCCAATTGGTGGAGTCTAATCCCTCCAGTGCACATTGCCTTTCAAAATCCTGCAGATAACTATCAATCTCCATTTCATTGTCATTAAAGGTTTTAAATGCAGCATAATTTACCTTCTTTGGTAGGTCATTTGTACTTCCCGGGGAGTGCAGCAGATCCCCCTGCAGCAGACTGTCACGGTCATCTCGCTCCTTCTGCGATTGCCTGGCTTGTGCCATGACCTGCAGAACCGCTTCTGTTGCTGGGTTAGGTCCCAATAAACTGAGCATCCATCTGATGTCTTTCTGCATTTCAGTTTCATCCTCACGCTCCATCTCTGTAGTGCTGGATCTGTCGCTCTGTAACAGCTCTGCAATTAACGTGGCTTTTGTTTTGTTGCTTGCTATTACGCCTCGAGCTTCCAATAAATCCTTAAGCGTGGTTCTCTTAAGCTGTCGGTACTGCTGAGCCATTCATTCCTTTGCTTGTTTAAAACGTCCGTTTGGGATTCGTATCCCGCCGCTTGCCACCAATTGTAAGGAAACCAAGTGTATTTAACCTCAATCGGTAGTTTCCTCCCGAACCACCAGAGCCTAGTGAACATAGCCCTCCGTTCGGTAGTTATGGTAGACGAATCCCCGTGTAATTTCGAAAGTGTCCCTGGATAATTCCCTCAGTAGACACACGAACTCTCCAAAAAAACATACGTAGTCAAAAGAAGGGAACAAAGATGAACTGAAGATTTATTGACAGGCAATCTTGAAACGGAGCTGCAAAATTATATCCCCAGTCCACACGAACCCAGAACAGGGAGTCAACTGACAATTTTTAAATCTCTTTCAAAGAGTCAACTGCCAACATGGAACAAGGGAATACAAACTGTCACCCCAACGCCAAACAGGGGAATTCCTTCACAATATGCCAGTATCATTTGCCATTAATATGCCCCAGCCAATTTGCCCAATAATATGCCAGTATTATTTGCCATTAATAAGTCACAGCCAATTTGCCCAATAATATGCCAGTATTTTCCATTTAATCTGCCACTGCCAATTTTCCCAATATTATGCCACTATTATTTGCCATTTAATATGCCCCTGCTAATTTGCCCAATAATATGCCAGTGTTATTTTCCATTTAATATTCCCCAGCCAAGTTGCCCAATAATATGCCAGTATTATTTGCCACTAATATGCCAGTGTTATTTGCCATTTAATATTACCCAGCCAATTTGCCCAATAATATGCCAGTATTATTTGCCATTAATATGCCCCAGCCAATTTGCTCACTAATATGCCAGTGTTATCTGCCATTTAGTATGCCCCAGCCAATTTTCCCAATAATATGCCAGTGTTATCTGGTATTAATATGCCCCAGTAAATTTGCCCAATAATATGCCAGTGTTAATTGCCATTAATATGCCCCAGCCAATTCGCAATGCATCCCCCCCATCTCTCCCAATGCATCCCCCCAGCACTTACCTTTTTCCCTGTTGGCTAGTGGCAGGCAGCATGGAGTCCTCCATGCTGCCTGTTCGGCTTCCCGGCAGTTGTGCCAACAGGTCATGTGACCCGGTGTGCGTATGATGTCAGTGCGCCGGTCACGTGACCTGTCGGCACTTCCGTGTCACACTGCACGAGGAGCTAAACAGGCAGCACGGAGCTTTCTCTGTGCTGCCTGTTCGGCTCCCCGTGCAGCCTGCTGGCAGAGCGATGGTGAGGGGGGATCTTCTGATCTCCTCTCACCTCCGTCTTTGCCAGCAAGCGCGTTTTTTTTTTTTTAAAGGGGCGGCTTTTTTTTTTTTTTTTTTCTCAGTGCTGGGGGGGGGGGGGGGGGGGCGTTGCTGACCCCCAAAATTTGCCGCTCTATCGCGGTAAATACAGCACTGCTCTCAACACAAATTAAAAGGAAGAGGGCTCAAAACAGACCACCAAGGTACTCATTTAATACCCTGGTCCTGTTTAAGGATTTTCCATTTACAACAACTATAAGCATTGTATCTTTTAGCCAATTTTCACTCCTAATACATACATTTGCCCCCAATCCTATTTATCTGTTTGTAGCGTAACCTTTTGTGTGGAACCATACAAAATGTCTTAGCTAATTCTAAATAGATCCCATCAACTGCCACCCCTAGATCTATATTTTTACTGACTTCTTCATAGAATGCTATTAAGTTAGTTAGGTCTCAAAACGATACCCTTCAGTATTCTGTTCATCATTAAACTCAAAGAAAAAACGAGGTGTGGCCATCTTGATCTCTGAAGATCTAAATACCCAGATAAAATATCAAGAAAATGATTCGGAGGGCAGATACGTTCTATTGATAGCTGAAATAAATAATATGACGTACACAATTGTCACAGCATACGCCCCTAATCACTCACCGGTTTCTTTTTTAGCTAGACTATTAAATAAAGTAGAAAAAGTCAAACAAGGGTCAGTAATACTCTTGGGAGATTTTAATTGTATCATGGATCCTCAAATGGATAAAAAATCCATGAGGGCTTTAAAAAATGAAAAATCTATCCTGAACAATAGCAGGAAAATGAGAGCACTAGTGTTAAAATATCAACTTTACGACTCTTGGCGAATATTCCACCCAACGGAATTAGATTTCACATGTTTGTCCAAAACACATCATTCATATTCTAGGATAGACTTGATCCTGGTTAACTTGAATGTAACGCGACAAATTAAAAAAGTGTTAATCCAGGATATCACATGGACAGACCATAGCCCAGTTATTATGGAATTAAAAGGAAGCTATAAAAAACTTAAATCTGACTGGAAACTTAATAACAACCTGTTGAGGACAGAGGTGAACAAGGAATACATTAGACAAGAAGCGAAGCAATTTTTTGAAGAAAACAGAAACAAAGATATCCACGTTATGGTGTACATTTAAGTGCATTATTAGAGGATACCTAATTAAAATAGGAAGTCGAGAAAAAAAAAAAGAGAGAACTCAACCTATCCGACCTATATATTCTTCTCGCAGCACAGAAACAGATCAACAAAACGATACCTACTAGAGACACAACCGAGAAAATTCAAGAACTGGAGACTAAGATCAACGATCAACTGCTCAACAGAACGAACAGAAATCTAGAGCTCCTGAACATCAAATGGTATTATAAGGGAAATAAATCAGACAAGCTCCTCTCCAACAAACTGAAACATAAGAGAACTTCAAAATGTGTAACTAAAATTGTATATAGAGGTGAGACGAATCTCATTCCGGATAAAATTGGCGAAGCTTTTGCCAACTACTACAGAGAATTATACAATCTACCTAAAAATATTTTCAATGAAAATGCTCAAGAATTTTTTAAGGGGAAACAATTCAAAAAAGTCTCACAGGAACAACTGTTAACACTGAACAAATCTATCTCTCTAGAAGAAATTGACAAAACAATAAAAAAAATTAAAAGTCAACAAAGCTCCCGGTCCAGATGGATACGATAATACCTTTTATAAAATCCTAAGAGAAGAAATTAGGGAAGACTTAAAAAATCTATTTAACGATTTCATGACTAAGAGACAAATACCATCCGAAATTCTGAAAGCTAACATTGTCACTATTTTAAAACCAGGCAAAAACCCTGAAGAAGTCACCAGCTACCGCCCCATCTCCCTACTTTATACAGATTCAAAAATATTTGCTGGCATACTGGCAGAGAGAATTAAAAAGGTTATAACGGAGGTGGTCCACCCGGACCAAGTAGGATTTGTTCCAGGCCGGTACTCTATAAACCACATTCGGACAATTATTAATCTCCTAGAAAAATCTCAGAGAGGACAGATCCCCACCCTTGCCCTGTCTCTGGATGCAGAGAAAGCCTTTGATAGGGTGGGGTGGAACTTTCTGGAACACATGCTAGAGGCTTATGGTTTTTCGGGGAACATAAAAGATGCCATTATGGCACTGTACTCAAACCCCTCCGGAAGAATTCTGGGTCCAGGGATAAAATCGGACTGGTTCGAAATTTCAAATGGAACCAGACAGGGCTGCCCCCTGTCACCATTATTGTACGTACTGACACTTGAACCACTAGCAGCAGAGTTAAGAGTCAACCCTAAGATACCAGGATTTCAGAATAAGCAGGAGGAGTTAAAAATAATGCTATATGCTGATGACATCTTGATGCTGGTAAAGAACCCTGGACCAGCTCTAGAAGAATTGCTTGGAACAATAAAAATATATAGTCAGTACTCAAATTACAAGTTAAATTTAGATAAAACAGTTGCATTAACCATTATTATTAATAAAACAGAATTAAAAAATCTTCAACTTCAATACCACTTACTATGGACAACAAAAAACTTCAGATACCTAGGCATTCTCATAACTCCTAAACCCGAGGATATAATTGAGAGCAACCTGCTACCTCTGATAAAAGAAATTAATAGCAAATTAAAAAACTGGAAGAAGGTGGATATCTCATGGATTGGAAAAATAAATGCTGTGAAGTCCTACATAATGCCCAAATTAATGTATATCCTGAGAATGGTCCCGTTAAGTGTTCCATCGAGTTGGCTAAAAATGATTCAAGCATCTTTTACTAAATTTATATGGTCAGGGAAAAAACCAAGGCTTAGCCTGCAACTGTTATCAAAACAAAATAAAGGAGGGGGCTGGGGAGTCCCAGACGTGGCGGATCAATACAAAGCAGCAACGCTATTTCATGCCTTTATTACTCAAAACAGCCATTCCCAAAAAGAAAGTTGGGCCCTCTTGGAACAGCAGCAGAGACAAGACAATCTACACACATTATTCTGGAAGCCCTCAGGTAGGAAACAGTTCACAATCAAGCAAGTAGATAGCCTAGTCCTGAAATACATTCTAAAGGGTTGGCACAACTTTAAAGCAAAGACTGACTTAAGAAATAAAATAATACCACATCTCCCCCTTACTAGTCTAAAAGGATTTTTAGAGGACCTACAACTTGAAGCATAGATAGACGGTGGGATAACCTCCATTAAAGATCTTATTGACCATAATACCATCCTTACATTCCTAAACCTCCAAGAGAGATACAATTTAAATAATAAAGAAATATATCCCTACATCAGAATTAAAACTTTCTTGAAGAAACATCTGGCAATGGCCAACAGCTCCCCAATCACACAGAAAATATCAGAAATGATGAATTTAAGTGACCAGAAAAAATTGATGGCAAAATGTCTAAATCTCATACAAACTAATAGGGAAGAGTACACACCCCCAGCCATTAAAAAATGGGAACAAGACCTCCAAACGAAAATTTCTCCAACAGAGTGGAACGGATCTTTACTAAAGATAAATCAAGCAATACACTGTCTTAACATTATAGAATGTAATACAAAAATGCATGGGGGCATTTCAAATCTGTGCTGGCGCTGTGGTTCCGCCATAGGAGATTACAAACACATATGGTGGGAATTCCCGATAATTCAAAGTCTATGGAGAGAGGTCTTTAATAAAATAAAACACCACCTGAAAACAGAGCTGAAAATGTTGCCGGAGAGTGCTCTCTTGCACCAGAAACTCCCCCGGATTTCAAAATAGGAGGAATGCTTCCTTCACCATATCCTAACTGCAACAAAATTGACGGTAGCGAGGAATTGGAACTCCTCAAAACCTATGGTATGGGAAAATATTCAACACCAACTGGTATACCAACTAAAGATGGAAAGAGGCATTGCATCCCAAATAGGATTCAACAGTAAAAAATATATTATGTGGGATAGATGGGTTAAACAGTTGGTACAACGGTAAACAAAGATGCCCCTACACTAAAGGAAAAAAAAAAAGGGTAGGACAAAATCAGACAAGGGAAAAGGAATCCAGAAGATGGAGGAAAGGGAATGTGTTGGGAAAGAGAACAAAGCAATAAAGAAAGCAAAAATCAAATCAAATTGAGTCCGAAGTAACCTCGTTTACGTATAGTTCGGAAATTATGAAATCCCTTCGACTGATGGCGAACGAGCCGGAGTCGCCTCACTGTTGCACCTGTATGTTAGTTAGTCTGTCGTCCCCTTGTTAGTCATAAGTTAGTCTATTCCCTTGTCTACCCAATATGTCAGTGCCTCGCTCTAACTAAGTTTGACTGGACTGAGGTACGGGAGACCAAACGATACTTCCCTAGAATGCCTCACCAAACCTCGCTTTTCGACACGGCTCCTACATATAGATTGATCAACCCGCCTCTTATTTACCCCCCCTAGTTCCCCCTCCTCTCTCTCCTCTATGCTGAATGTAATGCTAAAATTTAGGGGCTTTTTTTCCCCTTTTTTGGTTTTTCTCCTCCTTTTTTCTTTTCTTAGTTGGTGCTAAACCAGAGGACTAACTAATGAGATAAAGTAGGGATATTGAAACAAGTAGATAAAACGAGAATTTCGGCCTGGCCGAAGGGGGAATATGGAGGAGACATATTTCACTAACTTGGAGCACCGGGATGATCTCAGAGCACGCAAGTTCTAACCAACTAACATGTTTGACGGCGAGGTTCGCAGGATCTGAGTGCAAAAAAAAAAAAAGTTCGTTTGACAAGACCTGTCTTTCACAAATATTTCTAACAATAAACAAGAAAAAGAATCAGATGATGGAGATGATGGAGACAATTCCATAGCATTCATTACTAACTTTAGCTTGGAATTTGATAAAATCTAAAATATTTTACAAAAGAATCTTCCACTTCTTAGAGCTGATAAGAGGTTATACTCAGTTTTCTCTCAGGTGCAGGACATTCGTTTTGTGCCCCGTAGAACAAATTCACTACAAGCTGTTCTCTCGCCTAGCTATGTATCTAACCTCTCTCTCAGAAACAACAGTAAGCAAACGGACACCTGGCTAACAGTCACGGGAATGAATCCCTGTGGCTCTAGAAGGTGTGCCTGTTGCAAATATGTAATTAAGTCCAAGACTTTTTGTTCCTTTTCAAACAAGGCTTCTTTCACAATGAAAAATGATATCAATTGTGATACTAACAAAGTAATATACCTTATAACATGTGGTAAGTGCAACATCCAGTATATCGGCCGTACCAGCAGGAAATTAAGGGAGCGTATGAGAGAACATACTTCAGATATTAGATGTAATTTTAGAACATCATCCATTAATTGCCACTTTCAAAAATGCAATAATGGAGATCTCAGATACTTTACCTGTATGGCCATAGAGCGGTGCAGATTGGGACCCAGAGTGGGAGACCCAAATGTCCTACTGGCCAGGAGGGAAGTATTCTGGATCTTCAAAATGGGTACAAGAGCCCCGAGGGGCATGAATAAAGAATGGGAATTAAACTGCTATATAGAACGATATTAATATTTGATCCTATATGTCCTTATGTTTATATACCTCTTTTATACTAAACTATGTGCTGTTCTGCTGTGATATCTATATCTTGTCAGTTCATACATATCTTATGTATTATATCATCTATGTTCCTATTAGATACGAGTGTTCATTTATCCTGTTTTGTGTACATAGGAGGGCCCACTGTATGCTTTGAATATGTGAGGTCTCCTTTTGTACACTGGATTTTAATGTACTGACATGTGTGTACTTTGATATTTGAGCTGCTACACTCATTTAATTATTTAACTGTCACATCCTTCTTTGTTAAACTGTCACTTTAAGACTTTAAGACTTCAAATCATGTGTTTTTGCTTGTGATGGGCGTAGATCCAATTAACTGGAACCAATCCTGACTACAGTTATTCTTTTTACTGCCCTTTTTAATTATTCCTTAATAAAATTCAACTTTTTACTTCCTCAAAACCAACACTCCGTTTATTACTTCATGGAACTACTGAGAAGGTGAAATGGTGCGCTTTTTCTAAAGCTTGCTGGCTATTTATCTTTATTCTGTCTTTCACAAAACCATGTTGACTTTTACTAGTTATATTCAAGATGTATTCCTGAGTGTATACCTTTAGCAATCCTTCAAATAATTTCCCCACTACAGATGTCAAGCTCACTGTCCTATAATTACCCGGCAAAGATCTTGATCCTTTTTTAAATATTGGAATGACATCTGCCTTTCGCCAGTCTGTTAGCACTATATCTGAACTGAAAAAATCCCTAAAAATCAAATATAATGGTCTGGGGTCAAGATTATGCTTAGATCCCTAAGTACCTTTGGGTGTATACCATCTGGCTACCATGTTTGCGGTGACTGTTCTGTAACTTCCGGTAGTAGGGGCTCATCCATTGGTTCTTTTTTAGTATAAACAGAATTTTAAAAAAGTATTTCAAATGTCTGCTTTCTCTCTGTCCTCACTAACCAAATTTCCCAGATTGGCTAACTAAGGCCCAACATTTTCTGGCTTTAGCTTTTTTTCCCATTTATATACTTAAAAAATATTTGATGGTAAGTTTTACTCTCCTTAGCAATCCATTTCTTTTTGTTTAAATTTTGTTTATTAGGTTTTTCAAATATATTTGTCATTACAAGCAACATCAGAGTATAGGGTACATATAAAGTAGGGGGGGGGGGGGGGAGTATAAAACAATACATATATTAACCCCTTAACGACAGATGACGTGCCAGGCACGTCACGGCAAATCGAGGACTTGCCGACAGGTGACGTGCCTGGCACGTCATGCACTAAACTGAGTAAAGAAAGCGACCAGCGGTCGCTTTCTTTACTCTAACGGTGTTGCTACAATGCCTCTAGGTAGAGGCATTGTGCAACACCCCCCAAATGTGCAGGGGCGCGCTACGATCACTCCACGGAGTGATCGTAGCAGCCATTTAAAAATGGCTGCGCCGGCTGCACACATGTGCTTAGAAAGCGAACGATCGTTCGCTTTCTAAGCATCTCCGGTGTTGTTAAAGTGCCTCGCCAGCGAGGCACTTAACAACACCTTCAGGCTGCCCAGAGCCGATGGTGGTCGCTCTCCTGAGCGACCCCATCGGCTCAGTAGAAGGGAACGCTGCCTATACAGGCAGCGCTTCCCTTCTAATGGCAAGAGCATCGGAAGTGAAAGTATTTCACTTCCGATGCTCTAGGGGGAGCCAATCGATGCCGGCACAACAGATCTATGTGATCTGTGTGCAGGCATGTATGGTAAGTGCTCTGATGAGCACTTATCATACTGTCAAAGGCAATATTAGCAAATATTGCCTTTGACAAGTATTGATCTGCCTCCCTCACCTTACTAGTTATAGTAAGGGAGAGAGACAGATCAGATCAAGTAAAAAAAATAAAATAATAAAACAAATATTTAATAAAATTTTAAACACCAAGGGCTTTTATAAAAGCCATTTAACCCCTTCCCTGCCATTGATCGCTGTGTACGCAGTGATCATACACAGCAGCACATTTTTTGCTGTCTGTGCATTTTTTAGGGGTTAATTTTTTTTACTGTAATTCATTACAGTATAAAAAAAAAAGCTCTTTTAAGAGAGATTAACCCCTTTCTTGCTGTAGATCACTGCCTAAGCAGAGATCTGACGCAAATGCAGCAATCTTGCTGCAGAAGCATTTTTAATTTTTTTAAAACTTTTTTATTACACCCGTCACGTGTTAATTATACCCGCTAGGGGACTACGTTTAACGTAATTTTTTTTTTAAATAAGAGCTATTAACCCCTTCCTTGCCGTATATCACTTCCTAAGCAGCACATATGGTCACTGCCTAAGCAGCGCATATGGTCACTGCCTAAGCAGCGCATATGGAGCAATCTAGTCGCAGAAGGATTTTTTTTTGCTATCAGCATTTTTTTTGTCAGACTCGCTAGGGGTTAATTATACCCACTAGGGGATTACGTGTATTCCTTTTGAAGCTGTCTGAACACGTGTATAGCGATCAGTAACAGCCGATCAGTGGCAAAGGTGGTTTGGTGATTTCTCAGATGAGCATCACCATTCGTCTGGTTCGATCAATATTGGTAAATATTGTTCTGACCCATATGGATCTGCCTCCCTCTCCTCACTTGAGTTTTAGTGAGGGAAAGAGACAGATCTGTATAACATAATTTTTTAATTGTAATAAATTAAATAAAATGTTAAAAAAATTGTGAGTCCCAAGGGCTTTTATAAAAGCCATACCCTTTGTATAGTGTAGTGTATTAACCCCTTCCCTGCCACTGATCACTGCACAGCAGAAATTTTTTTCTTGTCTGTGCATTTTTAGGGGTTAATTTTTTTGTACAGTACTACAAAGGCTCTTATAAGAGCTATTAACCCCTTCCTTGCTCTACATGTTCAAATTCCAAGTTTGAAAATCAAAAAGCGCACCTCTCAAATGTAGCCTTTCAACACCCAACAAAGCTGACAAAGCTATGCATGGGTGGTATCCCTGTGCTCGGGAGATGTTGCTGAACATATATTGTGGTATTGTTTGTCAGTGACACATACCGAAATATGTGAATTTGTGTCTAAAGTACAATGTATGTGGGAAAAAATACACAATAAAATGACTACCACAAACTTTGACAAAGGCTGGTGGTAGAATTGGTGCATGGAAAGTGTTAAAATAACACCATTTAAAATAGCCTAGGGTGTCTACTTTTACAAAATATATACTTTTTGGGGTAAAATACACTGTCCTACTTTAAAAAAAAGTCCCAAATGAAAGATGGGCTCAGGCTGGCTACACGTCAATATTCCAAGTTGAACATGCGCACCTTCACAATGTGGCCCTTTTAGCCCCCAAACAACCCAACAAACCTATGCATGGGTGGTATCCCTGTACTCAAGAGATGTTGCTGAACACTTATTGGGGTGTTATTTGGCAGTGACACATACCAAAATCTGTAAATTCATGTCTGAAGTACAAGGTTTGTGAAAAAAAAACACAAAAAAATGACTACCACAAACTTTGACAAAGGCTGGTGGTAGAATTAGTGCATGGAAAGTGTAAAAATACCACCATTTGAGATAGCCTAGGGTGTCTACTTTAAAAAAATATATGGGTTGATGTGGTAAAATACACTGGCTGGTTTCAAATATGTCCCAAATGGGACATGGGTGCAGGCTGTCTGCATGTCAAAATTTCAAATTGGAAAACCAAAAACTTCACCTCCCAAATTTGGCCTTTTACCCCCCAAACAATCCAACAAACCTATGCATGGGGGGTATCCCTGTACTCAAGAGATGTTGCTGAACACTTATTGGGGTGTTATTTGGCAGTGACACATACCAAAATCTGTAAATTCATGTCTGAAGTACAAGGTTTGTGAAAAGAAAACACAAAACAATTACTACCACAAACTTTGACAAAGGCTGGTGGTAGAATTAGTGCATGGAAAGTGTTAAAATACCACCATTTGAGATAGCCTAGGGTGTCTACTTTTAAAAAATATATGGGTTGATGGGGTAAAATACACTGGCTGGTTTCAAATATGTCCCAAATGGGACATGGGTGCAGGCTGTCTGCATGTAAAAATTTCAAGTTGGAAAACAAAAAACTGCACCTCACAAATTTGGCATTTTAGCCCCCAAACAACCCAACAAACCTATGCATGGGTGGTATCCCTGTACTCAGGAGAAATAGTAGAATCTATTTAGCATGTTTTTTCGTTCGCTATTGTCGATGAGGAGAAGTTGTTTCAAATAAAAACAAAGAAATTTGTGTATTTTTTTTTTTTTTACCATATTTTATTATTTTTTTTTAATAATATGATAAGATATGATCAAAAATATGGCATCCATAGAAAGCCCTTTTTGTCCCGATAAAAACAATATATAATATGTGTGGGTACAGCAAATGACGAAGAAGAAAATTACTGCTAAACACAAACAGCACAGAAATGTTAAAATAGCCATTGTCCAGAAAGGACAAAAATGTTTCAAAGGCTCTGTCCTTAAGGGGTTAAATAATGTAGAAATTTACAAAATATATCAGGAGGTAGCGTTGGACATTAAAACATTTCAATAATTGAATCATGAATATAGACAGCCTCTGAGAAAAAAAAAAAGTAAAAAACCGGGAGGGAGGTACAGTACGAAATCCTAAGAAATTTTACTACAGGGGGAAACATTAGACAGTATATGTGTGCTATTACTGATACAGTGTCATTAATTACGTACGTTTGGGATCATGGTATAATATGTCGTCTTTATTATACATCTTGACATAAGGTTAAACATTCCGAGCTGTGTAGAAATTCAGCCCATAGGAGCCAAGTCCCTCTTTGTGGTTGTTCTCTATCATGGGTATAGGTTATAAGGTCTTCCGCAGCGTGGATATCCTCTACCGAAGCAATCCATTCCTTTATAGTTGGGATGTGTGTTTGTTTCCAGTGGGTGGGTATCAGTGTTTTAGCTGCTGAAAGTAGTTTGACTGTCAGAGAATTCTTATATGTTTTAAGTGGATAAATGTTGAAGTGTATTAGATATGCTTGTGGGGTGAAAGGGATTGTTAAGTCTGAGTATTCTTCAATGATTAATCTAACGGAGGACCAGAATTTGTGAATCAGGGGACAAGACCACCATATGTGCAAAAAAGTTCCCCTCTCTGCCTTGCATCTCCAACAAAGATCCGGGACCAAAGGGTAGATTTTGTGTAGGGTCGTTGGAACTCTATACCATCTAGTCAATATTTTGTACGAGTTTTCTTGGATTCTAACCGACGCAGAGCATTTGTGTACCAGAGTTGTTATCTTCTGCCACTGGAAGTCTGTAAATTTGATATCACAATCCCTTTCCCAGCTTGATATAAAATGTGGTTTCTTCATGGGTTGTATGTTGGCTAGGTGTGTCTGTAGGGAAGATATCAATTTACAGGGACTGTGTTTGGTTAGGCACAGTCTCAATCAAGGTGAGAGAAAAATTTGGGGTTATGAGCGGGGTTAAGCTGCGGTAGTAATGACCAATTTGTGTGTGCAGCCAGGTTATGCCTATCAGCGGATTAGACTTCCCCATTTCGCGTAGGGTTTTAGGTGAGCCATTGTCATTCATGAAGTGTCCTAGTCTTGGGAATGGGACGTGCTCCGTGAAAAACCTGTCAAACGGTCTTCCCGAGACCCCTGGGGGGAATGCTTCATTGTGTGATAGGGCGGTCAGGGGGGAAGGCGCGTTTAATAGTCCTGGTGTGGTGGCTAGTTTGTTCCATACTTGGATTGTTGGAGTAATAGTGGGGTGTGGGGCTGTGAAGTCGATGAGTGGATTCTGTGACACCCATGCTGCTATGGGTATAGGGACCCGCATTGAAGCATGTTCCAGTGAGACCCACAGTTTAGGTGCAGGCCGTGTCCATTCGACTACTCTGGCTATCAGTGTTGCCTGGTAATATTTTTCTAAATCTGGGAGACCTAAACCCCCTCTGTCCTTTTGTTTTGTTAGGTATTCATATCTTAATCTCGGGGGTTTGCCACACCATATAAATTTGGTAAAAGCCGTTTTGACTTCCTTAAAAAATGATTTGGGGAGAGCAATAGGGAGAGCTTGGATGACATAGAGGATTCGTGGAAGTATGTTCATTTTGATAGTTGCTATCCTACCAAACCATGAAATGTGTTGTTTGGTCCATCTGGCTAGGTCCGTGTGGATTTTATTTAGTAAGGGTTGAAAATTTATGCGGTATATTGGTTCAAGTTGGGGGGGGGATCTGGATTCCTAGGTATGTCAGGCTTACTTGGCTCCATTTAAATGGAAATGATTGTGTCAGGGTGTCTAGTTGTGTCTGAGGAATAGTTATGTTGAGGGCTTCTGATTTGGCCATGTTTATTTTAAAAAAGGAAAGGGCACTATATGTTTGTATTTCTGCTAGGAGGTTGGGCAGGGAGATAGTCGGCTGTGTCATAGTGAGTAGGAGGTCATCAGCAAAAGCAGCTGCCTTATGACAGTGTGGTCCGACATCTAGGCCATGTATAGACGGATTTGTCCTTATGGCTGAAATGAATGGTTCCAGGACCAGGACAAAGAGGAGAGGGGAGAGGGGGCATCCCTGGCGTGTGCCGTTCGACAGAGTGAGCGGCTCCGATAGCGTGCCATTAACTTGTATCTTTGCAGTGGGGGCATGGTATAGTGCGTTTATCCAGCTATACATGGCTTCTCCCAATCCGATATGTCTTAAGACTGCTCTAAGGAAGGGCCAGCTCACTCTGTCGAACGCTTTTTCAGCGCCAGTGGATAAGAGCATCATGGGTGTGTTAGTTTTGTTGGCCTGGTGTATAAGGTTTATGACTTTTACCGTGTTGTCTCGAGCCTCTCTGCCCGGTACAAAGCCCACTTGGTCTTTGTGGATAAGAGAGGGTAGGTACTCACTCAGTCTGGAGCTCAAACTTTTCGCCATCAGCTTTATGTCTACATTTAGTAGTGAGATAGGGCAATAGCTACTACATAATTCAGGGTTTTTCCCTGGCTTGGGTATGATTGTCACATGAGCTTCTTGGGACTGAGGGGGTAATGTACCACCCGTGGCGAGAGCATTAAATACTGTCACTAGGTGGGGTAGAAGAACGTCTTTAAAAGTTCTGTAATAAATGGTCGTTAGTCCGTCCGGTCCAGGGCTTTTCCCTGTTGGTGTCTCTTTCAGAGCTCTTTCTATTTCCTCTAGGGTGATAAGGGAGTCCAGAGAGGCAGCCGCCTCCTCTGTCAAGGTTGTTGTCATGTGTTGGGTCAGATATGCCGTTATTTTGTGATGTATTGTTGGGTCTGCTGGGAAAGTGTGTGTGGCGGTGAGGTTATATAACTCATGGTAGTATTTTTGGAAGGTACTAGCTATATCTGGGGTTGCGTGTACTAAAGTGTTGGTTTTGGTCCGTATTTTGGCTATGAAAGAGGTTTCGTGTTTGTGTTTGAGGGCTCGTGCCAGGTATTTACCTGGTTTGTCTCTTGTGTGGAACATAGTGTTGCGTAGTTTTTTGAGGGCTAGTTGTGTTTTGTGGTTGCACAAGGAGGCTAATTGCGCTCGCAAGTCAAGTAGTTTGATGTGGATCTGAGGTGAAAGTGCTTTTTTGTGTGTGGATTCTAATTTGTGGATATCTGTTAAAATGCGGGTCATTGACCGGGCCCTTTGTTTCTTTACGTATGAACCAATTTTAATAAACGTCCCCCTAATCACCGCTTTATGGGCTTCCCATGTGATTTGTGGCGAAATATCAGGGGAGGTGTTTTCTGGAAAATAGTGTGTGAGGGTAGAACGTATCATGTCTAGGTGGGACTCCTCTTTCAAAAGAGTTTCATTTAGTCTCCAGTGGTATGTTCGTTTAGAGACTGGGGCATGATCGCTCCAGGTGATATTGTGTATTCGTGTCTTTTGGAGCAGGGGGAGATGTCTGTGTGAAATAAATATGTAGTCTAACCGTGAGTATGTGTTATGTGCATGTGAGTAAAATGTGTAGTCTCTGACCGTGGGGTTGGTTATTCTCCATGTGTCAGCCAATTGTGTCTTGTGTAATTTGTTTTTTACCTTACGAAGACGATTTTTGTTCATGGTTGTTGCTCCGGTAGAGGTATCCAGTTTGGGTTCCATGGCCAGGTTGAAATCTCCTCCCATGACTACTAGGCCTTCTGCAAATTGCTCTAGTTCAGCAAGAATTGAACAAAGAAAAAGATGTTGATTTACATTGGGGGCATATATGTTTGCAATCGTGATGGTGTCATTACCTATCGAGCCTTTCAGAAATATTGCCCTTCCGTCATTATCTGACCAGGTGTCACTAATGTGTATCGGGAAATTTTTATTCAAAAAAATAGCGACTCCCTTGGTCTTTTTAAAAGGGGAGTGTGAATAGAATACCTTTGAGTATATGCGGTCTTGAAATGAGGGGACTTTGGATCTGCAGAAATGGGTTTCCTGGATCAGGCCAATGTCTGCCTTAGCAGCTCTCAGTTCCCCAAATAATCGAGATCGTTTAGAGGGGGTGTTTAACCCTTTAGCGTTGATAGTGAGACATTTCATGGTGGGTGAGTTATGCGTCATTGGGGGGCGTGTACGTATCAATCATTAATTCTTGTGCACATGTATATACTGTCTGAAAAATTATGTAACCAATAACATAAACTTGGGGACATTCAACAGGGTCGGTGACCCAGGGTTGGGGGAGCAGGGGGTCTTTCGCCCTAGCATCTAAGACTAGGGGGTTGAATCCTGCGTAGTACTCGCCGTATGGGGATCTACACCTCCAGGGTGACCTAAATCCTCGGTGTAGTAGGTATACTGGGAGTTTGGGGGTTTCTAGCCGGTAGGCCTTGGAATCAGGTTTTACCATAACATAAAGTTGCATGTGGGAATGGAGGGCCGCCATCCCACACCTTTGTGTAATAGGACTTTGTGTGTGTTATATTTTAGACCAGGGGTCGACATATATAGGGTTTGACTGAGGGGGAATACCCCGATTATGGGGGGTTTGTAGCATGAGGGTTATATCACAAAAAAAGTACAACAGTTTTAGCGCAGAGTGAAACTCGGGACATATGAGAGGATCGCATAAATGTCCCCTTCAGTTCTCTTGCCAATATTTGGTGTGTGGCATATGTTGTGCCTCCTCGGCTCTTTCCGCATCAGGGCACATGTCAATCTTTGTTTTTTCGACATATGTCCTGTCAAGCCTGCAGGTAATGGCAACATGGATGTCATGATCAACGGCCGTGATTGTCTAGTGGGGAACGTTTTTGTTGGCTTCTTCAGATAGTCCCCTGTGTGTGCTGTGTTTCTTGTGGTATACTGGCCACTTGCAATCTCCCATGTCTGGGGACACAGTGTGTAGGGGGTGGATTATACTTGCGATTTGTAGATCTCATATGGCTCGAGTTTCCACTGTCTCTGCGTTTATAAATCCGACTTTTACTCCCCAGCCTATTCTGGTGATGGGTTCCTCCTTTCCATGGGTCTCATGCGTCTTCTCCGCTGAGGTCTGGGCTGTATTCTCGGCCTGGCTTACATCAGAATATGTGCTGCGCCTTGAGTGTATTTTGACCAGTCCGGTAGGTCTGGTTGTGTAAGCCCCAGCTTTAGGCAGAAGTTTGGTAAATCATCCGTGTGGCGTAGGGTATGTGTCTCTCCTTCTCGTCTCACCGATAATGAGAGGGGGAAGCCCCATCTAAAGGGGATATTTTCCTTTTTCAGGAGTTCCGTCAAGGGTTTCAGTAGTTTTCGTAGTTGCAACGTACCCCAGGCTATGTCCGGTAGGATCTGCAGCTCTTTTCCTTCATATGTTAGTGGTCTTTGTTGTCTGGCGATACGGAGTATTTCTTCTTTAGTTGTGTAAGAGTGCACGTAGCAGATTATATCCCTAGGTGTAGGGTTATCCATGTCTTTTGGTCTGAGGGCCCTGTGGGACCTCTCGATTTGTGGGCAGTCTGACATCTCTTTATCTAGCAAACTGCAGAATATTTTTTTGGTCAGTGTCATGACGTCTTCTTCTTCGTGGCTTTCAGGCCATCCTCTGATCCTCAAGTTATTCCTGCGACCTCGATTGTCCAGGTCCAGGACTTGATGTGTCAGTTGGGTAGAGATCATTTTCTGTTCTCTTAATTGGGTTGCTAGTGCAGCTACCGAGGACCGGATGGTTACTTGATCCGTTTCCACAGTTGTGAGCCTGGTTCCTTGGTCTTTCAGGTCTTGTTTGATCTCTGAGATCTCATCTCTGATCGTCGACCGTATCTGCTCAACAGCGGTAGCGAAATCTTTAGTGATTTGGGCCATAAACGTTTGCAGGTCAGTTTTGGTGACACATTGGGAGCATGCGGACGTTGGCTCATCCTCTGCTATACTTTCAGCATCCGACATGTCTGTGTTGGAGGCCGATGCCTGCTCTCGTTCTTTCTGCGCCATTTTGGATCGGCGGGAAGAGTTATTTTCCGACGAGATAAGGTAAGCTGTGAGAGTGTTGTCAAGCTTTTTGGCAGATTTTTTAGCTGCATTCGGTGTATGGGGTTGGTGTTTACCGTTTTTCCCCATGTTCGTTGCGTTTTCCCTGGTCTAATTTGGTCGTTTTGGGTCTGGGTGGCGGGAGCTCCGATTCAATGCGACTGCTTCACTCGGCCATCCGGACACGCCCCCCAGCAATCCATTTCTAATTTTCCAGTTTAGCGCTTTTTGCAGGCTTTGTTGACATCTTTGTATTCTGTGAATTATACTGATGATGCCTCACTCTTATAATGTTTCAATGCCATTTCATTTTCTTGTATTTCCTGTCTTACATTACTGGTAAGCCACATTGTTTTCGATTTGTGTCTTTTGTATTTGTTTCCCAAAGGTATATATTTGGAAGTGTAATTTTGTAGTGTGTGCTTAAAGGAAATCCTCTTGTCGTCTGTGTTTAGTCCAGAAAACAATCCTTCCCAGTCTATATGTTCAATAGATGCCCTAGGACGTAAAAGTGGGCCCTTCTAACATTAAGGGTGCGATTGGGTTCACCCACAGCGCTCCCCCCTCACACAGTCACATGGAAGTGTAATTAACCCCTTAACGCATATGGACGTATATATACGTCCTGAAAAGCATAGTCCTTAAGGACCATGAGGACGTATATATACGTCCTCCGTTTTCATGTAGTGTTGCGCTCCTTACATGCCTGCAGCTACTCTCAGAGGCTGCTTCGGATCCGAAGCAGCCTCTGAGAGTGCCTTCGGCCGCCCCCTCGCGCATACGATCACCGCAAATGTGATCGTATGCGCGTTACACACATAGGCAGTGAAAGCTCATCACTGCCTATGTGTGTAAAGTGTTGCAATGATGCCTCGATTGAGGCATCATGCAACACCTGCTGAGCCCCCCTGGGCACCGGGTGAGTGCTGTATCGGAGAAGCATGCTCCTCCGATACAGCGTGCCCAGAGGAGAGCGACGGAAGAGAGAAAAAAAAAAAAATCTTCCGTCGCTCTGAAACCGCTACTTGACTGCCCCTACAGGCAGTTAAGTATATTACAGTAAAAAATTGAAAATGAATTAACTAAATAAAATAAATAAATGGAAAAAGCTAACCCTTGATCTACTGAACCTAGATCTAGGGTTAGGGTCATAAATAGGGTCATAATTAGGGTTAAAGGGGGGTTCGGATGATTACAAGGGTTAGATTAAGGGGTGGGGGTAGATTTAGGGTTAGAGTAAATTTAGAGTTTGGGTAAATTTAGGGTTGGGGTTAAAAAGTCACTGTAGAAGAAAATGGTTAGAAAACCAAAAAAAACACTAATATTGTTTATTGCCCTATTACGTGAAATAAAACATAGACAAACAAGGAAACATTGGTATTACTAAACTCAGGACAAATATTACCAATATATAGACGGGGTCTTTTTTACCATTTGTAATTGTGTAAAAAAAAAAAAATCAGGTCAAAGTTAGAAAAAGTGTTTTTTATGGCATATTTTCATCATATTTTATATTTTTTTAATAGTAAATGATATCATATGATGAAAATAATAGTATCAAATGAAAGCCCTATCTGTCCTTTAAAAAAATGATATATAATGTGTGTGGGTGGACTGAACACAAAGAAAGAAATTCACAGTTCAGTAAACATTAGACAAAAATAATGGAATTCTGGTCTTCAAGGCACATCAAATGCAGCATAGCACTCGGTCACTAAGGGGTTAAAAACTTTTGTGACTGGACTTTCTCAAAAACTCTTGATTGTTCTGGACAATGGCCATTTTTACACTTCTGCACTGTTTGCAATGTGCACACACATTATATATTGGGGTTTATTTTTTGGGGGGGGGGGGGGGGGCTGACGGTACCATAAGTGCTTTCTTTAGTAACCATTATTTGATCATATCAATAACTTACTATAATAAATAAAAAAAAACATTTAATTTTTTTTTTTTTTACTTGAAATATCCTTTTACACAGCTACAACGGCTTATGAAAAAAACTGCTAGTTTCTAAAACTTGTCCTTAGTTTGGAAATAACCCAAATCTTTGCGGACATTGTCTGTAAACCATTTAGCACACTTGGAACAGTCTTTACCCTCTGTCAGTCCTTTGATGGACAAGAAGACTAGGAGTACATTTGACACAACCTTCTTAGGAAGCAGATGCGTGGAGTCTTTGATGGGCATGAAGAATTGAACGCCTGGTAAAGGATTTCCCGCACTCCAAGCAGACATATGGTTTCTCTCCGGTGTGAGTCCTCTGATGAACATAGAGATACGATTGTTGGGAAAATGATTTTCCGCACTCCATGCAGACATACGGACGCTCTCCTGTGTGAGTCCTTTGATGAGTGTCAAGATGTGATCGGCGGGAAAATGATTTCCCGCATTCCGGGCAGGCAAACGGTCTCTCTCCAGTGTGGACTCGCTTGTGCCGGCTAACAGATGCGATGTGATTGAAGCCTTTCCCACACTCCGAGCATACATACGGTCTCTCTCCAGTGTGGACTCTCTTGTGACGGGTAAGATCTGCGATCTGATTGAAGCCTTTCCCGCACTCTGAGCAGACATGCTTTATTATGGCCTGCTCTGCAACGCAATGGGCTTTTTGATGGGCTTTAAACTCGGATGTATCAGTAAAGTTTATGCTGCATCGTTTGCATCTGTTTTTCATGACCGACACTTTTACTTTCCTTTTCTTCCCCTTAGTTTTATTTTTTTTACATCGAACGTGCGTAGACAAATTGGTCACTGCTTTACACGGGTCAGTAAGATGGAATTCACCAGTGGAGGTCGGGTCATTATTTACACTTGTCTCAGATTCCCTCGGAATTACACTTGTTCCATTTAGAACCATAAGGTTCCCTCCTGGAGCATTCTGGGTAACATCGGTATCACTCATTGCACAGTCTGCGGCAGAGAGGAAACGGTCATGCACTTCCTGTTTGGTTTCCCAATTGACAGACAAACCTAAAGGAAACAGAGGAGCATAAACAGAACTTAAATAATTTGTTAAGGATATTCAGATTACAGTTTGGTTCAAACAATCAAAGGTTAATGCAAATTGTGGATCTACGGTGTTGGCAGCCATGCTTGTGGTGTAATTACGGCTGGATATTGGGGATCCTGAAAGTGGAGATTGTTTTTGTATCTGCTGTGTGTTTGTGTAGCTGCATGTACAGATACCAAACCCCTGATTACCCCAGGACATGCAGTCAGCTCCAGAGAAGGGAACCTGATTCCTCAATCACAGACTGCACATCTTTAGCACCCCAGTTGTTGTGGACTATGATCCACAGTCAGATGGCTTGCTGAGTGTGATGCAGGAGTGATTTCCCATGTGAACAGAATGTGCTTGGATGGTTAATAATATGAGGAAGATTATTCATTTTGTATCTGTACTAAAAGAGCCACATATATTTGTTATATTTTATTTAGGAAAAGAAATAATTGAAAAAAATAATAATTAAGAAATCCCTCATACCCCACCCCTTGAATTCACAGTTTATTTCTTACCTGGACGGATCTCTGTAGGATTTTCCTCCTCCTTGCACTGCATGGGAAATATCAGATGGGTCAGATACATAATAAGGATGCTGCAGCAGGTGCCAACAACTCACATACAAAAAAAAAAAAGTAAATCGTTGGGGGATCTTTGAAGACCCACACAAAAATTGAAATACGTTTGTCTAATTATTAGGCCCTTAAAATAACTAAAAGATCTACTTTCCAGTTAGCAGAGACAGCATTAGCGCCTCCTACTGGTCCAGCTGAGAGATTACACACTGACACAAACTCCTCTAAGATGATTAAAGTAAAGATTTCCTTCAGAAGCAATCCCAATTAATCTAACACCACACACAGTTAAGCTCCTGCGCCTGAATTTCGAGTTTACCAATCACTGACAAACCCCTATCATACTTAGGTCTCAAACTGACTAAAGACTACTCAAGCCTCTATGGACTGAATTACACTCCCCTTCTCCGAACCTTGAAGTTGGACCTACTAAAATGGCAGCCTCTCTCTATTTCATGGCTGGGAAGGCTCACCACAGTCAAAATGAACATCCTGCCTAGGCTACTCTACCTCTTTCAGGCACTTCCCATACCACTCAACCTTCCAGATATATCTTCCCTTCAAAAGAGTATTGATAGATTCATGTGGGGAAACAAAAAGCCCAGGATAAATAAAGCCACCATGTATATGTATAAACACACAGGGGGTCTCGGACTTCCAAATCTAAATAAGTACTACATAGCAGCTCAGATGTCTCAAATCGCAGCATGGCATGTCCATGCTCATACCCACACTCGATGGGTAGATTTGGAACATGACTTGTTCCGTCCAGATGTACTATCCCAATACATCTGGTCACCCAGACCAAACCGCACGATTCTACGCACCAAGTGCCCTACAATTATCAACTCCCTTAGCATATGGGACAGTCACGCTATAAAATACAATCTCACAACAGACCATTCACCACTTACTCCGATATATCGAAATATGAGGTTTCCACCTGGTATGACCCCAGCCCTATTTCGAAATTATGACCAAGGAGATATATCAAGGCTAGGCGATTTATACCGAGAGGGCCAGCCTAAGCAATTCTCAGATCTAGCTGCAAACATTAAGTTACATTCCAAAGACTTCTTCCGCTATATACAATTGAGAGACTTCGCGAACCAACCACAGACCAAAAAAGCCGCCTGCACGGCCCCATTTTTGGTTTGAACAAGTCTGTATAAATGCTCCTAGAAAATCAGGTCTGATTTCCCAGACATATAACACCCTCATCTTCCCACTTCAAGACACCTCATTAAATTACATCCTAGCCTGGGAAAGGGATCTAGGCCACTCAATTGATAATGAGTACTGGAGACAGATTTGGGAAACGACCAGCCAAATCTCAACCTGTGTGCAACATAAGGAACAGGCTTATAAAACCTTGCTAAGATGGTACTTGACACCGTCTAGACTAGCAAAGATGAAAGCGATTACCTCTCCTTTATGTTGGAAGGGATGCGGGGGTATCGGCACTTACTACCATACATGGTGGGAATGCCCATTGATAGCACGTTATTGGTCTCATATCCAGAATCTTGTTTCCAGTGTCCTCCAAAAACCAGCCCCCACAGACCCAGGCTCCTATCTTCTATCTAAACCTCATGAGACATACACAAGACATGAAAACCAGCTCATAGCACGCATCGCTCTAGCTGCTCGCAGAGCATTAGCCCAAGAATGGAACCAACCTTCCATACCTACGATGGCTAAGGTCAGAGCCATGATAGAGGAAGTCGTGGACATGGACTACTTGACTGCCCTACTCCACGACTCTTCTAAATCTTTCTACAACACCTGGGGTCCCTGGCGGGATTGCTTCCCAGCTTGACCCTCATGCGGGCCTGACGGGGGAGAAGGGGTGCCTAAGAGCCGGGCAATAAATATTCATTTTCCCTTTCTTTTTTCTCCTTCTTTCCCCCTTGGTTTATTAGCTCTTCCCTTTCTTCTTTTCCTGCTTATTTCTGCTCCCCTTCCTAACCTAACTCTCCATCCCCCCCATGGAAGGTGCTTGAATAAAAACACATGATTAACCAAAAGCAATAACTATATTAATCCTACAGTTTGTGTAACTTCGATTATTGAGGTTACATTATTGTTACACACCCTCCTTTTCCTCCCCCCATACCCCTCCCCATATGACCTCCAAGTTCATAGTATTAATACCTTGAGCATTTCTATTACTAAACAAAGGTACTGACTACACTGATGCATTAGAAAACTGCAATGTAACAAACTAGATGTACCTCGATGTTCGCATACTTCTGTATTATCACTGTATTATTTCAGTTACATACTATTTTATGTGTTATGAAAATACAAAAACACTCAAAATAAAGATTTAAAAAAAAAAAAAAGTAAAGATTTCCTAAATCTAAACTCGGCTTCAACATTTGGCTTTTGCTTCTAAAAAGGACTTATTTAACCTTAACACTGCTTGTATTATGAATGTAAAGAATAGAAAATGATGCAATAAGGTGTAACTTTACCGCTCACAAATACTTTCGGCCCATTTCCCGTCTTCCATTCCCACTACGAATATCTTCTCCTCTGTAGCTCAGAAAGGACTCTAGACTCTATCCCCTCTCAACTACTCTCTCTGCCCAGCTTTAACCAACCTCATCAACCTATCTCTCTGTCCTCTGCAATTGTACTATCGACCCTCAAGCAGGCCCAAATCATACCACCTTCCTTAGACACTACGCTCCCGTCAAACTAGCATCCTATCCCACTTAGCGTTCAAGTTGTTGGAGAAGATTGAGCACTCGCGCCTAACGGATTTTATGTCCACTAATGACCTCTTTGACCCTCTTTAATCTGACTTCACACAGTGTCAAATAAGTTCCTCTCTGCCAAATCTAAGAGCCACTTCTCCCTTCTGATCCTCCTGACTCTCTCTCTGTTTGATCACGTCATCCTTCTTAACAAATTAGCCATTGATGGGCATGGGTGGCAGGCTTCTCTTGGATTGATCATTGCCCATTCCGCAAAGGGTCAGTCCTTGGCCCTTTGCTGATTTCCACGTACACCTATTGAATGTGGCTTCACCCGTTACACCTCAAGAGAGTCAAAATACTTGGAGTCATCCGAAACACTTGGATGCCCTCCTCGAGTAGCTCTTACCAGCATTTAAGGTTGAATTATAGCAATTGAATACAGTAAGTGATTATAGCAGTTACCCCACACCATGCGCCCAGACTACAGTTACCCCACACCATGCGCCCAGACTACAGTTACCCCACACCATGCGCCAAGACTACAGTTACAACACAACATGCGCCGACTACAATTACCCCACACCATGCACCAAAACTACAGTTACCCCACACCATGCGCCAAGACTAGTTACCCCACATTATGAGCCTAGACTACAGTTACCCCACACCATGCACCTAGACTACAATTACCCCACACCATGCACCTAGACTACAATTACCCCACACCATGCACCAAGACTAGAGTTATCCCACACCATGCGCCAAGACTACATTTACCCCACACCATGTGCCAAGACTACAGTTACCCCACACCATGCCCCAAGATTACAATTACCCCACACCATGCTCCAACAATTAAATTCAAATTAGTTTATATTTTGTTTATAGACACAATTTTCTTTATACCTCAGTAATGAGTAATTATATATTACATTCATACACTATTAGGAATTGAAAACAATATATTAATCATCTTATATTAATATTGGTAGGAGGGGTCTTTTATATGGATTATATCTGTGTAATATTATGACATTATTAGTGACAAATGGGTAATAAACATGATAGATTATTACGTCCAAATCATCCCAAAATTTTAATTAAACCATCTCTAGTGTGGATGGTAAGAGCATGTTTTAGCCAAGATCTCCACCTGGTGATATAAAATAGGAAAGTCATATAAAAACACCAGATCACAGGACACACATTAATTTACACCACTTATTCCTGATTGGAAGAAAGTAGTCAAAAGGGGAGTGTAATTTACATAAGGAAAGGTTTATAAGATGTTGCAAGGGAATTAGAGAAAAGGACAAAGAAAGTTCGTAAACTCCCGTGTATCTACTTAATTGACCCGGAACATGTTTCCTTCAAAGAAGCAAGGGTTAAACAATGGTTAATGCTCCTTTAAGTAACCCTGTGATAGAGTGAATCTTTTTAAGCAGGGGAGGACATCTTGTATGTCTATAATTCATTATTGCAGGCTGATAGGATCCTGTACAAGGTCCCATTGAATGCATACTGCCATCTTGTGTATAGGAATGTCGTTGCATAGTCAACTGTATTTTATGCAAACCTTATGCTGTCAGCAATATTGCTTTAATATTCTTACATCTGCTGAAGTCATCATTGTAATATAACTTCTTCACATCTATTTTCATACTGTGTTTTGTTTTCATTTGTGCTTATTTGATTAGCTCACAATATTATTATTTACAATAAATAAACTCCATATATATTTTTACACAAATATATTGTCGTTATTTATTTAGCAAAACGCCCTTACTCCCTTAGTGCATCACAAATTCTTTACGGGTTAAAATAATCTCTCTCTTTTTTAGGTCAAACCATAGTGAGTCGCGCCTGTTTTATAATTTTTCGCAATTCAACACGTATTTATCATTTTCCCCATTGTGCAGTAACTGTACAAATTGAGAGAAGAACCACCTAAATACCCAATAAACTAAATTTCCCACATACTCTCCCTCTGCCATCCTCCTTACACCCTTTTTTCTTTATCTTCTATCCCACCCATTTTTTGTAACAGACGTTTTTGTGAGTATGTTACATTTCTATTTCTGTACTTTTCTCAATAAGAACGATTTAAACAACAACAAAATGCAGTTTATTTACCCGATAATCCCGTAGGAATCCATTTTCTTCCTTTATCCAATCCTGTGAGTGATGAAGGTTGTGATCTCCCTCTGTATTGGTTCTACTATCGGATCCAACTGGAAGAAACCAACACTTAGTGACAGCAGACACTGCAGATATTTGGAGGCCGTGTATATCACTGCCCTGCACAGTGTGAGTATCAGTGTGTGAGAGGGTGTGGGTGCCACTGCACAGTGTGAGTATCAGTGTGTGAGAGGGTATGGGTGTCACTGCACAGTGTGAGTATCAGTGTGTTAGAGGGTGTGGGTGTCACTGCACAGTGTGAGTATCAGTGTGTGAGAGGGTGTGGGTGTCACTGCACAGTGTGAATATCAGTGTGTGAGAGGGTGTGGGTGTCACTGCACAGTGTGACTATCAGTGTGTGTGAGGGTGTGGATGTCACTGCACAGTGTGAGTATCAGTGTGTGAGAGGGTGTGGGTGTCACTGCACAGTGTAATAGTGTGTTAGAGGGTGTGGGTGTCACAGCACAGTGTGAGTATCCGTGTGTTAGAGGGTGTGGGTGTCACTGCACAATGTGTGTAACATATTAATATACACTGTGTATCAATGGATTAGCACAGGGTAGATATTACTGGGAGATACACAGTGTGTGTAACAAATTAATATACACTGTGTATTAATGGATTAGCACAGGGTGGATATTACTGGGAGATATACAGCGTGTGTAACATATTAATATACACTGTGTATCAATGGATTAGCACAGGGAGGATATTACTGGGAGATACACAGTGTGTGTAACATATTAATATACACTGTGTATCAATGGATTAGCACAGGGTGGATATTACTGGGAGATACACAGCGTGTGTAACATATTAATATACACTGTGCATCAATGGATTAGCACAGGGTGGATATTACTGGGAGATACAGTGTGTGTAACATTAATATACACTGTGTATCAATGGATAAGCACAGGGTGGATATTACTGGGAGATACACAGCGTGTGTAACATATTAATATACACTGTGTATCAATGGATCAGCACAGGGTGGATATTACCGGGAGATACACAGCGTGTGTAACATATTAATATACACTGTGCATCAATGGATTAGCACAGGGTGGATATTACTGGGAGATACAGAGTGTGTGTAACATATTAATATACACTGTGTATCAATGGATTAGCACAGGGTGGATATTACTGGGAGATACACAGTGTGTGTAACATATTAATATACACTGTGTATCAATGGATTAGCACCGGGTGGATATTACCGGGAGATACACAGTGTGTGTAACATATTAATATACACTGTGTATCAATGGATTAGCACAGGGTGGATATTACCGGGAGATACACAGCGTGTGTAACATATTAATATACACTGTGTATCAATGGATCAGCACAGGGTGGATATTACTGGGAGATACACAGCGTGTGTAACATATTAATATACACTGTGCATCAATGGATTAGCACAGGGTGGATATTACTGGGAGATACACAGTGTGTGTAACATATTAATATACACTGTGTATTAATGGATTAGCACCGGGTGGATATTACTGGGAGATACACAGCCTGTGTAACATATTAATATACACTGTGTATCAATTGATTAGCACCAGGTGGATATTACTGGGAGATACACAGTGTGTGTAACATATTAATATACACTGTGCATCAATGGATTAGCACAGGGTGGATATTACTGGGAGATACACAGTGTGTGTAACATATTAATATACACTGTGTATCAATGGATTAGCACAGGGTGGATATTACTGGGAGATACACAGTGTGTGTAACATATTAATATACACTGTGCATCAATGGATTAGCACAGGGTGGATATTACTGGGAGATACACAGTGTGTGTAACATATTAATATACACAGTGTATCAATGGATTAGCACAGGGTGTATATTACTGGGAGATACACAGCGTGTGTAACATATTAATATACACTGTGTGTCAATGGATCAGCACAGGGTGGATATTACTGGGAGATACACAGTGTGTGTAACATATTAATATACACTGTGCATCAATGGATTAGCACCGGGTGGATATTACCGGGAGATACACAGTGTGTGTAACATATTAATATACACTGTGTATCATTCGATTAGCACAGGGTGGATATTACTGGGAGATACACAGTGTGTGTAACATATTAATATACACTGTGTATTAATGGATTAGCACCGGGTGGATATTACTGGGAGATACACAGCATGTGTAACATATTAATATACACTGTGTATCAATTGATTAGCACCAGGTGGATATTACTGGGAGATACACTGTGTGTGTAACATATTAATATACACGGTGTATTAATGGATTAGCACAGGGTGGATATTACTGGGAGATACACAGCGTGTGTAACATATTAATACACAGCATGTGTAACATATTAATATACACTGTGTATCAATGGATTAGCACAGGGTGGATATTACTGGGAGATACACAGCGTGTGTAACATATTAATATACACTGTGTATCAATAGATTAGCACAGGGTGGATATTACTGGGAGATACACAGCGTGTGTAACATATTAATACACAGCATGTGTAACATATTAATATACACTGTGTATCAATGGATTAGCACAGGGTGGATATTACTGGGAGATACACAGCGTGTGTAACATATTAATATACACTGTGTATCAATAGATTAGCACAGGGTGGATATTACTGGGAGATACACATCGTGTGTAACATATTAATACACAGCATGTGTAACATATTAATATACACTGTATCAATGGATTAGCACAGGGTGGATATTACTGGGAGATACACAGTGTGTGTAACATTAATATACACTGTGTATCAATGGATAAGCACAGGGTGGATATTACTGGGAGATACACAGCGTGTGTAACATATTAATATACACTGTGTATCAATGGATCAGCACAGGATGGATATTACCGGGAGATACACAGCGTGTGTAACATATTAATATACAATGTGCATCAATGGATTAGCACAGGGTGGATATTACTGGGAGATACAGAGTGTGTGTAACATATTAATATACACTGTGTATCAATGGATTAGCACAGGGTGGATATTACTGGGAGATACACAGCGTGTGTAACATATTAATATACACTGTGTATCAATGGATTAGCACAGGGTGGATATTACTGGGAGATACACAGTGTGTGTAACATATTAATATACACTGTGTATCAATGGATTAGCACAGGGTGGATATTACTGGGAGATACACAGTGTGTGTAACATTAATATACACTGTGTATCAATGGATAAGCACAGGGTGGATATTACTGGGAGATACACAGCGTGTGTAACATATTAATATACACTGTGTATCAATGGATAAGCACAGGGTGGATATTACTGGGAGATACACAGCGTGTGTAACATATTAATATACACTGTGTATCAATGGATCAGCACAGGGTGGATATTACCGGGAGATACACAGCGTGTGTAACATATTAATATACACTGTGCATCAATGGATTAGCACAGGGTGGATATTACTGGGAGATACAGAGTGTGTGTAACATATTAATATACACTGTGTATCAATGGATTAGCACAGGGTGGATATTACTGGGAGATACACAGTGTGTGTAACATATTAATATACACTGTGTATCAATGGATTAGCACCGGGTGGATATTACCGGGAGATACACAGTGTGTGTAACATATTAATATACACTGTGTATCAATGGATCAGCACAGGGTGGATATTACCGGGAGATACACAGCGTGTGTAACATATTAATATACACTGTGCATCAATGGATTAGCACAGGGTGGATATTACTGGGAGATACACAGTGTGTGTAACATATTAATATACACTGTGTATCAATGGATTAGCACAGGGTGGATATTACTGGGAGATACACAGTGTATGTAACATATTAATATACACTGTGTATTAATGGATTAGCACCGGGTGGATATTACTGGGAGATACACAGCCTGTGTAACATATTAATATACACTGTGTATCAATTGATTAGCACCAGGTGGATATTACTGGGAGATACACAGTGTGTGTAACATATTAATATACACTGTGCATCAATGGATTAGCACAGGGTGGATATTACTGGGAGATACACAGTGTGTGTAACATATTAATATACACTGTATCAATGGATTAGCACAGGGTGGATATTACTGGGAGATACACAGTGTGTGTAACATATTAATATACACTGTGCATCAATGGATTAGCACAGGGTGGATATTACTGGGAGATACACAGTGTGTGTAACATATTAATATACACTGTGCATCAATGGATTAGCACCGGGTGGATATTACCGGGAGATACACAGTGTGTGTAACATATTAATATACACTGTGTATCATTGGTTTAGCACAGGGTGGATATTACTGGGAGATACACAGTGTGTGTAACATATTAATATACACTGTGTATTAATGGATTAGCACCGGGTGGATATTACTGGGAGATACACAGCATGTGTAACATATTAATATACACTGTGTATCAATTGATTAGCACCAGGTGGATATTACTGGGAGATACACTGTGTGTGTAACATATTAATATACACGATGTATTAATGGATTAGCACAGGGTGGATATTACTGGGAGATACACAGCGTGTGTAACATATTAATACACAGCATGTGTAACATATTAATATACACTGTGTATCAATGGATTAGCACAGGGTGGATATTACTGGGAGATACACAGCGTGTGTAACATATTAATATACACTGTGTATCAATAGATTAGCACAGGGTGGATATTACTGGGAGATACACAGCGTGTGTAACATATTAATACACAGCATGTGTAACATATTAATATACACTGTGTATCAATGGATTAGCACAGGGTGGATATTACTGGGAGATACACAGCGTGTGTAACATATTAATATACACTGTGTATCAATGGATAAGCACAGGGTGGATATTATTGGGAGATACACAGCGTGTGTAACATATTAATATACACTGTGTATCAATGGATCAGCATTGGGCGGATAGTACCGGGAGATACACAGCATGTGTAACATATTAATATACACTGTGCATCAATGGATTAGCACAGGGTGGATATTACTGGGAGATACACAGTGTGTGTAACATATTAATATACACTGTGTATCAATGGATTAGCACAGGGTGGATATTACTGGGAGATACACAGTGTGTGTAACATATTAATATACACTGTGTATTAATGGATTAGCACCGGGTGGATATTACTGGGAGATACACAGCATGTGTAACATATTAATATACACTGTGTATCAATTGATTAGCACCAGGTGGATATTACTGGGAGATACACAGCGTGTGTAACATATTAATATACACTGTGTATCAATTGATTAGCACCAGGTGGATATTACTGGGAGATACACAGCGTGTGTAACATATTAATATACACTGTGTATTAATGGATTAGCACCGGGTGGATATTACTGGGAGATACACAGCATGTGTAACATATTAATATACACTGTGTATCAATTGATTAGCACCAGGTGGATATTACTGGGAGATACACAGCATGTGTAACATATTAATATACACTGTGCATCAATGGATTAGCACAGGGTGGATATTACTGGGAGATACACAGTGTGTGTAACATATTAATATACACTGTGTATCAATAGATTAGCACAGGGTGGATATTACTGGGAGATACACAGTGTGTGTAACATATTAATATACACTGTGTATCAATGGATTAGCACAGGGTGGATATTACTGGGAGATACACAGCGTGTGTAACATATTAATATACACTGTGTATCAATAGATTAGTACAGGGTGGATATTACTGGAAGATACACAGCGTGTGTAACATATTAATATACACTGTGTATCAATGGATTAGTACAGGGTGGATATTACTGGAAGATACACAGCGTGTGTAACATTAATATACACTGTGTATCAATGGATTAGCACAGGGTGGATATTACTGGGAGATACACAGCGTGTGTAACATATTAATATACACTGTGTATCAATAGATTAGCACCGGGTGGATATTACTGGGAGATACACAGTGTGTGTAACATATTAATATACACTGTGTATCAATAGATTAGCACAGGGTGGATATTACTGGGAGATACACAGCGTGTGTAACATATTAATATACACTGTGTATCAATGGATTAGCACAGGGTGGATATTACTGGGAGATACACAGCGTGTGTAACATATTAATATACACTGTGTATCAATGGATTAGTACAGGGTGGATATTACTGGGAGATACACAGTGTGTGTAACATATTAATATACACTGTGTATCAATGGATTAGCACAGGGTGGATATTACTGGGAGATACACAGCGTGTGTAACATATTAATATACACTGTGTATCAATGGATTAGCACAGGGTGGATATCACTGGGAGATACACAGTGTGTGTAACATATTAATATACACTGTGTATTAATGGATTAGCACAGGGTGGATATTACTGGGAGATACACAGTGTGTGTAACATATTAATATACACTGTGTATTAATGGATTAGCACAGGGTGGATATTACTGGAAGATACACAGCGTGTGTAACATATTAATATACACTGTGCATCAATGGATTAGAACAGGGTGGATATTACCGGGAGATACACAGCGTGTGTAACATATTAATATACACTGTGTATCAATGGATTAGCACAGGGTGGATATTACTGGGACATACACAGCATGTGTAACATATTAATATACACTGTGTATCAATGGATTAGCACAGGGTGGATATTACTGGGAGATACACAGTGTGTGTAACATATTAATATACACAGTTTATCAATGGATCAGCACAGGGTGGATATTACTGGGAGATACACAGTGTGTGTAAAATATTAATATACACTGTGTATTAATGGATTAGCACCAGGTGGATATTACTGGGAGATACACAGTGTGTGAGACACGCTCATCCGAGGGATGGTTCACACTCAGGATCAGCTTATGAGTTTCTATCGTTGAGTCAAGTCTGATGGCACTTACTGCTCCAGAGTGGCTACCATCTCACAGGACAGGCTATTTGGGTCTTTTGGGTAGAGCTTCTCACATACTTTTCTGAGGACGGCTTTAATTCACTGTATATGTCTTACCTGGACTGATCTCTGTCGGATTTTCCTCCTCCTTACACTGCATGGGAAATATCCCCTCTCCTTGCTCCACCTGTGATACAAGATCAGACTGGAAATTACTAATTAATTACAATGTGCCGCTCTACAAAAGTAATACAGTTACCAGACACATATATAATAATAATACAGTTACCAGACATATAAAAATAATTGCCATTAGTCACAGGTATTTGGCAGTAAACAGAATATTTTCATACACAAGACAGACGTCCAATGATTTGGTTCTGAATCCCATAAAGCGGCCATTGTAACAGGTGCAGTTTGGTACCTGATAATCCTGTGTGATGCTGTTATCTTGCTCCATACAGCCCTGTGTATAATGACTGTTGGGACATATTCCTGATGTATCACTGTTACTTGGTCCATCTGTAGGAAATGATCACAGAGTCAGTAACGTTACATACAGCAGAGGTTGTACATAGAGGTGTAAACTCCCACTAAGCTGTGGTGTACTGAGCACATATAATAGCTGTTTATCATTCCAAATCCCACAATGCATTGCAAACGGATTGCGAGTGTGCTCACCCTACTGACTGTACATATTAATATAGACTGTGTGTCAATGGATCAGCACAGGGTGGATATTACTGGGAGATACACAGCGTTTGTAACATATTAATATACACTGTGTATCAATGGATTAGCACAGGGTTGATATCACTGGGAGATACACAGTGTGTGTAACATATTAATATACACTGTGTATCAATGGATTAGTACAGGGTGGATATTACTGGGAGATACACAGCGTGTGTAACATATTAATATACACTGTATCAATGGATTAGTACAGGGTGGATATTACTGGAAGATACACAGCATGTGTAACATAATAATATACACTGGGTATTAATGGATTAGTACAGGGTGGATATTACTGGGAGATACACAGTGTGTGTAACATATTAATATACACTGTGTATCAATGGATTAGAACAGGGTGGATATTACTGGGAGATACACAGTGTGTGTAACATATTAATATACACTGTGTATCAATGGATTAGCACCGGGTGGATATTACTGGGAGATACACAGTGTGTGTAACATATTAATATACACTGTGTATCAATGGATTAGCACCGGGTGGATATTACTGGGAGATACACAGTGTGTGTAACATATTAATATACACTGTGTATCAATGGATTAGAACAGGGTGGATATTACTGGGAGATACACAGTGTGTGTAACATATTAATATACAGTGTGTATCAATGGATCAGCACAGGGTGGATATTACTGGGAGATACACAGTGTGTGTAACATATTAATATACACTGTGTATCAATGGATTAGCACAGGGTGGATATTACTGGGAGATACACAGCGTGTGTAACATATTAATATACACAGTGTATCAATGGATCAGCACAGGGCGGATATTACTGGGAGATACACAGCGCGTGTAACATATTAATATACACTGTGTATCAATGGATTGGCACAGGGTGGATATTACTGGGAGATACACAGCGTGTGTAACATATTAATATACACTGTGTATCAATGGATTAGAACAGGGTGGATATTACTGGAAGATACACAGTGTGTGAGACACGCTCATCCGAGGGATGGTTCACACTCAGGATCAGCTTATGAGTTTCTATCGTTGAGTCAAGTCTGATGGCACTTACTGCTCCAGAGTGGCTACCATCTCACAGGGCAGGCTATTTTGGTCTTTTGGGTAGAGCTTCTCACATACTTTTCTGAGGACGGCTTTAATTCACTGTATATTTCTTACCTGGTCTGATCTCTGTAGGATTTTCCTCCTCCTTACACTGCATGGGAAATATCCCCTCTCCTTGTTCCTCCTGTGATACAAGATCAGACTGGAAATTACTAATTACACAGTGCATCTCTACAAACGTAATACAGTTACCAGACACATATATAATAATAATCCAGTTACCAGACATATAATAATAATACAGTTATCAGACATATAATAATAATTGCCGTTATTCACAGGTATTTGGCAGGAAGCAGAATATTTTCATACACAAGACAGACGTCCAATGATTTGGTTCTGAATCCCATAAAGCGGCCATTGTAACAGGTGCAGTTTGGTACCTGATAATCCTGTGTGATGCTGTTATCTTGCTCCATACAGTCCTGTGTATAATGACTGTTGGGACATATTCCTGATGTATCACTGTTACTTGGTCCATCTGTGGGAAATGATCACAGAGTCAGTAACGTTACATACAGCAGAGGTTGTACATAGAGGTGTAAACTCCCACTAAGCTGTGGTGTACTGAGCACATATAATAGCTGTTTATCATTCCAAATCCCACAATGCATTGCACACGGATTGCGAGTGTGCTCACCCTACTGACTGTACTCAGTTACTGATTCTAAACAACATGTCGTTAGTAAAAGTCAACATGGTTTTGTGAAAGACAGGTCTTATCAAACAAACGTAATAACATTCTATGGAGAAGTCAGTACAAATATAAATCTAGGTGAGGTAGTTGATGTGATCTATTTGTACTTTGCTAAAGCATTTTATACATTTCCACACAAAAGGTGTGATACAAACTGAGATAAATAGGTTTAGGGGCAAATGTATGCATTTGGATTGAAAATTGTCTAAAAGATAGAACGCAGAGGGTTGTTGTAAATGGAAAATCCTCAAATTGGACCAGGGTATTAAGTGGAGTACCTCAGGGGTCTGTTTTGGGCCCTCTTCTTTAATTCTTTAATTTGTTTTTTAATGATCTCCCACATTGTGCAGAGAGCCATGTCGCAGTGTTTGCTGATGACACTAAATTAATGAGGTAATACAGACTGTTTGTTCTTTACAGGAAGATTTGGACAGAGTGGGGGACTGGGCAATAAAGTGGCAAATGAGGTTTAATAAAGAGAAATTTAAATGTATGCATTGTGAAGAAAAGAATAAGAAAGCAATATACACTTTAAATGGTATTTCCCTGGGATAACTACTAATGAAAAGGATTTATGAATAATTGTAGATAACAAACTTGGCAACAGTGCCCAATGCCAATCAGCAGCTGCAAGGGCCAATAAGATATTGGCATGTATAAAACGAGGTATAGATTCACAGGAGGAGGATATCATCTTGCCTCTTTACAAATCAATGGTAAGACCTTACCTTGAATATGCAGTACAATTCTGGGCCACCAGTCCTTAAAAAGGATATTAAGAAACTAGAAAAAGTGCAAAGGAGAGCTATAAAATGAATAAGGGTATTGGAGGATCTTAGTTATGAAGAGAGACTCAGAAGGGATATGATAACATTATATAAATATGTACAGGGCCAATATAAAGAGCTCTCCAGTGACCTGTTCATTAACAGAAATGTACAAAGAAGAAGTTCTGTGCAGAAGCGTTCAAGTCGGAAAGCAATTAACTGTTTGCTTTCCGACTTGAACGCTTCTTCACATAACGCACATGCGCCAATCATCTGGAGAAGAAGCAGGTGACCGGCAGCGCCCGTCTATTACACTGATGCCTGCACCTCCAGGACAACGGAGCAGATAAGCGGTGAGAGTTGAACCTATACGTGTGTGTCCGTTTGTGAGTATAAGTGTGTGTGTGTGAGTATAAGTGTGTGTGCGCGAGTATGAGTATAAGTGTATGAGAAGTGTGTGCGAGTATGAGTGTGTGTGTCTGTGTATGATCAAGCAACACTCATATGAGATTGTACCAGATCCTTGTTTGTCTTTGTTCCAGTTTTGTGACCCCTTGCTGATGTTCCAGATTTTAAGTGTAAGGTATTTTTTGCACTTTATATTAAATTACACTTTTTGCTACTAATACCATCTTCTGTTCCTTGGAGGTTGAACATTGCTTATTCCCTTTGGAGATTGCATCAATCCAGGACAAGAAAGCTGTCACTTACATTTAAGTTTTGTCCCATATGTAGGGACTATATGTGAGTGCTTTATATTTCATTGCCTTCATCTTTATACCTTCATTTGTTACACTGGGTATATATCCTGCATTTTGTGCACAGCAGATTGATTGCACTGTCACTTTATAGTACATATAGCGCACTGTCACCTTGTGTATTTTTTGTATATGTCTGTATGAGTGTCTGTATGGGTATAGGTGTGCGTGTGTTTGGGTATAGGTGTGCGTGTGTTTGGGTATAGGTGTGCGTGTGTTTGGGTATAGGTGTGCGTGTGTTTGGGTATAGGTGTGCGTGTGTTTGGGTATACGTGTGCGTGTGTTTGGGTATACGTGTGTTTGGGTATACGTGTGCGTGTGTTTGGGTATACGTGTGCGTGTGTTTGGGTATACGTGTGCGTGTGTTTGGGTATACGTGTGCGTGTGTTTGGGTATACGTGTGCGTGTGTTTGGGTATACGTGTGCGTGTGTTTGGGTATACGTGTGTGCGTGTGTTTGGGTATACGTGTGTGCGTGTGTTTGGGTATACGTGTGTGCGTGTGTTTGGGTATACGTGTGTGCGTGTGTTTGGGTATACGTGTGTGCGTGTGTTTGGGTATACGTGTGTGCGTGTGTTTGGGTATACGTGTGTGCGTGTGTTTGGGTATACGTGTGCGTGTGTTTGGGTATACGTGTGTGCGCATGAGTATAAGTGTGTGCGCATGAGTATAAGTGTGCGTATGAGTATAAGTGTGCGTATGAGTATAAGTGTGCGTATGAGTATAAGTGTGTGTATGAGTATAAGTGTGTGTATAGGAGTATAAGTGTGTGTATGTGTGTATAGGAGTATAAGTGTGTGTGTAGGAGTATAAGTGTGTGTGTAGGAGTATAAGTGTGTGTGTAGGAGTATAAGTGTGTGTGTAGGAGTATAAGTGTGTGTGTAGGAGTATAAGTGTGTGTGTAGGAGTATAAGTGTCTGTAGGAGTATAAGTGTGCGTGTAGGAGTATAAGTGTGCGTGTAGGAGTATAAGTGTGTGTGTGTAGGAGTATAAGTGTGTGTGTGTAGGAGTATAAGTGTGTGTGTGTGTGTGTGTGTGTTTGGGTATAAGTGTGTGTGTGTTTGGGTATAAGTGTGTGTGTGTTTGGGTATAAGTGTGTGTATGAGTATATGTGTGTGCGCATGAGTATAAGTGTGACTATAAGTGTGTGTATGAGTATAAGTGTGTGTATGAGTAGAAACATAGAATGTGTCGGCAGATAAGAACCATTCGGTCCATCTAGTCTGCCCATTTTTTTTTTTTTTTTTTTGAGTACTTTTATTAGTCCCCCGTTCCCGGTCTTATAGCTAGGATAGCCTTGTGTCTATCCCACTCATGCTTAAAATCCTTGACTGTGTTTACCTCTACCACTTCTGCTGGCAGGCTATTCCATACATCCACTACCCTCTCAGTAAAGTAATACTTCCTGATATTACTTTTAAATCATTGCCCCTCTAATTTAAGACTATGTCCTCTAGTTGTGGTAGTTTTTCTTCTTTTAAATATTCTCTCTTCCTTTACTGTGTTGATTCCCTTTATGTATTTAAATGTTTCTATCATATCCCCCCTGTTACGTCTTTCCTCCAAGCTATACATGTTAAGATGCTTTAACCTTTCCTGGTAAGTTTTATCCTTCAACCCATGAACCAGTTTAGTAGCCCTTCTCTGAACTCTCTCCAAAGTATCAATATCCTTCTGGAGATACGGTCTCCAGTACTGCGTACAATACTCCAAGTGAGGTCTCACCAGTGCTCTGTACAATGGCATGAGCACTTCCCTCTTCCTACTGCTAATACCTCTCCCTATGCAACCAAGCATTCTGCTAGCATTTCCTGCTGCTCTATTGCATTGCCTACCTACCTTCAAGTCCTCTGAAATTATTACTCCTAAATCCCTTTCCTCAGTTGTTGAGGTTAGGACCTGTGTACCAAATAGTCTATATTCTGCTTTTGGGTTTTTACGCCCAAGGTGCATAATCTTGCACTTGTCCACATTAAATGTCAGTTGCCACTGCTCTGACCATTTTTTTAGTTTAGCTAAATAATTTGCCATTTGGCTTATCCCTCCATGAATATCAACCCTGCTGCAAATCTTTGTATCATCAGCAAAAAGACATACTTTGCCAACAAGACCTTGTGCAATATTGCTAATAAAAATATTAAAGAGAATGGGTCCAAGTACAGATCCCTGAGGTACCCCACTAGTAACAAGACCTTGCATCGAATATACCCCATTGACTACAACCCTCTGTTGCCTGTCACTCAGCCATTGTCTAATCCATTCAACAATATTGAAATCCAAATTCAAAGATTTCAGTTTATTAATAAGCCTTCTATGTGCGACAGTGTCAAAAGCCTTACTGAAATCTAGGTAAGCAATGTCTACTGCACCACCCTGATCTATTATTTTAGTAGTAATCAAAAAAATCAATAAGATTAGTTTGGCATGATCTCCCTGAAGTAAACCCATGCTGTCTCTGATCTTGAAATCCAAGCGACTTTAGATGTTCAACAATCCTATTCTTTAACAAGGTTTCCATTATTTTCCCCACTACTGAAGTAAGACTTACTGGTCTATAGTTGCCCGCCTCCTCCCTACTACCTTTCTTGTGAATGGGCACAACATTTGCTAATTTCCAATCTTCTGGAACTACTCCTGTTAACAATGATTGGTTAAATAAATCTGTTAACGGTTTTGCTAGTACACCACTAAGTTCTTTTAATAACTTTGGATGTATCCCATCAGGTCCTATGGACTTATTTGTCTTTACTTTAGACAGCTGAAGTAAAACCTCTTCCTCTGTAAACTTATATGCATCAAAAGAGTCATTAGTCTTTTTCCCTAAATGAGGTCCCTTACCCTCATTTTCATTTGTAAAAACTGAACAAAAATATTAATTAAGGCAGTCTGCTAAGCCTTTATCCTCTTCTACATAGCATCTTTCTTTTGTTTTTAATCTAATCATTGTTTTACTTTCCTTTTCTCATTTATGTATCTAAAAAATGTTTTACCCCCCTTTTTCACTGACTGGGCTATAGTCTCTTCTGTGTGTGCTTTGGAAGCTCTTATAGCTTGCTTTGCCTCTTTCTGCCTACTCTTATAGATCTTTCTATCTTCCTCACTCTGAGTATTTTTAGAATTACTAAATGCTAGCTTTTTATTTTTTACTATTTTAGCCACCTCCTCAGAGTACCACAGTGGTTTCTTCAATTTTTTGCTCTTACTGATAAGCCTTATGCAATTTTCTGTTGCCTTCAGTAGTGCAACTTTTAGATAATTACATTTCTCCTGGACTCCATTTAAATTGCTCCAGTCTGATAATGACTCCTTCACATCTAATCTAATTTTAGAAAAGTCTGTTTTTCTAAAATCTAAAACTTTTGTTTTTGTGTGGTGTGACTGCGTCACTGTTCTTATATTAAACCACACTGTCTGGTGATCACAAGATCCTAAACTTTCACATACAGTTATATCTGATAACAAATCTCCATTTGTGAACACTAAGTTTAGTATGGCCTGCTTTCGAGTTGGCTCCTCCACTACTTGTTTTAGAGATAATCCCAGTAGGGAGTTTAGGATATGCGTACTCCTGGCGCAAGTAGCTGTTTTGTATTTCCAGTTCACATCAGGAAGATTAAAGTCACCCATGATGATCACTTCTCCCTTCATTGTCATTTTAGCTATTTCCTCAACTAGTAGATTATCTAACTCCTCTATTTGTCCAGGGGGCCTATAAATCACACCTACCCGAGTTACCATATGATTACCAAATTCTAATGTAACCCAAGCTGACTATGTTCGCCTCACTAAATTGTATTACGTTCCATTTTAAGCTATCCCTCACATACAGGGCCACCCCTCCCCCTTTTTTACCTTCTCTGTCTTTTCTATATAAAGAGTACCCTGGTATTGATATGTCCCAGTCATGTTTTTCATTATACCATGTCTCAGTAACAGCCACTAAATCTACATTCTCAGTTGCCAATATTGTCACAAGTTCATGGATCTTATTCCCTAAACTGCGAGCATTTGTAGACATGACCCTAAGCTTATCATTTTTCAGCACACTGACTACAGGTACCTTCTGTCCCTATTTTGGGGGGCAATAGGATTGATGTTTTATCGCCATTTTGCCCCCCTCTTTTAGTTTAAAAACCTCCTAGCAAAACCTCTGAACTGCTCACTGAGAACATTTGTTCCCTTTTGAGAAAGATGCAAACCATCTTTTTTGTACAGTTCCTTTCTATCCCATGGTGAACTTCCATGAGAAACAAAGCCAAATCCTTGCTCCCGACACCATTCCCCAAGCTGAAATCCCTAATATGCATCCGTCTATCATTCTGAATGTTATGCACAGGCATAACTTCAGAAACGGACAGTGTGGACACAACCTGCCGTATATCATTGGCAAGAACACGAAAAGCTTCCTTCACCTCTGAAACCTCATTGCAAGCCAAATCATTTGTCCCTAGATGAACCAGTACATCCAATTCTCCTTCCTGATTTGTTTGCTTAACAATATTAGAAATACGCCTCCTGTCTCTGCGAGCAGTAGCTCCAGGAAGACATCTCACTAAGCCAATAGTGTCCAACTCCGCACCTCTTATGATAGAATCTCCCAACAACAACTGCTTTCTACCAGGCCTCACCTTCTCCTTGCACACCTTAGCCACATAGGAGAGTGGTTCCTCAAACTCTGCGTCTGAGCCTGCCTCCACAACACCACTGCACTCTGAAAGTGCTGAAAATGAATTCTGGACAGCCACAGACTGCGGGACATGCCTTTTATCCACAACTCTAAGCCTACCAGATCCAACAGTAACCCACTTGCCATTCCTAGGAAGCCTCTGTGGCAATGGCCTCTGTGGCAGTGACTTCGCAACAGTCTCAGCCCGAGTTTGTTTTACAGATAAATTACAAATCTCAGACTTTAAAAATGCAATCTCCTGCTGCAATCTTGAGAACTGTCTACAGATTAGACAGCCTCCAAACCTCCAAAAAATGGAACGTGAAACAAATGCAGAACAATTATCACAGTAAACCAAATCTGCCATATTAAGAATTTCAATCAAAAAGATCTTTTAGTTTTGCTCACCTCTTGTATACCTCAGACTACCTCCAGAGTATCTCCAGAATATCTCTTAAATATACTCTTTGAAAAGCAGCTCTTTGAAGAGCAGCCAAGCTATTAAATTAGCCAAGCTAATTTCCACTATGCCTTATATACACCCACAACACACACCTCCCATACCTACTCGTGAATTGGCACCCCCCCTTTTTTTTCACCCATCTCAGAGATCCACCTGCTGAGCGGCTCAGACCGAACCACTGTTACCCCCCCTCTCATTCTTGTTTTGTGACTTATTGAGACTTTCTTTCCAGAACTGCTCGGCGCGATGCTCTGTATATTCCTGGACAGGACGCGAACCCCCGGTTTGGTGGGGATCCCGCCCTGCCCATGCATCGTTGGCCACTCACTACTCCCTTTCTTAGGGACGATGAAGTACCTAAGGAGCTTCATTTCCATAGAACTGTTGTGCTCGTTGCACAGGTTTTTTATTGTACAGTTTTTGGTTGTACCCCCCGCCACTGAAGTCTATTCCGCCAACTACCAACTAGACCAAACCACACAAGCAACCGCTTGATATGTTCTCACTGAATACAAGAGGCCTCAACTCCCCCTTTAAGCGCTCCAAGCTACAGAGAGATCTGTGGGCCAAGAAAGTTAGTATTGCATTAGTGCAGGAGACCCACTTTAAACGCAATAAAGTGCCGAAATTCATCCTACATAGATACACACAAGCATTCTACTTCCACTCCCCTTTCCATAAGAACAAAGGGGTAGCAATTTTCATTAATGATAACATACCTTTTGTGTTAAATGACCTCTGGTCTGACAACGAGGGTAGAACTATCTTCATCAAAGGGAAGATAGGCCTAACCTCTATCACACTGGCAAATATATATGCCCCAAATGTAAAACAACACGTGTATATATGTGATATGCTTACTAAACTGGATTCTTTTGCAGAGGGCATGCTTATACTCGGGAGATGATTTCAACATGATCTTAAACATCCACCTGGACTCCTCCACCGGCTCTACCCATCTCAGGGAATCCCAACAAAGGCGGGTAAGGAAAGCTCTACATACACTCCAGCTCATAGATACATGGAGAGCCGAACGTCCCTCCTAAAAAGACTACACCTACTACTCTAATATCCACACCCGCTATACCCGTATTGATCAGATCTATATATCTCACAGACACCTCCATCAGGTTACACAGGCCTCTATTGGCATAATCACCTGGCGTGATCATGCCCCAGTGATTCTGTCCATTACAACCTCGCCCCACCACAAACCATTTACCGCATGGCGCCTTAATGAAACACTTTTAACCGACCCAAACATAACTGCCAAACTGGAACTCGCCCTGACTGACTATTTCAGGCTAAACAACACAGATGATATCTCAAAACCCATCCTCTGGGAAGTACATAAGGCATACATTAGAGGCCAACTCATCAGTATGGGCACACAAGCCAAAAAACAAAATAAAGCGGACATACAACGACTAACGACCGAAATATACACGCTTGAACAAACACACAAGTCCACTATGGACAGAGATACCATTCCAAATCCTATTGGCCAAACGCTCACAACTGCTAGATCTAGTCACCAAAGGCCTACATAAATCCCTGTTGCTCACCCAAAACAAATACTACGAACACTCCAACAAACCAGGCAAACTACTAGCCAGGGCACTTAAACAGAAACACCAACGCACATATATAACCAAAATTAAAACCCTCAACGGACAGGTTGCTAACACCACTGATCAAATTGTAAGCTGCTTTGTTGACTATTATTCCTCATTATACAACCTCCCCACCGCAACGCAATCGAGACAAGACTACCTAACCAAACATTTAAAATACCGCCTACCAGACGACATGCAATCCCTTCTTGAAAACCCCTTTAAGCGAAACAGAACTACATGAAGCTACCCGATCCACCCCGGGGGGCAAAAGCCCAGGACCGGATGGGTTCACCATCCAATACTACAAATTATTTGAAAAAACTCTAACCCCCCATTTCCTATCGGCCTTCAACTCCCTAGATCAAACCACAAAATTACCCCCCCCAAGCCCAAGAAGCCTTTATAACAATCATCCCTAAGCCTGGCAAAGATCCCGAATCCTGCCAAAATTACAGGCCCATATCACTATTAAACGTCGACCTTAAACTATTTGCAAAAATCTTAGCCAACCGCCTCAGGTTAATCCTCCCGGAACCAATCCACAGAGATCAAGTGGGCTTTGTCCCTCGACGAGAGGCGAGGGACAACACCACGAAATTATTAAACCTCATACACAGAGCCCAAACAGACAAGAACCCTACTCTTTTTCTCTCAACAGACGCCGAGAAGGCATTTGACAGGGTCAGCTGGCCCTTCATGTTCCTAACCCTACAACACATGGGGATTGGCCCCAACTTTTTAAACTATATCGGTGCGCTATACGATTGCCCAACAGCAAGGATTCGAATAAATGGGGGACTTTCAGGCCGTCTGAACCTGCCAAACGGGACGAGACAGGGATGCCCCCTGTCCCCCCTCCTCTATATATTACTAATGGAACCTTTATCTAATGCAATTAGGGCAAATCCTAATATTCATGGCTTACAAGTAGGAACCACACAACATAAACTTGCAGCGTTTGCTGACAATCTATTTTTTATTGTAACTAAACCATATACATCTCTACAAGCCATTACCATAGAACTAGATGAATTTCAGTAACTTAAGCAACTTTAAAATAAACCTAAGTACCGTATTTGCTCGATTATAAGACGACCCTGATTATAAGACGACCCCCCAAACTTTGGATATTCCATTAGGAAAAAAACTAAAACCTGAATATAAGACTACCCTATAGGAAAAAAGTTCAACTTGTATATTTTGACATGTAAATTGCTTTTTTAATAAAAAAAATTATGATATCAAAACATGTATTTCTTGTTTTTATTTCTTTTTATGTGCCAATGCTGCCTCTCTCTCTCTCCCCCCTCGCCTCTGTTTCTGCACCCCCTCCCTCCCCTTGTCTCCGTCTCTTCTCCCCCTCCCCTTGTCTCTGTTTCTTAACCCCTTCCTCCCCTTGTTGCTGTCTCTTCCCCCCTCCCTCCCCTTGTTGCTCTGTCCCCCCCCCCCGCCCCTTGTCTCTGTTTCTTAACCCCTCCCTCCCCTTGTTGCTGTCTCTTCCCCCCTGCCTCCCCTTGTTGCTCTGTCCCCCCCCCGCCCCTCATGTCTCTCTTTCCCCCTCCCTCCCTTGTTGCTCTGTCCCCCCCCCCCCCCCTCATCTTTGTCATGATCCCTGGTGGCTAGTGGGGGCAGCCGGGGGATGTCTGCACGATACATGCAGACATCCTCCATGCTGCCCGACACCTCCGTCTATTATGACGGACCAGCTGTCCGTCATAATAGGCGGAGGTGTCGGGCAGCATGGAGGATGTGGCTAGTGGGGCAGCAGAGGATGTCTGCGTGATGAGCGCAGACCTCCCCTGCTGCCGCCCGGCAGGACCGCCGGGACTTCTGTGACGAAAGCGGAAGTACCCAGCTTCTTCATAGAAGCCCCGGCGGTTGTGCCGGGCGGAAGCAGGGGGAGAGGGATCCAGGTCCCCTGCAGCTCTGCTGGGGACCTGGATCCCAGTCTTATAGTCTGACCTCAATTTGAGGTCAGATTATAAGACGACCTCGATTATAAGACGAGGGGGATTTTTCAGAAATGTTTTTCTGAAAAAAACCTCGTCTAATAAATCGACCAAATACGGTAAGTCAGAAATTCTCAATGTGTCGATTCCAGCAGAAGAGATCCCAGACCTCCAGTTAATTAGCCCGTTCAAATGGGCTCAAAACAATACCATTAAATATCTGGGCGTCTCTTTAACTTCCAACCTCCGAGACCTATATCACCAAAACATTTACCCCCTTCTTACAACCATTCAACGCGACCTGAATTCTTGGTCCAAGAAACCTTTCTCTTGGTTTGGAAGAATAAGCATACTAAAAATGAATATTCTACCCAGAATAATGTATTTACTGCAAACACTCCCAATACATATCCCTAGACTATGGTTTTCCAAAATGAGATCACTATTTATTAACTTTATTTGGAATAATTCAAGGCCTAGACTAGCATATGACCTACTCACCCGACCACGAAATAGAGGAGGGCTGAGTCTCCCAGACCTAGCAAAATACTACAAAGCCATACACCTCACCAGAGTAATTGAATGGACTAGACCGGCACATAAGCCTTGGATACCCATAGAGCAACGCAGTCTATCAAGTCCGGCACCCATTGTGGCCTGGCTACCCAAATCACATTGCTGGTTCACAGCACCCAATCACCCCACCATCCCTCCCACACTCCTAGTTTGGAACAGTCTTAGACATGACCGAATGATAACACAAACTCCGTCACCACTACTACCCCTGACCCACAATCATGATTTCCCCCCAGGACTTCACTACCATACAGTCCACCGGCTCTTTAACCCAGAGATTAAATTCCCGAGACTAGGTCATATTCTTGTTGGCAATGACATACAAAAACTACACGATATGGAAGTACAAACAAACATCAACCCCAACGTAGAATTCACTCACAAGCAGATTGCACACTATGTACACTCTCTCAAAAAACAAGGCCCGCTCCCAGCAGACCCAACCAAATTCGAAAACCTATGCGTCCCTTCCTTTCAGACGTGTAAAATAATCTCCACCACATATCAAATATTAATAGAGACACGCACACAATCCCGTCCCTACTTCACCAGGCTATGGGAAAGGGACCTCAACATCTCTCTTACTGATGACCAATGGACTAAAATTTTCATTGTAACTCAAAAATGTTCCATCTCTGCCAAAAGTAAGGAATCTGCTTATAAACATTTGACAAGATGGTACAAAACCCCGGCCGATCTCCACCGTATCTTTCCCACTACATCTCCCAAATGTTGGAGATAAAACACAGCCCAAGGCACATATCGACATATCTGGTGGTCATGCCACCTATTAAAAGACTACTGGGAAACTATAGCCAAAACGCCTAGACGATCCAGACTTCCAACTCACCCCAGAACGTATGCTCCTACATCACACACCCCATCCGACAGGCAAATACAAAAGTATTACCTTTGCTGCCATCCAGTAGAGTCGGTGGAAAGGATCCGGACGCAAGAAAACTTATCTCAAACAGCCAAAGGTAAAGGACTGGTCCACAAGTTACGATGGCTATCATGGTCCGAATCTATGTTAACAGAAGAGTATAAGACATGCCTCCTGCCCAAAAACACAAATAAGACACCTTTACCAAAATAGGTGCCTGAGGTACAGTGCAACCTATGGGATTACTAGAGTTATCAGTGAGAAATATGGTCTATTTCACCAGCAGAGGATCCTAAAGATACTTTTACATATCACCACTAATATATTGGAAATTTATCTTTAATGACACTCAGTTGACGGAAGGTTTTATTTGTTCCCCCCCTATCCCCCTCGTTTTACGATAGTTGATTTCAATTGTACCAAAAGTGCATGTCTAACACTTAGAAAGACAACGCAGTACCTTCACTTGAGAAGCGAACGTTCACTTTTGTCCCAATAGCTTTTACTGCAGAAATTGTACTTACCTTTGATATAAAGACAGTACATTAGTTACCCATACCCACTTGTGGAGGTTAACGAACCCAAGTGAATGGGGTGAATAAACTACTTGTCTTCAACACCAGAAAAGGGATTGCATACCTTCATATAACGTAATCAAGTATTTTATTCTCCCATGTGTATTCAGAATCATTCATAGATATATAGTTAAGTGAACTTTAACCCTTCACAGGGAACGATCAGATCCTCTGTATTAGACCTGATAACTCAATTTTAGGACCAACCCGGTAAACATTGCAACTTAACTGTAAAAGTTCGCTACCCAAATAACATACAAATTTCTCCCTATTTCTCTTTCTGTATAATGTAATATTTTCTCAAGTGACTGTTGATTTTTTATTCTTGTCGAGATGTGTAACTGACTATTATCCCTTGATTCAATAAAAAGATACAAAGTAAAAAAGAACTTGATGGACTTTCTTTTTTCAACCTAAATTACTATGTTACTATGTCTGTGATTTTGAGTTTTGCTCCTGAATATATTCAGAGGTGTCAATTTCTAAGGAATGTGGCAAACTCAAGAGTGTAAATTAACTGCTATCAGGTCACATTCAATGTCTGTGTATATTATGTGGGTGATTTAAAGAATGAGTGGCAGGTTTCCGGGCATGTGATCACGGTGATTGATGTTTCAGTCCCACACAGGGGACTTTTATCAAGGCCGTGACTAAAAGAGCATGTTACTAAAATGTACATTCCAGGAATGTATTGTCAGCCTCATAATCAATGTTAAGCCCCACCGCTGGGTATTTCTAATGTTTCAAATATAGGCGCCTCTGTGATTGGTCGCTCAGACCAAGCTCCCATCCCACGTTTGGAGTGGGATGTAGCTCCTCTTTCTATTGGTCGCTCCATCCACTCCCCCATATCCATAAATGGGCAGTCCGTAGCTCTCATTTACATTGGCTGCGGAGTTAAAGGGCTGTAGCAGGCTTCTGACTACTCACCCTGTTCGGCATTGGTTGCTCCTATTCCATGTTGTATTCTGATTGGTGCCTTCTGTTTTAGGCACCAAATTCAATTAGAGATTGTATTGTTTAAGTGTTACACTGTTTAATTTATTTTGTTTCATTATATTTATCAAGATTCTTTTCTGTAAATACTGCAAATCTGCCAAATAAACAGAAGTACTCTGTTGAACCTAATAAGTTCAGTCTAGTCCATTATTTTTGGGAGAAATTATCAGGGCTACAAGAGATCGATTGTAGTGACTTATTTCTGATTCCTGAGTGAGTTATCTGGTGACCTGGTTCCTTCCATTCCACGCACATTATCTGCGTAACATGCAAATATCTTTCTGGCACCATGAAAACCTTACAAAGTTACACATACTGTTTATGTTCCACTTACACAAGAATGTGTACGGCATATATTCTGTGTACAAATACAGTCTATGCAATACTGATATTTGATAATGCACATTTAAAAAAAATGTCCTGTTACCCAGTGAGCGGAGAGGTTGGGGACTGTCTGTCACCCCTTCCTTGTAATGCTCCTGCTCTTCTTTCAGACAGTCTTGTTTCTCCATGGTGAAGCGGACGGTTATATCCTCACTCCTTACAGGAAGCTGAAACACATAACTATACAGTCATGATCCAGACGTTTCCATGTGTTTCTCTCTCACACTGTATAAGGTCCACCCTAGCAGGTCTCACCTCACCGCTCAGGAGATGAAGGAGCTTGTTGGTGGGTTCTAGGATCTTCCCATCATTGTTCCGTTCATTTACCAGGGAGTCGGGTGGAGGATCCACAATGGGGTTCTGGGTCCTACAGAATGTGTCAGATGCAGAGGGACTGCTGCAATCATCCCCTCCCTGCTTCCTCACAACCACATAATCCTACAAATGGAGACAGCGGGAGATATTACTGAACAGACACACAATGTGTTACACCAATAAGGTCAATAATCTACAGACTCATTTAAGAATTGTATGTGAACTCATATTTAAAAGCATAATAATTTAAAACCAAATTGTCATTGATTATATTGTCATCATGGACAAATCAGATTATAAAAGTCTTGGATCCATCGGTCTATATTGGCCTCTGGTGGGAAAGTCCAGTCTATCAAAAAGGATAAACATCAAGGCAAGCTAATCGATGAAAAAAACAAAACAAGATTGTGCATTATGGGGTTTAATCCTGTAGATAATGATAAAGTGTTGTTTGTCTGCGGATGCAGAGTGAGAAGGGCCATTTCCTTACACCACAGTAAGGTTGCTGCTGGTAGGTCTTCAAAGACTTGAATCTCTTGTTATGTGCAGGTTCTTCACGCAGATGGCCAGGAGAGCCATTTAAATCAACAGTGGAGCTAAGCTTCAGGATCACGTCTCGAGACGCGGATTGTGGAGCCCTTTGCGCCTTCCCAACTCTGAAGCAGTCTAGTAACATGTGGTTTTGAGCTCCCTGATTTGGGAGTAGGCGAGTCCGCAGCTTAAGTAGGTATTCCTGAAGATCGGTGGGTCCGACCAGCTCCAGGCACTCCACACTGTCTGATATTTGTTTGACGGATCAAACCATGGATGTTTTTCAGTAAAGGATAATGATTTTCGGCGCTATCTGACTCCGAGTCTTCTTTTTTTCCCCCATGTCTTAGGTAGTGTGGCAGAAGCAGCCACAAGAGACTTTTGCATTGATTATTGCCTGTTTTATGGACTTAGTGTGACTGTTTTATTCCCCTCCCTCCTAGAACACCAGTTTAAAAACCCTTAATAACTGTCATATTTTCAAACACTGTCTGTCTTTAACTGTCAGTTTGTTTTCCTCTGAGGAGGAGTTTTTTGGCTGCCTGAGTGCTGTTGCTTTTGGGTGCTCATTAAAAAAGACCTGCTTGACCCTTTCTTGAAAGCCTTGGCTCATGCATGGGGGATGGGATAAGTCTGCAGTGCTGATGGTGTCGGTTGGAGTGCTTGAAGTCCTCGGCAAGCACTAGGAGCATCGATTGGCGGAGGTACTCGGTCGGAGTGCCAGGGGGTCCATCACATTTGGTGGCAGCGACGGGACTCAAACCTCACAGCAGACCGTGGTTCGGCAGTTACAGCCATTTGGGAAATTTGCTATTTCGTATGGAACCGAAAGGAAAGGGTATGTGAATATACCCGAACGGATAGTGAATGGGGACAGACTGTACCAACTTGAAACGGGCCACGCTAAAAGAACTATTGGAAGCAAGGGGAATTATTGCCAGCAATAAAACCAAAGCTACCCTTATTGCTGAACTCATGGAGGGAGACCGGGCAGCTGCTGCAGCACCTCTTATGGACAGCACACAGAATGAGTTTGGAAGAGAACTCCAAAGCAGACTGGCCTTTTTCCCAGGTACGCCTCCCACAGAAACCTTGGAAAGGATTATGGCAGATGTCCACGAATACATAATGGAAAAGCAGCGGGCAGACCGGAGGTCCAGAGAGGGGTCCCTAATCACACCACACATAGTACCGGGGAAGCCTAAAATCCCGTACCATGCTTTTAAAAACTATGTGGAGACCGAAGACATCGATGGCTACTTGCATGACTTTGAGAGGTTATGCCAATTACATGAGATCAACGCCGCCGACCAGGTACCCCTGTTGGTGGGTAAGCTAGCGGGCCGGGCAGCAGAAGCCTACCGCACCATGCCAGACGAGGATAGCAGAGACTACCAGAAAGTAAAGCAGGCGATCCTGGACAGGTATGCAATTACCCCTGAGGCATACCGGCAGCGGTTCCAAGAAAGCCGAAAGACGGAGAAAGATACTCACATGGAGTGGGCACACCGCTTAACTAGGGCGGGCAAAGGTTGGGTGCAAGCCGCACAAGCAACCACAGTGGAGGACATTCTACAATTACTGCTACTGGAGCAATTCTTCCAGGGGTTAACCCCGGATTTACAAAACTGGCTGAGGGATCGGAAACCGCGCATATTAACTGACGCCGCCAGGTGGGCAGACGAGTACCAAGATGCCAGGAGGGCACAGGCACGGTCCATCTTGGGAGCTGCTAACCCACCTCCCACCATTAACCCCACCCCAGCACTCCGTCCGGGTGGTGGGAACTACCAAACCCCTCCACGGTACAACAATGCCCGATCTTTCATCAGGTGCCACACGTGTAACCAGCAGGGCCACATGCAGAGAGACTGTCCCAGAAACAGAAACCGCTCCACGTGGAATACTCCAACTAATTTCCCTGCAAACCGGGCAGCAGTACACTGCTACCAGAGTGAGCCTCGACAACCTTTCTTCGAGACCCGGTTTAATGAAGAATCTTTGGGCACCCTCCACGAGGTTAACCCAGTACAAGCAGCTGCAGACAACCGACAGGGACACCGCCAAGGGGTACACGTAGAGGGAAAACGCCTTCAGGGTCTGCGCGATTCTGGGGCCACCATAACCCTGGTTCGCAATCACCTAGTCCCCAAGCACCAGCTCACTGGAGAATATGTGGCAGTCCGGGTGGCAGGGGGAGCGATTTACAAAATTCCCACTGCTAAAGTACATTTGGATTGGGGAGCGGGGTCGGGGAATGTGGAAGTGGGCCTCATGCAGGACTTACCAGCTGATGTCATCCTGGGTAACGACTTGGGGGAGCTGACCTCCGCTTTTGTTTCTCAGCACCCCGCGCAGGAAGCGCTACCCGTGGTAACACGGCAGCAGGCCCGCACCACCGCATCTTCTGAACACTCTGAGGCTCCGGTAAGTAACAGTACTGACCCACCTTTCGTCCCCTGGGCTCCCCCCTTAGAATTTGGTACTGAAGTAGTCACCGACCCGTCCCTGCAGGTATACCGGGATAGGGTTACACAGAATCAGGCAGGGTTGGAGGGGGAAAGATACGCTTGGGAGAAAGGATTATTGTATAGATATGCTGAGAAGGTAGTAGCAGGATCTGTACCCATGACCCTCACACAATTAGTCGTGCCCCGAAAGTACAGGCAAGAATTACTACGTATTGCCCATGACATCCCTTTATCAGGACATCTAGGCGTCAGTAGGACGAAGCATCGTTTGACCCAAAACTTCTTTTGGCCAGGGGTCTCTAAAGATATTCGGCAGTATTGCCAAACTTGTGACACATGCCAGAGAGTAGGGAAGAGAGGGGACCGGTACAAGGCAAAAATGCGCTCCCTACCCATAATAGATGAACCCTTCAGTAGAGTGGCAGTAGATATAATCGGACCCCTAGCAAAACCCAGCCCGTCAGGGAAGAAGTATATACTAACCGTAGTAGACTATGCCACCCGGTACCCAGAGGCCGTAGCCCTAACTAATATCCATGTGGAGACTATAGTAGATGCCCTAATCCGGATATTCTCCAGAATGGGGTTCCCCAAAGAGATTATCTCAGATCGGGGTACCCAATTCACAGCCGAAGTCACTCATCAGTTATGGAGAACATGTGGGGTGAAACCTATTGTAAACTCAGCGTATCACCCCCAGTCCAATGGGCTCTGTGAACGGTTCAACGGAACCTTAAAGCAAATGCTCCGTACCTTCATGGATACCCAGAAGGACTGCGAAAGGTTTCTTCCCCATCTGCTCTTCGCGTACCGAGAGGTACCCCAGGAGTCCACGGGGTTCTCGCCATTCGAATTACTATTCGGAAGGAGAGTGCGGGGTCCCTTAGACCTCATTAGGGAACACTGGGAGGGAACGGTCACCAGTAACGGTACCCCTATCGTCCCATATGTACTAGAGTTCAGGGAACGCTTGGAGACCCTAATTCAGACGGTACAGTCTAATCTCCAGGCGGCCCAGCAACGACAGCGCAGATGGTACGATAGGGGAGCCAGAGACCGCAGTTTTCAAATAGGACAAAAGGTGTTAATCTTGAAGCCAGTCCAAAATGACAAACTGCAGGCCTCCTGGCAAGGCCCTTATAAGGTGGTGGAACAGGTATGTGACACCACCTATATAATTGCCCCATGTACAGGAGCAGGCGGTAGACGCATGCTCCACGTTAACATGCTGAAACCCTATCACGAGCGGACCGAAGAAGTAACTGTCATATGTGCCTCGGCCGCCGAGGACCCGGATAATCTACCCCTACCAGACCTATTAGCCCAAGGGGGGGCCAACACCGAATTAGGGGAAGTACAGCTAGGAGACAGGCTGAGCACTAGAGAGCGAGCTCAAATACTAGAGCTGATCCGGGAAAAAGGGGATACATTCTCCAACCAGCCCGGGTATACCCCGCTGGCTACCCACAGGGTAGAAACCCCAGGGCAACACCCTCTTCGACAAACCCCCTACCGCATACCCGAATCCGTAAAAGATCATATGCGGAAGGAAATTGACGAAATGTTACAACTAGGAATGATAGAACACTCAGATAGCCCATGGGCCTCTCCGGTAGTGCTGGTACCGAAGCGGGACGGAACCACCCGCTTCTGCGTCGATTACCGGAAACTTAATGATAAAACAATTTCAGATGCATATCCCATGCCCCGAATCGATGAGCTCTTAGATAAAATGGCCAGGGGCCAGTACCTCACCACAATAGACTTGTGCAAAGGGTACTGGCAGATCCCACTAGCCGAGGATGCCATCCCAAAGTCCGCATTCGTCACCCCGTTTGGGCTATACCAATTCAAGGTGATGCCATTCGGGATGAAGAATGCGCCGGCTACGTTTCAGCGGATGGTGGACCGGTTACTGGACGGATCCCAGGAGTATGCTTGCGCCTATTTAGATGACATAGCAATATTTAGCAACTCCTGGGACGAGCACTTGACCCATATAGGAGCCATCCTCGACCGCATCAGGGAGGCAGGTCTCACGTTAAAACCCAGCAAGTGCCACGTAGGGATGGCCGAAGTGCAGTACTTAGGCTACAGGGTGGGCAGTGGGCAGCAAAAGCCAGAACCCGCTAAGATAGAGGCCGTAGCTAAGTGGCCAACCCCTCGCACGAAAACTCAGGTTTTAGCTTTTCTAGGGACCGCCGGGTATTACCGTAAATTTGTACCTAATTATAGTGCCCTAGCCAAGCCCCTTACTGACCTCACCAAAAAGAACTTACCCAAAGTAGTGACCTGGAGCCCAGAGTGTGAGAAGGCATTTCAAGAACTGAAAACTGCCCTAATTCATGCCCCTGTGCTGGCCGCTCCCGATCAAACCAAACGCTTTCTCGTTCATACGGACGCTTCTATGTTTGGATTGGGAGCAGTGCTGAGCCAAGTTGGGGCCGATGGCGGCGAGCATCCAGTCGCTTACTTAAGTCGGAAACTACGACCCAGGGAAGTAAGCTATGCCGCCATCGAAAAGGAATGCCTGGCGGTGGTGTGGGCCCTCAAGAAACTACAGCCCTACTTATATGGACAACAATTTGCCTTGCTCACAGATCACAACCCGTTGGTGTGGCTAAACCGGGTGTCAGGGGACAACGCTAGACTACTGAGATGGAGCTTGGCACTACAACCATTTGATTTCATCATCCAGTATCGCCCAGGGAAACAAAATGGTAACGCCGACGGGTTGTCCAGACAGACAGAACTCGAGAAATGATCTGTGAGCACTCCCCCGGACATCCCCAAGCAGATCCGTTGGGATCAGACTGTGTATGCCGGCTTGGTTCTGGGGGAGCATTGTGGCAGAAGCAGCCACAAGAGACTTTTGCATTGATTATTGCCTGTATTTGAACTGTATGTTATTTGAGCACAGTGGACTTTATTAGACTGGTTCTGGCCCTTTAAATGCTCTGACAAAGGATCTGCAGTTTTGCTGTGCACTTCGGATGCAGAGTGTGAAGAAAACCCTGTTTTATGGAGTTAGTTTGACTGTTTTATTCCCCTCCCTCCTAGAACACCAGTTTAAAAACCCTTAATAACTGTCATATTTTCAAACACTGTCTGTCTTTAACTGTCAGTTTGTTTTCCTCTGAGGAGGAGTTTTTTGGCTGCCTGAGTGCTGTTGCTTTTGGGTGCTCATTAAAACAGACCTGCTTGACCCTTTCTTGAAAGCCTTGGCTCATGCATGGGGGATGGGATAAGTCTGCAGTGCTGATGGTGTCGGTTGGAGTGCTTGAAGTCCTCGGCAAGCACTAGGAGCATCGATTGGCGGAGGTACTCGGTCGGAGTGCCAGCGGGTCCGTCACAGGTAGATCTCAGATTTTATATAGAAGTCAGTTTTAGTGGGGTAGACATGAACATTTTGACTGTTTGTACTATGTGAGGAGCTCACTAAACATGCGACCAGGTAGCTTGGAGAAACAGGATTTTATCTAGACTGACTTGGAGTATACCTGGTTAAAATGTACAACCTAGCTAGTGTTGGAAGGTTTTGTTTTAACTGAAGATCATAATCATTTGCATCACATTGTAAACTGATTTATCAGGATTTTTACACCATGAAAACTGTATACATTGGAAGATGTTGACTTTCTCTCTGACCAATCAGGATCTTCTATTGCCCCAGAACCTTCATATCCCCAAACCTCTCTCCTTTCCCTGGGCTCCTGTCACACTGCATGCAGCCCTGACACTGCTTATCTATAGATCCTATTTCCAGGCAGGGAGATTTCTACTTTCTCATACAGACAACCCACTGGCTGGTAAATTTCCCCTCCTCACTAGTATTTCTTTCCTCTAGTTAACCCTTAGTGATCTGTGTGGCGAAACCGGCCTCGCCACGTGTCCTTGGAGGGGGCTGCTTGCCCGCCTCTTGCCTTTGGACTATGGACCAGACTTTATGTGAATGTGTTATACCCCAGATAGGAATCCCATGGAGCCCATTCGTATGAAACTGACTGTAAAGACTTTGGCTCCATGGCGATTAAACTGTATTTGTGTGGTCCGAGCGCCATTCACTTAATAATGTGCGCTCAGACCTGAGCTATCTGGGGATATGTGAAATGTCTGTGTGTTATGTGTAAAATGTGACTTTATGTATTTTAAAGTGTGTCCTCAATTACCCGTTGCAACATTGTTGCGAACGGGTAATTGAACAGTAAGTAGCCGTCCTTTGTTCTCGGGGGTGGCCGCTGTCACGAAGTGAATTCTGACAGTCTGACTGACTGGGGTTCTTGGAGGGGCCTGAGGGCCAAACACCTCCCTATAGATTATGGACCCTGTCTGTAATGTGTTTAAGCCTTCCATTGTTTAGTTATGTCAGCCACCCAGTCTGACTACCTTGCTTCTGGCTCCAGATTAAAGTGGCTAGATACTGCTTTACTGGTGATGTGTTTAAGTTTTCTATTGTTTAATCAAGTGTTATCTGATTGCAGTTTGGTGTATATAAGTCTGTGTTGTTTGTCAAATAAAGTAGTTCAATCTTGCTGTAAGAGTTCCTGTTTTAACCCTCAAAGTGAAGTGTCGTCTCATTATTGGGGGAAGGATTTATTGTATGCTGTTCCAGTTTGACTGCTAGGAGAGTAAACCTATTCGTATGGTTCCTATTCAACTGCCTACAGCATTCATATGCTTGGGAGGATTCATATGCTTCTCCGGTTTGGTGGTTGTGGTGTCTGCTGCAGTGCTTGGAGTCCTCAGGAAGCGCTAGGAGCATCCTTTAACGGAGGTACCCAGTCGGGGTGCCAGGCGATCCGTTACATTGGTGGCAAGCGGTGGGATGGCGTCCTAGTGCGAGGTAAAGCAGCTCAGAGACACAGTCGTTTGGATTTACAAATTGAAGGCGACGCTAGTGTTTATACAGCGTCCCTGTCTACATAAAGATTTGGGAAAATGGGGTTCGTGGATCCTTGGGCACCTCGCACACCTGAGGAAAAGGGTGAATTGGACTGGAGAGATATTGCCCGGCAAGAACTATGGTACAATGCCCTGGAGGAAGTCCAGTATCAACGGCAGCAGCGCCTTCCTGGTGTCGCATACCGGTTGGAGGAACAAATGGCCTGGCGGATGCCGCTTCTGGGAGACCAACCCGGAGGGCAGCAGGTCAGACAACTTGAGTACCTCGTGGAAAGGGAACTGAGCCTTGACGCCTCATACCGGGCACTGTGGTGGTGCACTGTCCAGCCAGAGACATGGAGGGCAGAGGGCATCCAGCCGGAGGGGGAGAACTACACTAGCCCTGGCCTGTTGTGGAAGGCCTTAGCAGAAGACGTCGACTTTGGCAGTCCAGCAGAGTCACGGTACTGGGCTATTTTTTATTACCGGGGTGAGATGGTACAGGGCCCGAGATCTAGGGGACTGGGACAAGACCTCCACCGTTTGGCTGCCATGGAACGACAGCTAGAGATGGACTATGTGGAACTACTAAACTCATGTCAGCCACAGGGCATAGACACAGAACAGGAAAACTGGCTGGGAGACCCAGACCTGCCAACCTACAGCTGGGAAAACGCAGCCGAGGTACCCCCTGCTTCACTACCAGCGGCAGAAGTAGGGGACCTCATAGACTGGTCCTGGGAAGACCCACAGGTGGCAGGTGGAGATGGGATGGCGGTCTCTCTACCGGCCCTACAGGGATGCTGGGCGGTCGGCCCAGATCTCCAGCGGCAGTGTGTACCCCAGGGAGATGAAGGTGCCGTCCTTCCTCCCCAGCGGCAGTGTGTACCCCAGGGAGCAGAAGGTGCAGTCCTTCCTCCCCAGCGGCAGCGTGTACCCCAGGGAGATGAAGGTGCCGTCCTTCCTCCCCAGCGGCAGTGTGTACCCCAGGAAGCAGAGACCATCTGTCTCGCACCCCAGCCGCAGGACAAAATATTGAAAGGGGAGACAGGTGGTCCCCCTCTCCACCAGCAAAGAGAGTGTCAGGGAGAGGAGCAGGTTACCCCCTCTCCCCAGCGGCAGTCTACAGTTCAGAGAGAGGAGCTTGTTACACCCTCTCTCCAGCGGCAGCCTAACCCACCAAGGGGAGATGTTAAGCCCCACAACTATGCAGATGGGACCGTGGTCTCTGCACTTGCAGCCCCAGGGGCAGGGACGGTCGGTCCTGTCCCACAGCCACAGAGCAGTGTATCCAGAGGGGAGACAGTCGGTCTCCCCCTCCCCCAACCAGGCTCCAACCAGGCTACTTCAGTGGTAGCGCTGGCACCCGGGCAGAGTACCGCTGGTCTCTGCCCACTCAGCAACCCACCAAGGCAGTCTACCAGCCCCCCGCACAGCTGTGGTGAGGCACCTGGACATGGACAAGTTGCTATTTTATCCAGGTGTAGTAACCAGTTATTGTGGGTGGGTTGTATTGCTGTTTGTGCTTCGTGGGTGGGTTGCTGGACTAACCAGGGCACTGACCGGCAGGAGGTCAGATACCCTGTTAGTTTGGATGGTAAAGGGGAGAAATGTGGCGAAACCGGCCTCGCCACGTGTCCTTGGAGGGGGCTGCTTGCCCGCCTCTTGCCTTTGGACTATGGACCAGACTTTATGTGAATGTGTTATACCCCAGATAGGAATCCCATGGAGCCCATTCGTATGAAACTGACTGTAAAGACTTTGGCTCCATGGCGATTAAACTGTATTTGTGTGGTCCGAGCGCCATTCACTTAATAATGTGCGCTCAGACCTGAGCTATCTGGGGATATGTGAAATGTCTGTGTGTTATGTGTAAAATGTGACTTTATGTATTTTAAAGTGTGTCCTCAATTACCCGTTGCAACATTGTTGCGAACGGGTAATTGAACAGTAAGTAGCCGTCCTTTGTTCTCGGGGGTGGCCGCTGTCACGAAGTGAATTCTGACAGTCTGACTGACTGGGGTTCTTGGAGGGGCCTGAGGGCCAAACACCTCCCTATAGATTATGGACCCTGTCTGTAATGTGTTTAAGCCTTCCATTGTTTAGTTATGTCAGCCACCCAGTCTGACTACCTTGCTTCTGGCTCCAGATTAAAGTGGCTAGATACTGCTTTACTGGTGATGTGTTTAAGTTTTCTATTGTTTAATCAAGTGTTATCTGATTGCAGTTTGGTGTATATAAGTCTGTGTTGTTTGTCAAATAAAGTAGTTCAATCTTGCTGTAAGAGTTCCTGTTTTAACCCTCAAAGTGAAGTGTCGTCTCATTATTGGGGGAAGGATTTATTGTATGCTGTTCCAGTTTGACTGCTAGGAGAGTAAACCTATTCGTATGGTTCCTATTCAACTGCCTACAGCATTCATATGCTTGGGAGGATTCATATGCTTCTCCGGTTTGGTGGTTGTGGTGTCTGCTGCAGTGCTTGGAGTCCTCAGGAAGCGCTAGGAGCATCCTTTAACGGAGGTACCCAGTCGGGGTGCCAGGCGATCCGTTACAATCTGCTTCCAGACCTGACCATAAAAATACACAATATCCCAAATGGATGGCACTGGGTTAATTCCCCCTCACCTCTCCAGTCAGGACATAGATGATCTCCAAGGTGAGATTCAAGATCTTCTCAGTCATGGGATTCTTGATCATCATTGCTGAGTGATGTAGAGATCCTGACAATCTGCTCTTTATCTCGTGTATTGGATCTCTGCTGAAAGAAATTCGTAATTCAAACATTTGCTGTAAGCAGTTATGGTGAGAGGTACATTGTGTGATAGGTTATTTGTGAGTTTGATACTGAAGGATTACTGCAGAAGGGCTGAGAAGAGTTCAGTGGTTAGAGGGATAGTGAGATGGTTGTGAGAGGGACACGGGGGAGGAGGTGGAGAGGGACATGGGGTACAGTGAGGATGGGGTGAGAGGACACTGGGGGTGTAAATGGAGATGTGGTGAGAGGCCTAGTGGGGATGGTGGTGCAAATGGAGATGTGGTCAGGCGGATAGTGGGGATGGTGGTGACAGGGACACTGGGGGGGATACTGGGGACGGTGGTGAGAGGGGCACTGGGAGGATAGTGGGGATGGTGGTGAGAGGGACACAAGGGGATAGTGATGAGAGGGATACTGGAGGATAGTGGGGATGGTGATGAGAGGGACACAGGGTGATAGTAGGGGTGGTGGTGAAAGGGACTCTGGGAAGATAGTGGGGGTGGTGGCAATAGGGGCACTGGGAAGATAGTGGGGGTTGTGGCGAGACGGCACTGGGAAGATAGTGGGGATGGTGGTGAGAGGGGCACTAAGAGGATAGTGGGGATGGTGGTGAGAGGGACACAGGGAGGATAGTGGGAATGGTGGTGAGAGTGACCCTGGGGGGATAGTGAGGATGGGGGTGAGAGGGACACTGGGAGGATAGTGGTGAAAGGGACACTGGGAGGATAGTGGGGATGGTGGTGAGAGGGACACTGGGAGGATAGTGGGGATAGTGGGTAGAGGGATACTGGGGGGATAGTGGGGAGAGGAACACAGGAGGGATAGGGGATAGTGGTGAGAGTGACACTGGGGAGGATAGTGGGAATGGGGGTGAGAGGGACACAGGGTGCTAGTAGGGATAATGGTGAGAGGGACACTAGGAGGATAGTGGGGATGGGGGTGAGTGGGACACTGGGGGGATAGTGGGGATGGGGGTGAGTGGGACACTGGGGGGATAGTGGGGATGGGGGTGAGAGGGACACTGGCGGGTTATTGGAGATGGTGGTGAGAGGGACACTGGGGGGATAGTGGTGATGGTGGTGAGAGGGATACTGGGGGGATAGTGGCGATGGTGGTGAGAGGGATACTGGGGGGATAGTGGTGAGAGGGATACTGGGGGGATAGTGGTGAGAGGGATACTGGGGGGATAGTGGTGAGAGGGATACTGGGGGGATAGTGAGGATGGTGGAGGATAGTGGGGATGGTGGTGAGAGGGACACTGGGGGGATAGTGGTGATGGTGGTGAGAGGGATACTGGGGGGATAGTGGCGATGGTGGTGAGAGGGATACTGGGGGGATAGTGGTGAGAGGGGCACTGGGAGGATAGTGGGGATGGGGGTGAGAGGGACACTGGGAGGATAGTGGGGATGGGGGTGAGAGGGACACTGGGGGGATAGTGGGGATGGGGGTGAGAGGGACACTGGGGGGTTATTGGAGATGGTGGTGAGAGGGACACTGGGGGGATAGTGGTGATGGTGGTGAGAGGGATACTGGGGGGATAGTGGCGATGGTGGTGAGAGGGATACTGGGGGGATAGTGGTGAGAGGGATACTGGGGGGATAGTGAGGATGGTGGTGAGAGGGGCACTGGGAGGATGGTGGGGATGGGTGTGAGAGGGACACTGGGGGGGGGATAGTGGTGACAGGGTCACTGGGGGGATAGTCGGGATAGTGGTGAGAGGGACACTGGGGAGATAGTGGGGAGAGGGACACTGGGGAGATAGTGGGGAGAGGGACACTGGGGAGATAGTGGGGAGAGGGACACTGGGGAGATAGTGGGGAGAGGGACACTGGGGGGATAGTGGTGAGAGGGACACTGGGGGGATAGTGGTGAGAGGGACACAGGACGGATAGGGGATAGTGGTGAGAGGGACACTGGGGGGATAGTGGGGATGAGGGTGAGAGGGACACTGGGGGATAGTGGGGATGAGGGTGAGAGGGACACTGGGGGGATAGTGGGGATGAGGGTGAGAGGGACACTGGGGGGATAGTGGGGATGAGGGTGAGAGGGACACTGGGGGGATAGTGGGGATGAGGGTGAGAGGGACACTGGGGAGATAGTGGTGAGAGGGACACTGGGGGATAGTGGGGATAGTGGTGAGAGGGACACTGGGGGGATAGGGGATGGTGGTGACAGGGACACGGGGGGGATAGTGGTGAAAGGGACACTGGGGGGATAGTGGTGAGAGGGACACTGGGGGATTTGGGGATAGTGGTGACAGGGACATTGGAGAGAGGGGGAATGGTGATGAGAGGGGAAATCCCATCTTTCGTTCGCTACTTCCCTCCCAGGTGCAGTTTCATCCCCTGACTTTTCTCTGGGGTTCAGCTCTCCAGCTCCTTACCCCACTAATTCCTTGGCCAAACAGCAGCACCGGCTGGGTGACGTCACATAGAGCGCTTTGGTGGTGGGCTCGAAAATCAGGCAGTGCTGAGGTGTAATCCCGAGTACAGTCTCTCACTACTAGAGCTCTACACACACAAGAGACATCTGTGTCATAGAATAGGTCTCCAGTGGCCGGAGCTGGAATGTATTACGGCGGCCATTTTGTTGTAGACCATATTTTATATAATCCGGACAAAATGGGTCCAACAAAATGGCGTGTATATTGGAGACAAAATGTGAAGTTTCAGTTAAGTTATGCATCTCGCTTCCTGTATTTTGGTCTGTGCCTTATTCGAACGTCATCACCCTGCGCCCACTCCCATCTTGCAGTCAGTGTGTGTCCAGCAATGTGACGTCACATGTTAAATCTGTTTATAATGTAAAGAAGAAAACAAATCACTGGTTCAAAGCTAAAACATAGTTGCCAACATTGGATATCCAGGGACACATATGTGTTCTACATGTTGCAGATAGAGCATGCAAATTGCAGCCTGGCAGTATGTAGGATGGATATATGCACAGACACAATCCAATTGATTAATCATGGTAGCATAGTTGCCAACATTCTAAAAAAATATCCAGGGACACTTTGCAGGACAGCTATCAAAAATGTTCCACACCAAATGCCCCAAAGCCCAGCCCACTGCCCAACCCACAATTAGCATAATGTAAAGCCGCCTAATTATTATAGTGCAGATGATATCACTAAATTCCCACCAGGGCCTATTTTAAGAAAAACCTCTCTCCTCATATTAAACCATCATTATGGTTCATCAGACCCATAGCATTGCACCACACATGCAGTTCATAAGTTAAACAGATATAAAAGCGCATAGAGCTGCATATTTGTTCCTTATGCGTATCCCCATTAAAACATGGTGTGCCAGTCACAGGCGGTGAGTGAGAAGATATAGTTATGATAAAATAAAATAATTTCGGGAAAAAAAATGCATTCCTTGTTTTTAATATCCTTCCTCTGCCCCCTTACTCCATTTCTACTGTCCATCTTTGTCACTACATTCCTTGCATTGCACACACAGCACCACCTTGCACCCATGTGGCTTGCCACAGCACCACCTTGCACCCATGTGGCTTGCCACAGCACCACCTTGCACCCATGTGGCTTGCCACAGTAAGCTTGCACCTAAAAGTCTAGCCAGAGCACCAAGATTGCACACACAAGTGTTGCCCTTCCTCTGCACAAACATTGCACCCATAGTACTTAACACAGCCCCATATAGTACCCACAGCACTTGCCATGCACTCATATTGCACCCACGTGATTTGGCATGCCACAGTGTCAATTTGCCCCACAGAACTGCCCCTGCAGAACAAGCCCCAGTGTAAATTTCCCCCATAGCACGTTATTTTGCCCTACAGAACATGCCACAGCATCACTTTGCCAATTAAAATAAGCCACTATCCGCTACCAATTAACATGCCACAGTCACGTTGCCATTAACATATGCAACAGCCAAATTGCCTTATTAAAATATGCCAGATTGTCCATTAAATGGGACAGTTTGCCAATCAATATGCCACTGTTAGTTTGCCCATAAATATGCCACAGCCAGCTTGCCAAATAATATGCCACAACCAATTTGCCTATTAATATTCCAGTGTTATTTTGCCCATTAATATGTCTTTATATGTCGCAGCCTATTTGCCCATAAATATGCCAATGTTAATTTGACCATTCATTTGCAAGTGTTATTTTGCTAATTATTTATTGCACTTTATAAGCACTTATACACTGGTTTGTCTTTGTTTTCCTTCTGCGTGTGTGTATATGTATGTGTGTATATGTATGTGTGTGTATATATATACACTAGACACTATATATACACTATATATACATACAGAAGGAAAACAAGATGCCAGACTGTATAAAAATACTACATGCACATGTAATAAATGTTCTTCTTGGTTCAACCTCTATTCTACTCCTGTCTGGTTCTTGGGATGAATGCTGCATCCGTGGATCTAATGTTGTGGTTCCAGTGACAAGGAATCAATCTGGTGTAGGTACCCTGCTGGGGTACCAGGGAGTCACATTATAGTCTGGTGCCAGAATGAGCAAGTCTGGGTGGCAGATATTGGCAGTATGCACTGGCAGGGGCGGACTGAGAAACCTAAATAAATCAAGGGCCAGCTTTCAGGCCCCACCCACATTTAGCCTCCATCCCCACCCATGCCCTACTTTCAGCCACACCCTACACAATCTTTAGACACTAGTAACAAAAGTCAATAAGTTATAAACAAGTGCAAACACCAAAAAAGTGTGCAAAATAAATAACAAATGCACAAACCAAGATAAGTGCATGTATACATAGATCTTTTCCTGATTGCTCGAACTGGTACTAATATTTTGGAGGGCGGTCTTTCTTACAGAGGCTATCTCAGTGTCCTTCAGAGAGTGTGTTAGAAAGTGTCCCCTCCAGGCCCTGTTAGAGACTACAATGGATATTATATGCAACTATTTTCATTTCACATTTAACTATTTGTATATGTAATAAAAATGTTATTGAAAAATTGCATTTCTTGTTTTTATTCCCTTTTTCTGCACCCACATTGTACCTACAGGACTTAACACAGCACCATACAGTACCCACAGCACTTGCCATGCACCTATATTGCACCTACAGCACTTGGCTTGCATTCAGATTGCACCCACACAGTTTGGCATTCCATAGTGTCAATTTGCCCCACAGAACATACAACAGTGTCAGTTTGTCCCACAGAACTGCCCCTGCAGAAAAAGCCACAGTGTCACTTTGCCCCATAGTACATGTCATCACTTTACCAATTAAAATAAGCCACTGTCAGGTACCAATTAATATGCTACAGTCACTTTGTCATTAACATTTGCAACAGTCAGTTTGCCTATTACAATATGCCACCGTTTGCCCATTAATATGCCAGTGTTATTTTGCCCTTAATATGCCACAGTCATTTTGCCATTAATATTCCAGTATTATTGTGCCATTAATATGCCAGCATTACTTTTGCCATGAATAAGAAAGTATTACTTTTGCCATTAAAATGCTAGTGTTATTTTGCCCAATAATATGCCAGTATTAGTTTGCCATTAATAAGCCACAGCCAATTTGCACATTAATATGCCAGTAGTATTGTGCCATTAATATGCCACAGCCAATTTGCCCATTAGTGTGCCAGTATTATTTTGCCATTAAAAAGCCACAGACAATTTGCGCAATAATATGCCAGTATTATTTTGCCATTAAAAAGCCACAGCCAATTTGCACAATAATATGCCAGAATTATTTTGCCATTGATAAGCCACAGCCAATTTTCCCAATAATATGTCAGTATTATTTGGCCATTAATAAGCCACGGACAATTTTCCCAATAATATGCCAACTCTGGGCACTCCCCGACACATGGTCCTTTAATGAAGCCTGGCGTTTGATCTGCCACCCCAGACCTCCCTAGTGTCACTGATAATATTTACATAAATAGCCACTGATAATTTGTCCATTAATAGCCCACTCATTATTTGTCCATTAATAGCTCACTGATAATATGCCCATTAATAGCCCACTGATTAAATGTCCATCGATAGCCCAGTGGGCTATAAATTATCAGTAGCTATTAATGGACAAATTATCAGTGGGCTATTAATGGACAATTTATCAGTGACTATTAATGGACATATTATCAGTGGGCTATTAATGGACAAATAATGAGTGTGCTTTTAATGGACAAATTATCAGTGGGCTATTAATGGACATATTATCAGTGGGCTATTAATGGACATATTATCAGTGGGCTATTATGGACATATTATCAGTGTGCTATTAATGGACAAATTATCAGTGGGCTATTAATGGACATATTATCAGTGAGCTATTAATGGACATATTATCAGTGGGCTATTAATGGACATATTATCAGTGGGCTATTAATGGACAAATTATCAGTGACTATAAATGGACATATTATCAGTGGGCTATTAATGGACAAATAATGAGTGTGCTTTTAATGGACAAATTATCAGTGGGCTATTAATGGACAAATAATGAGTGGGCCATTAATGGAGGAATTATCAGTGGGCTATTGATGGACAAATGATCAGTAGCTATTAATGGACATATTATCAGTGAGCTATTAATGGACATATCAGTCGGCTATTAATGGATTAATAATGAGTGGGCCATTAATGGAGGAATTATCAGTGGGCTATTGATGGACAAATTATCAGTTTCTATTAATGGATATATTATCAGTTTCTATTAATGGACATATTATCAGTGGGTTATTAATGGACATATTATCAGTGGGCTATTAATGGACATATTATCAGTGGGCTATTAATGGACATATTATCAGTGGGCTAGTAATGGACAAATAATGAGTGGGCTATAAATGGACATATTATCAGTGGGCTATTAATGGACAAATTATCAGTGGCTATAAATGGACATATTATCAGTGGGCTATTAATGGACAAATTATCAGTGGCTATTAATGGACATATTATCAGTGACTATTAATGGACATATTATCAGTGGGCTATTAATGGACATATTATCAGTGGGCTAATAATGGACACATTTTCAGTGACTATTAATGGACATATTATCAGTGGTCTATTAATGGACATATTATCAGTGGGCTATTTATGGACAAATAATGAGTGGGCTATTAATGGACAAATTATCAGTGGGCTATTAATGGACATATTATCAGTGGGCTATTAATGGACATATTATCAGTGGGCTATTAATGGACAAATAATGAGTGGGCTATTAATGGACAAATTATCAGTGGCTATAAATGGACATATTATCAGTGGGCTAATAATGGACACATTTTCAGTGACTATTAATGGACATATTATCAGTGGGCTATTAATGGACATATTATCAGTGGGCTATTAATGGACATATTATCAGTGAGCTATTAATGGACAAATAATGAGTGGGCTATTAATGGACACATTATCAGCGGGATATTAATGGACAAATTATCAGTGGCTATTAATGGACATATTATCAGTGGGCTATTAATGGACAAATTATCAGCGGGATATTAATGGACAAATTATCAGTGGGCTATTAATGGACAATTTATCAGTGGGCTATTAATGGACAAATTATCAGTGGGCTATTAATGGACAAATTATCAGTGGGCTATTAATGGACAATTTATCAGTGACTATTAATGGACATATTATCAGTGGGCTATTAATGGACAAATAATGAGTGTGCTTTTAATGGACAAATTATCAGTGGGCTATTAATGGACATATTATCAGTGGGCTATTAATGGACATATTATCAGTGGGCTATTAATGGACATATTATCAGTGTGCTATTAATGGACAAATTATCAGTGGGCTATTAATGGACATATTATCAGTGTGCTATTAATGGACAAATTATCAGTGGGCTATTAATGGACATATTATCAGTGAGCTATTATTGGACATATTATCAGTGGGCTATTAATGGACAAATTATCAGTGGCTATAAATGGACATATTATCAGTGGGCTAATAATGGACACACTTTTTCAGTGACTATTAATGGACATATTATCAGTGGTCTATTAATGGACAAATTATCAGTGGCTATAAATGGACATATTATCAGTGGGCTAATAATGGACACACTTTTTCAGCGACTATTAATGGACATATTATCAGTGGGCTATTAATGGACAAATAATGAGTGGGCTATTAATGGACAATTTATCAGTGACTATTAATGGACATATTATCAGTGGGCTATTAATGGACAAATAATGAGTGTGCTATTAATGGACAAATTATCAGTGGCTATTAATGGACATATTATCAGTGGGCTATTAATGGACAATTTATCAGTGACTATTAATGGACATATTATCAGTGGGCTATTAATGTACAAATAATGAGTGTGCTATTAATGGACATATTATCAGTGGGCTATTAATGGACATATTATCAGTGGGCTATTAATGGACAAATTATCAGTGGGCTATTAATGGACAAATTATCAGTGGCTATTAATGGACAATTTATCAGTGACTATTAATGGACATATTATCAGTGGGCTATTAATGGACATATTATCAGTGGGCTATTAATGGACATATTATCAGTGGGCTATTAATGGACATATTATCAGTGGGCTATTAATGGACATATTATCAGTGGACTATTAATGGACATATTATCAGTGGGCTATTAATGGACATATTATCAGTGGCTATTAATGGACATATTATCAGTGGGCTATTAATGGACATATTATCAGTGGGCTATTAATGGACAATTTATCAGTGACTATTAATGGACATATTATCAGTGGGCTATTAATGGACAAATAATGAGTGTGCTATTAATGGACAAATTATCAGTGGCTATTAATGGACATATTATCAGTGTGCTATTAATGGACATATTATCAGTGGACTATTAATGGACATATTATCAGTGGGCTATTAATGGACATATTATCAGTGGGCTATTAATGGACATATTATCAGTGGGCTATTAATGGACATATTATCAGTGGGCTATTAATGGACAATTTATCAGTGACTATTAATGGACATATTATCAGTGGGCTATTAATGGACAAATAATGAGTGTGCTATTAATGGACAAATTATCAGTGGCTATTAATGGACATATTATCAGTGGGTTATTAATGGACAAATAATCAGTGGGCTATTAATGGACATATTATCAGTGGGCTTATAATGGACATATTATCATATTGTTTAATCAAAGTGTTATCTAGATCTTCAGTTGTATATAAGTTATGTCATTTTGTACAATAAATGTGCTGAATTTTACTCTCTATACTTGTGTTGTCAAGTACTTGGGGGGAATATTCGGTGTGGGAATATATCTTCCTGAAGGTTCCTGTGGACTATTCACTCAGCTGACGGAGGTACCCAGTCGTGGTACCCAGTCGTGGTACCCAGTCGTGGTACCCAGGGGTCCGTTACAGAATGGAATTCCATACATTGGGTAGGGTAATCATTTGGTATTGTAATGTATTGTAATATATATATATATATATTTGTATGGTTTTGGGGGTTCTGGTCTCCTTTGTGGAAAGTCCACTTGTTTTATATACTCAGGAGTGTTTAAATGGACTCTCTATGTTCTGCATGGATAATTGATTGCTGAATGAGATTAATCTTGAGTCTACAATTGAAGAATTTGCAACAAAGCACGAAAAGTGAATGTCAGTTTTATTCATTTCCGTTAAATCATAGTTTAGCGTTCAGTGAATCTCACTGTTTGCGTGTTTATAAGTGACTCTCTGCACCATGACAGCAGGCTGTAGTGAGTATGATGCTTGGAGTAATACTTGAAGGAACTTATTTATATGAGCCATGTATCATACATTTATATTTAATTTGTTTTTATCGTTACCTTATTTTAACCCCTTCATGACCAAACTGTTTTTGGAATGTTGTGCGTTAGTGACCGAGGCTGTTTGTGTTATAGGTGTGCTAGGTTTATGTGGCAGGTACAGGGCAAAATTTAGGATATGGTTATTGCAGCTTTAAAACGTGTATTTATTATGTAATACTTGTGACTACATTTCCTATCATGCTCAGCCAGCCAAAAGCTACCGTAGCAGAATAGGAAATGTAGTCTATAGTAGGAAGCACTGATTTTTGCTATCCTTGCTATCCTGCGGCTGCATGGATCAAATATCCATCTGCTGCGGGCCCCTATCTACTGCTGGGGGCCAATGCAAAGCACTGGCCCCACTAGCAGTCTTTTTTTTAAAATAAAATATCCCTAGAGGACCACAGACAGACATAACATGTCATTGGTCCTCTACGGAATAACTTCTTATTTTTATACAATTTATTATTATTATTTTTAAATTTTATATTTATTTAATTTTTTATTTTCTTAAATTTTTTTTATTTTTATTTAACTCTAACCTTAACCCTTTGGTTAGGGTTAGTACAAACCCTAATTCTAACTCTAGGATTAGGGTTTTGATGAACTCTAACCCTAAGCCAAGAGTTAGGATTAGCACAATAGGAAAAAAAATAATAAAAAAAAAAATAACGTTTTTTTTTTAATTCAAAAAATCCTTTGGGGGGCTGGTTGTTACTGGGGGGGACCAGGGGGAGACTTCACACACTATATTTAGTCTCTCTCTGCCCCACGATCACCGTGGAGCAGGGAGAGACAATAGCTGTCAAAGCAGGCACCTGCTTTGACAGCTATTAACATCCGGGCGCTGTGATTGGCTGTCACAGTGCCCGGATGTTTCCGGGGGGTCCTCAACCGACATGGCTGAAGTGTCTCGGTATCGTGCCAGCGTGCATACCGCGATCAGACCTGCATGACGGTCCTGGACCGTCATCGGTCACGAAGGGAGATTTCACTATGACGGTCCAGGACCGTCGCGAAGGGGTTAATTTAAAAAAAATTTGTTGTGAATGTTGTATTTATTATGGTTATATTTAACTTACACGTTTATTTTTTACAAAAAAATAAATATTTTCAATAAGTTTCTGTTATGGCACTTTCATAATAATTTAAATACCGTATTTATCGGCGTATAACACGCGCCGGCGTATAACACGCGCCGGCGTATAACACGCACCTCATTTTAAGAAGGAAATTTCAGGAAAAAAAACTTAAATTTCAAATAAAGAACTTTGAAGCCCAATATGCCATTTTAATATGCCAGGATATTGCCCCCAATTTGCCATTTAATATGCCAGGATATTGCCCCCAATATGCCATTTAATATGCCAGGATTTTGCCCCCAATATGCCATTTAATATGCCAGGATTTTGCCCCCAATATGCCATTTAATATGCCAGGATATTGCCCCCAATATACCATTTAATATTCCAGAATATTGCCCCCAAATATGCCATTTAATATGCCAGGATTTTGCCCTCAATATGCCATTTAATATGCCAGGATTTTGCCCCCAATATGCCATTTAATATGCCAGGATATTGCCCCCAATATGCCATTTTAATATGCCAGGATATTGCCCCCAATATGCCATTTAATATGCCAGGATATTGCCCCTTAGTATGCTCGTTATGCCACCCTCCTCCCCCCCTTCCCCAGGCCCCAGTTCTTACCTCGTTCCTGCTCCGTCTCCCGGTGCTCTGAAGGTCCGTGGCTGTGAGGGAAGCGTTGTGAGCTTCCCTCCAGCCGTGCGGAACAATAAAGTTTGTTTAAAAAAAACACACTTTGTTGACCGCGCGGCTGGAGGGGAGCGCACAACACTTCCCTCACAGCCACGGACCTTCAGAGCACCGGGAGACAGAGCAGGAACGAGGTAAGTTTTCGATTTTTTTTATTTTTTCAGCCACCGATCGGCGTATAACACGCACACATCATTTGCCCCCTATTTGCAGGGAGAAAAAGTGCGTGTTATACGCCGATAAATACGGTATTTAATTTGTGTTAAAAAAAATTGCTTTGCATTTTCTTTTTTATATATTTTCATAAAAAGGCTTCCCAAAATCCTCAACTCCAGGCCCATGATGCTCTTAATCCGGCCCTGAGGCTCTCCTCCAACCTCATCTCACTTGTGCCGGCACCTCTTCACACTTGTGCCTGCAAGATTTTGCTTTAGCAGATCTCTCTCTGAAATTTCCCTTCCGCAGAGCATCCAACTCTCAAGATTGTCAGGTTATTAAAGTACGGTTCCTGTGGTAGAATGATTAGGCCGATTACGGCCGGGTGTGGGACCCGTGGTCCAGCAGACTGCAAGCAGCACAAGGGGATTAATGCCGCTGGCCGTGCCTTTGTCCCGTATTTTCTGATTTTGCTTTTGGAACATTTATTGTTCAGGCGGACCAGGATCTTTCCCTGCACTCTACGTCAGCAAACTTTGCTTTATTGTCTATCTACTCCTTAAAATTGATCAACTAATGCGCTCTCCCCTAGAAGTAATTCACACCGGAGACAAAGTTTCTGATCAGTGAAAAACCTGAGGCAAACCTTTATTTCTCAGAGTGGGGGATTCCTTTTAAAGCCGGAATACGTCACAGTACAGTCATAGTTTAAAGCAGTGGTGTATCTTGATTTTGTGCTGCCCTAGGCAGACAAAATCCGGGCACCCCCCTACCCAAGCTGCACACCCACGTTACACACCTAAGACATGCCCCATCACCTCCATTTCATGACCCCACATCACACATAACATTCAGACTCACATCAAGCTCATACTCCCATCACACACACACTCCTACTCCCATCACACTCAGTCACACACTCCTACTCCCATCACACTCAGCCACACACACTGACTCCCATCACACACACTGTCTCCCATCACACACACTCTGACTCCCATCACACTCAGTCACACACACTGTCTCCCATCACACACACTCTGACTCCCATCACACTCAGTCACACACACTGTCTCCCATCACACACTCTGACTCCCATCACACTCAGTCACACACACTGTCTCCCATCACACACACTGTGACTCCCATCACACTCAGTCACACACACTGTCTCCCATCACACACTCTGACTCCCATCACACTCAGTCACACACACTGTCTCCCATCACACACACACTGTCCCCCATCACACACTCCTACTCCCATCACACTCAGTCACACACACTGTCTCCCATCACACACACTCTGACTCCCATCACACTCAGTCACACACACTGTCTCCCATCACACACACTCTGACTCCCATCAGCACTTACCTTTCCCTGGTGGCTAGTGGCAGGCAGCATGGTCCCTCCATGCTGCCTGTTCGGCTTCCCGGCGATTGTGCCGACAGGTCACGTGACCGGGCGCGCGTATGACGTCAGCTCGCCCGTCACGTGACTGTCGGCACTTCCGTGTCAGACTGCACGGGGAGCCGAACAGGCAGCACGGAAGTTACTCTGTGCTGCCTGTTCGGCTCCCCGTGCAGCCTGGCAGGCAGAGCGATGGTGAGGGGGGATCTTCCGATCCCCTCTCACCTCCGTCTCTGCCTGCAAGCGCAGTCTTTTTTTTTTAAAAGGGACGTTTTTTTTTGTTTTTTTTCAGTGCTGGGGGGCGCTGCCGTCCCCCAAAATTTGCGGCCCTAGGCATCCGCCTAGGATGCCTCGCGGTAAATACAGCACTGGTTTAAAGATACAATATACGTTCAACAATTGGAGGGGTCTTCTTTAAGTCCACCCTACAGAATGTAATGTCATCTTTATAGAGTTCTCCCACCCACATTCCAGCTCCATCTTGGTTACACGATGGGAGGGGGGAGTGAGTAGTTAATGAACAAAGAGGGGCTCCAGGGGAAACAGTTACTGTTACTTTAACAGTGATTCTCCATTTTGTTGCACGTGGCATGCAATAACTGTTAATTTGTACATGAGAAAGGGGGAGGAGTTAGTACCGGAAGCTGGTCTTTATAAGAATGTGTTACATGAGACTTGCTCCTTAGCAGGGGGGAAGGGGTAGCTTGGATGGGAGGAGTTTCCATAGGAAGCAGTTATTTGAGCACATGTGTAAGAGATTAAACAGACAAAATGAATGCAATGCTTATACGTAAGCATCTGTAAGAAATTATGACCTTTAGGGAAGTGTGCCAAATAAGACATAAACACAAATATATAATAGTAAAAGAGACATTTTGTCCATAACAGTATGTATGACTGACTATGTGTATGCATGTGTGACTGATAGGGTTGCCACCTTTTCCTCTAAAAAATACCGGCCTTGGTACTGTCTCCATAGACTTAACATTGGCCTGATGCCAATTTTTTACCGGCCTGCTGGTAAAATACCGGCCAGGTGGCAACCCTAGTGACTGACTATGTGTATGCATGTGTGACTGACTATGTGTATGCGTGTGTGACTGACTATGTGTATGCATGTGTGACTGACTATGTGTATGCGTGTGTGACTGACTATGTGTATGCATGTGTGACTGACTATGTGTATGCGTGTGTGACTGACTGTGTATGCGTGTGTGACTGACTGTGTATGCATGTGTGACTGACTATGTGTATGCGTGTGTGACTGACTATGTGTATGCATGTGTGACTGACTATGTGTATGCGTGTGTGACTGACTGTGTATGCGTGTGTGACTGACTGTGTATGCATGTGTGACTGACTATGTGTATGCGTGTGTGACTGACTATGTGTATGCGTGTGTGACTGACTATGTGTATGCATGTGTGACTGACTATGTGTATGCGTGTGTGACTGACTGTGTATGCGTGTGTGACTGACTATGTGTATGCATGTGTGACTGACTATGTGTATGCGTGTGTGACTGACTGTGTATGCGTGTGTGACTGACTATGTGTATGGGTGTGTCGCATGGGCGTCCGCGGGGGGGCAAGGGGGGGGCTTGCCCCCCCCTGGATTTTTGCAATTCCCCTCTCTGCAACTCTGCTTGCTGTAATACTGGTCTCCCATCCACATTGGTGCAGGTCTCTGCAGCTGTCAGTCATGCTGCATGGAGAGCCAATGACAGGGGTGCCCGGGGATATGAAGTTATAGCCCCGCCCCTCAGCCCTCCATGTGGCAGCATGACTGACAGAAGAGAGCCTGCAGGGGAAGATACTCAGAGACCATAGCTGAGCCTCTGTAACAGGTAGGAAGAGCTTATAATGCTTTAAGGTACATGGCAGAGTGGGGTAAATCCAGGGAGGTCCCTCCCATTTCCCTGAGGTCTCCATTTGTCCAGTCTGAGCAGCTCCTCTGACCAGGCTCTGCTCACATCAACATGGTGACAAGTGGATGGGGCAGAAAAGATAATGGAGGATAAAATGATGTGATAGATGGAGGCAGATTGCAAACAAAATGGAATGACATGGGGCAGAAAAGATAATAGAGGATGAAAAGAGGTGAATGATTGGAGCAGAATACAGACAAAATTGTGACATGGGGCAGAAAAGATAAAATGTAGGTGAAAAGAGGTCACTGACATGGAGGAATAAAACACATGAAATGATGGATAAAGAGATGGCAAACATGGAGGAATAAAACATATAAAAAAGGGGGAAAGAGAAAGAAATGTCATGGATTTAGGAATTTGGGTGTTAAGGGAATCTGTTGCTTTGTGTTTATATTGTGTTCTATAGTGTTGTATCTGGTGCTGAGAGGTTATATTGTGTGCTATAGTGTTGTATCTGGTTCTGTGGAATTATATTGTGTGCTGTAGTGTTGTATCTGGTGCTGAGAGGTTATATTGTGTGCTATAGTGTTGTATCTGGTTCTGTGGAGTTATATTGTGTGCTATAGTTTTGTATCTGGTGCTGTGGGGTTACATTGTGTGCTATAGTGTTGTATCTGGTGCTGTGGGGTTACATTGTGTGCTATAGTGTTGTATCTGGTGCTGAGAGGTTATATTGTGTGCTATAGTGTTGTATCTGGTACTGAGAGGTTATATTGTGTGCTATAGTTTTGTATCTGGTGCTGTGGGGTTACATTGTGTGCTATAGTGTTGTGTCTGGTGCTGTTGGGTTATATTGTGTGCTATAGTTTTGTATCTGGTGCTGTGGGGTTACATTGTGTGCTATAGTGTTGTATCTGGTGCTGAGAGGTTATATTGTGTGCTATAGTGTTGTGTCTGGTGCTGTTGGGTTATATTGTGTGCTATAGTGTTGTATCTGGTGCTGTTGGGTTACATTGTGTGCTATAGTGTTGTATCTGGTGCTGTTGGGTTACATTGTGTGCTATAGTGTTGTATCTGGTGCTGTTGGGTTACATTGTGTGCTATAGTGTTGTATCTGGTGCTGAGAGGTTATATTGTGTGCTGTAGTGTTGTATCTGGTGCTGAGAGGTTATATTGTGTGCTATAGTTTTGTATCTGGTGCTGTGGGGTTACATTGTGTGCTATAGTGTTGTGTCTTGTGCTGTTGGGTTATATTGTGTGCTATAGTGTTGTATCTGGTTCTGTGGAGTTATATTGTGTGCTATAGTGTTGTATCTGGTGCTGAGAGGTTATATTGTGTGCTATAGTGTTGTATCTGGTTCTGTGGAGTTATATTGTGTGCTATAGTTTTGTATCTGGTGCTGTGGGGTTACATTGTGTGCTATAGTGTTGTATCTGGTGCTGTGGGGTTACATTGTGTGCTATAGTGTTGTATCTGGTGCTGAGAGGTTATATTGTGTGCTATAGTGTTGTATCTGGTACTGAGAGGTTATATATTGTGTGCTATAGTTTTGTATCTGGTGCTGTGGGGTTACATTGTGTGCTATAGTGTTGTGTCTGGTGCTGTTGGGTTATATTGTGTGCTATAGTTTTGTATCTGGTGCTGTGGGGTTACATTGTGTGCTATAGTGTTGTATCTGGTGCTGAGAGGTTATATTGTGTGCTATAGTGTTGTGTCTGGTGCTGTTGGGTTATATTGTGTGCTATAGTGTTGTATCTGGTGCTGTTGGGTTACATTGTGTGCTATAGTGTTGTATCTGGTGCTGTTGGGTTACATTGTGTGCTATAGTGTTGTATCTGGTGCTGTTGGGTTACATTGTGTGCTATAGTGTTGTATCTGGTGCTGAGAGGTTATATTGTGTGCTGTAGTGTTGTATCTGGTGCTGAGAGGTTATATTGTGTGCTATAGTTTTGTATCTGGTGCTGTGGGGTTACATTGTGTGCTATAGTGTTGTGTCTTGTGCTGTTGGGTTATATTGTGTGCTATAGTGTTGTATCTGGTTCTGTGGAGTTATATTGTGTGCTATAGTGTTGTATCTGGTGCTGAGAGGTTATATTGTGTGCTATAGTGTTGTATCTGGTTCTGTGGAGTTATATTGTGTGCTATAGTTTTGTATCTGGTGCTGTGGGGTTACATTGTGTGCTATAGTGTTGTGTCTGGTGCTGTTGGGTTATATTGTGTGCTATAGTTTTGTATCTGGTGCTGTGGGGTTACATTGTGTGCTATAGTGTTGTATCTGGTGCTGAGAGGTTATATTGTGTGCTATAGTGTTGTGTCTGGTGCTGTTGGGTTATATTGTGTGCTATAGTGTTGTATCTGGTGCTGTTGGGTTACATTGTGTGCTATAGTGTTGTATCTGGTGCTGTTGGGTTACATTGTGTGCTATAGTGTTGTATCTGGTGCTGTTGGGTTACATTGTGTGCTATAGTGTTGTATCTGGTGCTGAGAGGTTATATTGTGTGCTATAGTGTTGTGTCTGGTGCTGTTGGGTTATATTGTGTGCTATAGTTTTGTATCTGGTGCTGTGGGGTTATATTGTGTGCTGTAGTGTATCTGGTGCTGTGATATTATATTGTGTGCTATAGTGTTGTATCTGGTGCTGTTGGGTTACATTGTGTGCTATAGTGTTGTGTCTGGTGCTGTTGGGTTATATTGTGTGCTATAGTTTTGTATCTGGTGCTGTTGGGTTACATTGTGTGCTATAGTGTTGTATCTGGTGCTGAGAGGTTATATTGTGTGCTATAGTGTTGTGTCTGGTGCTGTTGGGTTATATTGTGTGCTATAGTGTTGTATCTGGTGCTGTTGTGTTACATTGTGTGCTATAGTGTTGTATCTGGTGCTGTTGGGTTACATTGTGTGCTATAGTGTTGTATCTGGTGCTGTTGGGTTACATTGTGTGCTATAGTGTTGTATCTGGTGCTGTGAGGTTATATTGTGTGCTATAGTGTTGTGTCTGGTGCTGTTGGGTTATATTGTGTGCTATAGTGTATCTGGGGCTGTGGGGTTATATTGTGTGTTATAGTGTATCTGGTGCTGTGAGGTTATATTGTGTGCTATAGTTTTGTATCTGGTGCTGTGGGGTTATATTGTGTGCTATAGTGTATCTGGTGCTGTGGGGTTATATTGTGTGCTATAGCAGGGCTTGACAAATTTAATTTGATTTTAGGAGCCAGAATTTTTTTTTAGGAGCCAGACAATCACGCAAACATAAACACAATTCATTAACACACACGTCTACTTCACATATATACAAACACACCTACTTTACATATACACATATATACAAACATCTCACACACACACACAACTACTTTACATATACACATATATCCAAACGCCTCACACACACACAACTACTTTACATATACCCATATATACAAACACCTCACACACACCTACTTTACATATACACATATATCCAAACACCTCACACACACCTACTTTACATATACACAAATATACAAACACCTCACACACACCTACTTTACATATACACATATATACAAACACCTCACACACACACCCACCTACTTTACATATACACATATACACAAACACCTCACACACACCTACTTTACATATACACATATACACAAACACCTCACACACACCTACTTTACATATACACATATACACAAACCCCTCACACACACCTACTTTACATATGCACAAATATCTAAACACCTCACACACACCTACTTTACAATACATACACACACATACCTACCTCACACAGTCTTTTCTTGGGGGTTTCTTCTTGATGTGTCCCCCCTCCCTGCTGCTTTACCTCACTGCAGGGGAGGGGGACATTCGTGCTGCAGCTGAACTTGGTCGGCGTGCTGAGTGCCAGGATGTCACGTGACGACACCCGGCACTCAGACACGCGCTGCGCGAGGGGGCGGAGCTTGCAGTCTGTGCCATCGGCCATCGGCACAGACTTTACCCCCTCGCGCTGCAGAAAAATCGGATGGCTGCGGCAAGGGGACCATGAGGCTGACAGCACCCAGGCGCCAGGTCTAATTTCCTGGTCGCCATGGCGACCTGGCGCCTGGGGTTTGTCGAGCCCTGTGCTATAGTGTTGTATCTGGTGCTGAGAGGTTATATTGTGTGCTATAGTATTGTATCTGGTGCTGAGAGGTTATTTTGTGTGCTATAGTGTTGTGTCTGGTGCTGTGGGGTTATATTGTGTGCTATAGTGTTGTGTCTGGTGCTGAGAGGTTATATTGTGTGCTATAGTGTTGTATCTGGTGCTGTGGGGTTATATTGTGTGCTATAGTGTTGTGTCTGGTGCTGAGAGGTTATATTGTGTGCTATAGTGTTGTATCTGGTGCTGTGGGGTTATATTGTGTGCTATAGTGTTGTGTCTGGTGCTGAGAGGTTATATTGTGTGCTATAGTGTTGTATCTGGTTCTGTGGGGTTATATTGTGTGCTATAGTGTTGTGTCTGGTGCTGTGGGGTTATATTGTGTGCTATAGTGTTGTGTCTGGTGCTGTGGGGTTATATTGTGTGCTATAGTGTTGTGTCTGGTGCTGAGAGGTTATATTGTGTGCTATAGTGTTGTATCTGGCGCTATGGGGTTATATTGTGTGCTATAGTGTTGTGTCTGGTGCTGTGGGGTTATATTGTGTGCTATAGTGTTGTGTCTGGTGCTGAGAGGTTATATTGTGTGCTATAGTGTTGTATCTGGCGCTATGGGGTTGTATCTTCGCTATGTTGTTCTATCTGTTGCTGTGGAGTTTCAGCTAGAGCTCTGGATATTTATCTGGTGCTGTGGTTTATATCTTGTGTCATGGGTTTTTAGCTGGTACCGTGGGTTAATATCTGGTGTTGTGGGTCTATATCTGGCACAGTGGATTTATATTTGGTGCAGTGAGACTATCTAGTGTGGTTGGTTTATATCTGGTGTTGTGGATCTGTATCTGGTGTAGGGTTTATCAACCCTTTGCAGGCCTTCACTGATAATGACAAAGCTCCTCCACTTATGATAACTTGTCAAAAAGAGGCGCGGCGCAGAAAGGATGACGGTAAAATTATGCCCCCCCCCCTAAAAAATTTCTGCGGATGCCCATGCGTGTGTGACTGACTATGTGTATGCATGTGTATGTTTGACTGACTGTATATGTATGTGTGTGTATGTGTTGTTGTCTGGCTCCTAGATTTTTTTGCTGGCTCCTAAAAGTCAGTTAACTTTGTCAAGCCCTGCTTTAATGCAAACTGAAAGTGGATTTTCTGCTAACTTAAAATTTTTTCATGTTTGATAATGCATTCTTTCTTCAAATTTGTGGTACAGCCAAGGGGGCGAAATTTGCCAATTTATTTTTAGGCTATTGGGAACATCTGTACTTGTTTAGTGTTGGAGGGGTCTTCTTTAAGTCCACCCTACAGAATGTAATGTCATCTTTATAGAGTTCTCCCACCCACATTCCAGCTCCATCTTGGTTACACGATGGGAGGGGGGAGTGAGTAGTTAATGAACAAAGAGGGGCTCCAGGGGAAACAGTTACTGTTACTTTAACAGTGATTCTCCATTTTGTTGCACGTGGCATGCAATAACTGTTAATTTGTACATGAGAAAGGGGGAGGAGTTAGTACCGGAAGCTGGTCTTTATAAGAATGTGTTACATGAGACTTGCTCCTTAGCAGGGGGGAAGGGGTAGCTTGGATGGGAGGAGTTTCCATAGGAAGCAGTTATTTGAGCACATGTGTAAGAGATTAAACAGACAAAATGAATGCAATGCTTATACGTAAGCATCTGTAAGAAATTATGACCTTTAGGGAAGTGTGCCAAATAAGACATAAACACAAATATATAATAGTAAAAGAGACATTTTGTCCATAACAGTATGTATGACTGACTATGTGTATGCATGTGTGACTGATAGGGTTGCCACCTTTTCCTCTAAAAAATACCGGCCTTGGTACTGTCTCCATAGACTTAACATTGGCCTGATGCCAATTTTTTACCGGCCTGCTGGTAAAATACCGGCCAGGTGGCAACCCTAGTGACTGACTATGTGTATGCATGTGTGACTGACTATGTGTATGCGTGTGTGACTGACTATGTGTATGCATGTGTGACTGACTATGTGTATGCGTGTGTGACTGACTATGTGTATGCATGTGTGACTGACTATGTGTATGCGTGTGTGACTGACTGTGTATGCGTGTGTGACTGACTGTGTATGCATGTGTGACTGACTATGTGTATGCGTGTGTGACTGACTATGTGTATGCATGTGTGACTGACTATGTGTATGCGTGTGTGACTGACTGTGTATGCGTGTGTGACTGACTGTGTATGCATGTGTGACTGACTATGTGTATGCGTGTGTGACTGACTATGTGTATGCGTGTGTGACTGACTATGTGTATGCATGTGTGACTGACTATGTGTATGCGTGTGTGACTGACTGTGTATGCGTGTGTGACTGACTATGTGTATGCATGTGTGACTGACTATGTGTATGCGTGTGTGACTGACTGTGTATGCGTGTGTGACTGACTATGTGTATGGGTGTGTCGCATGGGCGTCCGCGGGGGGGCAAGGGGGGGGCTTGCCCCCCCTGGATTTTTGCAATTCCCCTCTCTGCAACTCTGCTTGCTGTAATACTGGTCTCCCATCCACATTGGTGCAGGTCTCTGCAGCTGTCAGTCATGCTGCATGGAGAGCCAATGACAGGGGTGCCCTGAAGTTATAGCCCCGCCCCTCAGCCCTCCATGTGGCAGCATGACTGACAGAAGAGAGCCTGCAGTGCAACATCATGGAGGAAACAGGGGAAGATACTCAGAGACCATAGCTGAGCCTCTGTAACAGGTAGGAAGAGCTTATAATGCTTTAAGGTACATGGTAGAGTGGGGTAAATCCAAGGAGGTCCCTCCCATTTCCCTGAGGTCTCCATTTGTCCAGTCTGAGCAGCTCCTCTGACCAGGCTCTGCTCACATCAACATGGTGACAAGTGGATGGGGCAGAAAAGATAATGGAGGATAAAATGATGTGATAGATGGAGGCAGATTGCAAACAAAATGGGATGACATGGGGCAGAAAAGATAATAGAGGATGAAAAGAGGTGAATGATTGGAGCAGAATACAGACAAAATTGTGACATGGGGCAGAAAAGATAAAATGTAGGTGAAAAGAGGTCACTGACATGGAGGAATAAAACACATGAAATGATGGATAAAGAGATGGCAAACATGGAGGAATAAAACATATAAAAAAGGGGGAAAGAGAAAGAAATGTCATGGATTTAGGAATTTGGGTGTTAAGGGAATCTGTTGCTTTGTGTTTATATTGTGTTCTATAGTGTTGTATCTGGTGCTGAGAGGTTATATTGTGTGCTATAGTGTTGTATCTGGTTCTGTGGAATTATATTGTGTGCTGTAGTGTTGTATCTGGTGCTGAGAGGTTATATTGTGTGCTATAGTGTTGTATCTGGTTCTGTGGAGTTATATTGTGTGCTATAGTTTTGTATCTGGTGCTGTGGGGTTACATTGTGTGCTATAGTGTTGTATCTGGTGCTGTGGGGTTACATTGTGTGCTATAGTGTTGTATCTGGTGCTGAGAGGTTATATTGTGTGCTATAGTGTTGTATCTGGTACTGAGAGGTTATATTGTGTGCTATAGTTTTGTATCTGGTGCTGTGGGGTTACATTGTGTGCTATAGTGTTGTGTCTGGTGCTGTTGGGTTATATTGTGTGCTATAGTTTTGTATCTGGTGCTGTGGGGTTACATTGTGTGCTATAGTGTTGTATCTGGTGCTGAGAGGTTATATTGTGTGCTATAGTGTTGTGTCTGGTGCTGTTGGGTTATATTGTGTGCTATAGTGTTGTATCTGGTGCTGTTGGGTTACATTGTGTGCTATAGTGTTGTATCTGGTGCTGTTGGGTTACATTGTGTGCTATAGTGTTGTATCTGGTGCTGTTGGGTTACATTGTGTGCTATAGTGTTGTATCTGGTGCTGAGAGGTTATATTGTGTGCTGTAGTGTTGTATCTGGTGCTGAGAGGTTATATTGTGTGCTATAGTTTTGTATCTGGTGCTGTGGGGTTACATTGTGTGCTATAGTGTTGTGTCTTGTGCTGTTGGGTTATATTGTGTGCTATAGTGTTGTATCTGGTTCTGTGGAGTTATATTGTGTGCTATAGTGTTGTATCTGGTGCTGAGAGGTTATATTGTGTGCTATAGTGTTGTATCTGGTTCTGTGGAGTTATATTGTGTGCTATAGTTTTGTATCTGGTGCTGTGGGGTTACATTGTGTGCTATAGTGTTGTATCTGGTGCTGTGGGGTTACATTGTGTGCTATAGTGTTGTATCTGGTGCTGAGAGGTTATATTGTGTGCTATAGTGTTGTATCTGGTACTGAGAGGTTATATATTGTGTGCTATAGTTTTGTATCTGGTGCTGTGGGGTTACATTGTGTGCTATAGTGTTGTGTCTGGTGCTGTTGGGTTATATTGTGTGCTATAGTTTTGTATCTGGTGCTGTGGGGTTACATTGTGTGCTATAGTGTTGTATCTGGTGCTGAGAGGTTATATTGTGTGCTATAGTGTTGTGTCTGGTGCTGTTGGGTTATATTGTGTGCTATAGTGTTGTATCTGGTGCTGTTGGGTTACATTGTGTGCTATAGTGTTGTATCTGGTGCTGTTGGGTTACATTGTGTGCTATAGTGTTGTATCTGGTGCTGTTGGGTTACATTGTGTGCTATAGTGTTGTATCTGGTGCTGAGAGGTTATATTGTGTGCTGTAGTGTTGTATCTGGTGCTGAGAGGTTATATTGTGTGCTATAGTTTTGTATCTGGTGCTGTGGGGTTACATTGTGTGCTATAGTGTTGTGTCTTGTGCTGTTGGGTTATATTGTGTGCTATAGTGTTGTATCTGGTTCTGTGGAGTTATATTGTGTGCTATAGTGTTGTATCTGGTGCTGAGAGGTTATATTGTGTGCTATAGTGTTGTATCTGGTTCTGTGGAGTTATATTGTGTGCTATAGTTTTGTATCTGGTGCTGTGGGGTTACATTGTGTGCTATAGTGTTATGTCTGGTGCTGTTGGGTTATATTGTGTGCTATAGTTTTGTATCTGGTGCTGTGGGGTTACATTGTGTGCTATAGTGTTGTATCTGGTGCTGAGAGGTTATATTGTGTGCTATAGTGTTGTGTCTGGTGCTGTTGGGTTATATTGTGTGCTATAGTGTTGTATCTGGTGCTGTTGGGTTACATTGTGTGCTATAGTGTTGTATCTGGTGCTGTTGGGTTACATTGTGTGCTATAGTGTTGTATCTGGTGCTGTTGGGTTACATTGTGTGCTATAGTGTTGTATCTGGTGCTGAGAGGTTATATTGTGTGCTATAGTGTTGTGTCTGGTGCTGTTGGGTTATATTGTGTGCTATAGTTTTGTATCTGGTGCTGTGGGGTTATATTGTGTGCTGTAGTGTATCTGGTGCTGTGATATTATATTGTGTGCTATAGTGTTGTATCTGGTGCTGTTGGGTTACATTGTGTGCTATAGTGTTGTGTCTGGTGCTGTTGGGTTATATTGTGTGCTATAGTTTTGTATCTGGTGCTGTGGGGTTACATTGTGTGCTATAGTGTTGTGTCTTGTGCTGTTGGGTTATATTGTGTGCTATAGTGTTGTATCTGGTTCTGTGGAGTTATATTGTGTGCTATAGTGTTGTATCTGGTGCTGAGAGGTTATATTGTGTGCTATAGTGTTGTATCTGGTTCTGTGGAGTTATATTGTGTGCTATAGTTTTGTATCTGGTGCTGTGGGGTTACATTGTGTGCTATAGTGTTGTATCTGGTGCTGTGGGGTTACATTGTGTGCTATAGTGTTGTATCTGGTGCTGAGAGGTTATATTGTGTGCTATAGTGTTGTATCTGGTACTGAGAGGTTATATATTGTGTGCTATAGTTTTGTATCTGGTGCTGTGGGGTTACATTGTGTGCTATAGTGTTGTGTCTGGTGCTGTTGGGTTATATTGTGTGCTATAGTTTTGTATCTGGTGCTGTGGGGTTACATTGTGTGCTATAGTGTTGTATCTGGTGCTGAGAGGTTATATTGTGTGCTATAGTGTTGTGTCTGGTGCTGTTGGGTTATATTGTGTGCTATAGTGTTGTATCTGGTGCTGTTGGGTTACATTGTGTGCTATAGTGTTGTATCTGGTGCTGTTGGGTTACATTGTGTGCTATAGTGTTGTATCTGGTGCTGTTGGGTTACATTGTGTGCTATAGTGTTGTATCTGGTGCTGAGAGGTTATATTGTGTGCTGTAGTGTTGTATCTGGTGCTGAGAGGTTATATTGTGTGCTATAGTTTTGTATCTGGTGCTGTGGGGTTACATTGTGTGCTATAGTGTTGTGTCTTGTGCTGTTGGGTTATATTGTGTGCTATAGTGTTGTATCTGGTTCTGTGGAGTTATATTGTGTGCTATAGTGTTGTATCTGGTGCTGAGAGGTTATATTGTGTGCTATAGTGTTGTATCTGGTTCTGTGGAGTTATATTGTGTGCTATAGTTTTGTATCTGGTGCTGTGGGGTTACATTGTGTGCTATAGTGTTGTGTCTGGTGCTGTTGGGTTATATTGTGTGCTATAGTTTTGTATCTGGTGCTGTGGGGTTACATTGTGTGCTATAGTGTTGTATCTGGTGCTGAGAGGTTATATTGTGTGCTATAGTGTTGTGTCTGGTGCTGTTGGGTTATATTGTGTGCTATAGTGTTGTATCTGGTGCTGTTGGGTTACATTGTGTGCTATAGTGTTGTATCTGGTGCTGTTGGGTTACATTGTGTGCTATAGTGTTGTATCTGGTGCTGTTGGGTTACATTGTGTGCTATAGTGTTGTATCTGGTGCTGAGAGGTTATATTGTGTGCTATAGTGTTGTGTCTGGTGCTGTTGGGTTATATTGTGTGCTATAGTTTTGTATCTGGTGCTGTGGGGTTATATTGTGTGCTGTAGTGTATCTGGTGCTGTGATATTATATTGTGTGCTATAGTGTTGTATCTGGTGCTGTTGGGTTACATTGTGTGCTATAGTGTTGTGTCTGGTGCTGTTGGGTTATATTGTGTGCTATAGTTTTGTATCTGGTGCTGTTGGGTTACATTGTGTGCTATAGTGTTGTATCTGGTGCTGAGAGGTTATATTGTGTGCTATAGTGTTGTGTCTGGTGCTGTTGGGTTATATTGTGTGCTATAGTGTTGTATCTGGTGCTGTTGTGTTACATTGTGTGCTATAGTGTTGTATCTGGTGCTGTTGGGTTACATTGTGTGCTATAGTGTTGTATCTGGTGCTGTTGGGTTACATTGTGTGCTATAGTGTTGTATCTGGTGCTGAGAGGTTATATTGTGTGCTATAGTGTTGTGTCTGGTGCTGTTGGGTTATATTGTGTGCTATAGTGTATCTGGGGCTGTGGGGTTATATTGTGTGTTATAGTGTATCTGGTGCTGTGAGGTTATATTGTGTGCTATAGTTTTGTATCTGGTGCTGTGGGGTTATATTGTGTGCTATAGTGTATCTGGTGCTGTGGGGTTATATTGTGTGCTATAGCAGGGCTTGACAAATTTAATTTGATTTTAGGAGCCAGAATTTTTTTTTAGGAGCCAGACAATCACGCAAACATAAACACAATTCATTAACACACACGTCTACTTCACATATATACAAACACACCTACTTTACATATACACATATATACAAACATCTCACACACACACACAACTACTTTACATATACACATATATCCAAACGCCTCACACACACACAACTACTTTACATATACCCATATATACAAACACCTCACACACACCTACTTTACATATACACATATATCCAAACACCTCACACACACCTACTTTACATATACACAAATATACAAACACCTCACACACACCTACTTTACATATACACATATATACAAACACCTCACACACACACCCACCTACTTTACATATACACATATACACAAACACCTCACACACACCTACTTTACATATACACATATACACAAACACCTCACACACACCTACTTTACATATACACATATACACAAACCCCTCACACACACCTACTTTACATATGCACAAATATCTAAACACCTCACACACACCTACTTTACAATACATACACACACATACCTACCTCACACAGTCTTTTCTTGGGGGTTTCTTCTTGATGTGTCCCCCCTCCCTGCTGCTTTACCTCACTGCAGGGGAGGGGGACATTCGTGCTGCAGCTGAACTTGGTCGGCGTGCTGAGTGCCAGGATGTCACGTGACGACACCCGGCACTCAGACACGCGCTGCGCGAGGGGGCGGAGCTTGCAGTCTGTGCCATCGGCCATCGGCACAGACTTTACCCCCTCGCGCTGCAGAAAAATCGGATGGCTGCGGCAAGGGGACCATGAGGCTGACAGCACCCAGGCGCCAGGTCTAATTTCCTGGTCGCCATGGCGACCTGGCGCCTGGGGTTTGTCGAGCCCTGTGCTATAGTGTTGTATCTGGTGCTGAGAGGTTATATTGTGTGCTATAGTATTGTATCTGGTGCTGAGAGGTTATTTTGTGTGCTATAGTGTTGTGTCTGGTGCTGTGGGGTTATATTGTGTGCTATAGTGTTGTGTCTGGTGCTGAGAGGTTATATTGTGTGCTATAGTGTTGTATCTGGTGCTGTGGGGTTATATTGTGTGCTATAGTGTTGTGTCTGGTGCTGAGAGGTTATATTGTGTGCTATAGTGTTGTATCTGGTGCTGTGGGGTTATATTGTGTGCTATAGTGTTGTGTCTGGTGCTGAGAGGTTATATTGTGTGCTATAGTGTTGTATCTGGTTCTGTGGGGTTATATTGTGTGCTATAGTGTTGTGTCTGGTGCTGTGGGGTTATATTGTGTGCTATAGTGTTGTGTCTGGTGCTGTGGGGTTATATTGTGTGCTATAGTGTTGTGTCTGGTGCTGAGAGGTTATATTGTGTGCTATAGTGTTGTATCTGGCGCTATGGGGTTATATTGTGTGCTATAGTGTTGTGTCTGGTGCTGTGGGGTTATATTGTGTGCTATAGTGTTGTGTCTGGTGCTGAGAGGTTATATTGTGTGCTATAGTGTTGTATCTGGCGCTATGGGGTTGTATCTTCGCTATGTTGTTCTATCTGTTGCTGTGGAGTTTCAGCTAGAGCTCTGGATATTTATCTGGTGCTGTGGTTTATATCTTGTGTCATGGGTTTTTAGCTGGTACCGTGGGTTAATATCTGGTGTTGTGGGTCTATATCTGGCACAGTGGATTTATATTTGGTGCAGTGAGACTATCTAGTGTGGTTGGTTTATATCTGGTGTTGTGGATCTGTATCTGGTGTAGGGTTTATCAACCCTTTGCAGGCCTTCACTGATAATGACAAAGCTCCTCCACTTATGATAACTTGTCAAAAAGAGGCGCGGCGCAGAAAGGATGACGGTAAAATTATGCCCCCCCCCCCTAAAAAATTTCTGCGGATGCCCATGCGTGTGTGACTGACTATGTGTATGCATGTGTATGTTTGACTGACTGTATATGTATGTGTGTGTATGTGTTGTTGTCTGGCTCCTAGATTTTTTTGCTGGCTCCTAAAAGTCAGTTAACTTTGTCAAGCCCTGCTTTAATGCAAACTGAAAGTGGATTTTCTGCTAACTTAAAATTTTTTCATGTTTGATAATGCATTCTTTCTTCAAATTTGTGGTACAGCCAAGGGGGCGAAATTTGCCAATTTATTTTTAGGCTATTGGGAACATCTGTACTTGTTTAGTGACAAAAACAAATTTCAATCATCCATAGATACCTATTTTAGATACATTGACGATTTGATTATTATTTGGAGAGGGGATGCTATTCAAGCCGATGAATTTCTAACATATCTTTATGAACATCAGATATGTCATCTAGACTTTCTACTCACAGGAGATCCAGTAAATCATAGCATTATTACGGATATATCCAGAAACACTCTGCTCCACGCAAAATCTTGTCACCCTAAACATTTGTTTAAAGGTATCCCCAAGGGCCAGTTTATTAGTCTAAAGAGGATCTGTAGTACAGATGCCATCTATCAACTACAGTCCCAGGATGGCATCTCTAGATTCCTAGAAAGAGGTTACCATAAGGGGGATATCCTGAAAGCCAAGAGGGTTGTTGATCGGATCAAGTGTGAAGATCTGCTTAATAACAACCGTAAGAAGAGAGGAGAGAGACAGCCTAGACCCTCCTTTGTCATTCCTTTCAGCCTCGAGTTCGATAGCATCTGTACCATCGTTCAGTCGCATTTACCCATCTTGTATGCGGACTCCAGGCTGCAAGGACTGTCAAGGAGGGGGTATTAACTCCTCAGCTAAACAAGCCCTTACGCTGGGTAATGTCTTTGCCCCTAGCACTTTTGTGCTTCGGAACGGACATTGCCCATAAATCATGGCTTAATATCATAGGCAATTACAAATGTGGCCATAATGTACGTATGTGCTGTCACCATATGACAGTGGGAAAACAATTCTCATCTACCCAAACAGGTGATATCTAAGAATTAAAATCCTATTCTAACTGTAACACGGATAATGTAATCTATCTAATTACGTGCAGTGAATGTGGCCAACAATATGTGGGGCGTACTTCCCGTCCTCTCAAGTGTCGTATGCGGGAACTTTTAGCGACTATTTGAGAAGAATTTTACTAAATCCCCAATAGGGAGACATTTTAAGAATCATGTGAAAGGCTCTTCGCCCACTTGGTTGTACTGTAATAGAATGCGTTATGGCGCCCTTAAGGGGAGGCAATAAACATCGCCTTCTATGCCAAAGAGAAGTATACTGGATATTTAAATTGGGCACTAGAAAGGCAATGGGTGTGAATTCTGAGTGGGATGTGAGTCACTTTTTTTTTTACTATTTTCTCTATACATCTCTTTAATTCCATTTATGTTGCCTTAGGATCGGTTTCACTGGGATTAATTAAACTTGTATACTATATATCAGTGTCATTTTCAAGATTCTGGGTCTCTGTTATGGGATAGGTCTAGCGTCACTTATAGATTTGTCCTCAATTGCCTTTTCTATTAATTTCCAACTAATGTTTATAGTTTTGTAGAAACTGCTACTTTGTCAGGTTTATCGTGCTCAATTGTATCCACTATTATGAGGCTGTTTTCTCTATTGTATGTTACTTGTCGCTTAATTTTATTTTATGTCTCTGTGTTTCTAATGAATATATTTTTTAAGGTTAAAGATCAATTGTTTTCTACTTGCTCTTTTGAAATAAGCATATACATGTTTTTTTTTTTTATGTCTAATTGTTTATTTTTGCACTAATTAGATTTACGCCCTTTTCTAATCAGGGGGAGGAGTGTTTAAAGAAACAATTATGCTTGCGTTCACTCCGTTTAGACCTATGAGTAAGTCCTAATGGACAAAATGTGTTAGGTGTATTTCATTGCTTCCATTGTCACATTTTGGATTTTATTATACTGGATTAAACGTTACGTTGACCGAGTTTTTTCCAATTTTCTGCATCTTGGACTTTTGTTCCTCTTATCTTTGTTGAGAAGATAAGAGAAACGGCTCCTGTGGTAAAATGATTAGGCCGATTATGTCCGGGTTCGGGACCCGTGGTCCAGCAGACTGCAAGCAGCACAAGGGGATTAATGCCGCTTGCCGTGCCTTTGTCCCTTATTATCTGATTTTGCTTTGTAGAATGATTAGTAGCTGGGAGAGGGGCCACCCCTGCCTTGTGCCAATTGACAGGGTAAATCGTTCAGAAAGAGCTCCATTAAGTTTTCAGGATCTAGGGTTATAGTAGAGAACATTTATGCTATCCTTGGACTTTTGGTCTCGGGAGTTATTCCACCTGGTCTAGATGGTCTAGTGAGGGAATACCTGTTTCAGAAAATTTTGCTAATATTTTTATCTAGTGTTAGGTTTACATTTAGCAATGAAATGGGTAGTTTTCAGGGTTGTATCCAGTTTTGAGAGTAACCATTATCCTAGTCTCAGGAGTCTGGTGGGTTGAAGTTCTGCTCGGTGGTCATGACTTTAACCGTACTGATCACATGTGGTACGATGGGGGGTACTGAGAGGTTATGTAATACGTAATGGTAAACCTGTCCTGACCAGATCTTTTCCCAATGGCTATCAAAAACTCTATTGAATTTAAATTGTTGCATGTTTTATACCACTAAGGATGTCATCTAAGAAACTAATTACTCTCCTAAATTCATAACTTAGATAATTTATTTTTGCTAAGCTGTGTGGAGAGATTGTCGATCAACAGTGTTACATTCATGCTTCACTGAGAAAGCATCACAATTCACAACCTCAGCTGGAGATTCATTAGCATCGCAAAGGGTGATTGTGTTTCTTTTCACCAGGCTAAAGTGCATGTAAAGTCTGTGAGATGCAAATGTATGTATGCGCTGTACGTGTAAATATCGCAACATTGTAAAAGGTTAATTAAATAGCTAATTAACGTTAATTAGTCTGTAAGACTGTTAGTCAATAAAATGCTTTTTGATTTTTGGTTCCTACCATAGTCAATTTTTTGGGACTTTTTTTTAACTTCCTCTTTAACTATCATTATCTGTGGAATAAAAAAGAGAGGTTTAATGACAGATTTGTATTGAATGAAAGTCACCCATAGTTATACTTTTTTTTATATAGTGTTGTGTATAGCCAGGTGTCACAAAGGGTAATGTTGAGAGCCACTGGCGTTCTTGGATGGCCCTTGGGGCCATAAGACTCCCTGCTGACTATTGACCCTCTGTGGGTCAAGAACCATCCCCTCCCGAGGGAGCTATGTGTCATGGAAGCCTGCGTGCCCTGGCTCCACTGCCACTGGAAGGGGTTATAGCATCCTCAAAGGACATATCACTGCCCTGCTTGTTCCTTGGTGTAACCTGTCCCCTGGATTTATTATTGACTCGCTCTATTGGGCCCCATGTGGTCCCCTGTTCCCAAAGCTCCAAGAGGCTGTCACTACCCAGGGCCTTTGCCCTGTACAGAGGCAGCCATTCAGTGCAGCAAGACTTTCTGCCCAGGCAGAGCTTTCCAAGTAGTGTGTGCAATGTTATTATATGTTATGGATTAGATAAGTACACACTTCAACACTAGAGTTTACTGTCCTGTGTTAATTGTCTCATGTAGTCTGTATCTGAAGGTGCCATGGTTAATTAGCTTATGTCTTACTGTATTAAAATGACCTGTTTAAATAAGATCTTTCTTCTATTGTTTGAGTCTTACCATATTATAATTAGTTTATCCTGTGCCTCACCCCTAGTTGATGTCATATGTGTGTGTATATAAGTCTGTGTTGTTTCACAAATAAAGTTGTTGTTCATTCTTGCTGTACCTAACTGCTAGTGGTCCTGTCTGCTATTTGGGTACAAAGAGCAATGTTCCAGGAAAGACTTGCTGGGTGGATGCTGAGCTTTAATCGGGGGCTAAGGAGGTGATTGCACACAACGGGTAGCTGTTCTGTTACATTGCATCCAGGCAGTAATTCCCTCGACCCATTCATCCCTATATGGTCTTGTCCCCTTCCTCCTGGTCATGACTTGTTCAGGAGGGTACTATCGGGTATACCCACAACACTCCCTCAGACAGGCACAGGGAAGTTATTAACCCCTTCAGGACTGGGCTTTTTGAAAAATTGGGGTTGTTCTGGACAATGGCTGTTTTAACGCTTATGCACTGTTTGTACTGTACCCACACAAATGATAGACTGTTTTATTTTCGGGTTAAGAAGGGTTTTCTTTAGTTACCATGATTTTGATCATATCATATAATTTACTATAAAAAAATAAAATAAATTATGATGGAATATTTTTTAAAAAGTTTTTTATTTTACTAGAAAAATCTGTTTACACATTTACAAACACTAATGAAAAATATCTGCTATATAGTTTCTAATATTTGTCCTGATTTTGGGAATATTCCATGTCTTCAGCCGACATCACTGAAAGTGTTTGTCTGTAAAACCGTTGCACACGCTATGAATGTGTCAGTCCTTTGATGAACAAAATGATATGGAGCACTTTGAAACAATTCCCCACAACCTTAGCGAGCAGATGCGTGGCGTCTTTGATGGGTACGAAGAGCTGAAAGCCAAGTAAAGGATTTCCCGCACTCCAAGCAGACATACGGTTTCTCTCCGGTGTGAGTCCGCTGATGACCATAAAGATGCGCTTGTTGGGTAAAAGCTTTTCCACAATATGAACAGGCAAACGGTTTCTCTCCCGTGTGAGTCCTCAGGTGAGTGCAAAGATTGGCTTGTCGGGTAAATAATTTCCCACACTCCGAGCATGAGAACGGTTTCTCTCCAGTGTGGACTCTATGGTGCCGGCTGAGATCTGTGAACTGATTGAAGCCTTTCCCGCACTCTGAGCAGACATGCTTTATTATGGTCTGCTCTGCAACACGATGGGCTTTTTGATGAGCTTTAAACTCTGATGTATCAGTGAAGTTTATGCTGCATCGTTTGCATCTGTTTTTCATGACCGACACTTTTACTTTCCTTTTCTTCCCATTATTTTTTTTACATCGAACGTGCGTAGACAAATAGGTCACTGCTTTACGCAGATCATTAGGATGGAATTCACCAGTGGAGGTCGGGTCATTATTTACACTTGTCTCAGATTCCCTCGGAATTACACTTGTTCCATTTAGAACCATAAGGTTCCCTCCTGGAGCATTCTGGGAAACATCGGTATCATTCCTTGCACAGTCTGAGGCTGAGAGGAAACGGTCATGCACTTCCTGTTTGGTTTCCCAATTGAGAGACAAACCTAAAGGAAACAGAGAAGCATAAAGAGAACTTAAATCATTTCTTAAGGATATTCAGATTACAGTTTGGTTCAAACAATCAAAGGTTAATACAAATTGTGGATCTACGGTGTTGGCAGCCATGCTTGTGGTGTAATTATGGCTGGATATTGGGGATCCTGAAAGTGGAGATTGTATTTGTATCTGCTGTGTGTTTGTGTAGCTGCGTGTACAGATATCAAACCCCTGATTACCCCAATACATGCAGTCAGCTCTACAGAAGTGTGATACTTCACAGACAGACTTTTATATACCAGGTATCTATCACACACACTGTTTTGGCCAGTGATTGCTAATCTTTAGCACCCAAGTTGTTGTGGACTACAACTCCCATGATGCAAAGTCAAATCGCTGGCTGAGTGTCATTCAGGGGTGATTTCCCATGCGAATTGAAGTTGTTTAGAGGGTACATCATATGAGAAACATATTTTTGTGTCCTTACTAAAGGGCCACATGCAGTATAGTTTTAATATTTTATTTTGGAAAATAAATGGTTCAATGATTTTTTTTTTTAAAAATCACATTTCCCGCCATTTTAATTCACAGTTTATGTCTTACCTGGACTGATCTCTGTAGGATTTTCCTCCTCCTTACACTGGATGGGAAATATCTCCTCTCCTTGCTCCTCCTGTGATACAAAATCAGATGTGTTAGATACATAAAAATATAAAATTAGATTAAAAAAAAAAAATTAAATAACTGATGTTCTTTGAAGACAAAAAAAACAAATATATAAAGACGTTTGTCTAATTATGAATGATAATAATAATAATGTCCAACAGCCTCATCAAACGTACCTCTGCGAATACAGGGGTGTTATATATCGCAGCAAGCTTCATTAATTCCTCCACTCACAGAAAATGAAAATTGCCTTTTTTCAGGAAACTCAATTTTCCCACGGGACACACCTAGTTTGGGGAAGTAAAAACTTTCCCACTACTCTTTGCTTGAGCTCAATGACCGCCAAAGCTAGAGAGATTGCAATACTATCCCATTTCATGGGGCAGGGTCATAAGGGTTATGGAGAGGCAATGGCCAGGTCATTGCAGAGAGTTCATCGTGGGACAGTTCATTGCGGGATCGCGTTCAAGGTGCGTATTATTAGTATTAAGGCTTAGTGTTAGAATAAGGGGTTAGTATTAGGGCTAAAGGGTTAGTGTTAGAATAAGGGCTTAGGGGGTTAGTGTTGGTATTAATATTAGGACTTAGGGGGTTGGGGTTAGTATTAGGGGGGGCTTATTTATATGGGGGGTTACTTTGATTGTAAGCGCTGACAGTTCAGCACTGTCATGCACCCCAGCATGACTAACTCGGGCTAGGCGTTACCGTGGACCACGGGCAGCTAAGCCAGGCACCCAAAGCAGCTTGACAATAAAGGTTAAGCCCGGCTGCTTGAGTAGCTCTCGGCTCACTCGGGGAGAGAACCAGGCGGCGGAGCTGTGTCGGTGCTCTTCCCATTGGTCCCCGAGTTATAGGGCTTGTGCTGTTACACAAAGCCCATAACGCCACCCCTCATGTCTGATTGGTCGCTCTCATGCCAGTGAAGCAGTGATTGGTGCATGTTCTTCTTGGCACCAAATTCAAGTGGCTAGATAACTGCTTTACCGGTCATGTGTTTAAGTTTTCTATTGTTTAATCAAGTATTATCTGATCTGTGTATATATGTGCTGTAAAAATCCCAAATAATGTTCTTTTGTCTGCTGTTCAACTGATCGGTATCTGAGTGATTCTTTCACGAACATATAGCAGAGGTTATAGTTCCAGAGGAACCAGCTGTTACAAGCAGCACATCTTCCCATAACGAGCTGTCTACGGCTTGTTTCAAGCGCTGAACTGTCAGTGCTTACATTGCCGCGGTGAAACGGCTGAATTTCAGCGCTCAGTCTGCCGCACTGAACTGTCAGTGGTGTAATGGCTGTGCTGAACTGTCCTAGACGCAATGGGGAAGACTGGTACCCACACTGTAACCTCAGCGGACCTACATACCCAAACAATATCATTTTATCTGTTACTTTTTGTCTAAACTTCTTCATTCTCAGACGGCCCCGTCAGGGAAGATTTCGATGTGGTGTTCGACCCAAAAGTTCTAATCACGGATCCTATACGCCAAACAACAAAAAGTTAAAAAAAGGTTTGCAGCTAGTGGACGTCTGGCAGCCCCAGCAACCTTTGTTTTGGTGCTATGGGCGGCAGCTCACACTCTACCTGGAACTACTGAGAAATGGGCCGCAGAAGCATTAGCCGTTGTTTGGAAGGGAAAAGTGGGGAGGATATTTTGCCCCCTCATGGGACACATTTGGTGAAGCTAACCCCTGATGACCTTCTTTTGGGTCTTTTAAGAATTTCCTTTACCTTGCATGTGCAGTAACTGTACAAATCGACATAAGAACCACCTAAATCCCCAAAATACTACATTAGCCACCTCTTCACCCTTCACCCCTTTCTCCTCCATTCTGTTAATGGCTGTTTTATAAATATGTTACCTGTTTCTGTCCTAAAAACAAACACAAAAATAATGGATTTTATTTACCTTAAAATCCCACAGGAATCCATTTTCTTCCTTTATCCAATCCTGTGAGTAATGAAGGATGTGATCTCCCTCTGTATTGGTTCTACTATCAGATTCAACTGGAAGAAACCAACACTTAGTGACAGCAGACATTGCAGATATATAGAGGCTGTGTATATCACTGCCCTGCACAGTGTGAGTATCAGTGTGTGAGAGGGTGTGGGTGTCACTGCACAGTGTGAGTATCAGTGTGTGAGAGGGTGTGGGTGTCACTGCACAGTGTGACTATCAGTGTGTTAGAGGGTGTGGGTGTCACTGCACAGTGTGAGTATCAGTGTGTTAGAGGCTGTGGGTGTCACTGCACAATGTTAGTATCAGTGTGTTAGAGGGTGCGGGTGTCACTGCACAGTGTGAGTATCAGTGTGTTAGAGGGCGTGAGTGTCACTGCACAGTGTGAGTATCCGTGTGTTAGAGGGTGTGGGTGTCACTGCACAGTGTGAATATCAGTGTGTGAGAGGGTGTGGGTGTCACTGCACAGTGTGAGTATCAGTGTGTTAGAGGGCGTGAGTGTCTCTGAACAATGTGAATATCAGTGTGTTAGAGGGTGTGGGTGTCACTGCACAGTGTGAATATCAGTGTGTTAGAGGGCATGGGTGTCACTGCACAGTGTAAATATCTGTGTGTTAGAGGGCATGGGTGTCACTGCACAGTGTGAGTATCAGTGTGTGAGAGGGTGTGAGTGTCACTGCACAGTGTGAATATCAGTGTGTGAGAGGGTGTGGGTGTCACTGCACAGTGTAAATATCTGTGTGTTAGAGGGTGTGGATGTCACTGCACAGTGTGAATATCCGTGTGTTAGAGGGTGTGGGAAACATTAAAAGTACAATTAAGTTATTGTATGATGATGGCTTTAATTCACTGTATATTTCTTACCTGGACTGATCTCTGTAGGATTTTCCTCCTCCTTACACTGCACAGTAAATATCTCCTCTCCTTGCTCCTCCTGTGATATAAGATCAGACTGGAAATGACTAATTAATTACACTGTGCATCTCTACAAAAGTAATACAGTTCTGAGACATATAATAATAATGTGGACCAGACATATAATAATAATAATCCAGTTACCAGATGTATTACATTACAATTTATTTATATAGCGCCAACAATTTACGTAGTGCTAGATACAGAGCATAGAAGGGAACTACATACGAAGTAGATAAACTAGAACAGACTGGTACATGAGGTAGAGAACCCTGCTCGCAAGCTTACAATCTAGAGGGAATGGGGTACATGAAACACATAAGGGATTGAAGAGGTCAGAGGGAAGGTATTTGCAGTAACATAAATGTGGATTGGCAGTAGGTGGGTTTGGCCAAAGAGTATTTGTGTGTGTTCTAGCTGTAAGTTGTAAGCTACCTGATATTTACAGTGATTGAGGACAGAGAGAGCTAAGTGGGAGGTAGACCAATCGGTATGGTAGTTGGATGGGTAGTACGTTTGGAGGAACTTTTTAAAGTTTAAAAATGAAGGCGAGAGCTGGATGCTCTGCGGAAAGGAGTTCCAAAGAGAGGGGGCAGGTCGGGCAAAATCTTGGAGGCGCAAGTGGGAAGAGGTGATAAGGTAGGAGGAAAGCTGTAGACCCATTGAAGAGCGCAGAGGACGTGAAGGGACGTATCGGTTCACAAGGGAGGCAATATACGGAGGGGCCAAGGAATGGAGTGCTTTGTAGGTTAAAGATAGAATTGTAAATTTGATCCTAGAGCAGGCAGGGAGCCAGTGGAGGGCATAGCAGAGGGGAGCAGCCAAATCAGACCTACATGCAAGAAAGATGAGTCTGGCAGCTGTGTTTTGAATAGATTGCAGGGGAGGGAGACGATAATATAATAATAATACAGATACTACACAGATAATAATAATACAGTACCAGACATATAATAATAATACAGTTACCAGACATTTAATAATTGCTGTTATTCACAGGTATTTGGCAGGAAACAGACGTCCAAAGATTTGGTTCTGAATCCCATAAAGCGGCCATTGTAACAGGTGCAGTTTGGTACCTGATAATCCTGTGTGATGCTGTTATCTTGCTCCATACAGCCCTGTGTATAATGACTGTTGGGACATATTCCTGATGTATCACTGTTACTTGGTCCATCTGTAGGAAATGATCACAGAGTCAGTAACTTTACATACAGCAGAGATGTAAATTCCCGCTGAGTATGACTGATTATGTTCAAGAGCCATAGTCCAGTAACATCTGCGCAACTTCAATGAACCCACCGAAAACACTTACACTGAATGCATCAAAATCTTCTCCACAGATGGGTAGGATAAATAAGAAACCTGGACGGCCACAGCAGCCAAAAGGCCACTACGACCCAAGTTGGTCTGCTGACCTTGCAATTGGGTCACTTTCATAGGCAGCTGCTAACTCTAGACGCTAAATCGTGTCAGAAAACCATTAAAATAAAAAGCATGGGGGGGCATGTCCTGCGCTCGATGTAGACGGTCGCATCAGAGCGGAGCTCCGGAGACCTGAGCCCATTCACTGCGCATACCACCCTTTTGGGACACTTGTAACAATGGGGAAACCCCACAAACGACACTCACCGAGTAAGGAGTTGGGGAAACTCAGTAAAAAGGTGCCAGCACCTAATTTACGGACCTTTCTGGTACCGAGGCCTACTCAGGAGACACCTAAGACGGCGCCGGCGGACCTTGAGCACTTGACTCAATCGGCCAGCGAGAGCTCGGATGAGGATGATGTACAATCCCTCCCGCCAAACACCACTCAGGACCCGGAGGGCCTCACCAAGGCAGACTTTGCGGCCCTCGTGTCACAAGTTAAAACAGACCTGTTATCAGCTGTGGACTTGATTCGAGCCGCAATTAAAGAGGAATTGCTGGGCATCAAAGAACAGGGGCACCGGTTAGAAAGTGTGGAATCTGACCATTCTCTACTACGGGATGCCATGGCCAAGTTGGAGTCACAATTAAGAGAGCAACGTCGCATAACCGCGCATCTTGCCTTACAAGTGGTAGACTTGTATAATAGGGGAAGGCGCAGTAATCTAAGGGTGCGCGGCCTACCAGAGACCGAGGGCCCTGAAGACCTTGGCACAGTAGTCCCTGATTTGTTTAAGAATATCTTGGGCAGAGCTTCAGTGGAGGGCATCAGTTTGGACAGAGCCCTACGCCCCAGGGATATGTCTAATGCGCAACCTCGAGATATAATCTGCTGTGTGCATTCATTTACACTTAAAGAAGAGATCCTCCGCACCGCACGCAAAAAGGGGCACATCAGCTTCAATGGAGCAAAGATTATTATACTACCCAATGTGGCATGGGCAACACTACAAGCCCGGAAGAAGCTCAAACCTTTGACAGATCTCTTGAGAGCTGGAGATATTCCTTTCTCCTGGGGATTCCCTCTGAGCATAAATGTACACAGAGGTTCCCATCAAATCACCCTTCGAGATCCTAAAGATTTACCCACTTTCTGTACTGCACTGAGCCTCCAGCAACCAGACATTCTGGATTGGACTAAGGGTGAGGCTGACACATTGATCTCCCCAACGCTTTCCCACCAGCCATTGGTCCCAAGACCTCAACAGAAACACCGCACCCAAGCGTCCTCGCAGGCCACCTGCAACCTGTCGGATCATCCGCCAGCTGTAACCGTCCACTCGGATCCGTGAACACGTCCCCACAATGACAGAGGCCGGTCATAACATCTCTGCTCCTCCAGGACGACCCAGAGATGCACCAGACTACAGGAGCAAGTATCGTATTCAGTTGCTATTTTCTCTTGATTGCTGTTTTTTCCCTCCCTTGCCCAAATTTTTCTTAATGGTCTGGACCCATCGGGGGATATATATACAAAACGAAATGTACCTATTTTTACTCTTACCGTGCCCCCCCGATGGTACGGGACTCTGTTTTTGTTTTGATGTATTATGACATTGAAAGGTGGCAAATATGCTACCACCCTCACGGGGAAACTTTCCCTCCCCTTTAATGCTAGCCTCAACATATTAATGGGCTCTATTGCACATAGGGATAAGACCAGGTACCTGAGTTGAGAAGCCCCAACATAATATCTGCTGATATTAATACCAGTGGCTAGTAAGGTTCCATCTCCACCTACTTCCCCTTCCCGGGCCTATACCCCCCACCCCCCCGAGCTGTGCTCTCCCTCCCTTTCCTTGTGCCTCCAGCCCCCCCCCCCCCGCCCCATGTCAACACCCGGGTTTCCCTCTCTTCTCCCTTCAGTTGATTCAACACCTCCTCCCCAAACCTAGATACTACCCACATATACTTACTTGGCTGATGTTACAATGTATATATGCGCCTTATATTTGATGTACGGTAAGGGTCCTGCCTTACCTTCTTGATATGTATTGGCTTGCTGGTTACAGAGCCTGTTCTGTTTGTTTGATGAGTTCTCAGAGACTACAGCCACCTCCCCCACAGCTGTGCTATGCCTCTGTATGTAAAGTTAGAGCTCCTTGGCGCCTTTATGGTGTCCTTGGGTCTCCACTTGGCACTTCAGCCCTTTCAGCCGCTTGGTCAGCTAGTTGGTACTGTTCTACCTCCTTGTTCTCTCTTTTCCACTCTCTCTTTTTTTTCTTTTCTCCTACCCATTTTCTTGCTCCCCTGTTGTGCTCACGGGAGGGATTTTCAACTCGGTTCGACTCTCTCGACTGACCCATGGCTTCAGTAGCCAGTATAAATATACTTCCAATTAATGCTAAGGGCCTCAATTCCCCAGCCAAACGTTCATGTCTTTTTAGAGAACTCAGAGCTCTTCGATCTGATATTGCCATGGTCCAAGAGACTCATTTCTATAGACGTAAAGTCCCTAAGTTCAATCATTTACATTACCCTCAGGCCTATTACTCTCACTCTCCATTTAAAAAGAATAAAGGTGTGGCTATTTTTATTTTGAAAATGTTGCCCTTCATTTTAAAAGAACAGTGGTCAGATAACGAAGGCAGGGCCATATTTCTGAAAGGAACGATAGGTTCTTAAATTCTGACATTGGCTAACATCTACACTCCGAACGTTAACCAACACGTTTTTTTAAGTAACATTATAGCACGGTTGCAGGAATTTGCATCTGGAGTAGTCCTCCTGGCGGGAGATTTTAACCTGACTTTAGACCCTAGACTTGCCTCTTACACAGGGGCTTCCTCAATACTATTTTCTAAGATTAAACGGGTTAAAAAAGCCCTACATAGATCCCAATTGGCAGATACATGGTGAATCTTACACCCCACCACCAAGGATTTTACATTTTATTCTTCTCCACATTCACGATATTCCCGGATAGATTGTATATTTATTTCCCACAGACATCTCCCGAGACTGGCCCATTCTGACATAGGACACATTACGTGGAGTGATCACGCACCTATAATGGCTAGATTAAATATGCCCTCACTTGCCAAGCGTCAGCACACCTGGCGCCTCAATGAATCATTGTTTAAAGACCCTGCCAATCTCACCTCCCTTACTAATACACTACAGGACTACTTTTCTGAAAGCGCTCTTCCTGAAACACCACCTGCTATGGTTTGGGAAGCCCATAAGGCAGTTATCCGGGGGCCACCTGATCAATATTGGGTCGTACAACAAAAAACTGAACTCTGCGACAATGCTTAAGATTTTAAAGATATCAATCATATAGAGAAGACCCATAAACTTTCACTGGACCATATGCTATAACAAACCCTCCTTACCCTTAAAGCCAGTTTGGCTGACCTATGCTCCGCCCGGGACCAGCATAGTCATATGCTGGTGAGGGGTCACCTTTACCAGCATAAGGACAAAGTGGGCAGGCCATTGGCCAGGCTACTCCGAGATACAACACTACCTTCATCCCTAGAATAAAGACTCCCAACGGAGTTCGGTGGAATGACCACAAAATTAAATATCTTGGTATTTTTCTCACACGAGATATGTCCTGTCTATTTGACCTAAATTTTCTGTCGTTATATCAAGTTTGTAAAATTGATTTAACTAAATGGTCTCCCAAGCATATCTCTTGGTTTGGGAGAGCAGCCATTATTAAGATGAATATATTACCATGTTTTTTTGTATGTTATCCAGACGCTGCCTATTTGTGTGGATATGTTCCAGACCAGGGTAATGTATCCTAGGATGGGCCATGTATTGGAGGATGGAGCTATCAAGCCCTTAGAAGACTTGGTACCCTCCATGCCCCCCACGCAGGGTCAAATTATTAAATATAGACAACTGTCCCATTTTATGTCATCTTTGGCTAAGCAGGGTCCTCTTCCATCAGAGGCCACCTCTTTGGAAGTTCTATGCATGACTAAAGACCCCCCTCTGCATTATGTATCTACTATTTATCGTATATTAACTGACTTGACTGAGCATGACAAACCATACTACATTCTTCAATGGGAAAAGGATGCCAATATGATACTTACCAGACCGCAATGGGTGAAGATGGTTACTTTAGCACATAAATGTTCTGTAGCAACCCATATACAGGAAAATAGCTATAAATTACTCACACAATGGTACATGACACCCTCCAAACTTCACAAACTGTTTCCCCTTACTTCAGACAGATGCTGGAGATGCAGACGCCAGGAGGGCACTCTCCTACACATTTGGTGGACCTGCCCGCTGATCCGCCCTTTCTAGAAGGGGGTACTGCAGGCCACCAGACAGGTTGGAGACGACCTCTTGGAGCAAGAACCCGACAGTCTTACTACATCTCACCCCGCACCCCATAGGGGCTTATAAACGGTCTTTGACTGTACATTTGCTCATTGCAGCTAAACTGCTTATACCACGGCATTGGAATATACCCCACGGCATTGGATATACCCCACGATTCGGGAATGGCTCGCCTCTGTGGCCTCAATCCGAGCCTTAGGAGGATATTACCCAATCCGCAAATGACAAAGGTGTTCTCCACAAGAATAAATGGTTACACTGGTCACTATATTTATCCGGCCCTGAATGCCAAGCGGATCTATTGGCAGATGAAACACTCACGTCCTCAGGTTAGCTATCCTATCCCCTGTACCAGGTGCACACGGGGTTATGGCCCCTACCATGCTACTAGTTCTTCATTGGGTCGGGAATACTTTCCAGTGAGCACACACACCCTTTTTAAATCCCCCCCCCCCCCTTACTCAACTCTCTCTCCTCTAAAAGGTCTCTTTCTTTATTTTATATTTTTCAGACATGTATTTTTTCTAATACATGAGGTATGAGAATGGAGAGAGATTTCCCCCACCAGGGACTAGAGATATGATTCTATCTTTACTGTATTGACTGCATTGACATGTTTTTATGCCTTGTTGTATAAGTTTTGCTGAAGATGATGTATGATATATATCTTCTTTTCCTGTTATGTATATGATGTTCTTTCTTAAAAAATATCAATAAAAATATATTTTAAACAAAAAAAATAAAATAAGAGGGATGCAGGTGGCTGTTGAGCCCGCTGCCCTCCTCACCTACCTAACAAACTTACTAATAGTAAGACCCGATTAGGGGGAACATGAGCACAGTTAGCTTGGGCTGCAGAATTGGATATCCCACCCAAGCAGAGGGAAGATGGCTGCCCTCACAAAAGCAGCAAGTCCAGCTGCAAGGTAAAATGTCTTCATAGTTTATATTGGATTGCTGTCCAGAAAATGAAGAGCGTAAACTTGTTTTTTTTTTTCAAATTATAAGGCAATAACTGAAAGCAGAATATTGCTTCTTCCCAGCTATTTTGTCCTACAGGTACATTTTAACCCCAACCCTAAACCACAAAGAAGTTAAGGTATAATTGTAGGTTAAACATTAAAATAAATGGCCTTATGTTTAACTGAAATATTGCATCAAGTTTAGGAATTTTAAGTAGAAATCCCTTTACTTTATAATACAAATAGAGTACCGTTGCTCCATATAGCATTATACACAGCAGATTCTAAACTACTGTCTGTGATTTTGAGTTTTGCTCCTGAATATAGTTTGAGGTGTCAATTTCTAAGGAATGTGGAAAACTTTAAATGTCTGTGTATATTATATGGGTGATTTAAAAAATGAGCTGATATGAAAATATCCCATAATTTTCTTTTCCCTTAAGGTAAAAAATACCATGTAGGCCCAAACGACTATATGAAGGGCACAGCACATGACAAAATGACCTTTTACCCAGTGAGCGGAGAGGTTGGGGATTTTCTGTCACCCCTTCCTTGTAATGCTCCTGCTCTTCTTCCAGACAGTCTTGTTTCTCCATGGTAAAGCGGACGGTTATATCCTCACTCCTTACAGGAAGCTGAAACACATAACTATACAGTCATGATCCAGACGTCACCATGTGTTTCTCTCTCACACTGTATAAGGTCCACCCTAGCAGGTCTCACCTCACCGCTCAGGAGATGAAGGAGCTTGTTGGTGGGTTCTAGGATCTTCCCATCATTGTTCTGTTCATTTACCAGGGAGTCGGGAGGAGGATCCACAATGGGGTTCTGGGTCCTACAGAATCTGTCAGATGCAGAGGGACTGCTGCAATCATCCCCTCCCTGCTTCCTTACAACCACATAATCCTACAAATGGAGACAGCGGGAGATATTACTGAACAGACACACAATGTGAACACATGGGGAAACAGGAGTTTCTCTATTGTTTTGGAGAGTTTCAGGGCTGGTTAAACTATAGGCCTCCGGCTTTTATTGTAATGCTTTTACTGAAGATCATATTGATTTGCATTATATTGTAAACCGATTTATTGGGATTTTTGCACCATGAAAACTGGACTGGTTGTTAGATGATGTTGTTGACTCTCTCTGACCAATCATGACCTTCTATTGTCCCAGAACCTTCATATTCCCAAACCTCTCTCCTTTCCCTGGGCTCCTGTCACATTGTATGCAGCCCTGAACACTGCTGATCTATAGATCTTATTTGCAGCAGTCAAAGTGCCTGAGACAAGTAGGAAAATGTAACACACAAGTGAAATAAAACATTCTACTTTATCTAGTAACTTTTCCCTCCTGACTAGTATTTCTTTCCCAAATGGATGGCACTGTGTTAATGACCCCTCACCTCTCCAGTCAGGACATAGATGATCTCCAAGGTGAGATTCAGGATCTTCTCAGTCATGGGATTCTTGATCATCATTGTGGAGTGATGTAGGGATCCTGACAATCTGCTCTGTATCACGTGTACAAATTCAAAGAAAACATTATCAGTTGTGGTGAGAGGGGCACTGTGTGATACTGGGGGAGCAGGATAAGGAGAGTTAAGTAGTGAGTAGGAAACTGGGGTGATTGTGGGGAGGGATCACGTACAAGGTGAGTATTATTAGTGGTTAGTGTTAGTATTAGGGTTCGGGTGGTGTCACGAACCTCCGTGACTCGGTGAGCCAGCTGGCAAAATCAATGGGTGGCTGAGCGACGGGCTCCATGGCTCAGCCAGCCACTGATTTATTTAAAACTCCCGCAACCCGGCCCAACGTCGCTCGAATAGAGATTGGCTGGTGAGTTAAAGGGCCAAGTAGCTCTCCCTCCTATTGGTCCAAGCCCTGAAATAGGGAGCCGAAAGGTATCAGAGAGGTGAGGTGAAATAGAATAAAGGAACAGTGATTTAGCCCCCTTCGGGACAAGTGTTGTTCCCCGGCGGCCAAGCACCCTAGTTGGCCAGACACAACAATGGTTAAGCCTGGTTGTCTGGGACTTTCACCCACCCTCAGCTTCTTTAAGGCTCTGCTCCAGACTGTCAGCACGGATCCTATTGGTCACTCTGGTTAAAGGGGAAAATAGTAGGTGCTCATTACATTGGCCAGGAGTTTAAAGGTCCCTAAAGTTAAAGGGTTTAAAGGGACCCAGCTCCGTCCCTCTCGCCTGATTGATTGCTATTTTCCTAGCATGTTCCCATTGGTTCCCCCCCAACCCTGGTGCCGGATTTTATTGTATTAGTCATTGTATTAAAGTTATACCTGTTATGAGTGTATTGTTCAATCATCTGTTATCAAGATGTTTTACTGTATAAATGTGCTGTCTTGTCTGTAATAAATTGTTCTTGCTGTGAAATCCTTGGTAGCCGTGTCTACTTCTGAGAATTACTACAAATCACATATTATTGAGGGTGACCAAGGAGCTGACTATCAATATCAAAAGATTGAGAGCTGAGGAGATATTGGAACCCTAATACAAGACTTAAACATCTGGCTACAGAGCCATCTCATTATAGGGGGGTTAGTGTTACTATTAGGGGTATTATTACTTGGGTTTGGGGGGTTAGTATTAGGATTCTGGTTGGGTTAGTGTTAATATTAGGGGTATTAATGTTTGGGTTCAGAGGGTTATAATTAGGGTTCAGGGGGTTAGTATTGGGGGTTTGGGATAACTGTTAGGAGGGGTTTCATTTATTACAGATGTTTACTGTATTTGTAAGCTTTGACAGTTGCCTTTCACCACTGACAGTTCAGCGTCCAAACTGCCGCGCTGAACTGTCTGAGACGATAGTGGGGATGGGGGTAAGAGGGCCACTGGGGGGATATTGGGGTGAGAGGGACATTGGGGGATAGTGGGGATGGGGGTGAGAGGGACACTGGGGGGATAGTGGGGATGGGGGTGAGAGGGAAACGGAGGGCATAGTGGGGGTGATGGTGAGAGGGCCACTGGGGGGATATTGGGAATGGGGGTGAGAGGGATAATGGGGGGATGGTGGTGGTGAGAGGGATACTGGAAGGATAGTGGGAATGCTGGTGGTGGTGAGAGGGATAATGGGGGGATGGTGGTGGTGGTGAGAGGGATAATGGGGGGATGGTGGTGGTGGTGAGAGGGATACTGGGAGGATAGTGGGGATGCTGGTGGTGGTGAGAGGGATACTGGGAGGATAGTGGGGATGCTGGTGGTGGTGAGAGGGATAATGGGGGGATGGTGGTGAGAGGGATACTGGGAGGATGGTGGTGAGAGGGACACTGGGAGGATAGTGGGGATGGTGGTGAGAGGGATACTGGGAGGATAGTGGGGATGGCGGTGGTAGTGAGAGGGATACTGGGAGGATAGTGGGGATGGTGGTGAGAGGGATACTGGGAGGATAGTGGGGATGGGGGTGAGAGGGACACAGAGGATAGTGGTGAGAGGGACACTGGGAGGATAGTGGGGATGGGGGTGAGAGGGACACTGGGAGGATAGTGGGGATGGTGGTGAGAGGGACACTGGGGGGATAGTGGGGATGGGGGTGAGAGGGACACTGGGGGGATAGTGGGGATGGGGGTGAGAGGGACACTGGGGATGGTGGTGGTGGTGAGAGGGACACTACCGGCTCTTTGGGGTTCAGCTCCACTCCCTTTGTGGCCAATCAGCAGTACCGATTGGGTGATATCACGCAGAGCCCTGAGGTAGTAACTCGAAATTTTGACAGAACTGTGGTGAATGTAATCTCAAGCCCCGCCTCTCACTACTAGAGCTCTAAACACACAAAACATGTTTCATGGAATGTCTCCGTGGCGGCCTTTTTAATGTAGACCAAATTGCACTGACTCTGGCAGACATGGATGCAACAAAATGGCGCTTCTCATGGAGACAAAAATGCGAGGGCGCAGGTAATTCTTTGTTTTCCTTCCTGTGTTTATGTCTGTGCCTTTATGGAAACGTCATCACCCTGCGCCCAGACCCATCTTCCAGTCAGTGTGTGCCCAGCACTGTGACATGTTCAATCTGTTTCTAATGTAAAGCAGAATACAAATCACTGGTGCAAAGCTAAAGCAATAGATATAATGTATTGAGAAGTATCACACAGTGTGTCTGCTTTTCTGTCAGCTCCTATTTATGTTGTGTAAGCTGGAGGGTGAGGAGATCTCACCTTTGATAGGATGTAGGGAATAACAAATAATGAATAATTATCTATTAATTATATTAGCAGAATTGCATGAAAATGCATACATGAGGAGGAAAATGTGATGTCTCATTACTGTGACATTAATGGGAAATGTGTAACTGGCATCTCAAGCCACACGGTGATGTCTAGGTTTGCCACCCAGAAAAAAAAATGGCTTGCTGTCAATGTCTATGGGGGCAATAGCAAGGGGGGTATTTTTGTGTGGAAAAGGTGGCAACCCTAGTGATGTCATAAGCGTGAGACATCCCAGATATATTTTAAAACACATAATTAATTTGTGGAATGGCTTGCAATTTTGCTAACACAATGTATTAGATGCAAGGTAGAGGTTGACAGAGACCCTTTAACTGGTGCAGCTTCAGCCAAAATGTATTGCATAGTTGCCAACATCGGCCATGTTTTCAGGGACACAGTTGTTCCACATGCTGCAGAAAGAGCATGCAAAGTACAGCCTGGCAGTATATAGGATGTATACACACACACACACACAATCACACAATCCAATTCATGTAAAGTGCAGCCCGGCAGTATGTAGGATGTATATACACACACACACAATCCAATTCATGTACAGTGCAGCCCGGCAGTATGTAGGATGTATATACACACAATCCAATTCATATAAAGTGCAGCCCTGCAGTATGTAGGATGTATACACACACACACAATCCAATTCATGTAAAGTGCAGCCCGGCAGTATGTAGGATGTATATACACACAGACACAATCCAATTCATGTAAAGTGCAGCCTGGCAGTATGTAGCATGTATATACACACACACACACAATCCAATTCATGTAAAGTGCAGCCCAGCAGTATGTAGGATGTATATACACACACACAATCCAATTCATGTAAAGTGCAGCCTGGCAGTATGTAGGATGTATATACACACACACACAATCCAATTCATGTAAAGTGCAGCCCGGCAGTATGTAGGATGTATATACACACAGACACAATCCAATTCATGTAAAGTGCAGCCGGGCAGTATGTAGGATGTATATACACACACACACACAATCCAATTCATGTAAAGTGCAGCCCGGCAGTATGTAGGATGTATATATACACACACACACACAATCCAATTCATGTAAAGTGCAGCCCGGCAGTATGTAGGATGAATATACACACACACACACAATCCAATATATGTAAAGTGCAGCCCGGCAGTATGTAGGATGTATATATACACACACACACAATCCAATTCATGTAAAGTGCAGCCCGGCAGTATGTAGGATGTATATACACACACACACACAATCCAATTCATGTAAAGTGCAGCCCGGCAGTATGTAGGCTGTATATACACACACACACAATCCAATTCATGTAAAGTGCAGCCCGGCAGTATGTAGGATGTATATACACACACACACAATCCAATTCATGTAAAGTGCAGCCCGGCAGTATGTAGGATGTATATACACACACACAATCCAATTCATGTAAAGTGCAGCCCGGCAGTATGTAGGATGTATATACACACACACAATCCAATTCATGTAAAGTGCAGCCTGGCAGTATGTAGGATGTATATACACACACACACAATCCAATTCATGTAAAGTGCAGCACGGCAGTATGTAGGCTGTATATACACACACACACACAATCCAATTCATGTAAAGTGCAGGCCGGCAGTATGTAGGATGTATATACACACACACACACAATCCAATTCATGTAATGTGCAGCCCGGCAGTATGTAGGATGTATATACACACATACACAATCCAATTCATGTAAAGTGCAGCCCAGCAGTATGTAGGATGGATATACACACACACACACACACAATCCAATTCATGTAAAGTGCAGGCCGGCAGTATGTAGGATGTATATACACACACACACAATCCAATTCATGTAATGTGCAGCCCGGCAGTATGTAGGATGTATATACACACACACACAATCCAATTCATGTAAAGTGCAGCCCAGCAGTATGTAGGATGTATATACACACACACACAATCCAATTCATGTAATGTGCAGCCCGGCAGTATGTAGGATGGATATACACACACACAGACAATCCAATTCATGTAAAGTGCAGCCCGGCAGTATGTAGGATGTATACACACACACACAATCCAATTCATGTAAAGTGCAGCCCGGCAGTATGTAGGATGTGTATATACACACACACACACACACACAATCCAATTCATGTAAAGTGCAGCCCGGCAGTATGTAGGATGTATATACACACACACACACACAATCCAATTCATGTAAAGTGCAGCCTGGCAGTATGTAGGATGTATATACACACACACACAATCCAATTCATGTAAAGTGCAGCCCGGCAGTATGTAGGATGTATATACACACACACACAATCCAATTCATGTAAAGTGCAGCCCGGCAGTATGTAGGATGTATATACACACACAATCCAATTCATGTAAAGTGCAGCCTGGCAGTATGTAGGATGTATATACACACACACACAATCCAATTCATGTAAAGTGCAGCCCGGCAGTATGTAGGATGTATATACACACACACACACAATCCAATTCATGTAAAGTGCAGCCCGGCAGTATGTAGGATGTATATACACACACACACACAATCCAATTCATGTAAAGTGCAGCCTGGCAGTATGTAGGATGTATATACACACACACACAATCCAATTCATGTAAAGTGCAGCCCGGCAGTATGTAGGATGTATATACACACACACACACACACAATCCAATTCATGTAAAGTGCAGCCTGGCAGTATGTAGGATGTATATACACACACACACAATCCAATTCATGTAAAGTGCAGCCCGGCAGTATGTAGGATGGATAGACACACACACACACAATCCAATTCATGTAAAGTGCAGCCCGGCAGTATGTAGGATGTATATACACAGACACACAATCCAATTCATGTAAAGTGCAGCCCGGCAGTATGTAGGATGTATATACACACACACACACAATCCAATATATGTAAAGTGCAGCCCGGCAGTATGTAGGATGTATATATACACACACACACAATCCAATTCATGTAAAGTGCAGCCCGGCAGTATGTAGGATGTATATACACACACACACACACACACAATCCAATTCATGTAAAGTGCAGCCCGGCAGTATGTAGGCTGTATATACACACACACACAATCCAATTCATGTAAAGTGCAGCCCGGCAGTATGTAGGATGTATATACACACACACACAATCCAATTCATGTAAAGTGCAGCCCGGCAGTATGTAGGATGTATATACACACACACAATCCAATTCATGTAAAGTGCAGCCCGGCAGTATGTAGGATGTATATACACACACACAATCCAATTCATGTAAAGTGCAGCCTGGCAGTATGTAGGATGTATATACACACACACACAATCCAATTCATGTAAAGTGCAGCACGGCAGTATGTAGGCTGTATATACACACACACACACAATCCAATTCATGTAAAGTGCAGGCCGGCAGTATGTAGGATGTATATACACACACACACACAATCCAATTCATGTAATGTGCAGCCCGGCAGTATGTAGGATGTATATACACACATACACAATCCAATTCATGTAAAGTGCAGCCCAGCAGTATGTAGGATGGATATACACACACACACACACACAATCCAATTCATGTAAAGTGCAGGCCGGCAGTATGTAGGATGTATATACACACACACACAATCCAATTCATGTAATGTGCAGCCCGGCAGTATGTAGGATGTATATACACACACACACAATCCAATTCATGTAAAGTGCAGCCCAGCAGTATGTAGGATGTATATACACACACACACAATCCAATTCATGTAATGTGCAGCCCGGCAGTATGTAGGATGGATATACACACACACAGACAATCCAATTCATGTAAAGTGCAGCCCGGCAGTATGTAGGATGTATACACACACACACAATCCAATTCATGTAAAGTGCAGCCCGGCAGTATGTAGGATGTGTATATACACACACACACACACACAATCCAATTCATGTAAAGTGCAGCCCGGCAGTATGTAGGATGTATATACACACACACACACACAATCCAATTCATGTAAAGTGCAGCCTGGCAGTATGTAGGATGTATATACACACACACACAATCCAATTCATGTAAAGTGCAGCCCGGCAGTATGTAGGATGTATATACACACACACACAATCCAATTCATGTAAAGTGCAGCCCGGCAGTATGTAGGATGTATATACACACACAATCCAATTCATGTAAAGTGCAGCCTGGCAGTATGTAGGATGTATATACACACACACACAATCCAATTCATGTAAAGTGCAGCCCGGCAGTATGTAGGATGTATATACACACACACACACAATCCAATTCATGTAAAGTGCAGCCCGGCAGTATGTAGGATGTATATACACACACACACACAATCCAATTCATGTAAAGTGCAGCCTGGCAGTATGTAGGATGTATATACACACACACACAATCCAATTCATGTAAAGTGCAGCCCGGCAGTATGTAGGATGTATATACACACACACACACACACAATCCAATTCATGTAAAGTGCAGCCTGGCAGTATGTAGGATGTATATACACACACACACAATCCAATTCATGTAAAGTGCAGCCCGGCAGTATGTAGGATGGATATACACACAGACACACACACACACAATCCAATTCATGTAAAGTGCAGCCCGGCAGTATGTAGGATGTATATACACAGACACACAATCCAATTCATGTAAAGTGCAGCCCGGCAGTATGTAGGATGTATATACACACACACACACAATCCAATTCATGTAAAGTGCAGCCCGGCAGTATGTAGGATGTATATACACACACACACACAATCCAATTCATGTAAAGTGCAGCCTGGCAGTATGTAGGATGTATATACACACACACACAATCCAATTCATGTAAAGTGCAGCCCGGCAGTATGTAGGATGTATATACACACACACACAATTCAATTCATGTAAAGTGCAGCCCGGCAGTATGTAGGATGTATATACACACACACACACAATCCAATTCATGTAAAGTGCAGCCTGGCAGTATGTAGGATGTATATACACACACACACAATCCAATTCATGTAAAGTGCAGCCTGGCAGTATGTAGGATGTATATACACACACACACAATCCAATTCATGTAAAGTGCAGCCCGGCACTATGTAGGATGTATATACACAGACACACAATCCAATTCATGTAAAGTGCAGCCCGGCAGTATGTAGGATGTATATACACACACACACAATCCAATTCATGTAAAGTGCAGCCCGGCAGTATGTAGGATGTATATACACACACACACACAATCCAATTCATGTAAAGTGCAGCCCGGCAGTATGTAGGATGTATATACACACACACACACAATCCAATTCATGTAAAGTGCAGCCCGGCAGTATGTAGGATGTATATACACACACACAATCCAATTCATGTAATGTGCAGCCCGGCAGTATGTAGGATGTATATACACACACACACACACAATCCAATTCATGTAAAGTGCAGCCCGGCAGTATGTAGGATGTATATACACACACACACAATCCAATTCATGTAAAGTGCAGCCCGGCAGTATGTAGGATGTATATACACACACACAATCCAATTCATGTAAAGTGCAGCCCGGCAGTATGTAGGATGTATATACACACACACACACAATCCAATTCATGTAAAGTGCAGCCCGGCAGTATGTAGGATGTATATACACACACACACACAATCCAATTCATGTAAAGTGCAGCCCGGCAGTATGTAGGATGTATATACACACACACAATCCAATTCATGTAATGTGCAGCCCGGCAGTATGTAGGATGTATATACACACACACAATCCAATTCATGTAATGTGCAGCCCGGCAGTATGTAGGATGTATATACACACACACACACACAATCCAATTCATGTAAAGTGCAGCCCGGCAGTATGTAGGATGTATATACACACACACACACACACACACAATCCAATTCATGTAAAGTGCAGCCTGGCAGTATGTAGGATGTATATACACACACACACAATCCAATTCATGTAAAGTGCAGCCCGGCAGTATGTAGGATGTATATACACACACACAATCCAATTCATGTAAAGTGCAGCCTGGCAGTATGTAGGATGTATATACACACACACACAATCCAATTCATGTAAAGTGCAGCCCGGCAGTATGTAGGATGTATATACACACAGACACAATCCAATTCATGTAAAGTGCAGCCCGGCAGTATGTAGGATGTATATACACACACACACAATCCAATTCATGTAAAGTGCAGCCCGGCAGTATGTAGGATGGATATACACACACACACAATCCAATTCATGTAAAGTGCAGCCCGGCAGTATGTAGGATGTATATACACACACACAATCCAATTCATGTAAAGTGCAGCCCGGCAGTATGTAGGATGGATATACGCACAGACACAATCCAATTCATGTAAAGTGCAGCCTGGCAGTATGTAGGATGTATATACACACACACAATCCAATTCATGTAAAGTGCAGCCCGGCAGTATGTAGGATGTATATACACACACACACACACAATCCAATTCATGTAAAGTGCAGCCCGGCAGTATGTAGGATGTATATACACACACACAATCCAATTCATGTAAAGTGCAGCCCGGCAGTATGTAGGATGTATATACACACACACAATCCAATTCATGTAAAGTGCAGCCCTGCAGTATGTAGGATGTATATACACACACACACAATCCAATTCATGTAAAGTGCAGCCCTGCAGTATGTAGGATGTATATACACACACACAATACAATTCATGTAAAGTGCAGCCCGGCAGTGTGTAGGATGTATATACACACACACACAATCCAATTCATGTAAAGTGCAGCCCGGCAGTATGCAGGATGTATATACACACACACAATCCAATTCATGTAAAGTGCAGCCTGGCAGTATGTAGGATGTATACACACACACACAATCCAATTCATGTAAAGTGCAGCCCGGCAGTATGTAGGATGTATATACACACACACACAATCCAATTCATGTAAAGTGCAGCCCGGCAGTATGTAGGGTGTATATACACACACACACAATCCAATTCATGTAAAGTGCAGCCTGGCAGTATGTAGGATGTATATACACACACACACAATCCAATTCATGTAAAGTGCAGCCCGGCAGTATGTAGGATGTATATACACACACACACACAATCCAATTCATGTAAAGTGCAGCCCGGCAGTATGTAGGATGTATATACACACACACACACACAATCCAATTCATGTAAAGTGCAGCCCGGCAGTATGTAGGATGTATATACACACACACACACAATCCAATTCATGTAAAGTGCAGCCTGGCAGTATGTAGGATGTATATACACACACACACACAATCCAATTCATGTAAAGTGCAACCTGGCAGTATGTAGGATGTATATACACATACACACACACAATCCAATTCATGTAAAGTTCAGCCCGGCAGTATGTAGGATGTATATACACACACACACAATCCAATTCATGTAAAGTGCAGCCCGGCAGTATGTAGGATGTATATACACACACACACAATCCAATTCATGTAAAGTGCAGCCTGGCAGTATGTAGGATGTATATACACACACACACAATCCAATTCATGTAAAGTGCAGCCCGGCAGTATGTAGGATGTATATACACACACACACACAATCCAATTCATGTAAAGTGCAGCCCGGCAGTATGTAGGATGTATATACACACACACACACACACAATCCAATTCATGTAAAGTGCAGCCCGGCAGTATGTAGGATGTATATACACACACACAATCCAATTCATGTAAAGTGCAGCCCGGCAGTATGTAGGATGTATATACACACACACACACAATCCAATTCATGTAAAGTGCAGCCCGGCAGTATGTAGGATGTATATACACACACACACACAATCCAATTCATGTAAAGTGCAGCCCGGCAGTATGTAGGATGTATATACACACACACAATCCAATTCATGTAATGTGCAGCCCGGCAGTATGTAGGATGTATATACACACACACACACACAATCCAATTCATGTAAAGTGCAGCCCGGCAGTATGTAGGATGTATATACACACACACAATCCAATTCATGTAAAGTGCAGCCCAGCAGTATGTAGGATGGATATACACACACACACACACACAATCCAATTCATGTAAAGTGCAGCCTGGCAGTATGTAGGATGTATATACACACACACACAATCCAATTCATGTAAAGTGCAGCCCGGCAGTATGTAGGATGTATATACACACACACAATCCAATTCATGTAAAGTGCAGCCTGGCAGTATGTAGGATGTATATACACACAGACACAATCCAATTCATGTAAAGTGCAGCCCGGCAGTATGTAGGATGTATATACACACACACACAATCCAATTCATGTAAAGTGCAGCCCGGCAGTATGTAGGATGGATATACACACACACACAATCCAATTCATGTAAAGTGCAGCCCGGCAGTATGTAGGATGTATATACACACACACAATCCAATTCATGTAAAGTGCAGCCCGGCAGTATGTAGGATGGATATACGCACAGACACAATCCAATTCATGTAAAGTGCAGCCTGGCAGTATGTAGGATGTATATACACACACACAATCCAATTCATGTAAAGTGCAGCCCGGCAGTATGTAGGATGTATATACACACACACACAATCCAATTCATGTAAAGTGCAGCCCGGCAGTATGTAGGATGTATATACACACACACAATCCAATTCATGTAAAGTGCAGCCCGGCAGTATGTAGGATGTATATACACACACACAATCCAATTCATGTAAAGTGCAGCCCTGCAGTATGTAGGATGTATATACACACACACACAATCCAATTCATGTAAAGTGCAGCCCTGCAGTATGTAGGATGTATATACACACACACAATCCAATTCATGTAAAGTGCAGCCCGGCAGTATGTAGGATGTATATACACACACACACACAATCCAATTCATGTAAAGTGCAGCCCGGCAGTATGTAGGATGTATATACACACACACAATCCAATTCATGTAAAGTGCAGCCTGGCAGTATGTAGGATGTATACACACACACACAATCCAATTCATGTAAAGTGCAGCCCGGCAGTATGTAGGATGTATATACACACACACACAATCCAATTCATGTAAAGTGCAGCCCGGCAGTATGTAGGATGTATATACACACACACACAATCCAATTCATGTAAAGTGCAGCCTGGCAGTATGTAGGATGTATATACACACACACACAATCCAATTCATGTAAAGTGCAGCCCGGCAGTATGTAGGATGTATATACACACACACACACAATCCAATTCATGTAAAGTGCAGCCCGGCAGTATGTAGGATGTATATACACACACACACACACAATCCAATTCATGTAAAGTGCAGCCCGGCAGTATGTAGGATGTATATACACACACACACACAATCCAATTCATGTAAAGTGCAGCCTGGCAGTATGTAGGATGTATATACACACACACACAATCCAATTCATGTAAAGTGCAACCTGGCAGTATGTAGGATGTATATACACATACACACACACAATCCAATTCATGTAAAGTTCAGCCCGGCAGTATGTAGGATGTATATACACACACACACAATCCAATTCATGTAAAGTGCAGCCTGGCAGTATGTAGGATGTATATACACACACACACAATCCAATTCATGTAAAGTGCAGCCCGGCAGTATGTAGGATGTATATACACACACACACAATCCAATTCATGTAAAGTGCAGCCCGGCAGTATGTAGGATGTATATACACACACACACAATCCAATTCATGTAAAGTGCAGCCCGGCAGTATGTAGGATGTATATACACACACACACACACACAATCCAATTCATGTAAAGTGCAGCCCGGCAGTATGTAGGATGTATATACACACACACACACAATCCAATTCATGTAAAGTGCAGCCTGGCAGTATGTAGGATGTATATACACACACACACAATCCAATTCATGTAAAGTGCAGCCCGGCAGTATGTAGGGTGTATATACACACACACACAATCCAATTCATGTAAAGTGCAGCCTGGCAGTATGTAGGATGTATATACACACACACACAATCCAATTCATGTAAAGTGCAGCCCGGCAGTATGTAGGATGTATATACACACACACACACAATCCAATTCATGTAAAGTGCAGCCCGGCAGTATGTAGGATGTATATACACACACACACACACAATCCAATTCATGTAAAGTGCAGCCCGGCAGTATGTAGGATGTATATACACACACACACACAATCCAATTCATGTAAAGTGCAGCCTGGCAGTATGTAGGATGTATATACACACACACACAATCCAATTCATGTAAAGTGCAACCTGGCAGTATGTAGGATGTATATACACATACACACACACAATCCAATTCATGTAAAGTTCAGCCCGGCAGTATGTAGGATGTATATACACACACACACAATCCAATTCATGTAAAGTGCAGCCCGGCAGTATGTAGGGTGTATATACACACACACACAATCCAATTCATGTAAAGTGCAGCCTGGCAGTATGTAGGATGTATATACACACACACACAATCCAATTCATGTAAAGTGCAGCCCGGCAGTATGTAGGATGTATATACACACACACACACAATCCAATTCATGTAAAGTGCAGCCCGGCAGTATGTAGGATGTATATACACACACACACACACAATCCAATTCATGTAAAGTGCAGCCCGGCAGTATGTAGGATGTATATACACACACACACACAATCCAATTCATGTAAAGTGCAGCCTGGCAGTATGTAGGATGTATATACACACACACACAATCCAATTCATGTAAAGTGCAACCTGGCAGTATGTAGGATGTATATACACATACACACACACAATCCAATTCATGTAAAGTTCAGCCCGGCAGTATGTAGGATGTATATACACACACACACAATCCAATTCATGTAAAGTGCAGCCCGGCAGTATGTAGGATGTATATACACACACACACAATCCAATTCATGTAAAGTGCAGCCTGGCAGTATGTAGGATGTATATACACACACACACAATCCAATTCATGTAAAGTGCAGCCCGGCAGTATGTAGGATGTATATACACACACACACACAATCCAATTCATGTAAAGTGCAGCCCGGCAGTATGTAGGATGTATATACACACACACACACACAATCCAATTCATGTAAAGTGCAGCCCGGCAGTATGTAGGATGTATATACACACACACAATCCAATTCATGTAAAGTGCAGCCCGGCAGTATGTAGGATGTATATACACACACACACACAATCCTATTCATGTAAAGTGCAGCCCGGCAGTATGTAGGATGTATATACACACACACACACACAATCCAATTCATGTAAAGTGCAGCCCGGCAGTATGTAGGATGTATATACACACACACAATCCAATTCATGTAATGTGCAGCCCGGCAGTATGTAGGATGTATATACACACACACACACACAATCCAATTCATGTAAAGTGCAGCCCGGCAGTATGTAGGATGTATATACACACACACAATCCAATTCATGTAAAGTGCAGCCCGGCAGTATGTAGGATGGATATACACACACACACACACACAATCCAATTCATGTAAAGTGCAGCCTGGCAGTATGTAGGATGTATATACACACACACACAATCCAATTCATGTAAAGTGCAGCCCGGCAGTATGTAGGATGTATATACACACACACAATCCAATTCATGTAAAGTGCAGCCTGTCAGTATGTAGGATGTATATACACACACACACAATCCAATTCATGTAAAGTGCAGCCCGGCAGTATGTAGGATGTATATACACACAGACACAATCCAATTCATGTAAAGTGCAGCCCGGCAGTATGTAGGATGTATATACACACACACACAATCCAATTCATGTAAAGTGCAGCCCGGCAGTATGTAGGATGGATATACACACACACACAATCCAATTCATGTAAAGTGCAGCCCGGCAGTATGTAGGATGTATATACACACACACAATCCAATTCATGTAAAGTGCAGCCCGGCAGTATGTAGGATGGATATACGCACAGACACAATCCAATTCATGTAAAGTGCAGCCTGGCAGTATGTAGGATGTATATACACACACACAATCCAATTCATGTAAAGTGCAGCCCGGCAGTATGTAGGATGTATATACACACACACACAATCCAATTCATGTAAAGTGCAGCCCGGCAGTATGTAGGATGTATATACACACACACAATCCAATTCATGTAAAGTGCAGCCCGGCAGTATGTAGGATGTATATACACACACACAATCCAATTCATGTAAAGTGCAGCCCTGCAGTATGTAGGATGTATATACACACACACACAATCCAATTCATGTAAAGTGCAGCCCTGCAGTATGTAGGATGTATATACACACACACAATACAATTCATGTAAAGTGCAGCCCGGCAGTGTGTAGGATGTATATACACACACACACAATCCAATTCATGTAAAGTGCAGCCCGGCAGTATGTAGGATGTATATACACACACACAATCCAATTCATGTAAAGTGCAGCCTGGCAGTATGTAGGATGTATACACACACACACAATCCAATTCATGTAAAGTGCAGCCCGGCAGTATGTAGGATGTATATACACACACACACAATCCAATTCATGTAAAGTGCAGCCCGGCAGTATGTAGGATGTATATACACACACACACAATCCAATTCATGTAAAGTGCAGCCCGGCAGTATGTAGGATGTATATACACACACACACACACACAATCCAATTCATGTAAAGTGCAGCCCGGCAGTATGTAGGATGTATATACACACACACACACACAATCCAATTCATGTAAAGTGCAGCCTGGCAGTATGTAGGATGTATATACACACACACACAATCCAATTCATGTAAAGTGCAACCTGGCAGTATGTAGGATGTATATACACATACACACACACAATCCAATTCATGTAAAGTTCAGCCCGGCAGTATGTAGGATGTATATACACACACACACAATCCAATTCATGTAAAGTGCAGCCTGGCAGTATGTAGGATGTATATACACACACACACAATCCAATTCATGTAAAGTGCAGCCCGGCAGTATGTAGGATGTATATACACACACACACAATCCAATTCATGTAAAGTGCAGCCCGGCAGTATGTAGGATGTATATACACACACACACAATCCAATTCATGTAAAGTGCAGCCCGGCAGTATGTAGGATGTATATACACACACACACCCAATCCAATTCATGTAAAGTGCAGCCCGGCAGTATGTAGGATGTATATACACACACACACAATCCAATTCATGTAAAGTGCAGCCCGGCAGTATGTAGGATGTATATACACACACACACCCAATCCAATTCATGTAAAGTGCAGCCCGGCAGTATGTAGGATGGATATACGCACAGACACAATCCAATTAATTAATCATGGTAGGTCCTGTGAGATCTCCACCCTGATTAATTAATTGGATTGTGTCTGTGTGTATATCCATCCTACATACTGCTGGGCTGCACTTTGCATGCTCTTTCTGCAGCATGTGGAACAAATATGCGTGCCCGGAAACATGGCTGATGTTGGCAACTATGATGTATATTTCAGAGCCACATTAATAAAATCATTGCTGTGCCAGGCATGGCTTTTATAAGCACACTCTGGAAGTACCAGTTTTGGCGGGTTAGGAGAAAGTTATGAAGTCAGTGCAAGATAAATAGAATGCTAGTGCATGCACAGGAGCTGGCACTCTATTGACGAAGGGAAGAAGAGCTGGCACTCTATTGGCTGGCGGTAGACGAGCTAATGCTCTATTGGCTGAGGGTAGAAGAGCTGGCACACTATTGGCTGAGGGTAGAAGATCTGGCACTATTGGCTGAGGGTAGAAGATCTGGCACTATTGGCTGAGGGTAGAAGATCTGGCACTATTGGCTGAGGGTAGAAGATCTGGCACTCTATTAGCTTAGGGTAGAAGAGCTGGCGCTCTATTGGCTGAGGGTAGAAGAGCTAATGCTCTATTGGCTGAGGGTAGAAGAGCTGGCACACTATTGGCTGAGGGTAGAAGATCTGGCACTCTATTAGCTTAGGGTAGAAGATCTGGCGCTCTATTGGCTGAGGGTAGAAGAGCTGGCACTCTATTAGCTGAGGGTAGAAGAGCTGGCGCTCTATTGGCTGAGGGTAGAAGAGCTGGCACTCTATTAGCTGAGGGTAGAAGAGCTGGCACTCTATTGGCTGAGGGTAGAAGATCTGGCACTCTATTAGCTGAGGGTAGAAGAGCTGGCACTCTATTGGCTGAGGGTAGAAGATCTGGCACTCTATTAGCTGAGGGTAGAAGATCTGGCACTCTATTAGCTGAGGGTAGAAGAGCTGGCACTCTATTAGCTGAGGGTAGATGCAGCAAGCTTTGTGGAAAGACACTATATTTATTGGACTGTGCTTGAATCTTATCGCCTCAGATAAAAGTGGAGAGTGTTGGCTCTATAGAGAGAGGTGTCACTGTCAGACAGCTTAGCTCCCTCTCCGTGTCTGGGGCATTTTGAGGAGCTGCTAAAGTGGAAGGTGAGGAGCTGCGGGGGATGGTGAGGAGCTGCTGAAGTGGAAAGTGTGAAGCTGCTCAAATGGAAGGCGAGGAGCTGCTGAAGTGGAAGGCGAGGAGCTGCTGAAGTGGAAGGCGAGGAGCTGCTGAAGTGGAAGCGAGGAGCTGCTGAAGTGGAAGCGAGGAGCTGCTGAAGTGGAAGGCGAGGAGCTTCTGAAGTGGAAGGCGAGGAGCTTCTGAAGTAGAAGGTAAGGAGCTTCTGAAGTGGAAGGTGAGGAGCTTCTGAAGTGGAAGGTAAGGAGCTTCTGAAGTGGAAGTTGAGGAGCTTCTGAAGTGGAAGTTGAGGAGCTTCTGAAGTGGAAGTTGAGGAGCTTCTGAAGTGGAAGTTGAGGAGCTTCTGAAGTGGAAGTTGAGGAGCTTCTGAAGTGGAAGTGAGGAGCAGCTGAAGTGGAAGGTGAGGAGCAGCTGAACTGGAAGTTGAGGAGCTGCTGAAGTGGAAGGTGAGGAGCTTCTGAAGTGGAAGATGAGGAGCAGCTGAAGTGGAAGGTGAGGAGCAGCTGAAGTGGAAGGTGAGGAGCAGCTGAAGTGGAAGGGGAGGAGCAGCTGAAGTGGAAGGTGAGGAGCTGTGGTGATAAAGAGTGGCTGAAAGCTTGCCTAGAGTTGGAAGCAGGAACCTCTGTGTTTGAAGAAGTACGTTGGAAGATAGGAAGAAATACGTTGACGTCACTGTTCACAATACTGTACGTAGGTGCCCCATATATATTTGTTTTGCCCTATGCGCAATACTCCTATATAAGATTATTATTTCATCTAGGATTTTGCCATTTTAGAGTAATATTGCACGGAATAAGCTGCTTATTTGTTGTGTGGAACATGTTTTGGCCACCTTGGCCTGAATTTGGGAACCTGTGATGATTTTTCTTCACATTCAGATCACGGTGTTATATTGGCAAATTAACACTTTGGAAAGTGATTATTGTGAAAGCAAATGTCTGGTTGAATAAAAGGGATGAGCGGTTAGATGTAGTGTTGGAATGGTTGCCATAGAAAAGGGGCACGGCTACAAAGTGTCGCATTTGTTAATGGAAGTCACCTCGGTGGGGAATCTTCCTTCTACTCTTCATGTATTAAGAATTGCAACTGGAAATATAAATTTAATTCCAGTAATTTATTTTCCCTTTTTAACCCCCGAAAGCCATTTTATAAACACATTTACAACAAACTACATAAAAGTATTTACCTCCATATTCTAAATACAATCATCTCTCCAGAGACTTGCTCAACAACTTCCCCTCTCTAATACCCTCTCCTCCCTCACAAGAAAAAGCCCACAACCCCTCCCCCGTTGTTCCCCTACTCTCTCCCTATCTATCCATCAGAGCCGTCACTAGGGTTGGTGTCACCCGGTGCGGTAACTCATGGTGTCATCCCCCTTGATTTCCTCCAATACCAAACCGATTCCTTAGTAATGCCAGTCAGGCCCATTAAATATGTCATACAGGAGCCCCACAAATTATGCCACACACAGAAGTCCAATAACTATGACACACACAAGTGCCCCATAACTATGACACACACCAGAGCCCCATAAATTATGCCACACCAGAGCCCCATTATTTATGCCTCACCTTGGAGCCCAATTAATTATGCCACGCACAGACACCCCTTAATTATGCCACACACTAGCACCCCATAATTATGCCACACATGGGACCGCCATTAATTATGCGACACACAGGAGCCGCACAAGGTGACAATTGTACAATTCTAAAACAAACATATCTATACACACAGACATCTCTCTCTCTCTCTATAACTAGTTGCATTTATACTTTGTTACGGTACCCACCGTGAATCTTACCCCTAGCGGGCACAAGGGGCTAACCGCCTGCCGAGAGACTACAGACCTTGTTTGTTGCCAAAGCCAGAAACTCCTAGGAGAACTATAATCACTGGCCCCAGCACAGACTGTGCTTTCCCCTGCTACTGCTTTCTCCGTCTAACCAGGAATCCGTCTGCCCGCTAGAGACTCCGGGGACAATTGCCGGGTAGGCACTCTCCCCATTGGCTGATTCAAACAGCCCGCCTACCAGCTTGCTGGTAGCTCACATACGGATTGGTCACCCCTTTAAAGGTCTAAATGTAGCTCAGCTTCTGATTGGTCCTTAACCCGAATGTGTACCGAAATGTAATCTGAACTGTGTTTGTTTCTTCCCTCAGAATGGTCCAAGTTTTACCCTGTGCTAACTGTGTGGTTTACATGTATGGTGCCCTGTTAAAGAGCCTAATCCCTTGTACCCTTTCCCCAGGAATGTAGCTTCAGCAGCTGCTTCACAATAAAGGTTTATCCCGGCTGCTGAGCTTATTCTCTTGTTCAAAATGTAGGCGCTTTTCCTACTGGTCGCTCAGACCAAGCCCCCAGTGTAGGCACTGTTCTGATTGGTTGCTTAGTTAAATGCCCGATTTGAATATATTTACTGATCTGTGAGCACACCTCCTGCTGGGGATTGGTTGCTACTAATCCTACCTTTCATCTGATTGGCTGCCAGATACTCTGGCACCAAATTCAATTGTCCTTTTGTGTAAGTGTGAAGAAGTTCTTTTGTTCAACTTATGTTATCAAGATGTTTTCCTGTATATATGTCCTGTGTTTGGAATCAGTAAACAGTTCTTCTTGTTTTCCCAACACGACCAGTCTCGTCTGCTATGTTGGGGGAATTGCTTGCAGGGAAGCAGTGATCATAGCCCTGTTTGGCTATTTGATATTTACCGGACCTGAGGAGTGATTTTGTGGAACTTATTCCGGTAGGAGCTTCCCATCTAGTAGCCCTCCCATGACACTGGTGTCAAGAAGTGGGATCTCTCCTCCAACACTGGTCCGGTGGATTATCGTGTGGATAAGCCAGTTTTCCCATTAATATGCCAGTGTTTGCCCATAAATATGGCACAGCCAATTTGCCCAATAATATTCCAGTATTATTTTGCCATTTATAAGCCAGACAATTTGCCTAATAATATGCCAGTATTATTTTTCCGTTAATAAGCCAGACAATTTGCTCAATAATATGCCAGTATTATTTTGCCATTAATAAGCCAGACAATAATAATATGCCAGTATTATTTTGACATTTAATATCCCACAACCAATTTGCCCAATTATATACCAGTACTATTTTGGCATTCAATATGCCCCAGCCAATTTTCCCAATAATATGCCAGTATTATTTTGTCATCAATAAGCCACAGCCAATTTGTACATTAATATGCCAGTATTATTTTGTCATTAATAAGCCACAGCCAATTTGCCCAATAATATGCCCGTATTATTTTGTCATAAATAAGCCACAGCCAATTTGCCCAATAATATGCCAGTATTATTTTGTCATTAATAAGCCATGGCCAATTTTCCCAATAATGTGCCAGTATTATTCTGCCATTTAATGTATGCCAGTATTTTGCCATTCAATATGCCAGTATTTTTCCATTTAATATATGCCAGTATTTAACCCTTCAATATGCCAGAATTTTTCTATTCAATATTCCAGCATTTAACCCCTCAATATGCCAGAATTTTGCCATTCAATATTCCAGCATTTAACCCCTCAATATGCCAGTATTATTTTGCCATTCAATATGCCAGTATTTAACCCCTCAATATGACATTCTTTTGCCATTCAATATTCCAGTGTTTAACCCCTCAGTATGCCAGAATTTTGCCATTCAGTAATCCAGCATTTAACTCCTCCATATGCCAGAATTTTGCCATTCAATATGCCAGCATTTAACCCCTCAGTATGCCAGAATTTTGCCATTCAATATGCCAGCATTTAACCCCTCAATATGCCAGAATTTTACCATTCAATATGCCAGCATTTAACCTCTCAATATGCCAGAATTTTGCCATTCAATATGCTAGGATTTAACCCCTCAATATGCCAGAATCTTGCCATTCAATATTCTAGCATTTAACCTCTCAATATGCCAGAATTTTGCCATTCAATATGCTAGGATTTAACCCCTCAATATGCCAGAATTTTGCCATTCAATATTCTAGCATTTAACCCCTCAATATGCCAGAATTTTGCCATACAATATTCCAGCATTTAACCCCTCAATATGCCAGTATTATTTTGCCATTCAATATGCCAGTATTTAACCCCTCAATATGCCAGAATTTTGCCATTCAATATGCCAGTATTTAACCCCTCAATATGCCAGAATTTTGCCATTCAATATGCCAGAATTTAACCCCACAAATTGCCAGAATTTGACCATTCAATATTCCAGCATTTAACCCCTCAATATGCCAGAATTTGACCATTCAATATTGCCATTTAATATGCCACAACTAATTTGCCCAATTATATGCCAGTACTTTTTTGCCATTTAATATGCCCCAGCCAATTTGCCCAATTATATGCCACAGCCAGACTGCTTCTGTCTCCTGTGAGTGTTCTGTGGTTGTGCCTTTCTTACTCACGTGCCAGGTGGCATCCTCCGTTACCGGCCAGGTGGCATCCTCCGTTACCGGCCAGGTGGCATCCCCCGTTCCCGGCCAGGTGGCATCCCCGGTTCCCGGCCAGGTGGCATCCTCGGTTATCGGCCAGGTGGCATCCTCGGTTACCGGCAAGATGGCAACCTCACTTGTCCGGTAAGGACAAGTGAGACAATTACATGTCTGGGATGATTTTCTTCTTTATAAATTCAGAGAGAGGTTAAAGGGGTTGTTGCTCTGTGGGGATTGGCTGTGTGAGTTTGTGATAAATGTGTAGTATTGTGTTGTTGCCTTATAATAAATACCTCTTAATGTAGACAAACCTTTGTGATATTTACATATATATTAATCTGGTTAAACACCACAGTCTGCTATTAATACCACTGGACCCCATAGGGCTTTTCCTTCTCTCTGAAAAACTGAATAGAGGAATGGGACTACCAGATCCAGCAGTATACCTCTCAAAAAACTCTGGGTATATGCAGAACACCAAAGTCTTGCCGCACCTATCCCGTAGTGGTGTGCCTGCCAACAAGACGTAACCTTTGCACATCACCATCACATCCTGCAGTCCCAACCACTCATGATATGGAACACGATCAACAAATCTAACATACTCATTACCTCCCCATCGCTATCATAACCCTTAACCCGTAACTGGGACTTTCCACCAGGTATACAACCCAAGAGGATCCAAAACTTGTTTGAACGTAATATCATATTCCCAAGACTAGATCATATCATGATAAATGAGGACATACAACTCCTGCAAGACATGTTGCTCAGAACATCTTTAACACCAATGATATCAAATACATATACCCAACTTACCCACTACATTAATGGCCTCAAACTTAAATCACCTATTCCATCCAACCTAACACCATTTGAAAAAGGATGCGCTCACACGTCTCACAAACTTACTCTCCACTCACCGACCAGCACTCTACCGTTAACCCATATTTTAAAAAATTGTGGGATCGGGACCTAGACATAATTTTAATAAATGACGAATGGGGAAAAATGTTCCTCTTGACACAGAAGTGTTCCCTATCTACCAAAATCCAAGAAACAACATACAATTTCCAAACAAGGCAGTATCAAACAAACGGATCTACACCACATCTTCCTCACTACATCACCCACATGCTGGAGATGTCAAAAAGATGGGGCATTTGTCCACATATGGTGGAGCTGTCCCAAACTAGCCCCGTTTTGGCCTAGAGCCATAGACACTATCAAACTGGTAGACTCTCCAAGCATCCACCCAACCCTGGCCTGTATTCTCAACCACACCTCACTCAATACAAGAGATCACTAACGATATACCTTCTGAACATGGCAAAAATACTCATACTTGAATCCCCACAATGTAGAGATCTACTCTTAGATCCATAACCACTAACTATATATTGTGAGATGAACAGAGCAGGGGTTCTTTTAATAGAGTAATTGACGGGGGGGGGGGTCTGTAATTATTTTATCTCTGTTTTTAATTTTTCTAGATTTTGTGTTATTGCTTTATTGTCTATGACTCATGAGGACTCCCTTTGAACATGTACGTTCTTGACTCCTTTTGACCGATATCACTGAACTGTTCACCTCAGAACTGTCTGTTCCACACTACTCATGCATGCTCTTACATATATCCCTGTTTTACTGACGCAAAGCAATTTTTGTTTTGTAAAAACCAAATAAAAAAATTTTTTTTTCTGGACTACAGTTATCCTTTAAGTTATAGGTAGCGATCAGACATCCAAGTGGATTTGGCCGACACATCAGGGAGGAGAGGTAGATCTGGGTATCATCCACATACAGGAGCTGATAGGCAAGTCTGAGGGGCAGATTGGCAAATAAAATCACTATTATTAAAAATGTTTATATGTTAATATTTATAAGTACAATTTTTTTCCTATAGGGTAGTATTATATTCAGTCTTTTTCTTTTTTTCCTAAAGTAGTATCCAACGTTTGGGGGGTTGTCTTATAATCAGGTACGCTATAAGTACGCTATATGTTGCGCTGTTATTACTTTTCCCACAACGCATTGTGACGGAACCCCCGAGTACCCCGGCTGGGTACCTCATTTAGTCTCTGCTTCCTAGGGACCCTCATCCCTCACAAGGGCTGAGAACAGTGATTTTAGCCCTGGGATCACCTGATATCTCCGGCCATTCAAATCACTAGCCAAGACTTAATGCAGGATGAAGAATAATGAACTTGTTTATTGAAAACAACACAGACTTATAAACCAACATAATGACATCACAGACATTAGTACGCAATGGGAGTTCCCCACTTACTCCTCCAATTAACTGGGTCTAGGAATACATTGGACCCATATATTGTAATGACCAAAGTTGGCTCTTCCTCCAGGATGTACTCCCAGGCTGCAGACCAAATAGGAATTAACATACAATGAGTAAACATAGTTACACAGCACACAATAAGACACATAATGAACACAACATAATCAGTTTAACAGAAGGACATACAATGGGAAATCCTGCCTCACACCTTTCAGGATACAAAGGTGTCAAGTTCAGCTACAGACAATAGCTTGGCTGTCATCCTGAGTGAGCTTGTCCTGGGCACCCTGTGTTAGAAGTCCAGGTGCACTGAAGACAGGGTGCTGCTGGTGCCCCCAATGTGTGTACCCCCAAACCTAGTACATACACAGACAGGATCCATACTGGTAAAAGGCTGGCTATAAGCCGTCTCCAGAAGCCTAGAGCATGGAGGCTTCCGTGACATGCATAACTTTACATTTGTCTATATTGAACCATGTTCCTCTTGCTTGCCCAGTCCCCCACTTTGTCTAAATCTACCGGCAACAGAATAAGGTTAATCTGTATTACCCTACCTAACTGTGTATCATCAGCAAACACTGAGACATGGCTCTCAACACAAATTAAAAGGAAGAGGGCTCAAAACAGACCCCCAAGGTACTAATTTAATACCCTGGTCCAGTTTGAGGATTTTCCATTTACAACAACTATAAGCATTGTATCTTTTAGCCAATTTTCACTCCTAATACATACATTTGCCCCCAATCCTATTTATCTCAATTTATAGCGTAACCTTTTGTGTGGAACCATACAAAAAAAAAAAAATTGGGCAGACTAGATTTACCGAATGGTTCTTATCTGCCGACACATTCTATGTTTCTATGTAAAATGTCTTAGCTAATTCTAAATAGATCCCATCAACTGCCACACCTAGAACTATATTTTTACTGACTTCTTCATAGAATGCTATTACGTTAGTTTGACAAGACCTGTCTTTCACAAAACCATGTTGACTTTTACTAATTATATTCTGATTCAAGATGTATTCCTGAGTGTATACCTTTAGCAATCCTTCAGATCATTTCCCCACTACAGATGTCAAGCTCACTGGCCTATAATTACCCGTCAAAGATCTTGATCCCTTTTTAAATATTGAAATGACATCTGCCTTTCGCCAGTCTGTTAGCACTATATCTGAACTGAAAAAATCTCTAAAAATAAAATATAATGGTCTGGGGTCAATATTATGCTTAGATCCCTAAGTACCTATGGGTGTATACCATCTGGCTCTGGGCCTTGTCTACCATGGTGACTGTTTTGTAACTTCCGGTAGTAGGGGCTCATCCATCGGTTCTTTTTTAGTATAAACAGAATTTTTAAAAAGTATTTAAAATGTCTGCTTTTTCTCTGTCCTCACTAACCAAATTTCCCAGATTGGCTAACTAAGGCCCAACATTTTCTGGCTTTAGCTTTTTTTCCATTAAATATTTGATGGTAAGTTTTACTCTCCTTAGCAATCCATTTCTAATTTTCCAGTTTAGCGCTTTTTGCAGGCTTTGTTGGCATCTTTGTATTCTGTAAATGATACTGCTGATGCCTCACTATTATAATGTTTCAATGCCATTTCAGTTTCTTGTATTTTCTGTCTTACATTACTGGTAAGCCACATTGTTTTCGATTTGTGTCTTTTGTATTTGTTTCCCAAAAGGTATATATTGGGAAGTGTAATTTTGTAGCGTGTGCTTAAAGGAATTCCACTTGTCTTCTGTGTTTAGTCCAGAAAACAATCCTTCCCAGTCTATATGTTCAATAGATGCCATTAGGACGTCAAAGTGGGCCCTTCTAAAATTAAGGGTGCGATCGGGTTCACCCACATTGCTCCCCCCTCACACAATCACATGGAAGTGTTATTAAACACCTTTGTGACTGGGCTTTTTCAATTTTTTTTGCACTGTGCACACAAATTATATATTGTTTTTTTTTTGGGGGGGGGGGGAATCATAAGTCCTTTCTTTAGTTACCATTATTTGATCATATCAATAACTTACTATAATAAATAAAAAAAACATTGAAAACAAATTTTTTTTTTTACTTGAAATATCTTTTTACTCAGCTACAAAGGCTAATGAAAAAAAAACTGCTAGTTTCTAAAACTCATCCTTAGTTTGCAAATAACCTATGTCTTTTGCGGACATTGTTTGTCTGTAAACCGTTTAGCACACTTGGAACAGTCTTTATCCTCTGTCAGTCCTTTGATGGACAAGAAGACTGGGAGTACATTTGACACAACCTTCTTAGGAAGCAGATGCATGGAGTCTTTGATGGGCATGAAGAGTTGAACGCCAGGTAAAGGATTTCCCGCACTCCAAGCAGACATATGGTTTCTCTCCGGTGTGAGTCCTCTGATGAACATAGAGATGCGATTGTTGGGAAAATGATTTGCCGCACTCCATGCAGACATACGGCCGCTCTCCTGTGTGAGTCCTTTGATGAGTGTAAAGATGTGATCGTCGGGAAAATGATTTCCCGCATTCCGGGCAGGCAAACGGTCTCTCTCCAGTGTGGACTCGCTTGTGCCGGCTAAGAGATGCAATGTGATTGAAGCCTTTCCCACACTCCGAGCATGCATACGGTCTCTCTCCAGTGTGGACTCTCTTGTGACGGGTAAGATCTGTGATCTGATTGAAGCCTTTCCCGCACTCTGAGCAGACATGCTTTATTATGGCCTGCTCTGCAACGCGATGGGCTTTTTGATGGGCTTTAAACTCTGATGTATCAGTGAATTTTATCCTGCATCGTTTGCATCTGTTTTTCATTATGGACTTTCCATTACTGTCTGGTTTGTTACATTTAACATGTCCAGACCAATAGGCCGCAGCCCTGCTTTCCTGACGCTGGTCAGTAAGATGAAATTCACCAGAGGAGGTCGGGTCATTATTTACAATTGTCTCAGATTCCCTCGGAATTACCCTTGTTCCATTTAGAACCATAAAGTTCGCTCCTGGAGCATTCTGGGTAACATCGGCATCATTCATTGCACAGCTTGAGGCCGAGATAAAACGGTCATACCCTTCCTTCTGGGCTTCCCAACTGAAAAACAAACCTATAGGAAACAGAGGAGCATAAAGAAGATTTAAATAATTTATTAAGAATGTTGAGATTACAGCTTGGTTTAGACAATTCAATTTGTGGATCCACAGTGTTGGAAGCCATGCTTGTTGTGTAAGTACGGCTGGATACTGGGAATCCTGAAAGTGGAGCCAATAGAAATGTTTTAATTCACTGGATGAGGACAGCAGGGGTGAGAATGATTCCCAGACAGGAAGAGTTTAATTAAAACAATATTCTGGATTAGAGAGAGCGTTAGATTCCAAAGGTTGTGAAAGAGTTAATCCTAATGTGACTTTTCCCGTGTTAATGTCAGATTGTATTTGTATCTGCTGTGTGTTTGTGTAGCTGCGTGTACAGATATCAAACCCCTGATTACCATGGGACATGCAGTCAGAAGGGAACCTGATTCCTCAATCACAGACAGGCTTTTATATACACCAGGCATCTATCACACACACTCTTCTGAATTGTGGATAACTGAGGAGTCATTACCAACATTGACGGGAGGAATTGACACAGTGCATGCTGGGGTTTTTTGTATCACTACTAAAGGGCGACACCTATTTTTGAGATTTTTTTTAGCAAAAACAATGGACCAAAGATTAAAAGTGTTTATTTCTTACCAGGTCTGATCTCTGTAGGATTTTCCTCCTCCTTACACTGCATGGGAAATATCTCCTCTCCTTGCTCCTTCTGTGATACAAGATCAGATGGGTCAGATACATAATAAGGATGCTGCAGTATGTGACAAAAACTCATACACAAAGAAAAGTAAATCGTTGGGGGATCTTTGAAGACCCACACAAAAATTGAAATACTTTTGTCTAATTATGAGGCCCTTAAAATAACTAAAAGATCTACTTTCTAGTTAGCAGAGACAGCATTAGCGCCTCCTACTGGTCCAGCTGAGAGATTACACACCGACACAAACTCCTCTAAGATGATTAAAGTAAAGATTTCCTAAATCTAAGCTCTGCTTCAGCATTTGGCTTTTGCTTCTAAAAAGGACTTATTTAACCTTAACCCTGCTTGTATTATGAATGTAAAGAATAGAAAATGATGCAATAAGGCGTAACTTTACCGCTCACAAATACTTTCGGCCCATTTCCCGTCTTCCATTCCCACTACGAATATCTTCTCCTCTGTAGCTCAGAAAGGATTCTAGACTCTTTCCCCTCTCACCTAATCTCTCTGCCCAGCTTTAACCAACCTCATCAACCTATCTCTCTGTCCTCTGCAATTGTACTATCGACCCTCAAGCAGGCCCAAATCATACCACCTTCCTTAGACACTACGCTCCCGTCAAACTAGCATCCTATCCCCCTTTGCGTTCAAGTTGTTGGAGAAGATTGAGCACTCGCGCCTAACGGATTTTATGTCCGCTAATGACCTCTTTAACCCTTCTTCAATCTGACTTCACACAGTGTCAAATAAGTTCCTCTCTGCCAAATCTAAGAGCCACTTCTCCCTTCTGATCCTCCTGACTCTCTCTCTGTTTGATCACGTCATCCTTCTTAACAAATTAGCCATTGATGGGCATGGGTGGCAGGCTTCTCTTGGATTGATCATTGCCCATTCCGCAAAAGGGTCAGTCCTTGGCCCTTTGCTGATTTCCACGTACACCTATTGAATGTGGCTTCACCCGTTACACCTCAAGAGAGTCAAAATACTTGGAGTCATCCGAAACACTTGGATGCCCTCCTCGAGTAGCTCTTACCAGCATTTAAGGTTGAATTATAGCAATTGAATACAGTAAGTGATTATAGCAGTTACCCCACACCATGCGCCCAGACTACAGTTACCCCACACCATGCGCCCAGACTACAGTTACCCCACACCATGTGCCCAGACTACAGTTATCCCACACCATGCGCCCAGACTACAGTTACCCCACACCATGCGCCTAGACTACAGTTTCCTCACACCATGCGCCAAGACTAGTTACCCCACACCATGTGCCAAGACTACAGTTACCCCACACCATGCGCCAAGACTACAGTTACCCCACACCATGCGCCAAGACTAGTTACCCCACACCATGTGCCAAGACTACAGTTACCCCACACCATGCGCCTAGACTACAGTTACCCCACACCACGCGCCAAGACTACAGTTACCCCACACCACGCATGTCACGCATGCAAGAAACAGCAGTTAGTAAACTCCCGTGTATCTACTTAATTCACCTGGAACATGTTTCCTTCAAAGAAGCGAAGGTTAAACAATGGTTAATGCTCCTTTAAGTAACCCTGTGATAGAGTGAATCTTTTTAAGCAGGGGCGGACATCTTGTATGTCTATAATTCATTATTGCAGGCTGATAGGATCCTGTACAAGGTCCCATTGAATGCATACTGCCATCTTGTGTATAGGAATGTCGTTGCATAGTCAACTGTATTTTATGCAAACCTTATGCTGTCAGCCATATTGCTTTAATATTCTTACATCTGCTGAAGTCATCATTGTAATATAACTTCTTCACATCTATTTTCATACTGTGTTTTGTTTTCATTTGTGCTAATTTGATTAGCTCACAATATTATTATTTACAATAAATAAACTCCATATATATTTTTACACAAATATATTGTCGTTATTTATTTAGCAAAACGTTCTTACTCCCTTAGTGCATCACAAATTCTTTACGGGTTAATATAATCTCTCTCTTTTTTAGGTCGAACCATAGTGAGTCGTGCCTGTTTTATAATTTTTGTCTATTCGCAATTCAACACGTATTTATCATTTTCCCCGTTGTGCAGTAACTGTACAAATTGAGAGACGAACCACCTAAATACCCAATAAACTAAATTTTCCACATACTCTCCCTCTGCCCTCCTCCTCCTTACACCCTTTTTTCTTTATCTTCTATCCCACCCATTTTTTGTAACAGACGTTTTTGTGAGTATGTTACATTTCTATTTCTGTACTTTTCTCAATAAAAATGGTTTAAACAACAACAAAATGCAGTTTATATACCCGATAATCCGGTAGGAATCCATTTTCTTCCTTTATCCAAACCTGTGAGTAATGAAGGGTGTGATCTCCCTCTGTATTGGTTCTACTATCAGATCCAACTGGAAGAAACCAACACTTAGTGACAGCAGACATTGCAGATATATATAGGCTGTGTATATCACTGCCCTGCACAGTGTGAGTATCAGTGTGTGAGAGGGTGTGGGTGTCACTGCACAGTGTGAGTATCAGTGTGTGAGAGGGTGTGGGTGTCACTGCACAGTGTGAGTGGGTTTGGATGTCACTGCACAGTGTGAGTATCAGTGTGTGAGAGGGTGTGGCTGTCACTGCCCAGTGTGAGTATCAGTGTGTGAGAGGGTGTGGCTGTCACTGCACAGTGTGAGTATCAGTGTGTGAGAGGGTGTGGCTGTCACTGCACAGTGTGAGTATCAGTGTGTGAGAGGGTGTGGCTGTCACTGCACAGTGTGACTATGAGTGTGTTAGAGGGTGTGGCTGTCACTGCACAGTGTGACTATCAGTGTGTGAGAGGGTGTGGGTGTCACTGATACTCACACTGTGCAGTGACATCCAAACCCACTCACACTGTGCAGTGACACCCACACCCTCTCACACACTGATAGTCACACTGTGCAGTGACAGCCACACCCTCTAACACACTCATAGTCACACTGTGCAGTGACAGCAACACCCTCTCACACACTGATACTCACACTGTGCAGTGACAGCCACACCCTCTCACACACTGATACTCACACTGTGCAGTGACAGCCACACCCTCTCACACACTGATACTCACACTGGGCAGTGACAGCCACACCCTCTCACACACTGATACTCACACTGTGCAGTGACACCCTCTAACACACTGATACTCACACTGTGCAGTGACACCCACACCCTCTCACACACTGATACTCACACTGTGCAGTGACATCCAAACCCACTCACACTGTGCAGTGTGTGAGAGGGTGTGGGTGTCACTGCACAGTGTGAGTATCAGTGTGTTAGAGGGTGTCACTGCACAGTGTGAGTATCAGTGTGTTAGAGGGTGTCACTGCACAGTGTGAGTATCAGTGTGTTAGAGGGTGTCACTGCACAGTGTGACTATCAGTGTGTGAGAGGGTGTGGGTGTCACTGCACAGTGTGAGTGGGTTTGGATGTCACTGCACAGTGTGAGTATCAGTGTGTTAGAGGGAATGGGTGTCACTGCACAGTGTGAGTATCAGTGTGTGAGAGGGTGTGGGTGTCACTGCACAGTGTGAGTATCAGTGTGTTAGAGGGTGTCACTGCACAGTGTGAGTATCAGTGTGTTAGAGGGTGTCACTGCACAGTGTGAGTATCAGTGTGTTAGAGGGTGTCACTGCACAGTGTGAGTATCAGTGTGTTAGAGGGTGTCACTGCACAGTGTGAGTATCAGTGTGTTAGAGGGTGTCACTGCACAGTGTGACTATCAGTGTGTGAGAGGGTGTGGGTGTCACTGCACAGTGTGAGTGGGTTTGGATGTCACTGCACAGTGTGAGTATCAGTGTGTTAGAGGGAATGGGTGTCACTGCACAGTGTGAGTATCAGTGTGTGAGAGGGTGTGGGTGTCACTGCACAGTGTGAGTATCAGTGTGTTAGAGGGTGTCACTGCACAGTGTGAGTATCAGTGTGTTAGAGGGTGTCACTGCACAGTGTGACTATCAGTGTGTGAGAGGGTGTGGGTGTCACTGCACAGTGTGAGTATCAGTGTGTGAGAGGGTGTGGGTGTCACTGCACAGTGTGAGTATCAGTGTGTGAGAGGGTGTGGGTGTCACTGCACAGTGTGAGTATCAGTGTGTGAGAGGGTGTGGGTGTCACTGCACAGTGTGAGTATCAGTGTGTGAGAGGGTGTGGGTGTCACTGCACAGTGTGAGTATCAGTGTGTGAGAGGGTGTGGGTGTCACTGCAAAGTGTGAGTATCAGTGTGTGAGAGGGTGTGGGTGTCACTGCACAGTGTGAGTATCAGTGTGTTAGAGGGTGTGGGTGTCACTGCACAGTGTGAGTATCAGTGTGTGAGAGGGTGTGGGTGTCACTGCACAGTGTGAGTATCAGTGTGTGAGAGGGTGTGGGTGTCACTGCACAGTGTGAGTATCAGTGTGTTAGAGGGCATGGGTGTCACTGCACAGTGTGAATATCAGTGTGTGAGAGGCCGTGGGTGTCACTGCACAGTGTGAGTATCAGTGTGTTAGAGGGAATGGGTGTCACTGCACAGTGTGAGTATCAGTGTGTTAGAGGGTGTCACTGCACAGTGTGAGTATCAGTGTGTTAGAGGGTGTGGGTGTCACTGCACAGTGTGAGTATCAGTGTGTGAGTGTCACTGCACAGTGTGAATATCTGTGTGTGAGAGGGTGTGGGCGTCACTGCACAGTGTGAGTATCAGTGTGTGAGAGGGTGTGGGTGTCACTGCACAGTGTTAGTATCAGTGTGTGAGAGGGTGTGGGTGTCACTGCACAGTGTGAGTATCAGTGTGTGAGAGGGTGTGGGTGTCACTGCACAGTGTGAGTATCAGTGTGTGAGAGGGTGTGGGTGTCACTGCACAGTGTGAGTATCAGTGTGTGAGAGGGTGTGGGTGTCACTGCACAGTGTGAGTATCAGTGTGTGAGAGGGTGTGGGTGTCACTGCACAGTGTGAGTATCAGTGTGTGAGAGGGTATGGGTGTCACTGCACAGTGTGAGTATCAGTGTGTGAGAGGGTATGGGTGTCACTGCACAGTGTGAGTACCAGTGTATTAGACCTGGTGTATATTACTGACCTGCACAGGTGAGTCCATGTTTTCTCTTCTCCTCAGTATCAGATTCACTCAGCTCTGAGCCTCTGTCATTCCTACTGTCACAGTCTGCTGGGGAGAGAAGACAATCATTACACAGCTATTAAACAGGAAATTTACAACTTTCCTGAAATATTAAAGGTACAATTAAGTTATTCTGTGATGACGGCTTTAATTCACTGTATATTTCTTACCTGGTCTGATCTCTGTAGGATTTTCCTCCTCCTTACACTGCACAGTAAATATCTCCTCTCCTTGCTCCTCCTGTGATACAAGATTTACAGTTATCAAACATATAATATTAATTCAATTACCAGAATATTTTCATACACAAGACAGATGACCAATGATTTGGTTCTGAATCCCATAAAGCGGTCATTGTAACAGGTGCAGTTTGGTACCTGATAATCCTGTGTGATGCTGTTATCTTGCTCCATACAGCCCTGTGTATAATGACTGTTGGGACATATTCCTGATGTATCACTGTTACTTGGTCCATCTGTAGGAAATGATCACAGAGTCAGTAACGTTACATACAGCAGAGATGTAAACTCCCGGTGAGTGTGACTGATTATGTTTGAGAGCCATAGTCCTGTAGCATCTGCGCCAAAATGCCACTCAGACCCAAGTCGGTCGCTGACCTTGCAAATGGGCCACTTTCGTAGGCAGCTTCTAACTCTAGACTCTAAATCATGTCAGAAAACCATTAAAATAAGAGGGATGCAGGTGGCTGTTGAGCCCGCTGCCCTCCTCACCTACCTAACAAACTTACTAATAGTAAGACCCAATGAGGGGTAACGTGAGCGCAGTTAGCTTGGGTTGCAGAGTTGGATATCCCACCCAAGCAGAGGGAAGATGGCTTCCCTCCAAAAGCAGCAAGTCCAGCTGCAAGGTAAAATGTCTTCATAGTTTATTTTGGATTGCTGTCCAGAAAATTAGGAACTTGTGTAAACTGGTTTAATCCACTGTTTAAAGCAATGTTGGTTTTGTGCATGACAGTTGTCCTTTAGCACTTCTGCTGTGTTTGTGTTTAGCTTTAATTTTCCTCTTTCTCGTTTACTTTACTCACACGAATGTACAGTTTTTTTGGGATAAGTAGGGCTTTCTATAGGTATTGTTTTTGTGATAATTTAATTGACTTTAAAAAACAAATATGAGAAATTTACATATCTGCTGATGCTAACAAAAAAAACCCATGCTAAATAGATTGTAATATTTGTCCTGAGTTTAGAAATACCCAATGTTTATATAATTTTTCTGTTTTGTTTTTTTTTTGCAAGTTATAGCAACTGTTCGGTTATAACTGAAAGCAAAGTATTCCTTCTTCCTAACTATTTTGTCCTATAGGCACATTTTAACTCCAACCCTAAACCACAAATGGGTTAAAGTATAAATGTAGGTTAAACATTAAAATAAATGAAAGACTACATCAAGTATAGGCATTTTAAATAGAAATAATTTAAAGAAATAATACAAATAGAGTACTGTCATGCACCATAGCATGACTTCCTGGCCCTGGAGCTTCTAGGGGCCGCAGACAGTCAGGCACCCAAAGTGGCTTGCCCAGCTGCCGGGGACTCTCACTATTAGAAGGAAAGGTAGGCAGCCTGGGGATTGGCTATGACCAAAAGTAGCTCCCTCTCTGATTGGTTTCCACAAACCCAGCACATTGAGTAGGTGCATCCCCGATTGGCTAAGAGTTTAGAGGGACATAGGCCCCTCTCTGATTGGCCAAACTTAAAGAGCCAAAATAAAGGGTTTAAAGGGCTGAAACCACTCACACCTAGGGTTTCATTGGTTTCTCTTCTCCTGCCTTCCTTCTGATTGGTGCCTAACAGTTCAAGTACCAAATCTGACTGTGTTAACCAGCTAATGTGTTTAAGTTCCTTTGTTCAGTTATATATTATCTGATCTCAGTCTGTATAAATATAATGTCTGCTCTGCATTAAATTGTACTTTAACTGCTGTCCAAGAGAGCCGAGTCCTGTGTACTTATTCTGAACATATAGCAGTAGTTCAGCTGTTAGGAGTGTTAAAAGTAGAGGATCTTCCCTATAACGAGCCTGGCAGAAGGAGTTAACATAGATCATTGGGAGGTACAAACAATTAAACCTGCGGGCATTAAGTGTTTATCAACTAAACAGAAAATGGGTAGTAATCTTAAAGCAAATTGGTAACTACGCCACCAAAACACTTAATTTTAGAAGGGCCAACTTTGATGGACTAAGGGCATCGATTGAACATTTAGACTGGGAACGATTCTTTTCTAAACTAAACACAGAAGACAATTCCTTTATGCACACATTATAAAAGTACACATCCCAATATATACCTTTGGGAAACAAATACAAGAGACACAGATGAAAACCAATGTGGCTTACCGGTAATGTGAAACAGGAAATACAAAACAAGAAAATGACATTCAAACATTATAAAAGCAAGGGATCAACATTATCATTTATAGAGTGCAAAGATACCAACAAAGTCTGCAAAAAGGCAATTAAATTGGAAAACAAGAAAAGGATTGCTAAGGAGAGTAAAACTAACCCAACATTTTTTATAAGTATATAAATGGAAAAAAGCTAAAGGCAGAAAATGTTGGGCCCTTGTTATCCCAAATGGGAAACATGGTAAGTGAGGACAGAGAGAAAGCAGACTTTTTTTTTTCTTCTGTTTATACTAAGGAAGAACCGTTAGATGAGCCCCTGCTACCGGAACTTACGGAACAGTCACCACAAACATGGGATTGGCTGGCACAGGAAAAAGTGCTTAAGCAATTAAACTCTGTTAAGATAGACTAGGCCCCATGGCCAGATGGTATACACCCAAGGGTACTTAGAGAGTTAAGCATAGTTCTGTCCAGACCATTATTTTTGATCTTTAGGTATTCTTTCAGTTCAGGTATAGTGCCAACAGATTGGCGAAAGGCGGATGTCATTCCAATATTTAAAAAAGGATCAAAATCTTTGCCAGGTAATTATTAGCCAGTGAGCTTGACATCTCTACATCTCTAGTGGGGAAATTATTTGAAGGATTGCTAAAAGGTATACACTCAAGAATACATCTTGAATCAGAATATAATTAGTAAAAGTCAACATGGTTTTGGGAAAGACAGGTCTTGTCAAAAAAACTTAATAGCATTCTATGAAGAAGTCTGCAGTTTGCTGATGACACTAAATTAGGAAAGATAATACAGACTTATCTGTACTAATTGTTTACTTTGATGTTTGTTCTTTACAGGAAGATTTGGATGGAGTAGGGGACTGGGCAATTAAGTGGCAAATGAGGTTCAATATAGACAAATGTAAAGTTATGCATTATAGGAAAATTAATAACAAAGCAACATATACTTTAAATGGTATCTCCCTGGGAAAAAATACTAATGAAAAAGGATTTAGGAATAATTGTAGATAACAGACTTAGCAACAGTGCTCAATGCCAGGCAGCAGCTGCAAGGGCCAATAAGATATTGGCATGTATAAACTAAAGTATAGATTCACAGGAGAAGTATATCATCTTGCCTCTTTACAAATCAATGGTAAGACCTCACCTTGAATATGCAGTACAATTCTGGGAACCAGACCTTAACAAGGATATTGTAGAACTAGAAACAGTACAAAGGAGGGCTACAAAATTAATAAGGGGATTGGAGGATCTTAGTTATGAAGTGAGACTTAAAAAATTGCATTTATATAGGTTAGAAAAAAGGCATCTCTGAGAGGATATGATAACATTATATAAATATGTACAGGGCCAATATAAAGAGCTCTCCAGTGACCTTTTCATTAACAGAAATGTACAAAGAACAAGAGGTCATCCCCAGAGACTAGAAGAGCAAAGATTTCATAGACAGAAAAGGAGGGGATTCTTTATGGTAAGGACAATAATGTTATGGAACTCACTGCCAAGAGAGGTAGTGCTATCAACCACAATAGATGCATTTAAACATGGTCTGGATGTTTTTGTTTTTTTGAAAAGCAGAACATACAGGGCTATTAATAAAAGAATAAGCATTAATAATAGAGCTTATTGATCCAAGGAGAAATCTGATTGCCCTTTGCAGTAAAGAAGGAATTTTTCCCAGTAGGAGGCAAAATTCAAAATAGCTTCCTTAGGTTTTTTTCCCCCTTCTTTTGGATCAAAAGCTGGAATGATGGGTAGGAGGGTTAAACTTGATGGACTTGTGTCTTTTTTCCATCTAAATTACTATGTTACTAAGTACCATTGCTCCATATAGCGTTTGTCACGGTACCCACCGTGACTCTTACCCCTGGCGGGCACAAGGGGCTAGCCACCTGCCGAGAGACTATGGACCTTGTCTGTTGCCAAAGCCAGAAGCTCCTAGGAAAGCTATAATCACTGGCCCCAGCACACTGCTTTCTCCGTCTAACCGGAGTACAGCAGGAATCCGTCTGCCCGCTACAGACTCCGGGGACAATTGCCAGCTAGGCACTCTCCCCATTGGCTTATTCAAACAGCCGGCCTACCAGCTTGCTGGTAGCTCATATACAGATTGGTTGCCTGTTTAAAGGTCTAAATGTAGGTCAGGTTCTGATTGGTCCTTAAACCGAATGTGTACCGAAATGTAATCCGAACTGTGTTCATTTCTTCTCTTAGAATGGTCCCTGTTTTCCCCTGTGCTAACTGTGTGTTTTACATGTATGGTGCCCTGTTAAAGAGCCTAATCCCTTGTATCCTTTCCCCAGGAATGCAGCTTCAGCAGCCGCTTCAAAATAAAGGTTTATCCCGGCTGCTCAGCTCATTCTCGTCTTCAAAAGGTAGGCGGTTTTCCTATTGGTCGCTCAGACCAAGCCCCCAGTGTAGGCACTGTTCTGATTGGTTGCTTAGTTAAATGCCCAATTTGAATATGTTTACTGATCTGTGAGCACGCCCCCTGCTGGGGATTGGTTGCTACTAATCCTACCTTTCATCTGATTGGCTGCCAGATACTCTGGCACCAAATTCAATTGTCCTTTTGTATAAGTGTGAAATTATTTTGTTCAACTTATGTTATCAAGATGTTTTCCTGTATATATGTCCTGTGTTTGGAATCAATAAACAGTTCTTCTTGTTTTACCCAACACGACCAGTCTTGTCTGCTATGTTGGGGGAATTGCTTGCAGGGAAGCAGTGATCATAGCCCCGTTTGGCTATTTGATATTTACCGGACCTGAGGAGTGATTTTGTGGAACTGATTCCGGTAGGAGCTACCCATCTAGTAGCCCTCCCGTGACAGGAGCTACCCATCTAGTAGCCCTCCCCTGACAGCGTTGTACATGGCGGACATGTTGTTTAGAATCTTCCTTCATCTGACCCCAGATTCTAAACTACTTGTCTGTGAATTTGAGTTTTGCTCCTTAATATATTTTGAGGCGTCAATTTCTAAGGAATGTGGAAAACTCAGTGTAAATTAGCTGTGACCAGGTCACTTTAAATGTCTGTGTATATTATATGGGTGATTTAAAGAATGAGCCGATATAAACATTTCATGTCACTGACTCATCTATACATTGTGCAGGTTTCTCAGATGGCCATGGATAATGCAGACTGACATCTTTACAAACCCTCACTCTGTGATCAGGGCCAAAAGATAAAATCATCAAATAGGCCCAAACTACCATACGGACGGCAAAGCCTTCATGAGGCAATCCCACTTCCCTCATGCTACAATATAGCAACCCCCGATTTACACAATAACAGTTTAATTGGTTCAGGAGGAAATGTCCTGTTACCCAGTGAGCGGAGAGGTTGGGGATTGTCTGTCACCCCTTCCTTGTAATCCTCCTGCTCTTCTTCCAGACAGTCTTGTCTCTCCATGGTGAAGCGGACGGTTATATCCTCACTCCTTACAGGAAGCTGAAACACATAACTATACAGTCATGATCCAGACGTTTCCATGTGTTTCTCTCTCACACTGTATAAGGTCCACCCTAGCAGGTCTCACCTCACCGCTCAGGAGATGAAGGAGCTTGTTGGTGGGTTCTAGGATCTTCCCATCATTGTTCCGTTCATTTACCAGGGAGTCGGGTGGAGGATCCACAATGGGGTTCTGGGTCCTACAGAATGTGTCAGATGCAGAGGGACTGCTGCAATCATCCCCTCCCTGCTTCCTCACAACCACATAATCCTACAAATGTAGACAGCGGGAGATATTACTGGACAGACACACAATCACAACACATGGGGAAACAGGATTTTCTCTATTGTTTTGGAGAGTTTCAGGGCTGGTTAAACTATAGGCCTCCGGCTTTTATTGTAATGCTTTTACTGAAGATCATATTGATTTGCATTATATTGTAAACTGATTTATTGGGATTTTTGCACCATGAAAACTGGACTGGTTGGAAGATGATGTTGTTGACGCTCTTTGACCAATCACGATCTTCTCGTGCCCCAGAACCTTCATATCCCCAAACCTCTCTCCTTTCCCTGGGCTCCTGTCACATTGCATGCAGCCCTGACACTGCTTATCTATAGATCTTATTTCCAGGCAGGGAGATTTCCAGCATTCAAAGTGCGTGAGTAAAATAAAACATTCTACTTTCTCATACAGACAACCCACTGGCTGGTAACTTTCCCCTCCTGACTAGTATTTCTTTCCTCAAACCCTTAGTGATCTGCTTCCAGCCCTGACCATATAAATACACAATATCCCAAATGGATGGCACTGTGTTAATTACCCCTCACCTCTCCAGTCAGGACATAGATGATCTCCAAGGTGAGATTCAGGATCTTCTCAGTCATGGGATTCTTGATCATCATTGCTGAGTGATGTAGGGATCCTGACAATCTGCTCTGGATCTCGTGTATAGGATCTCTGTTAAGAGAAATTTCTAATTAAAAGAACAAATATGCTGTGGTGAGAGGGACACTGTGATAGTGAGGTTATTGGCAAGTTTGATACTGGGAGAATACTGCACATGGACATGGTGGGGATGGTGGTGAAAGGGATAGTGGTGAGAGGGACACTGGGGGAATAGTGGTGTGATGAACACTGGGGGGATAGTGGGGATGGTGGTGAGAGGGACACTGGGGGGATAGTAGGGATGGTAGTGAGAGGGACACTGGGGGGATAGTAGGGATGGTGGTGAGAGGGACACTGGGAGATGGTGGTGAGAGGGACACTGGGGGATGGTGGTGAGAGGGACACTGAGGGGATAGTGGAGATGGGGGTGAGGGACACTGGGGGGATAGTGGGGATGGTGGTGAGAGGGACACTGGGGGTATAGTGGGAATGGTGGTGAGGGGGATAGTGGGGATGGTGGTAAGAGGGACACTGAGGGGATAGTGGAGATGGGGGTGAGGGACACTGGGGGGATAGTGGGATGGTGGTGAGAGGGACACTGGGGGGATAGTGGGGATGGTGGTGAGAGGGACACTGGGGGGATAGTGGGGATGGTGGTGAGAGGGACACTGGGGGGATAGTGGGGATAGTTACTTACTCTCTAGCCAATCAGCAGCACCTGCTGGGAGAGGTCACACAGGGCCCGTATGTGGCAGATCCAGGACTGAGAAGAGTGACTGGTAATCCCAATTCCCAAATCCTGCCTCTCATTACTAGAGCTCAAAACACACAAAAGATTTCTGTTTTAATGAAATTGGTCTCCACTATTCAACACTGGAACATATTAGGGCGGCCATTTTGTTGTAGACCAAATTGCTTCGACTCTGGGAGACATTGATACAACAAAATAGCGGCTATAGTGGAGACATTCACTTCCTGTTTTTCGGATGTCACTTTTATACGTCATCACACTGCGCCCAATCAGTCAGTCAGTGTCCAGCACTGTGACATGTTCAATCTGTTTCTAATGTAAAGCAGAATACAAATCACTGGTGCAAAGCTAAAGCAATAGATATAATGTATTGAGAAGTATCACACAGTGTGTCTGCTTTTCTGTCAGCTCCTATTTATGTTGTGTAAGCTGGAGGGTGAGGAGATCTGACCTGGAACTGGTGCAGCTTATGGTAAAATGTATATTAATAACATCATTGCTGTGACAGACATGGATAATATAAGGGTCTCTCTCTGAGAAAGGGGGGGATATGTCATCCATGTAACTATCAGCAAGTTATGTTTAATTAATAGATTGCATCAAGTGTAGAAGTTTGAAATGATTTAATAAAAGAATAGAAATAAAGTATGTTGGCTGCAGTGACATTATTTATTGCTAGTTAATTTTTTGTTCATTTTCTTAATACTTCTAAATAAAGGTTATACAATTAATGGTATTGGGTCTGCAGGTTTTTTCGGCCAGTGTTTAATAAGACACTTTTACCTGCTCCCCTGCACACCCAGAAACCAATGAAATAATCAGGTAGGGTGGTCCCACATGATCAGATGAAATAATCAGGTAGGGTGGTCCCACAAGATCAGATAAAATAATCATGTAGGGTGGTCCCACATGATCAGATGAAATAATCAGGTAGGGTGGTCCCACATGATCAGATGAAATAATCAGGTAGGGTGGTCCCACATGATCAGATGAAATAATCAGGTAGGGTGGTCCCACACGATAAGATGAAATAATCAGGTATGGTGGTCCCAAATGATTAGATGAAATAATCAGGTAGGGTGGTGGCACATGATCAGATGAAATAATCAGGTAGGGTGGTGGCACATGATCAGATGAAATAATCAGGTAGGGTGGTGGCACATGATCAGATGAAATAATCAGGTAGGGTGGTGGCACATGATCAGATGAAATAATCAGGTAGGGTGGTCCCACATGATCAGATGAAATAATCAGGTAGGGTGGTCCCACATGATCAGATGAAATAATCAGGTAGGGTGGTGGCACATGATCAGATGAAATAATCAGGTAGGGTGGTCCCACATGATCAGATTTATATATTCTGTTACAGTGACATGGTATATAGCAAAAACCCGATAAATTAAACAAAAAACAAAAAAAAGATTTATTAAGGCTTCAATTTTAATATTTTAATATTATGACTAAAAAAAACTACAAGGAATAACATCCAAATACCAATACAAAACATGCTAAAAGCGACCAGTAGGGGTCACCCTTGTATAAGAGGATCTCCTATTCTACTGAGTCCCTAGTAGAGATAGTAGAGTGCGCTTACACATGCATCTAATTATGGTATATATATATATGCATATATTATTATTATTATGCATACATATTTGAATCACACTACTTATGTCAAACAAAATAAAATAAAAACGACTTGATTTTTGCTAAACAGCAAAACATTTTCTACAATTTATATAATGTTAGTTATTCAAAGTGAATTTCAAATTCAAGGCCAAAGTAGACATGCTGGAAGAATTCTCTAAGCAAGCTATGCTTTCAGTTTGGATACTCTGGTCTTACATTTCAAATTCCAGTTAGGGTTGCCACCTGGCCGGTATTTTACCAGCAGGCCGGTAAAAAAATTGGCATCAGGCCAATGTTAAGTCTATGGAGACAGTACCAAGGCCGGTATTTTTTTGAAGAAAAGGTGGCAACCCTAATTCCAGTTCACTAAAGAGAGACATATACACAGGCTCCCACTCACACACACACAGGCTCCCACTCACACACACACAGGCTCCCACTCACACACACACAGGCTCCCACTCACTCACACACAGGCTCCCACTCACACACACACAGGCTCCCACTCACACAGGCTCCCACTCACACACACACAGACTCCCACTCACACAGGCTCCCACTTACACACACATAGACTCCCATTTAGACACACAGACTCACCTTGACACACACACACAGTCACACTTACACACAGACACACTTACACACACGCACATATAGTCACACTTACACATACAGAGATTTATTTATTTTATTATTTTTACTGGTCTGCGGGCTTTAGGCTATCCGTGGTCCTGTCATTTCCGCCCTCTGACCCTAGCGCATGACGTCACACGCAGGGTCGTTGAGGGAGGGATTGGTACTGTTACAGGTTTGGAGTGGGGTTTCAGGGGTGCAGTTACCGCTGCAGGCTGGCCGCACCTCCATGTCCAGCGGCTGCATTAGAGGTTTGCCATTGGCACCATGTGTCGGCAGATAAGAACCATTCGGTCCATCTAGTCTGCCCAATTTTCTAAATACTTTTATTAGTCCCCCGTTCCTGGTCTTATAGCTAGGATAGCCTTGTGTCTGTCCCACGCATGCTTAAACTCCTTCACTGTGTTTACCTCTACCACTTCTGCTGGAAGGCTATTCCATACATCCACTACCCTCTCAGTAAAGTAATACTTCCTGATATTACTTTTAAATCATTGTCCCTCTAATTTCAGACTATGTCCTCTCGTTGTGGTAGTTTTTCTTCCTTTAAATATACTCTCTTCCTTTACTGTGCTGATTCCCTTTATGTATTTAAATGTTTCTATCATATCCCCCGTGTTACGTCTTTACTCCAAGCTTCAGAAATGACAGAGCAAAGAGCGGAAGAAGGAAGTCCATAAAGTTCATCCAAAATTATAGCTCCCGTGCCACCTTTGATTTCCTTCCTGGTGCAATGTATCACGTTCAGTAAACCAATCATTGTTGCGGGAATCTACTGCCCACCGATCTTTCCAGTGCTTTGCCTTCCGGACATTACCCAGCTGTTTCTATATTGTCAGTGTCTGGGCATTACAGTAAGGGACTGTCAGCTTTGGAGGCTGCGTCTTGCTCCACTTCCAAAGCTGTCACTGCCTTGTACTTAATGACACCCTACTTATGATTCAGTGTCAGGTGTGTTTTCATCGCACTATGAGCTAATGTGGATACCTGCTGTGCACCTGCTTTTATGTTTTATAATCAAATAAAGGATTCATTTGTTTTTATCACCGCATCCTGGTGAGATGGCCATTGTTTCTATGGTGTTACCGAGGCCCTTAATGATCAGGCACGACCTTTTACCTCCACCACGTCATGGGCATCAGACAGGAGCAAAGAGAAAAAACTGAGGGTTGGGTGTGAGCTTCTCAACCCATAGCACACACCTATCCCAGGAAGGATCCCAACCCACAGCACGCACCTATCTCAGGAGGGATCCCAGCCCACACCATGCACCTATCCCGGGAAGGATGCCAGCCCATAGCATGCACCTATCCCAGGAGGGATCCCAACCCACAGCACGCACCTATCCCAGGAGGGATCCCAGCCCATAGCACGCACCTATCCCAGGAGGGATCCCAGCCCATAGCACGCACCTATCCCAGGAGGGATCCCAGCCCATAGCACGCACCTATCCCAGGAGGGATCCCAGCCCATAGCACGCACCTATCCCAGGAGGGATCCCAGCCCACAGCATGCACCTATCCTGGGAAGGATCCCAGCCCACAGCATGCACCTATCCCGGGAAGGATCCCAGCCCACAGCATGCACTATCTCAGGAGAGATCCCAGCCCACAGCACACACCTATCCCATGAGGGATCCAAGCCCACAGCACACACCTATCCCAGGAGGGATCCCAACCCACAGCACACACCTATCCTAGGAAGGATCCCAACCACCAGCACACACCTATCCCAACCCACAGCACGCACCTATCGCAGGAGGGATCCCAGCCCACAGCATGCACCTATACCGGGAAGGATCACAGCCCATTGCACGCACCTATCTCAGGAGGGATCCCATCCCACAGCACACACCTATCCCAGGAAGGATCCCAACCACCAGCACGCACCTATCCCAACCCACAGCACACACCTATCCCAGGAGGGATCCCAGCCCACAGCACACACCTATCCCAGGAGGGATCCTAACCCACAGCACGCACCTATCCCAGGAGGGATCGCAGCCCACAGCATGCACCTATCCCAGGAGGGATCGCAGCCCACAGCATGCACCTATCCCAGGAGGGATCGCAGCCCACAGCATGCACCTATCTCAAGAGGGATCCCAGCCCACAGCACACACCTATCCCAGGAGGGATCCCAACCCACACCACACACCTATCCCAGGAGGGATTCTAACCCACATCACGCACCTATCCCACGAGGGATCCTAACCCACAGCACGCACCTATCCCAGGAAGGATCCCAACCACCAGCACACACCTATCCCAACCCACAGCACGCACCTATCCCAGAAGGGATCCCAGCCCACAGCATGCACCTATACCGGGAAAGATCACAGCCCATTGCACGCACCTATCTCAGGAGGGATCCCAGCCCACAGCACACACCTATCCCAGGAAGGATCCCAACCACCAGCACGCACCTATCCCAACCCACAGCACGCACCTATCCCAGGAATGATCCCAGCCCACAGCATGCACCTATCGTGGGAAGGATCCCAGCCCACAGCACGCACCTATCTCAGGAGGGATCCCAGCCCACAGCACACACCTATCCCAGGAGGGATCCTAAGCCACAGCCCGCACCTATCCCAGGAGGGATCCTAACCCACAGCACGCACCTATCCCAACCCACAGCACGCACCTATCCCAGCAGGGATCCCAGCCTATATAGGCATGCACCTATACCGGGAAGGATCCCAACCACCACCACGCACCTATCCCAACCCACAGCACGCACCTATCCCAGGAATGATCCCAGCCCACAGCATGCACCTATACCGGGAAGGATCCCAGCCCAAGGCTGGGATCCCTCCTGGGATAGGTGTGTGCTGTGGGCTGGTATCCCTCCTGGGATAGGTGTGTGCTGTGGGCTGGGATCTCTCCTGGGATAGGTGCGTGCTGTGCATAGCATTACAGGCATTCCATAAACCGAAAATGGTTCATTATGTCGGTTTATGGAGTGTATGTAATGCTATTGGTATTCTATAAACCGACTCAATTTCGGTTTATAGAATGCCAATAGCACGAATGGACGAATGATTTTAGTTTATTAACCATTCGTTCATTCGTCTTTCGTTAGTTTAGCATTTTCGTTATTCGGACGAATGGACGAAAATGCATTCGTCCGAAAACGAATGCACATGTCTAATCCCAGCCCATAGCATGCACCTATCCCAGGAGGGATCCCAGCCCACAGCACGCACCTATCCAAGGAGGGATCGCAGCCCACAGCATGCACCTATCCCAGGAGGGATCGCAGCCCACAGCATGCACCTATCTCAGGAGGGATCCCAGCCCACAGCACACACCTATCCCAGGAGGGATCCCAACCCACACCACACACCTATCCCATGAGGGATTCTAACCCACATCACGCACCTATCCCACGAGGGATCCTAACCCACAGCACGCACCTATCCCAGGAAGGATCCCAACCACCAGCACACACCTATCCCAACCCACAGCACGCACCTATCCCAGAAGGGATCCCAGCCCACAGCATGCACCTATACCGGGAAAGATCACAGCCCATTGCACGCACCTATCTCAGGAGGGATCCCAGCCCACAGCACACACCTATCCCAGGAAGGATCCCAACCACCAGCACGCACCTATCCCAACCCACAGCACGCACCTATCCCAGGAATGATCCCAGCCCACAGCATGCACCTATCGTGGGAAGGATCCCAGCCCACAGCACGCACCTATCTCAGGAGGGATCCCAGCCCACAGCACACACCTATCCCAGGAGGGATCCTAAGCCACAGCCCGCACCTATCCCAGGAGGGATCCTAACCCACAGCACGCACCTATCGCAACCCACAGCACGCACCTATCCCAGCAGGGATCCCAGCCTATATAGGCATGCACCTATACCGGGAAGGATCCCAACCACCAGCACGCACGTATCCCAACCCACAGCACGCACCTATCCCAGGAATGATCCCAGCCCACAGCACGCACCTATCTCAGGAGGGATTCCAGCCCACAGCACACACCTATCCCAGGAGGGATCCTAAGCCACAGCCCGCACCTATCCCAGGAGGGATCCTAACCCACAGCACGCACCTATCCCAGGAAGGATCCCAACTACCAGCACGCACCTATCCCAACCCACAGCACGCACCTATCCCAGCAGGGATCCCAGCCTATATAGGCATGCACCTATACCGGGAAGGATCCCAACCACCAGCACGCACCTATCCCAACCCACAGCACGCACCTATCCCAGGAATGATCCCAGCCCACAGCATGCACCTATACCGGGAAGGATCCCAGCCCAAGGCTGGGATCCCTCCTGGGATAGGTGTGTGCTGTGGGCTGGTATCCCTCCTGGGATAGGTGTGTGCTGTGGGCTGGGATCTCTCCTGGGATAGGTGCGTGCTGTGCATAGCATTACAGGCATTCCATAAACCGAAAATCGTTCATTATGTCGGTTTATGGAGTGTATGTAATGCTATTGGTATTCTATAAACCGACTCAATTTCGGTTTATAGAATGCCAATAGCACGAATGGACGAATGATTTTAGTTTATTAACCATTCGTTCATTCGTCTTTCGTTAGTTTAGCATTTTCGTTATTCGGACGAATGGACGAAAATGCATTTGTCCGAAAACGAATGCACATGTCTAATCCCAGCCCATAGCATGCACCTATCCCAGGAGGGATCCCAGCCCACAGCACGCACCTATCCAAGGAGGGATCGCAGCCCACAGCATGCACCTATCCCAGGAGGGATCGCAGCCCACAGCATGCACCTATCCCAGGAGGGATCGCAGCCCACAGCATGCACCTATCTCAGGAGGGATCCCAGCCCACAGCACACACCTATCCCAGGAGGGATCCCAACCCACACCACACACCTATCCCAGGAGGGATTCTAACCCACATCACGCACCTATCCCACGAGGGATCCTAACCCACAGCACGCACCTATCCCAACCCACAGCACGCACCTATCCCAGCAGGGATCCCAGCCCACAGCATGCACCTATCGTGGGAAGGATCCCAGCCCACAGCACGCACCTATCCCAGGAGGGATCCTAACCCACAGCACGCACCTATCCCAGGAGGGATCCTAACCCACAGCACGCACCTATCCCAGGAAGGATCCCAACCACCAGCACGCACCTATCCCAACCCACAGCACGCACCTATCCCAGCAGGGATCCCAGCCCACAGCATGCACCTATACCGGGAAGGATCCCAGCCCACAGCACACACCTATCCCAGGAGGGATCCCAGCCCACAGCACACACCTATCCCAGGAGGGATCCTAACCCACAGCACGCACCTATCCCAGGTTGGATCCCAGCCCACAGCATGCACCTATACCAGGAGGGATCCTAACCCCACAGCACGCACCTATCCCAGGAGAGATCCCAGCCCACAGCATGCACCTATCCTAGGAGGGATCCCAACCCACAGGTGCGTGCTGTGGGTTGGGATCCCTCCTAGGATAGGTGCGTGCTATGGGCTGGGATCCTTCCCGGGATAGGTGCATGCTGTGGGCTGGGATCTCTCCTGGGATAGGTGCGTGCTGTGCATAGCATTACATGCATTCCATAAACCGAAAATCGTTCATTATGACGGTTTATGGAGTGTATGTAATGCTATTGGTATTCTATAAACCGACTCTATTTCGGTTTATAGAATGCCAATAGCACGAATGGACGAATGATTTTCGTTTATTAACCATTCGTTCATTCTTCTTTCGTTAGTTTAGCATTTTCGTTATTCATTTTTCGGACGAATGGATGAAAATGCTATTTTCGGACGAAAATGCATTAGTCCGAAAACTAATGCACATGTCTAATCCCAGCCCATAGCATGCACCTATCCCAGGAGGGATCCCAGCCCACAACACGCACCTATAACAGGAGGGATCCCAGCCCACAGCACGCACCTATCCCAGGAGGGATCCTAACCCACAGCACACACCTATCCCAGGAGGTATTCTAACCCACAGCATGCACCTATCCCAGGAAGGATCCCAACCACCAGCACGCACCTATCCCAACCCACAGCATGCACCTATCCCAGGAGTGATCCCAACCCACAGCATGCACCTATCCCGGGAAGGATCCCAGCCCATAGCACGCACCTATCCCAGCCCATAGCACACACCAATCCCAGGAGGGATCCCAGACCACAGCATGCACCTATCCCGGGAAGGATCCCAGCCCACAGCATGCACCTATCCCAGGAGGGATCCCAGCCCATAGCATGCACCTATCCCAGGAGGGATCGCAGCCCACAGCATGCACCTATCCCAGGAGGGATCGCAGCCCACAGCATGCACCTATCTCAGGAGGGATCCCAGCCCACAGCATGCACCTATCTCAGGAGGGATCCCAGCCCACAGCACACACCTATCCCAGGAGGGATCCCAACCCACATCACGCACCTATCCCACGAGGGATCCTAACCCACAGCACGCACCTATCCCAGGAAGGATCCCAACCACCAGCACACACCTATCCCAACCCACAGCATGCACCTATCCCAGGATGGATCCCAGCCCACAGCATGCACCTATACCGGGAAAGATCACAGCCCATTGCACGCACCTATCTCAGGAGGGATCCCAGCCCACAGCACACACCTATCCCAGGAAGGATCCCAACCACCAGCACGCACCTATCCCAACCCACAGCACGCACCTATCCCAGGAATGATCCCAGCCCTCAGCATGCACCTATCGTGGGAAGGATCCCAGCCCACAGCACGCACCTATCTCAGGAGGGATTCCAGCCCACAGCACACACCTATCCCAGGAGGGATCCTAAGCCACAGCCCGCACCTATCCCAGGAGGGATCCTAACCCACAGCACGCACCTATCCCAGGAAGGATCCCAACCACCAGCACGCACCTATCCCAACCCACAGCACGCACCTATCCCAGCAGGGATCCCAGCCTATATAGGCATGCACCTATACCGGGAAGGATCCCAACCACCAGCACGCACCTATCCCAACCCACAGCACGCACCTATCCCAGGAATGATCCCAGCCCACAGCACGCACCTATCTCAGGAGGGATTCCAGCCCACAGCACACACCTATCCCAGGAGGGATCCTAAGCCACAGCCCGCACCTATCCCAGGAGGGATCCTAACCCACAGCACGCACCTATCCCAGGAAGGATCCCAACCACCAGCACGCACCTATCCCAACCCACAGCACGCACCTATCCCTGCAGGGATCCCAGCCTATATAGGCATGCACCTATACCGGGAAGGATCCCAACCACCAGCACGCACCTATCCCAACCCACAGCACGCACCTATCCCAGGAATGATCCCAGCCCACAGCATGCACCTATACCGGGAAGGATCCCAGCCCAAGGCTGGGATCCCTCCTGGGATAGGTGTGTGCTGTGGGCTGGTATCCCTCCTGGGATAGGTGTGTGCTGTGGGCTGGGATCTCTCCTGGGATAGGTGCGTGCTGTGCATAGCATTACAGGCATTCCATAAACCGAAAATCGTTCATTATGTCGGTTTATGGAGTGTATGTAATGCTATTGGTATTCTATAAACCGACTCAATTTCGGTTTATAGAATGCCAATAGCACGAATGGACGAATGATTTTAGTTTATTAACCATTCGTTCATTCGTCTTTCGTTAGTTTAGCATTTTCGTTATTCGGACGAATGGACGAAAATGCATTCGTCCGAAAACGAATGCACATGTCTAATCCCAGCCCATAGCATGCACCTATCCCAGGAGGGATCCCAGCCCACAGCACGCACCTATCCAAGGAGGGATCGCAGCCCACAGCATGCACCTATCCCAGGAGGGATCGCAGCCCACAGCATGCACCTATCCCAGGAGGGATCGCAGCCCACAGCATGCACCTATCTCAGGAGGGATCCCAGCCCACAGCACACACCTATCCCAGGAGGGATCCCAGCCCACAGCACACACCTATCCCAGGAGGGATCCCAACCCACACCACACACCTATCCCAGGAGGGATTCTAACCCACATCACGCACCTATCCCACGAGGGATCCTAACCCACAGCACGCACCTATCCCAACCCACAGCACGCACCTATCCCAGCAGGGATCCCAGCCCACAGCATGCACCTATCGTGGGAAGGATCCCAGCCCACAGCACGCACCTATCCCAGGAGGGATCCTAACCCACAGCACGCACCTATCCCAGGAGGGATCCTAACCCACAGCACGCACCTATCCCAGGAAGGATCCCAACCACCAGCACGCACCTATCCCAACCCACAGCACGCACCTATCCCAGCAGGGATCCCAGCCCACAGCATGCACCTATACCGGGAAGGATCCCAGCCCACAGCACACACCTATCCCAGGAGGGATCCCAGCCCACAGCACACACCTATCCCAGGAGGGATCCTAACCCACAGCACGCACCTATCCCAGGTTGGATCCCAGCCCACAGCATGCACCTATACCAGGAGGGATCCTAACCCCACAGCACGCACCTATCCCAGGAGAGATCCCAGCCCACAGCATGCACCTATCCTAGGAGGGATCCCAACCCACAGGTGCGTGCTGTGGGTTGGGATCCCTCCTAGGATAGGTGCGTGCTATGGGCTGGGATCCTTCCCGGGATAGGTGCATGCTGTGGGCTGGGATCTCTCCTGGGATAGGTGCGTGCTGTGCATAGCATTACATGCATTCCATAAACCGAAAATCGTTCATTATGTCGGTTTATGGAGTGTATGTAATGCTATTGGTATTCTATAAACCGACTCTATTTCGGTTTATAGAATGCCAATAGCACGAATGGACGAATGATTTTCGTTTATTAACCATTCGTTCATTCTTCTTTCGTTAGTTTAGCATTTTCGTTATTCATTTTTCGGACGAATGGATGAAAATGCTATTTTCGGACGAAAATGCATTAGTCCGAAAACTAATGCACATGTCTAATCCCAGCCCATAGCATGCACCTATCCCAGGAGGGATCCCAGCCCACAACACGCACCTATAACAGGAGGGATCCCAGCCCACAGCACGCACCTATCCCAGGAGGGATCCTAACCCACAGCACACACCTATCCCAGGAGGTATTCTAACCCACAGCATGCACCTATCCCAGGAAGGATCCCAACCACCAGCACGCACCTATCCCAACCCACAGCATGCACCTATCCCAGGAGTGATCCCAACCCACAGCATGCACCTATCCCGGGAAGGATCCCAGCCCATAGCACGCACCTATCCCAGCCCATAGCACACACCAATCCCAGGAGGGATCCCAGACCACAGCATGCACCTATCCCGGGAAGGATCCCAGCCCACAGCATGCACCTATCCCAGGAGGGATCCCAGCCCATAGCATGCACCTATCCCAGGAGGGATCGCAGCCCACAGCATGCACCTATCCCAGGAGGGATCGCAGCCCACAGCATGCACCTATCTCAGGAGGGATCCCAGCCCACAGCATGCACCTATCTCAGGAGGGATCCCAGCCCACAGCACACACCTATCCCAGGAGGGATCCCAACCCACATCACGCACCTATCCCACGAGGGATCCTAACCCACAGCACGCACCTATCCCAGGAAGGATCCCAACCACCAGCACACACCTATCCCAACCCACAGCATGCACCTATCCCAGGATGGATCCCAGCCCACAGCATGCACCTATACCGGGAAAGATCACAGCCCATTGCACGCACCTATCTCAGGAGGGATCCCAGCCCACAGCACACACCTATCCCAGGAAGGATCCCAACCACCAGCACGCACCTATCCCAACCCACAGCACGCACCTATCCCAGGAATGATCCCAGCCCTCAGCATGCACCTATCGTGGGAAGGATCCCAGCCCACAGCACGCACCTATCTCAGGAGGGATTCCAGCCCACAGCACACACCTATCCCAGGAGGGATCCTAAGCCACAGCCCGCACCTATCCCAGGAGGGATCCTAACCCACAGCACGCACCTATCCCAGGAAGGATCCCAACCACCAGCACGCACCTATCCCAACCCACAGCACGCACCTATCCCAGCAGGGATCCCAGCCTATATAGGCATGCACCTATACCGGGAAGGATCCCAACCACCAGCACGCACCTATCCCAACCCACAGCACGCACCTATCCCAGGAATGATCCCAGCCCACAGCACGCACCTATCTCAGGAGGGATTCCAGCCCACAGCACACACCTATCCCAGGAGGGATCCTAAGCCACAGCCCGCACCTATCCCAGGAGGGATCCTAACCCACAGCACGCACCTATCCCAGGAAGGATCCCAACCACCAGCACGCACCTATCCCAACCCACAGCACGCACCTATCCCTGCAGGGATCCCAGCCTATATAGGCATGCACCTATACCGGGAAGGATCCCAACCACCAGCACGCACCTATCCCAACCCACAGCACGCACCTATCCCAGGAATGATCCCAGCCCACAGCATGCACCTATACCGGGAAGGATCCCAGCCCAAGGCTGGGATCCCTCCTGGGATAGGTGTGTGCTGTGGGCTGGTATCCCTCCTGGGATAGGTGTGTGCTGTGGGCTGGGATCTCTCCTGGGATAGGTGCGTGCTGTGCATAGCATTACAGGCATTCCATAAACCGAAAATCGTTCATTATGTCGGTTTATGGAGTGTATGTAATGCTATTGGTATTCTATAAACCGACTCAATTTCGGTTTATAGAATGCCAATAGCACGAATGGACGAATGATTTTAGTTTATTAACCATTCGTTCATTCGTCTTTCGTTAGTTTAGCATTTTCGTTATTCGGACGAATGGACGAAAATGCATTCGTCCGAAAACGAATGCACATGTCTAATCCCAGCCCATAGCATGCACCTATCCCAGGAGGGATCCCAGCCCACAGCACGCACCTATCCAAGGAGGGATCGCAGCCCACAGCATGCACCTATCCCAGGAGGGATCGCAGCCCACAGCATGCACCTATCCCAGGAGGGATCGCAGCCCACAGCATGCACCTATCTCAGGAGGGATCCCAGCCCACAGCACACACCTATCCCAGGAGGGATCCCAGCCCACAGCACACACCTATCCCAGGAGGGATCCCAACCCACACCACACACCTATCCCAGGAGGGATTCTAACCCACATCACGCACCTATCCCACGAGGGATCCTAACCCACAGCACGCACCTATCCCAACCCACAGCACGCACCTATCCCAGCAGGGATCCCAGCCCACAGCATGCACCTATCGTGGGAAGGATCCCAGCCCACAGCACGCACCTATCCCAGGAAGGATCCCAACCACCAGCACGCACCTATCCCAACCCACAGCACGCACCTATCCCAGCAGGGATCCCAGCCCACAGCATGCACCTATACCGGGAAGGATCCCAGCCCACAGCACACACCTATCCCAGGAGGGATCCCAGCCCACAGCACACACCTATCCCAGGAGGGATCCTAACCCACAGCACGCACCTATCCCAGGTTGGATCCCAGCCCACAGCATGCACCTATACCAGGAGGGATCCTAACCCCACAGCACGCACCTATCCCAGGAGAGATCCCAGCCCACAGCATGCACCTATCCTAGGAGGGATCCCAACCCACAGGTGCGTGCTGTGGGTTGGGATCCCTCCTAGGATAGGTGCGTGCTATGGGCTGGGATCCTTCCCGGGATAGGTGCATGCTGTGGGCTGGGATCTCTCCTGGGATAGGTGCGTGCTGTGCATAGCATTACATGCATTCCATAAACCGAAAATCGTTCATTATGTCGGTTTATGGAGTGTATGTAATGCTATTGGTATTCTATAAACCGACTCTATTTCGGTTTATAGAATGCCAATAGCACGAATGGACGAATGATTTTCGTTTATTAACCATTCGTTCATTCTTCTTTCGTTAGTTTAGCATTTTCGTTATTCATTTTTCGGACGAATGGATGAAAATGCTATTTTCGGACGAAAATGCATTAGTCCGAAAACTAATGCACATGTCTAATCCCAGCCCATAGCATGCACCTATCCCAGGAGGGATCCCAGCCCACAACACGCACCTATAACAGGAGGGATCCCAGCCCACAGCACGCACCTATCCCAGGAGGGATCCTAACCCACAGCACACACCTATCCCAGGAGGTATTCTAACCCACAGCATGCACCTATCCCAGGAAGGATCCCAACCACCAGCACGCACCTATCCCAACCCACAGCATGCACCTATCCCAGGAGTGATCCCAACCCACAGCATGCACCTATCCCGGGAAGGATCCCAGCCCATAGCACGCACCTATCCCAGCCCATAGCACACACCAATCCCAGGAGGGATCCCAGACCACAGCATGCACCTATCCCGGGAAGGATCCCAGCCCACAGCATGCACCTATCCCAGGAGGGATCCCAGCCCATAGCATGCACCTATCCCAGGAGGGATCGCAGCCCACAGCATGCACCTATCCCAGGAGGGATCGCAGCCCACAGCATGCACCTATCTCAGGAGGGATCCCAGCCCACAGCATGCACCTATCTCAGGAGGGATCCCAGCCCACAGCACACACCTATCCCAGGAGGGATCCCAACCCACATCACGCACCTATCCCACGAGGGATCCTAACCCACAGCACGCACCTATCCCAGGAAGGATCCCAACCACCAGCACACACCTATCCCAACCCACAGCATGCACCTATCCCAGGATGGATCCCAGCCCACAGCATGCACCTATACCGGGAAAGATCACAGCCCATTGCACGCACCTATCTCAGGAGGGATCCCAGCCCACAGCACACACCTATCCCAGGAAGGATCCCAACCACCAGCACGCACCTATCCCAACCCACAGCACGCACCTATCCCAGGAATGATCCCAGCCCTCAGCATGCACCTATCGTGGGAAGGATCCCAGCCCACAGCACGCACCTATCTCAGGAGGGATTCCAGCCCACAGCACACACCTATCCCAGGAGGGATCCTAAGCCACAGCCCGCACCTATCCCAGGAGGGATCCTAACCCACAGCACGCACCTATCCCAGGAAGGATCCCAACCACCAGCACGCACCTATCCCAACCCACAGCACGCACCTATCCCAGCAGGGATCCCAGCCTATATAGGCATGCACCTATACCGGGAAGGATCCCAACCACCAGCACGCACCTATCCCACCCACAGCACGCACCTATCCCAGGAATGATCCCAGCCCACAGCACGCACCTATCTCAGGAGGGATTCCAGCCCACAGCACACACCTATCCCAGGAGGGATCCTAAGCCACAGCCCGCACCTATCCCAGGAGGGATCCTAACCCACAGCACGCACCTATCCCAGGAAGGATCCCAACCACCAGCACGCACCTATCCCAACCCACAGCACGCACCTATCCCTGCAGGGATCCCAGCCTATATAGGCATGCACCTATACCGGGAAGGATCCCAACCACCAGCACGCACCTATCCCAACCCACAGCACGCACCTATCCCAGGAATGATCCCAGCCCACAGCATGCACCTATACCGGGAAGGATCCCAGCCCAAGGCTGGGATCCCTCCTGGGATAGGTGTGTGCTGTGGGCTGGTATCCCTCCTGGGATAGGTGTGTGCTGTGGGCTGGGATCTCTCCTGGGATAGGTGCGTGCTGTGCATAGCATTACAGGCATTCCATAAACCGAAAATCGTTCATTATGTCGGTTTATGGAGTGTATGTAATGCTATTGGTATTCTATAAACCGACTCAATTTCGGTTTATAGAATGCCAATAGCACGAATGGACGAATGATTTTAGTTTATTAACCATTCGTTCATTCGTCTTTCGTTAGTTTAGCATTTTCGTTATTCGGACGAATGGACGAAAATGCATTCGTCCGAAAACGAATGCACATGTCTAATCCCAGCCCATAGCATGCACCTATCCCAGGAGGGATCCCAGCCCACAGCACGCACCTATCCAAGGAGGGATCGCAGCCCACAGCATGCACCTATCCCAGGAGGGATCGCAGCCCACAGCATGCACCTATCCCAGGAGGGATCGCAGCCCACAGCATGCACCTATCTCAGGAGGGATCCCAGCCCACAGCACACACCTATCCCAGGAGGGATCCCAACCCACACCACACACCTATCCCAGGAGGGATTCTAACCCACATCACGCACCTATCCCAGGAGGGATTCTAACCCACATCACGCACCTATCCCACGAGGGATCCTAACCCACAGCACGCACCTATCCCAACCCACAGCACGCACCTATCCCAGCAGGGATCCCAGCCCACAGCATGCACCTATCGTGGGAAGGATCCCAGCCCACAGCACGCACCTATCCCAGGAGGGATCCTAACCCACAGCACGCACCTATCCCAGGAGGGATCCTAACCCACAGCACGCACCTATCACAGGAAGGATCCCAACCACCAGCACGCACCTATCCCAACCCACAGCACGCACCTATCCCAGCAGGGATCCCAGCCCACAGCATGCACCTATACCGGGAAGGATCCCAGCCCACAGCACACACCTATCCCAGGAGGGATCCCAGCCCACAGCACACACCTATCCCAGGAGGGATCCTAACCCACAGCACGCACCTATCCCAGGTTGGATCCCAGCCCACAGCATGCACCTATACCAGGAGGGATCCTAACCCCACAGCACGCACCTATCCCAGGAGAGATCCCAGCCCACAGCATGCACCTATCCTAGGAGGGATCCCAACCCACAGGTGCGTGCTGTGGGTTGGGATCCCTCCTAGGATAGGTGCGTGCTATGGGCTGGGATCCTTCCCGGGATAGGTGCATGCTGTGGGCTGGGATCTCTCCTGGGATAGGTGCGTGCTGTGCATAGCATTACATGCATTCCATAAACCGAAAATCGTTCATTATGTCGGTTTATGGAGTGTATGTAATGCTATTGGTATTCTATAAACCGACTCTATTTCGGTTTATAGAATGCCAATAGCACGAATGGACGAATGATTTTCGTTTATTAACCATTCGTTCATTCGTCTTTCGTTAGTTTAGCATTTTCGTTATTCATTTTTCGGACGAATGGATGAAAATGCTATTTTCGGACGAAAATGCATTAGTCCGAAAACTAATGCACATGTCTAATCCCAGCCCATAGCATGCACCTATCCCAGGAGGGATCCCAGCCCACAACACGCACCTATAACAGGAGGGATCCCAGCCCACAGCACGCACCTATCCCAGGAGGGATCCTAACCCACAGCACACACCTATCCCAGGAGGTATTCTAACCCACAGCATGCACCTATCCCAGGAAGGATCCCAACCACCAGCACGCACCTATCCCAACCCACAGCATGCACCTATCCCAGGAGTGATCCCAACCCACAGCATGCACCTATCCCGGGAAGGATCCCAGCCCATAGCACGCACCTATCCCAGCCCATAGCACACACCAATCCCAGGAGGGATCCCAGACCACAGCATGCACCTATCCCGGGAAGGATCCCAGCCCACAGCATGCACCTATCCCAGGAGGGATCCCAGCCCATAGCATGCACCTATCCCAGGAGGGATCCCAGCCCACAGCACACACCTATCCCAGGAGGGATGCCAGCCCACAGCACACACCTATCCCAGGAGGGATACTAACCAACAGCACGCACCTATCCCAGCAGGGATCCGAGCCCACAGCATGCACCTGTCCCGGGATAGATCCCAGTCCATTGCACTCACCTATCCCAGGAGGAATCCCAGCACACAGCACACACCTATCTCAGGAGGGATCCCAGCCCACAGCACACACCTATCCCAGGATCCCAACCACTAGCACGCACCTATCCCAACCCACAGCACGCACCTATCCCAGAAGGGATCCCAGCCCACAGCATGCACCTATACCGGGAAAGATCACAGCCCATTGCACGCACCTATCTCAGGAGGGATCCCAGCCCACAGCACACACCTATCCCAGGAAGGATCCCAACCACCAGCACGCACCTATCCCAACCCACAGCACGCACCTATCCCAGGAATGATCCCAGCCCACAGCATGCACCTATCGTGGGAAGGATCCCAGCCCACAGCACGCACCTATCTCAGGAGGGATTCCAGCCCACAGCACACACCTATCCCAGGAGGGATCCTAAGCCACAGCCCGCACCTATCCCAGGAGGGATCCTAACCCACAGCACGCACCTATCCCAGGAAGGATCCCAACCACCAGCACGCACCTATCCCAACCCACAGCACGCACCTATCCCAGCAGGGATCCCAGCCTATATAGGCATGCACCTATACCGGGAAGGATCCCAACCACCAGCACGCACCTATCCCAACCCACAGCACGCACCTATCCCAGGAATGATCCCAGCCCACAGCATGCACCTATACCGGGAAGGATCCCAGCCCAAGGCTGGGATCCCTCCTGGGATAGGTGTGTGCTGTGGGCTGGGATCCCTCCTGGGATAGGTGTGTGCTGTGGGCTGGGATCTCTCCTGGGATAGGTGCGTGCTGTGCATAGCATTACAGGCATTCCATAAACCGAAAATCGTTCATTATGTCGGTTTATGGAGTGTATGTAATGCTATTGGTATTCTATAAACCGACTCAATTTCGGTTTATAGAATGCCAATAGCACGAATGGACGAATGATTTTAGTTTATTAACCATTCGTTCATTCGTCTTTCGTTAGTTTAGCATTTTCGTTATTCGGACGAATGGACGAAAATGCATTCGTCCGAAAACGAATGCACATGTCTAATCCCAGCCCATAGCATGCACCTATCCCAGGAGGGATCCCAGCCCACAGCACGCACCTATCCAAGGAGGGATCGCAGCCCACAGCATGCACCTATCCCAGGAGGGATCGCAGCCCACAGCATGCACCTATCCCAGGAGGGATCGCAGCCCACAGCATGCACCTATCTCAGGAGGGATCCCAGCCCACAGCACACACCTATCCCAGGAGGGATCCCAACCCACACCACACACCTATCCCAGGAGGGATTCTAACCCACATCACGCACCTATCCCACGAGGGATCCTAACCCACAGCACGCACCTATCCCAACCCACAGCACGCACCTATCCCAGCAGGGATCCCAGCCCACAGCATGCACCTATCGTGGGAAGGATCCCAGCCCACAGCACGCACCTATCCCAGGAGGGATCCTAACCCACAGCACGCACCTATCCCAGGAGGGATCCTAACCCACAGCACGCACCTATCCCAGGAAGGATCCCAACCACCAGCACGCACCTATCCCAACCCACAGCACGCACCTATCCCAGCAGGGATCCCAGCCCACAGCATGCACCTATACCGGGAAGGATCCCAGCCCACAGCACACACCTATCCCAGGAGGGATCCCAGCCCACAGCACACACCTATCCCAGGAGGGATCCTAACCCACAGCACGCACCTATCCCAGGTTGGATCCCAGCCCACAGCATGCACCTATACCAGGAGGGATCCTAACCCCACAGCACGCACCTATCCCAGGAGAGATCCCAACCCACAGCATGCACCTATCCTAGGAGGGATCCCAACCCACAGGTGCGTGCTGTGGGTTGGGATCCCTCCTAGGATAGGTGCGTGCTATGGGCTGGGATCCTTCCCGGGATAGGTGCATGCTGTGGGCTGGGATCTCTCCTGGGATAGGTGCGTGCTGTGCATAGCATTACATGCATTCCATAAACCGAAAATCGTTCATTATGTCGGTTTATGGAGTGTATGTAATGCTATTGGTATTCTATAAACCGACTCTATTTCGGTTTATAGAATGCCAATAGCACGAATGGACGAATGATTTTCGTTTATTAACCATTCGTTCATTCGTCTTTCGTTAGTTTAGCATTTTCGTTATTCATTTTTCGGACGAATGGATGAAAATGCTATTTTCGGACGAAAATGCATTAGTCCGAAAACTAATGCACATGTCTAATCCCAGCCCATAGCATGCACCTATCCCAGGAGGGATCCCATCCCACAACACGCACCTATAACAGGAGGGATCCCAGCCCACAGCACGCACCTATCCCAGGAGGGATCCTAACCCACAGCACACACCTATCCCAGGAGGTATTCTAACCCACAGCATGCACCTATCCCAGGAAGGATCCCAACCACCAGCACGCACCTATCCCAACCCACAGCATGCACCTATCCCAGGAGTGATCCCAACCCACAGCATGCACCTATCCCGGGAAGGATCCCAGCCCATAGCACGCACCTATCCCAGCCCATAGCACACACCAATCCCAGGAGGGATCCCAGACCACAGCATGCACCTATCCCGGGAAGGATCCCAGCCCACAGCATGCACCTATCCCAGGAGGGATCCCAGCCCATAGCATGCACCTATCCCAGGAGGGATCCCAGCCCACAGCACACACCTATCCCAGGAGGGATGCCAGCCCACAGCACACACCTATCCCAGGAGGGATACTAACCAACAGCACGCACCTATCCCAGCAGGGATCCGAGCCCACAGCATGCACCTGTCCCGGGATAGATCCCAGTCCATTGCACTCACCTATCCCAGGAGGAATCCCAGCACACAGCACACGCCTATCTCAGGAGGGATCCCAGCCCACAGCACACACCTATCCCAGGATCCCAACCACTAGCACGCACCTATCCCAACCCACAGCACGCACCTATCCCAGGATGGATCCCAGCTCACAGCATGCACCTATACCGGGAAGGATCCCAGCCCACAGCACGCACCGATCCAGGGAAGAATCCCAGCCCATAGCACGCACCTATCCCAACCCACAGAATGCACCTATCCCAGCAGGGATCCCAGCCCACAGCATATACCTATACCGGGAAGGATCCCAGCCCATTGCACGCACCTATCTCAGGAGGGATCCCAGCCCACAGCACACACCTAAACCAGGAAGGATCCCAACCACCAGCACAAACCTATCCCAACCCACAGCACGCACCTATCCCAGGAGGGATCCCAGCCCTCAGCATACACCTATCCCAGGAGGGATCCCAACCCCCAGCACGCACCTATCCCGGGAATAATCCCAGCCCATAGCACGCACCTATCCCAGGAGGGATCCCAGCCCACAGCACGCACCTCTCCCGGGAGGGATCCTAACCCACAGCACGCACCTATCCCAGGAGGGATCCCAGCCCACAGCATGCACATATCCCAGGAGGGATCCCAACCCCCAGCACGCATCTATCCTGAGAGGGATCCCAACCCACAGTACACATCTATCCCGGGAAGGATCCCAGCCCACAGCACACATATCCCAGGAGGGATCCCAACCCCAGCACGCACCTATCCTGAGAGGGATCCCAATCCACAGCACACACCTATTCCAGGAAGGATCCCAGCCCATAGCACTCACCTATGCCAGGAGGGATTCCAGCACGCACCTATCCCAGGAGGGATCCTAACCCACAGCACACACCTATCCCGAGAGGGATCCCAACCCACAGCATGCACCTATCCAGGGAGGGATCCCAGGCCACAGCACGCAGCTATCCCAGGAGGGATCCCAACCCACAGCACGCACCTATCTCTGATCGATCTCTCTGAGACAGAACACTACTGAACATATTTTTAGTTTTGGCAGCCCCCAAACATCTCTTCTTTCATATTTTCACCACCACCCCTTCTATTCCTTGTCTTTCTTTCTCTTCTCTTTCCTTCTTAGTACATCCCTTTTCTATTACTTTATTCTCCCTATACCTGTCAATGGTTTAATGTTTTGATACAATGCTTTTTTTGAGGTGGGCCCTAATATTCAAGTAATACGTGGCAGTGTAAACGCAGTCACCAATGGTCACTCACATATTGTTTAGACACTTGATTATCCAGTTCGCCCGTCAGACCGTAATGTGGGGAAGCTTAATATTGTTACTTTTGCCCATTCCAGTAGGCATTGGCCTATCGGAGGCGCCTATGTGTGACCCATTATTTGTAGTTATTACGGGAGCACCATACTGATTACCTTGTGGCTAAACCGTTAATTGGACATTTTCCAAAGTATTCCATGATGTGTATGTCTAGTCAGTTTATGTTTCGATCAGTTAAACCTTTTTATATCCACCTTACATGACCGTTAGCTGTGCTGAATGTCTGTATTGCTGTACACCAGAGGTAACAGAAGACAGAAGTCCAAACATATGATAAACCCTGTGAGATGAACTTCGTAATGTTAAATGATGTGTCTTCTAATAATTTAATGTACGTACGTCTTCTGTACCCTTTGTAGCATTTGAAGTGAAATACTGAAGAAAAAAAAGCTTGAAGAAAAATAGAATTAAAAAAACTTCATTATAAATCATTTAATTTAAATATATATATATATAAATTGCACTTCTCATTTGCTAACGTGGAAAAAACAAAAAGGCTTTCCACTGTTTGGTACACAAATATAAAAGGTTCTGCAGCAAAATTTAATTGGGAAACACTTGTCTAGGGGCATATCACAATCTATTGCCATCCTCCCCCAAATTCAGTGGGATGGATGGAGTATGCTGATCTTGGTTGCCTTAAACCTTTAGGCCGACCAGGATCAACCTAATATTTTTTGCATTTATTAATGTGATCAAATTGATCACATGCAGAAAACGCAAAAAATACATTAAGCCTTCCTTTGATCTTGTGTCAGAGATCTTGTGAGAGAGAGACAAGAGAGATATACTGTGTTCCAGAAAAAAATGAAATAAGAAAAACATTTTTAAAAAACATTTTTTTTTTGCCATCTTTACATACAAACAGTTAAGTCTCAAGAAAATGGTGAATGTAATGAAGGTTTTTCCATTAGGAACAGAAGAATGGTTTCTCCCCTTTGTACATTGTCTGATGTCTATGAAGGTTTTCTGTGGCTGTAAACAGTTTACTGCCCTGGGAACATGTGAGGCTTGCAACTCCTTTTGGAATATTGTGCCTGTATGACAGAGGCTGTTTTTACACTTCTGCGGTGTTTGTGTTTAGCTGTAATTTTCCTCTCTCTCAATTACTGTACCCACACAAATTACATATGGTGAAAAATTAGAAAAGGAAAACAAAACCTCTTTCTGATTATTACTTCCAAATATATATTTGGAAGATCAGAAATTGTTCCTATGTCTTGTGAGTCTTTGCATGAGCACGAAGACTTGAAGTATAGGTAAACGATTTGCCGCACTCAGAGCAGACGAATGGTCTCTCTCCAGTGTGAGTCCTCTGATGGGAACGGAGAGTTGACATATGAGTAAAAGACTTCTCACACTCTGAGCAGGCGAACTGTCTCTCCCCCGTGTGAGTCCTTTGGTGGGCACGAAGATTAGAAATCCGGTTAAAGGCTTTTCCGCACTCCGAGCAGGCAAATGCTTTCTCTTCTGTGTGCAGCGTCTGATGGGCACGAAGATGTGAAATATAGGTGAAAGATTTGCCGCACTCTGAGCAGACAAACGGTCTCTCTCCCGTGTGAGTCCTCAGATGGGTACGGAGATTTGACGTCCGGTTAAAAGATTTCCCGCACTCTGTGCAAATGAACGGTCTCTCTCCCGTGTGGATCATTTGATGAGCATCAAGAGTGGACATTTTGGTAAAAGACTTTTCGCACACTGAGCACAGAAACGGCCTCTCTCCAGTGTGATGTCTCTTGTGTGCTTCAAGTTCAGTCAGTCTGGTGAAACCTTTCCCACACTCGGAGCACACAAATGGTGTCTCTCCTGTGTGGAGCTTTAGATGGACATGAAGATTTGAAATACGGCTGAAAGATTTCCCACATTCTGAGCACGCAAACGGTCTCTCTCCCGTGTGAGTCCTTTGATGAGTGAGAAGGGTTGATAGTTGGGTAAACGATTTCCCGCACTCTGAGCAGGCAAACGGTTTCTCGCCCGTGTGGATTCTCTTGTGTCTGACAAGATCTGTCAACTGGTGGAAACCCTTTCCACACTCAGGGCAGACGTGATTTATTATGGCTAGCTTGGCAGAGCGATGCACTTTTTGGTGAGCTTTAAACTCTGATGTATCGGTGAAGTTTATCCTACATCGCTTGCATTTGTGTGTCGTTACGGACATCTTTTCTACTGTTTTCTTTACATTATTGTCCTTTTTGTTACGTTTCATGTGTGTGGATGAATAGGCCGCAGCCCTGCTTTCATGACGCTTGTCAGTAAGATGGAATTCACCAGTGGAGGTCGGGTCATTATTTACACTTGTCTCAGATTCCCTCGGAATTACACTTGTTCCATTTAGAACAATAAGGTTCGCTCCTGGAGCATTCTGGGTAACATCGGTATCATTCCTTGCACAGTCATGCCCTTCCTGGTTGGTTTCCAAACTGACAGACAGACCTATAGGAAACAGAGGAGCATAAAGAGAATGTAAATTAATTAAGAATATTCAGATTGCGGTTTGGTTTAGACAATTAATGCAATTTGAGCATCCATTGTGTTGGCAGCCATGCATGTGGTGTAAGTACAGCTAGATATTGGGAATCCTGAAAGTGGAGCCAATGTTATGATAACATATACATATGTGCAGAGCTAATATAAAGAGCTCTCCAGGGACCTGTTCATTAACAGAAATGTACAAAGAACAAGAGGTCACCCCCTGAGACTGGAAGAGCAAAGATTTCATAGACAGCAAAGGAAGGGATTCTTTACGGTAAGGACAATAAAGTTATGGAACTCACTGCCAAGAGAGGTAGTGCTATCAACCACAATAGATTCATTTAAACATGGAAAAGCAGAAGATACAGGGCTATTAATAATAGAATAAGCATTAATAATAGAGATTATTCAAGGGGAAATCTGATTGCCCTTTGGAGTCCAGAAGGTGTTTTTTTTTTTCCTTAGGAGGCAAAATTCGAAATAGCTTCCTTAGGGGTTTTTGCCTTCTTTTGGATCAAAAGCTGGAATGATAGATAGGAGGGTTGAACTTGATGGACTTTTGTCTTTTTTAAACCTAATGTTACTATGTAACAGGTGGGGATATGATAGAAACATTTAAATACATAAAGGGAATCAACACAGTAAAGGAAGAGAGTATATTTAAAAGAAGAAAAACTACCACAACTAGAGGACATAGTCTTAAATTAGAGGGGCAACGATTTAAAAGTAATATCAGGAAGTATTACTTTACTGAGAGGGTAGTGGATGTATTGAATAGCCTGCCAGCAGAAGTGGTAGAGGTAAACACAGTCAAGGATTTTAAGCATGCGTGGGATAGACACAAGGCTATCCTAGCTATAAGACCGGGAACTGGGGACTAATAAAAGTACTCAAAAAAAATAAAAATTGGGCAGACTAGATGGACCGAATGGTTCTTATCTGCCGACACATTCTATGTTTCTATGTAATTCACTGGATGAGGACAGCAGGGGTAAGAATGATTCCCAGACAGGAAGTGTTTAATGAAATCAATATTTTGGATTAGGGAGAGCGTTAGAATCCAAAGGTTGTGAAAGAGTTAATCCTAATGTCACTTTTCCCGTGTTAATGTCAGATTGTATTTGTATCTGCTGTGTGTTTGTGTAGCTGCGTGTACAGATATCAAACCCCTGATTACCATGGGACATGCAGTCAGAAGGGAACCTGATTCCTCAGTCACAGGCAGGTTTTTATATACACCAGGCATCTATCACACACACTCTTCTGAATTGTGGATAACTGAGGAGTCATTACCAACATGGACGGGAGGAATTGACACAGTGCATGCTGGGGTTTTTTGTATCACTACTAAAGGGCGACACCTATTTTTGAGATTTTTTTTAGCAAAAACAATGGACCAAAGATTAAAAGTGTTTATTTCTTACCTGGTCTGATCTCTGTAGGATTTTCCTCCTCCTTACACTGCATGGGAAATATCTCCTCTCCCTGCTCCTCCTGTGATACAAGATCAGATGGGTCAGATACATAAATAAAACTGTATTGCAAATTATTTTCTCTAATTATGAGGCCACCATCCCGTCAGCAACAAGACACTGACTGCTCCGTGCCCCCCCCCCCCCCCCCCCATCTCTTCCCCACATCCCACCAACCCCCAGGTTCATTTTCAACATAGGTTTGGTTCATGAGATGTGACCTCTCAATCAACCTCCCTCTATACAAAATAATTAGTAATATGTTAGCCAATCTCACAGTGACACTTTGCCTATGATGCCAATGAGCAGTAAATGCACACACTTTGCCTATGATGCCAATGAGCAGTAAATGCACACACTTTGCCTATGATGCCAATGAGCAGCAAATGCACACACTTTGCCTATGATGCCAACAGGCAGTAAATGCACACACTGTGCCTATGATGCCAACGAGCAGTACATGCACACACTGTGCCTATGATGCCAATGAGCAGTACATGCACACACTTTGCCTATGATGCCAATGAGCAGCAAATGCATAAACTCTGTAAACAGAATGATCTAGGCAATGGAATCATCACAGATGCACTGTAGGGGGTTTAGGAGTTGAGTTCTAGCTGGCAAAAGATGCACGGGGGAAGGGGGGGGGATTATCTGGTACATTTTTGGGTTTGGCTAATTTTGCTGTATGTTTCTATGCATATATGTACACTTTAAAAAGGCTTAATACATGAATATATTTTGATCTACATAATGACATACAGAATTATTCATGATTGCATGCAGGATCCCCTCACTGATGTTGCAAACTTGAGACATTTCAAGACGGTGATAGAAAAAGATACATCTAAAATAATTTTTTGCATGTAGAAGAAAGCCGAGGACGACAGACCACCACAATTTGACCTTTCTGACAAGGACAAAAATGTCTACTCCTTCACCTAGTACTTAATTTCTCAGGAACAAACAAGGTGTCACAGTTCTACTCCACTTCCCTGGCTCCTGTATAGTGTATTCAGGTTTTGTGGCTGTTTCCTCTTCAGCCTCTAGTGGCCGCTATTCTAGTGTTTCCATTCTTCTCCTGTTGTGTCAGCTGCCTTGTTATCCAGAGTCCAAATCTATTTGATCCTGCAGCTATTTGCCCAATGCGCCTTTGCATTCTCTGCTTACACCCTTTATTTTGTCTCTGGGCTTTTCTTGCTATTCTTGATCTCTGTTCCTGATCCCTGTTGCTGAACCCTGTGTACCTTTGCCTTCGGTTCTTCTCTTCCTGTTGTATTCGGGTTACACTTGGGTGTTAGTGTAATTTACAGAGTGCAAAAGACCTGGGGGAACAATACCTGCGGCTCAACCATAAGGTGAATTTCCTTCAGGCAGAAGAATTCTGTTATTTTACTCTGATCTGTTGTTATACCCTGTACATATCTCTGCGTCCTGTCCTCAGCTGCCTGTCCAGTGTCTGCGTCCTGTCCTCAGCTGCCTGTCCAGTCTCTGTGTCCTGTCCTCAGCTGCCTGTCCAGTGTCTGCGTCCTGTCCTCAGCTGCCTGTCCAGTGTCTGCGTCCTGTCCTCAGCTGCCTGTCCAGTGTCTGCGTCCTGTCCTCAGCTGCCTGTCCAGTGTCTGCGTCCTGTCCTCAGCTGCCTGTCCAGTGTCTGCGTCCTGTCCTCAGCTGCCTGTCCAGTCTCTGTGTCCTGTCCTCAGCTGCCTGTCCAGTCTCTGTGTCCTGTCCTCAGCTGCCTGTCCAGTGTCTGCGTCCTGTCCTCAGCTGCCTGTCCAGTCTCTGCGTCCTGTCCTCAGCTGTCTGTCCAGTCTCTGCGTCCTGTCCTCAGCTGTCTGTCCAGTCTCTGCGTCCTGTCCTCAGCTGCCTGTCCAGTCTCTGTGTCCTGTCCTCAGCTGCCTGTCCAGTCTCTGCGTCCTGTCCTCAGCTGCCTGTGAAAATGCATAAAATAAGAGAAATATATGTTTTTATTAATGCATCAGTGAAGTCTCCTGCTTACGACATCAAGTTCATTTGCATACCGTGCCACAGGCGATGTCATAAACAGGAGACTCCACAGACACATTTAAAACACATTTTTCTCCTAATTTAGGCATTTGTTTGAAGTTTTGCTAATACAATGTATAGATCATTTTCAATAAAAAAAAATTCTCGACATGCTCAGTAAAATCTTTGTTTAGCCGATACAGTCCCTGTAAAGGGAAACTACCACTTATATTAGATGCCACTAGATTACCTGTGCGTTTTCTTCCTTTATCCAATCCTGTGAGTAATGATGGGTGTGATCTCTCTCTGTATTGGTTCTACTATCAGATCCAACTGGAAGAAACCAACACTTAGTGACAGCAGACATTGCAGATATATAGAGGCCGTGTATATCACTGCCCTGCACAGTGTGAGTATCAGTGTGTGAGAGGGTGTGGGTGTCACTGCACAGTGTGAGTATCAGTGTGTTAGAGGGTGTGGGTGTCACTGCACAGTGTGAGTATCAGTGTGTGAGAGGGTGTGGGCGTCACTGCATAGCGTGAGCATCAGTGTGTGAGAGGGCGTGGGTGTCACTGCACAGTGTGAGTATCAGTGTGTGAGAGGGTGTGGGTGTCACTGCACAGTGTGAGTATCAGTGTGTGAGAGGGTGTGGGTGTCACTGCACAGTGTGAGTATCAGTGTGTGAGAGGGCGTGGGTGTCACTGCACAGTGTGAATATCAGTGTGTGAGAGGGCGTGGGTGTTACTGCACAGTGTGAGTATCAGTGTGTGAGAGGGCGTGGGTGTCACTGCACAGTGTGAGTATCAGTGTGTGAGAGGGCGTGGTTGTCACTGTACAGTGTGAGTATCAGTGTGTGAGAGGGCATGGGTGTCACTGCACAGTGTGAGTATCAGTGTGTGAGAGGATGTGGGTGTCACTGCACAGTGTGAGTATCAGTGTGTGAGAGGGCGTGGGTGTCTCTGCACAGTGTATCAGTGTGTGAGAGGGTGTGGGTGTCACTGCACAGTGTGAGTATCAGTGTGTGAGGGTGTGAGTGTCACTGCACAGTGTGAGTATCAGTGTGTGAGAGGGTGTGGTTGTCACTGCACAGTGTGAGTATCAGTGTGTGAGAGGGTGTGGGTGTCACTGCACAGTGTGAGTATCAGTGTGCGAGAGGGTGTGGGTGTCACTGCACAGTGTGAGTATCAGTGTGTGAGAGGGTGTGGGTGTCACTGCACAGTGTGAGTATCAGTGTGTGAGAGGGCGTGGGTGTCACTGCACAGTGTGAGTATCAGTGTGTGAGAGGATGTGGGTGTCACTGCACAGTGTGAGTATCAGTGTGTGAGAGGGCGTGGGTGTCTCTGCACAGTGTATCAGTGTGTGAGAGGGTGTGGGTGTCACTGCACAGTGTGAGTATCAGTGTGTGAGGGTGTGAGTGTCACTGCACAGTGTGAGTATCAGTGTGTGAGAGGGTGTGGTTGTCACTGCACAGTGTGAGTATCAGTGTGTGAGAGGGTGTGGGTGTCACTGCACAGTGTGAGTATCAGTGTGCGAGAGGGTGTGGGTGTCACTGCACAGTGTGAGTATCAGTGTGTGAGAGGGTGTGGGTGTCACTGCACAGTGTGAGTATCAGTGTGTGAGAGGGCGTGGGTGTCACTGCACAGTGTGAGTATCAGTGTGTGAGAGGGTGTGGGTGTCACTGCACAGTGTGAGTATCAGTGTGTGAGAGGGTGTGGGTGTCACTGCACAGTGTGAGTATCAGTGTGTGAGAGGGTGTGGGTGTCACTGCACAGTGTGAGTACCAGTGTGTTAGAGGGTGTGGGTGTCACTGCACAGTATGAATATCAGTGTGTGAGAGGGTGTGGGTGTCACTGCACAGTGTGAGTATCAGTGTGTGAGAGGGTGTGGGTGTCACTGCACAGTGTGAGTATCAGTGTGTGAGAGGGTGTGGGTGTCACTGCACAGTGTGAGTATCAGTGTGTGAGAGGGCGTGGGTGTCTCTGCACAGTGTATCAGTGTGTGAGAGGGTGTGGGTGTCACTGCACAGTGTGAGTATCAGTGTGTGAGAGGGTGTGGGTGTCACTGCACAGTGTGAGTATCAGTGTGTGAGAGGGTGTGGGTGTCATTGCACAGTGTGAGTATCAGTGTGTGAGAGGGTGTGGGTGTCATTGCACAGTGTGAGTATCAGTGTGTGAGAGGGCGTGGGTGTCACTGCACAGTGTGAGTATCAGTGTGTGAGAGGGCGTGGGTGTCACTGCACAGTGTGAGTATCAGTGTGTGAGAGGGCGTGGGTGTCACTGCACAGTGTGAGTATCAGTGAGTGAGAGGGTGTGGGTGTCACTGCACAGTGTGACTATCAGTGTGTGTGAGGGTGTGGATGTCACTGCACAGTGTGAGTATCAGTGTGTGAGAGGGTGTGGGTGTCACTGCACAGTGTGACTATCAGTGTGTGTGAGGGTGTGGATGTCACTGCACAGTGTGAGTATCAGTGTGTGAGAGGGTGTGGGTGTCACTGCACAGTGTGAGTATCAGTGTGTGAGAGGGTGTGGGTGTCATTGCACAGTGTGAGTATCAGTGTGTGAGAGGGTGTGGGTGTCATTGCACAGTGTGAGTATCAGTGTGTGAGAGGGTGTGGGTGTCACTGCACAGTGTGAGTATCAGTGTGTGAGAGGGTGTGGGTGTCACTGCTAAGTGTGAGTATCAGTGTGTGAGAGGGTGTGGGTGTCACTGCACAGTGTGAGTATCAGTGTGTTAGAGGGTGTGGATGTCACTGCACAGTGTGAGTATCAGTGTGTGAGAGGGTGTGGGTGTCACTGCACAGTGTGAGTATCAGTGTGTGAGAGGGCGTGGGTGTCACTGCGCAGTGTGAGTATCAGTGTGTTAGAGGGTGTGGGTGTCACTGCACAGTGTGAGTATCAGTGTGTTAGAGGGCGTGGGTGTCACTGCACCGTGTGAGTATCAGTGTGTGAGAGGGCGTGGGGATACACTGTGTATCAATGGATTAGCACAATGTGGATATTACTGGGAGATACACATAACATATTAATATACACTGTGTATCAATGGATTTGAAAAATGTAATACAATTAAAAATACATTTAATCTACTCTAAGAAAGTTATGTCAGGTTGTGATAACAGTATTAATTCACTGTATATTTCTTACCAGGTCTGATCTCTGTAGGATTTTCCTCCTCCTTACACTGCATGGGAAATATCTCCTCTCCTTGCTCCTCCTGTGATACAAGATCAGAATGGAAAGTTACTAATTCACACCTTTGCAACAATTTGATCAACAGTCACTTCCTATGCTCAGTGTGTTGCTGCAATGCCTCAATATCGAGGAATCCAGCAACACAGAAATTTGTCCCAAGGATTTTTATTTTTTTTAACTATGATCGAGAGTCAGTGTTGGAGTTAGTGCTAGGGATTAAATGTCACTGTAGGAGAAAATGGTTAGGACAAAGCAATATGCTACATTAAGTTATTACCCTATAACTTGCAAAAAAACAACAGAAAACATGTAAACATTGGCTATTTCTAAACTCAGGACACATATAAGAATCTATTTAGCATGTTCTTTTATTAGTATTTGTAGATGTGTAAAATATTTTTCATGTAAAATTCATAGAAAGTGGGGGGTTTTCCTCAATTTTTCATATTTTTATCTTTTTATAGTAAATGATATATGATATGATTAAACTAATGTTATATAAACATTGGAATACAATTTGTGTGGGCACATTAAACAAGAAAAAGAGAAAAATTACAGTGAAACAAAACCACTGAGGAAATGTTAAAACAGCTGTTACCAAAAATGTTCTAGAAGTCCAGACACTAAGAGGTTAATTACACTGTGCGTCTCTTAAAAAGTAATACCAGTAATAATTGCCGTTATTCAGATATTTGGCAGTAAACAGAATATTTTCATACACAAGACAGACGTCCAATGATTTGGTTCTGAATCCCATAAAGCGGCCATTGTAACAGGTGCAGTTTGGTACCTGATAATCCTGTGTGATGCTGTTATCTTGCTCCATACAGCCCTGTGTATAATGACTGTTGGGACATATTCCTGATGTATCACTGTTACTTGGTCCATCTGTAGGAAATTATCACAGAGTCAGTAACGTTACATACAGCAGAGGTCGGATGATGAACTACAGCTCATGTAAACCACAGGAATCACAGAGGATTATGGGTGATGTGATTTATCAACAGGAAGTTCCCAAGTCCTCAAGTTACAGGATCCAAAAACCCTTCTTTGCAGGGAACAGGAGGAAATGTCCTGTTACCCAGTGAGCGGAGAGGTTGGGGATTGTCTGTCACTCCTTCCTTGTAATGCTCCTGCTCTTCTTCCAGACAGTCTTGTCTCTCCATGGTGAAGCGGACGGTTATATCCTCACTCCTTACAGGAAGCTGAAACACATAACTATACAGTCATGATCCAGACGTTTCCATGTGTTTCTCTCTCACACTGTATAAGGTCCACCCTAGCAGGTCTCACCTCACCGCTCAGGAGATGAAGGAGCTTGTTGGTGGGTTCTAGGATCTTCCCATCATTGTTCCGTTCATTTACCAGGGAGTCGGGTGGAGGATCCACAATGGGGTTCTGGGTCCTACAGAATGTGTCAGATGCAGAGGGACTGCTGCAATCATCCCCTCCCTGCTTCCTCACAACCACATAATCCTACAAATGGAGACAGCGGGAGATATTACTGGACAGACACACAATGTGATCACAGGGGGAAACAGGTTTTTATTTGGAACATGATTTCGGAGAGTTTCAGGGCTGGTTATACTATAGGCCTCTGGCTGTTATTGGAAGGTTTTCACTGAAGATCATATTCATTTGCATTAAATTGTAAACTGATTTATTTGGATGTGTGGACCATGATATAACCTTCCCCTCTCTCTGAGTCTCCCACTGACCAATCATGACCTTCTATTGCCCCAGAACCTTCATATCCCCAAACCTCTCTCCTTTCCCTGGGCTCCTGTCACATTGCATGCAGCCCTGACACTGCTTATCTATAGATCCTATTCCAGCAGTGACTCCTTATAGACAACACTTGGTGTTTATTAACTTCCCCTCCTGACCATATAAATACACAATATCCCAAATGGATGGTACTGTGTTATTTGCCCCTCACCTCTCCAGTCAGGACATAGATGATCTCCAAGGTGAGATTCAGGATCTTCTCAGTCATGGGATTCTTGATCATCATTGCTGAGTGATGTAGGGATCCTGACAATCTGCTCTCCATCTCGTGTATTGGATCTCTGCTGAGAGAAATCACTAATTCAAACATTTGCTGTAAGCAGTTATGGCGACATTGTGCGATAGTCAGGTTATTGGTGAGTTTGATACTGGGAGAATACGGACAAGGGGGCTGAGTAGGGTTGCCACCCGACCAGTATTTTACCGGCACAGCCGTTAATTAACCCTTCAGAGCCGGTGCCGGTGTAAGCTACATACCGGCAATGCAAAGGCCGGTTTTTATATATTTTTTCAGAATGGCAGTGCCTGTCACAAACCTGTGTAACTGAAATCCGCTGACGCACACAGCGCATGTGGAGCGTGCACTGTGTACATTTCACGTGAGCCAGTGACTGCACCGTCAGGAGGGAAGCAACATGCTACTAAAGCTCCACACCGGGAGAAGAGTGAATCTTGAAGCCCTGCTTCTTCACATCACATTACGATGCTGTGACCCTATGTCAGGTACCTCCTTACTGTACTGTGAGACTGCTTGTGTGTGTGTGTGTGTGTGTGTGTGAAATCTAGTGTGTGTATATAACAGCTTGGGTGTGTATCTATATTTATATTGTTTCCATGTCATGCCAGTGAGAAGTGTGTGTGTGTGTGTATGTATATATATATATATATATATATGATATGATAAATTGACAGTTTATCTTTAAATGTCCCTCCCACAACATTCATATAAACATATACACTCCCAAATGTACCAATTTAGAAAAAGACAATGTGTGTGTCATCAGTGGTGTATCTTTGTGCTTCCCTAGGCAGACAAAATTTGAGCACCCCCCCCCCCCCCCCCACCCCACCCATGTTGCACACTCACAACATGACCCATAACCCACGTTGCACACCCAGGACATGCTCCATCTCCCCATTACATACACATTACATGCCACCATAACATGTCCCCATCACATGACTCCATCACAGGGCTGTTTTAAGACCCTAGTGGGCCCTGGGAAAAGTCTTAAGCAGTAGGCCCCCCTCGACCCAATTTTTCTAAAGTCGCAATGTAAAAAACAGTATGTAAATGTAAACTTTTTAATACTATATGCAACTATTTTCATATCATTCAACTATTTGTATATGTAATAAAAATATTATTGAAAAATTGCATTTCTTGTTTTTATTCCCTTTTTTCGGCACCCAAAGGACTTCACACAGCACTTGCCATGCACCTATATTGCACCCACAGCACTTAGCTTGCACTCATATTGCACCTACACGATTTGGCATTCCACAGAACATACCACAGTGTCACTTTGTCGCACAAAACTGCCCCTGCAGAACAAGCCACAGTGTTACTTTCCCCCACAGTACATGTCATTTTACCCCACAGAACATGCCACAGCATCACATTGCCAATTAAAATAAGCCACCGTCAGGTACCAATTAACATGCTGCAGTCACTTTGTCATTAACATATGCAACAGTCAGTTTGCCTATTAAAACATGCCACCGTTTGTCTATTAAATGTTCTTGCAATATTTGCAATAATATGCCACATTCATTTTGCCATTAATATGCCAGTATTATTGTGCCATTAATATACCACAGCCAATTTGCCCATTAGTATGCCAGTATTACTTTTGCCATTAATATGCCCCAGCTAATTTGGCCAATAATATACCAGTATTATTTTGACATTGATAAGCCCCTGCCAATTTGCCCAATAATATGTCAATATTATTTGCCATTAATAAGCCCCTGCCAATTTGCCCAATTCATGTCCCTACCCCCCCCCCCCCGCGGTTTGTGCAGAGGTCACGTGACCCGGCACATGTCTGACGTTAGAGCGCCGGTCACGTGTTCTGTCGGCATTTCCCTGTCACACTGCATGGGGAGCCAAACAGGCAGAACAGAGGTTTCTCTGTGCTGCCTGTTCGGCTACCCGTGCAGGCCCTGTGGTGGTGAGGGGATCTTCGGATCTCCCCAGCCACTTTAAATTGTCTCTGCCGGCAAGCAAGGTTTTTTGGGTTTTTTTGCGTTTTGTGCTGCCCCTTGAAGGCATAGAAGGCAAGTGCCACCACTGGGCACTGGGGGATAGTGGGGATGGGGATGAGAGGGACACTGGGGGGATAGTGGGGATGGGGGTGAGAGGGACGCTGGGAGGATAGTGGGGATGGGGGTGAGAGGGACACTGGGAGGATAGTGTGGATTGGGGTAAGAGGGACACTAAGGGGATAGTGGGGATGGGGGTGAGAGGGACACTGGGAGGATAGTGGGGATGGGGGTGAGAGGGACACTAAGGGGATAGTGGGGATGGGGGTGAGAGGGACACTGGGGGGATAGTGGGGATGGGGGTGAGAGGGACACTGGGGGGATAGTAGGGATGGGGGTGAGAGGGACACTGGGGGGATAGTGGGGATGGGGGTGAGAGGGACACTGGGGGGATAGTGGGGATGGGGGTGAGAGGGACACGGGGGGATAGTGGGGATGGGGGTGAGAGGGACACTGGGGGGATAGTGGGGATGGGGGTGAGAGGGACACTGGGAGATAGTGGGGATGAGGATGAGAGGGACACTGGGGGGATAGTGGGGATGGGGGTGAGAGGGACACTGGGGGGATAGTGGGGATGGGGGTGAGAGGGACACTGGGGGGATAGTGGGGATGGGGGTGAGAGGGACACTGGGGGGATAGTGGGGATGGGGGTGAGAGGGACACGGGGGGATATTGGGGATGGGGGTGAGAGGGACACTGGGGGGATAGTGGGGATGGGGGTGAGAGGGACACTGGGAGATAGTGGGGATGAGGATGAGAGGGACACTGGGGGGATAGTGGGGATGGGGGTGAGAGGGACACTGGGGGGATAGTGGGGATGGGGGTGAGAGGGACACTGGGGGGATAGTGGGGAGAGGGACACTGGGGGGGATAGTGGGGATGGTGTGAGAGAGACACTGGAGGGATAGTGGGAATGGGGATGAGAGGGACACTGGGGGGATAGTGGGGATGGGGGTGAGAGAGACACTGGGGGGATAGTGGGGATGGGGGTGAGAGGGACACTGGGGGGATAGTGGGAAGAGGGACACTGGGGGGATAGTGGGGATGGTGTGAGAGAGAAACTGGAGGGATAGTGGGAATGGGGATGAGAGGGACACTGGGGGGATAGTGGGGATGGGGGTGAGAGAGACACTGGGGGGATAGTGGGGATGGGGGTGAGAGGGACACTGGGGGGATAGTGGGGAGAGGGACACTGGGGGGATAGTGGGGAGAGGGACACTGGGAGGATAGTGGGGATGGTGTGAGAGAGACACTGGGGGGATAGTGGGAATGGGGATGAGAGGGACACTGGGGATGGGGGTTAGAGGGACACTGGGGGGATAGTGGGGAGAGGGACACTGGGGGGGATAGTGGGGATGGTGCTGAGAGGGACACTGGCTTTTCTCTGAGGTTCAGTTCCTTACCCCACTCACTCTCTGGCCAATCAGCAGTACCTGCTGAGTGACATCACAGAGAGCCTGCAGGTGATGGGCTCGAAACTCAGGCAGTGCTGAGAAGAGTGTGCTGTAATCCCAAGTCCAGCCTCTCAGTATTAAAGCTCTACACACACAAGCGATATCTGTTTCATGGAGTAGGTCTCCAGTGCTCGGCACTAGAACATGTTACGGCGCCCATTGTGTTGTAGACAAAATTTCATTGAGTTCAGCACAAATGACACCAACATAATGGCACCGAATATGGAGACAAAAATGAGTAATTATGCATCTTTCCTCCCCTGTTTAGCTCTGTGTCCCTTATTGAAACGTCATCACCCTGAGCCCAGACCCATCTTCCAGTCAGTGTGTGTCCAGCACTGTGACATGTTCAATCTGTTTCTAATGTAAAGCAGAATACAAATCACTGGTGCAAAGCTAAAGCAATAGATATAATGTATTGAGAAGTATCACACAGTGTGTCTGCTTTTCTGTCAGCTCCTATTTATGTTGTGTAAGCTGGAGGGTGAGGAGATCTCACCTTTGATAGGATGTAGGGAACAATGAATAATTATCTATAAATTATATTAGCAGAATTGCATGAAAATGCATAAATGAGGAGGAAAATACGTTTTAGACATATCTGTGATGTCTCATTACTGTGACATCAATGGGAAAGTGTAATTGTAATGAATGTAATACATTCTATGTATTAGTGGATCTTTAAATTGGATACAATGATACCACATGGTATCAATCACGATTTTGACATGGTCTGGTTTTTATAGATGGGGATAAGTGATTTGGAAGAGTGAATTCGTTGTGCTATTTAGTGGGGATAGTCGACCTTTGAAAGTTATTTTTCGTAAAATGTTTTGCTTTATTTATAAATAGTGTTTTCTTATTTTGATTACGTTACACTGAATGAAGATTTTGAATCAGAAATGCTTATAACCATTACTGTCAATGTATTTTAACCGATCATTTCGGTCTATCTGAGATGTACTATGTGAAGGCCACTAATACGAATTGTTCTTGTAGAGTATATCCATTATTGTTAATCCATTTCTACCGACCGGTTCGGTTTACGCAAGTTCGTGTGTACGCATGCGAATTCGAAATTACGAGTATAGAGATAAGTTTAATTAGAAAGTCCAGTTCATTATTTCCTCTTAGGACCATTTCGTATGAGTTGCGTATCTTCATGGAAACTGTATGTCTTTTTCCGTATAAACCCATTTCAAATTATAACATCTCGTATGAACGCATGCGCATTCGAAAACACGAAAGAAATAGTTCTGTGAAACATCACATTCGTTTTAGGGCTTCGTCTTAGGATAATTTTGGATGAACTTCTTAATATGAATGGAAAAACTCTCTATAATCCGAATCTCATTCACAGCTATGTTAAGACGAAACATCTACACATGCGCACAAGTAAATGAAGACTACGGCCGAAAAAGGAATACATTCAGTTAAACACAAAAACGAACACACATGAAATTATTTACTGCAATCAATTAGACTGGATGGGATTGGACAGTGGGAGGGAGGAGGGGGTTTTTATGTTCTGTGTGTAGCACTGTGTTTCATTCACTTTTTGCCCAGCTCCTGAGGAAGTCTGACAAGTCAGATGAAACGTGTCGAGCCAAGGGTATTGTGTTCTGATTTATATTTTATATTCACTTGGACTACTTTTATTTTGGATTTGCCTTGTGAATTTTGCACAGAAGATTTTTTATCATCGTTGGAGTTATCTGTATTACACTTCATGCCTGTTTTGATCTTGAGCTGGTCCTCAGTGCATACATTTTTGTGAGTGCCCTCTAAATGAATTTATATTTGTTTATATTGTCATACAGTGCTACAGTATTTTCTATTTTTCCCCTTCCTTTCATGCTTTCGCATATGTCCACCATTTAGCCCCCCTTAATAGTCACTTAAGTGACAAATGAGCATATGCAAAAATGCCTGAATACTCAACTCCTTCTGATCAAGGAAGAAATAAAAATGGCATTTGGAGAAATTAAAAATGATTTTATTGAGTATCAAAGAACAAATAATCCAAACAACTGAGAAAGTAGAAGAAATGGAATATGAGAGAATCAAAAGAAAAGATCCTAGAAAAGAAGGTGGAAGACCTAGAAATCAAGATTATAGATACTGAGGATAGGGCTACGAGAAAGAATTTGAGAATCAGAGGGGTCCCCGAAAAAGTATAACAGCATGGGCTCAACGAGTATCTGTTGGGCATATTTAACATGGGGACGGGAGAAACCTTGGCCCCCAACACAGTTAAGAGAGCACACTAAAATCAAGAAATGCTGCGGAATCTGCCCCTAGAGACACCATAGTCAGATTCACACCATAGTCAGATTCACACCATAGTTAGATTCCTATACGGCAGAAAATCATGGCTGCGTCTAGAGCAGTGATGGCGAACCTTTTTGAGCCCGAGTGCCCAAACCGCAATACATGCCAAATTTTATTCCTCAAAGTGCCAACACGGCAATTAAACCTGTATACTGAGGTTTAAGTTTAGAAAAAACATCTCTAACAGTTGTCCGAACTAATTAACATCTTTTGTTTTAAAAGAAGAACAAAACAACAGAGAGTTCAATGATACAGTTTTTTTTATTGAAAAATCATAAATTCTAGTAAATTAAAACACACTGGTGTTCGGTGGTGCTTTACCTTATTAAGGACCTATTCCCACCTATTCACCTGCAGTTTGCATGCATCTTACATGCTGCTTTGACACTGTTTACATCAGAATTCCATCCGTCTTACATCTAGTTTTGGCGCAGCTTTCCATGTATGTCAGTGGACATGCATTTTTCATCAGGTTTCTGTCCATCCAGCTGCACCAAAACTGCATGTAAACTGCCAAAGATGCGTACAAGGGGATATGTCTGTGTATGTGTACTCAGCTGTCTGTGTGTGTGTACTCAGCTGCCTGTGTGTGTACTCAGCAGTCTGCTGAATACACACACTGCTGAATACACACACAGTTCGCTGAATACACACACACAGTCCGCTGAATACACACACACACAGACTGCTGAATACACAGACAGACTGCTGAATACACACACACTCTGCTGAATACACACACAATCTGCTGAAACACACATGCACGCGGCTGAATACACACACACACACACACACAGAATGCCGAGTACACACTGTCTGCTTAATACACACACACACAGACCGCAGAGTACACCCACACACACAGATCTCTGAGTACACACACACACAGACCTCTGAGTACACACACACGCAGACCGCTGAGTACACACACAGACCGCTGAGTACACACACAGACCGCTGAGTACACACACACGCAGACCTCTGAGTACACACACACGCAGACCTCTGAGTACACACACACAGACCGCTGAGTACACACATACAGACTGATAAATACACACAGATATACTGTATTGAGGGGTGCAGTGTATGTGTGTGAGGTGTGCTGTGTGAGTGGAGGTGGTGTGTGAGTGGGTGGGGGTGTTATGTGAGTGGGGTGGTGCTGTTTGTGAGTGGGTGGGGGGTGTTATGTGAGGGGTTGCTGTGTGAGAGTGGGGGGTGCTGTGTGAGAGTGGGGGGAGGGGTGCTGTGTGTGTAGGGGGGTGATATGTGTAAAGGGGGGGTGCTGCAGGTAGATTTTTATCCACCCCCCCTCCCTTCTTACTTTTGGTGAAGGAAGGGGGGACACAGTCGCTGTCTTCCTCAGCTCTTATGTCCTCCCGTGCGAAACTATATGTCCTCCCATGGGAACGCGCGGCAACGCTCCCCACAGCCTTCTCGCGGGAGGATATGCTTCTCAGATCCCTCCCCTTGCCGGCTGCCTCCATGTCCTCGGGAGTGGAAGCAGAGTAGGCGCCTGCCGTTTTTAGCAGACAGGCACCTACTCTGCATTAATGCCGATCAGGGCCAGCCGCCTCCCGGCGACCTATGGCCGCGTGCCCACAGAGAGGGCCCTGTGTGCCACAGGTTCGCCATCACTGATCTAGAGTCTTTGAATCAAGTAACAGGGAGCTGAATAATTTAAAGATTTTTCAGGACTTGTCGGCCAGTACAAGGCAAAAAAGATATGCGATTAGATTCTTGACATTTCCTCAGATAAAAAGAATTTAAGTACTCTTGGGGTTCCCCGTTCAAAATTTTCCTTACATACAAAGGCCAAAAGATCTGATTGGAATCAACATTAGAAGCTCATGATTGGTTAAAACAACAAAAGAACATTTGATAGGAAAAGAGAATTGAAACTAAAAAGATCAGATTGAGGGCTGCACATGGATTTGGGTTGTCACTGGGCTAAACGGACAATTAGGCACCCCAATGGAGGATTCGATTTGTAACGGGGGAGAGAAATGGGTTCTTACTTTTTTCTTTGGGATTCTTTAAATAAGCACTTGATGTATACAGTGATAAGCACTTTGTAAGCACCTTGTAAACTGGGACTTTAAATTAGGGGTGGGAGGAAGCAACTCGTAAGCACTAAAATATGGCTCAAAGGGATACACATGAAGTTGTTAATTTTTTACAAATAAGAATAGACATATAAGAGTACACACTGCTTGGGTAGATTAGGACCTGGTGGGGAAGGAGGGAGAAGGGAAAGGAATTTGGAAACAGAATAATGGATTGATGAAGGGAAAGAAAAAAAGAGAAAAAAGAAAGAGTTAGATTAGATGAATAAGGGGTATTGATGTGGAGATTTAAAAGGTACAAAGAACCTCCACTGTATACACAGAGGAATAAGAGGCAATATTAGGTTAGTTATAGAAACACACAATACTAATAAAAAATGTTTTTGTTTGTTTTGTTTCCCCCCGCAGGGTTGGGGAATATAGTTACAAGGAATAGCAGTATGAAAGACCCATGGATTCGGTTATAAGTATATTTTTTATTTTAATTTTCAAGCATATAAAAGTACATCACATACATACATTAAGGTGCATAGAAGACATACAAAACATACAAGACTTATACGGTTATAAGTATTAAGAGATAGGTTCAAGGATTTAAAGCACTAGATCATGTATATACACCTAAGTAATAAAGGGACGATGTAACACATAATAATAGTAGAGTAGTGTTGAGCGAACCCGAACTGCACTGTTCGGGTTCGCACTGAACATTACGGTTTTTGGACCCCGAACACGGACATTTCACTGTATGTTCGGGTTGGAGATTACATTGTATGTAATGCTATGGGCTTTCTATAAACCGAAATAGAGTCCCCATTCATACGAAAAGGTCAATTGACCTATTCGTATGAATGGGGACTCTTTCGGTTTATGGAAAGCCCATAGCATTACATTTATTCCATAAACCGAAAGTATATAAACCGAATCTCTTACGGTTTATAGAATACCAATAGCATTACATGTATTCCATAAACCGAAAGTCTATAAACCGAAAGACATTCGGTTTATAGACTTTCAGTTTATGTAATACATGTAATGCTATTGCTATTCTATAAACCGAAATAGAGTCCCCATTCATACGAATAGGTCAATTGACCTATTCGTATGAATGGGGACACTCTTACCCACATTTTAATTCATTTTGCAGCCCTCTAGCCCTTTCCAGGACTTTTTTAGAGGCATTTTAGTGGCCAAAAGTTCGTGTCCCCATTGACTTCAATGGGGTTCGGGGTCAAGTACGAGCACGGACATTTTTTTGAAGTTTGGCCGAACCTGAACATCCGAAGAGGGTCCCCTCCCCAATATGTGGGGTAATAGATGGGGGGGGGGGGGGGGGATGTGAAATTCACAGTTGTATATATGTTATATGTTTGTGAGCGGCAGGGTCTAAGCATAGTTCTTCAAAGGAGTGACCAGGGGAATGGGGTGGAGAGGGGGCGGCAGAAGAGTAAAAAATGTATGGTGACCCCAATTAGATTATTAACCCTGAATGTTCAGGGATTGAACTCCCCCCAAAAAAGAATTCTCGTAGACAAGTTGCTGACAAGGGAGAAAATAGAGATTGGAGGCATTTAAGAGACACATCTGAGAGTAGAGGAGGCAAGGAGACTTATAAGCAAGAACTATCTAAATATCGAGTATTCTTTGTGCCAATTAAAACAAAAAAGAGAGGGGTAGCGATACTTTTCTCGAAAAACGTAAAGTATGAACTGACTTATAAACTGTCAGACAAAAAGGGCTGCTTTCTTTTTTTGATATGCAGACTAAATGAGCATTTTTTTTCATTGCTGAATATATATAGCCCATATATATTAAATAAAACTCTGGACAGAATTATGGATAGAATCCAAGGGACATTCCTTTGTCTAGGAGATTATAATTGTGTAGCGGATGTGGAGCTCGATAAAAAACTGGGTCATGGGGATAGAAGGATCAATGCAGGGGATCGAGGACTGTCCAGAGCATTCTCCGAGACCCTAGGGAAATTTGGACTGTATGATTTTTGGAGACCTTTAGACAGAGATTATACACATTTCAAAACGGCATAACTCCTATGCTAGAATCGATATGATACTTACAACAGCAGGCATAATAAAAAACTGTAAAAAAAAAAATCTATATAGGTTCAGACCGATCGGACCATGACCCAGTTGTTTTGGAATTATCAAAATTGGAGATTAAAAGACGCAATTATTCAGAATGCTGAAATAACTGAAAAATATTAAGTCTGAGACCAATTTTTTTTTTAAAAGAACAATACGGAGGAAGTTGATGCCCCAATGGTCTGGTGCATTTATAGAAACATAGAATGTGTCGGCAGATAAGAACCATTCGGTCCATCTAGTCTGCCCAATTTTTTTTTTTTGAGTACTTTTATTAGTCCCCCGTTCCCGGTGATAAAAAGTTATAAAAGTTATATCTGAGGACTACTTATTAAGGCAGAGAATCAGCTGAAGAAGGCCAGAGGGAAAAATTTGTCGCAACTGTACCTTAGGCTAGAAGAATTAGATACAGAAAACAAGAGATGCCCTCAGCAGTCCATTAGGGAAGAGATAGATAAAACTAGAGATCTAATAAAACCGAAAATTCTAGCGGGAGTAAACTATGCAATGATGAAAATGAAACAAAAATTGTACCTACAGGGCAACCAAGCTGACAAACTTATGTCATACCAGATCAAGAAACAAACTGCAGGGTAGAATTTATAAAATAATCTCCAATAATAAGGTAGCTGTATCTTCAGAAAAGATTGTGGCAGCATTTAGAAAATACTGTCAGGAGCTATATAATATTGATACACATCATCAAAATAGAGAGAGAATCCAAAAGTATCTCGGTGGTATGAATTTGCCGGGACTCTCGGAGGAAGAGAGAGAGTTCCTAGATTCAGAGTTTACAAAGGGGGAGGTGGAAAATATTATTTAAAAAAAAAAAAATGAAAATAAACAAAGCACCTGGCCCAGATGGGTCTAGCAACTCCTTTTATAAGAAATTGAGTCCCCAGCTGGCCCCTCAAATGACAAAGACCTTTAACGAGATTAGAGAGAGAGGGATTTTCCCCTCTGAAATGTTGAAAGCATTGATCAAGCCAATCTCAAAACCAGGGAAAGATGTAACTAAAACTAACAACTATAGGCCTATCTCTTTAATAAACACTGACACTAAGATATACTCAGCAGTTATATCTGAGAGATTAAGGGAAATTATCCCGAAGTTAATCCATGGGGACCAATTTGGGTTTATTAGGGGTTGGCAATCTAACACAAACACTCTGAAAATAATAGATCTGATGGACTATGTTGAATTTCGGGAGATCACAACAGTGATCCTCTCTCTGGATGCTGAAAAAGGCCTTTGACAGGGTCGGCTGGCTTTTCCTCGAAGAATCTATGCCAGCTCTTCTACCCTCAGCCAATAAAGTGCCATTCTACCCTCAGCCAATAGAGTGCCAGCTCTTCTACCCTCAGTCAATAGAGTGCCAGCTCTTCTACCCTCAGTCAATAGAGTGCCAGCTCTTCTACCCTCAGTCAATAGAGTGCCAACTCTTCTACCCTCAGTCAATAGAGTGCCAACTCTTCTACCCTCAGCCAATAGAGTGCCAGCTCTTCTACCCTCAGTCAATAGAGTGCCAGCTCTTCTACCCTCAGCCAATAGTGCCAGCTCTTCTACCCTCAGTCAATAGTGCCAGCTCTTCTACCCTCAGCCAATAGAGTGCCAACTCTTGTACCCTCAGCCAATAGAGTGCCAGCACTTCTACCCTCAGCCAGACACACTGTGTGATACTTCTCAATACATTATATCTATTGCTTTAGCTTTGCACCAGTGATTTGTATTCTGCTTTACATTAGAAACAGATTGAACATGTCACAGTGCTGGGCACACACTGACTGGAAGATGGGTCTGGGCGCAGTGTGATGACGTTCGAATAAGGCACAGACCAAAATACAGGAAGCTAGATGCATAACTTAACTGCAACTTCACGTTTTGTCTCCAATCTACACGCCATTTTGTTGGACACATTTTGTCTGGTTTCAATAAAATATGGTCTACAACAAAATGGCCGCCGTAATACATTCCAGCTCCGGCCACTGGAGACCTATTCTATGACACAGATGTCTCTTGTGTGTGTAAAGCTCTAGTAGTGAGAGACTGTACTCGGGATTACACCTCAGCACTGCCTGATTTTCGAGCCCACCACCAAAGCGCTCTATGTGACGTCACCCAGCCGGTGCTGCTGTTTGGCCAAGGAATTAGTGGGGTAAGGAGCTGGAGAGCTGAACCCCAGAGAAAAGTCAGGGGATGAAACTGCACCTGGGAGGGAAGTAGCGAACGAAAGATGGGATTTCCCCTCTCATCACCATTCCCCCTCTCTCCAATGTCCCTGTCACCACTATCCCCAAATCCCCCAGTGTCCCTCTCACCACTATCCCCCCAGTGTCCCTTTCACCACTATCCCCCCCGTGTCCCTGTCACCACCATCCCCTATCCCCCCAGTGTCCCTCTCACCACTATCCCCACTATCCCCCAGTGTCCCTCTCACCACTATCCCCCCAGTGTCCCTCTCACCACTATCCCCACTATCCCCCCAGTGTCCCTCTCACCCCCATCCCCACTATCCCCCCAGTGTCCCTCTCACCACCATCCCCACTTTCCTCCCAGTGTCCCTCTCACCCCCATCCCCACTATCCCCCCAGTGTCCCTCTCACCACCATCCCCACTATCCCCCCAGTGTCCCTCTCACCCCCATCCCCACTATCCCCCCAGTGTCCCTCTCACCCCCATCCCCACTATCCCCCCAGTGTCCCTCTCATCACCATCCCCACTATCCTCTCAGTGTCCCTCTCACCCCCATCCCCACTATCCTCCCAGTGTCCCTCTCACCCCCATCCCCACTATCCTCCCAGTGTCCCTCTCACCCCCATCCCCACTATCCTCCCAGTGTCCCTCTCACCCCCATCCCCACTATCCCCCCAGTGTCCCTCTCACCTACATTCCCACTATCCCCCCAGTGTCACTCTCACCCCCATCCCCACTATCCCCCCAGTGTCCTTCTCACCCCCATCCCCACTATCCCCCAATGTCCCTCTCACCATCATCCCCACCATCCCCCCAGTGTCCCTCTCACCACCACCCCCATTATCCCCCCAGTGTCCCTCTCACCCCCATCCCCACTATCCCCCCTGTGTCCCTCTCACCATCATCCCCAGTATCCCTGTCACCACCATCCCCACTATCCGCCTCACAACATCTCCATTTGCACCACCATCCCCACTAGGCCTCTCACCACATCTCCATTTATACCCCCAGTGTCCTCTCACCCCATCCTCACTGTACCCCATGTCCCTCTCCACCTCCTCCCCCGTGTCCCTCTCACAACCATCTCACTATCCCTCTAACCACTGAACTCTTCTCAGCCATTTGTCCTTTTGCAGTAATCCCTCACTATCAAACTCACAAATAACCTGACTATCACACAATGTCGCCATAACTGCTTACAGCAAATGTTTGAATTAGGGATTTCTATCCGCAGAGATCCTATACACGAGATGGAGAGCAGATTGTCAGGATCTCTACATCACTCAGCAATGATGATCAAGAATCCCATGACTGAGAAGATCCTGAATCTCACCTTGGAGATCATCTATGTCCTGACTGGAGAGGTGAGGGGTAATTACCACAGTGCCATCCATTTGGGATATTGTGTATTTATATGGTCAGGTCTGGAAGCAGATCTCTAAGGGTTTGAGGAAAGAAATGCTAGTGAGGAGGGGAAAGTTACCAGCCAGTGGGTCGTCTGTATAAGGAAGGAGAATGTTTTATTTCACTTGTGTGTTACATTTTCCTACTTGTCTCAGGCACTTTGACTGCTGCAAATAAGATCTATAGATCAGCAGTGTCAGGGCTGCATGCAATGTGACAGGAGCCCAGGGAAAGGAGAGAGGTTTGGGGATATGAAGGTTCTGGGACAAAAGAAGATCCTGATTGGTCAGAGAGAAAGTCAACATCTTCCAATGTATACAGTTTTCATGGTGTAAAATTCCTGATAAATCAGTTTACAATGTGATGCAAATGATTATGATCTTCAGTTAAAACAAAACCTTCCAACACTAGCTAGGTTGTACATTTTAACCAGGTATACTCCAAGTCAGTCTAGATAAAATCCTGTTTCTCCAAGCTACCTGGTCGCATGTTTAGTGAGCTCCTCACATAGTACAAACAGTCAAAATGTTCATGTCTACCCCACTAAAACTGACTTCTATATAAAATCTGAGATCTACCTAAGACATGGGACAAAAAAAGAAGACTCGGAGTCAGATAGCGCCGAAAATCATTATCCTTCACTGAAAAACATCCATGATTTGATCTGTCAAACAAATATCAGACAGTGTGGAGTGCCTGGAGCTGGTCGGACCCACCGATCTTCAGGAATACCTACTTAAGCTGCGGACTCGCCTACTCCCAAATCAGGGAGCTCAAAACCACATGTTACTAGACTGCTTCAGAGTTGGGAAGGCGCAAAGGGCTCCACAATCCGCGTCTCGAGACGTGATCCTGAAGCTTCGCTCCACTGTTGATTTTAAATGGCTCTCCTGGCCATCTGCGTGAAGAACCTGCACATAACAAGAGATTCAAGGCTTTGAAGACCTACCAGCAGCAACCTTACTGTGGTGTAAGGAAATGGCCCCTCTCACTCTGCATCCGCAGACAAACAACACTTTATAATTATCTACAGGATTAAACCCCATAATGCACAATCTTGTTGGTTTTTTTGCATTGATTAACTTGCCTTGATGTTTATCCTTTTTGATAGACTGGACTTTCCCACCAGTGGCCAATATAGACAGATCGATCCAAGACTCCAAGGCATTTAATGTGGACAAGTGCAAGATTATGCACCTTGGGCGTAAAAACCCAAAAGCAGAATATAGACTATTTGGTACAGTCCTAACCTCAACATCTGAGGAAAGGGATTTAGGAGTAATAATTTCAGAGGACTTGAAGGTAGGTAGGCAATGCAATAGAGCAGCAGGAAATGCTAGCAGAATGCTTGGTTGCATAGGGAGAGGTATTAGCAGTAGGAAGAGGGAAGTGCTCATGCCATTATACAGAGCACTGGTGAGACCTCACTTGGAGTATTGTACGCAGTACTGGAGACCGTATCTCCAGAAGGATATTGATACTTTGGAGAGAGTTCAGAGAAGGGCTACTAAACTGGTTCATGGGTTGAAGGATAAAACTTACCAGGAAAGGTTAAAGCATCTTAACATGTATAGCTTGGAGGAAAGACGTAACAGGGGGGATATGATAGAAACATTTAAATACATAAAGGGAATCAACACAGTAAAGGAAGAGAGTATATTTAAAAGAAGAAAAACTACCACAACTAGAGGACATAGTCTTAAATTAGAGGGGCAACGATTTAAAAGTAATATCAGGAAGTATTACTTTACTGAGAGGGTAGTGGATGTATGGAATAGCCTGCCAGCAGAAGTGGTAGAGGTAAACACAGTCAAGGATTTTAAGCATGCGTGGGATAGACACAAGGCTATCCTAGCTATAAGACCGGGAACGGGGGACTAATAAAAATACTCAAAAAAAAAATTGGGCAGACTAGATGGACCGAATGGTTCTTATCTGCCGACACATACTATGTTTCTAGACTTCTAATCTGATTTGTCCATTATGAGAATATAATCAATACATGACAATTTGTTTTTAAATTATTATGCTTTTAAATTCGAGTTCACTTACAATTCTTAAATGAGTCTGTAGATTATTGACAGTATTGGTGTAACACACTTATCCATATTGTTCTCATTGAAATTTCTCTGACTTAAAAAAAAAAAAAAACCCTGTTTCCCCCTGTGTTCACATTGTGTGTCTGTTCAGTAATATCTCCTGCTGTCTCCATTTGTAGGATTATGTGGTTGTGAGGAAGCAGGGAGGGGATGATTGCAGCAGTCCCTCTGCATCTGACACATTCTGTAGGACCCAGAACCCCATTGTGGATCCTCCACCCGACTCCCTGATAAATGAACGGAACAATGATGGGAAGATCCTAGAACCCACCAACAAGCTCCTTCATCTCCTGAGCGGTGAGGTGAGACCTGCTAGGGTGGACCTTATACAGTGTGAGAGAGAAACACATGGAAACGTCTGGATCATGACTGTATAGTTATGTGTTTCAGCTTCCTGTAAGGAGTGAGGATATAACCGTCCGCTTCACCATGGAGAGACAAGACTGTCTGGAAGAAGAGCAGGAGCATTACAAGGAAGGGGTGACAGACAATCCCCAACCTCTCCGCTCACTGGGTAACAGGACATTTTTTTAAAAATGTGCATTATCAAATATCAATATTGCATAGACTGTATTTGTACACAGAATATATGCCGTACACATTCTTGTGTAAGTGGAACATAAACAGTATGTGTAACTTTGTAAGGTTTTCATGGTGCCAGAAAGATATTTGCATGTTACGCAGATAATGTGCGTGGAATGGAAGGAACCAGGTCACCAGATAACTCACTCAGGAATCAGAAATAAGTCACTACAATCGATCTCTTGTAGCCCTGATAATTTCTCCCAAAAATAATGGACTAGACTGAACTTATTAGGTTCAACAAAGTACTTCTGTTTATTTGGCAGATTTGCAGTATATTTATACAGAAAACAATCTTGATAAATATAATGAAACAAAAACACTTAAACAGTGTAACACTTAAACAATATAATCTCTAATTGAATTCGGTGCCTAAAACAGAAGGCACCAATCAGAATACAACATGGAAAAGGAGCGACCAATCCCGAACAGGGTGAGTAGTCAGAAGCCTGCTACCGCCCTTTAACTCCGCAGCCAGTGTAAATGAGAGCTACGGACTGCCCATATATGGATATGGGGGAGTGGATGGAGCGACCAATAGAAAGAGGAGCTACATTCCACTCCAAACGTGGGATGGGAGCTTGGTCTGAGCGACCAATCACAGAGGCGCCTATATTTTAAACATTAGAAATACCCAGCGGTGGGGCTTAACATTGATTGTGAGGCTGACAATACATTCCTGGAATGTACATTTTAGTAACATGCTCTTTTAGTCACGGCCTTGATAAAAGTCCCCTGTGTGGGACTGAAACATCAATCACCATGATCACATGCCCGGAAACCTGCCACTCATTCTTTAAATCACCCACATAATATACACAGACATTGAATGTGACCTGATAGCAGTTAATTTACACTCTTGAGTTTGCCACATTCCTTAGAAATTGACACCTCTGAATATATTCAGGAGCAAAACTCAAAATCACAGACATAGTAACATAGTAATTTAGGTTGAAAAAAGACACAAGTCCATCAAGTTCAACCCATCTGCCTATCATTCCAGTGTTTTGATCCAAAAGAAGGCAAAAACCCCTAAGGAAGCCATTTCAAATTTTGCCTCCTAGGGAGAAAAATTCCTTCTTGACTCCAAAGGGCAATTAGATTTATCCTTGGATCAATAAGCTCTTTTATTAATGCTTATTCTATTATTAATAGCCCTGTATGCTTTTCTAAAAAACAAACAAACATCCAGACCATTTTTAAATGCATCTATTGTGGTTGATAGCACTACCTCTTTTGGCAGCGAGTTCCATAACTTTATTGTCCTTACCGTAAAGAATCCCTTCCTTTGCTGTCTATGAAATCTTTGCTCTTCCAGTCTCAAGGGGTGACCTCTTGTTCTTTGTACATTTCTGTTAATGAAAAGGTCACTGGAGAGCTCTTTATATTGGCCCTGCGAATATTTATATAATGTTATCATATCCTCTCAGACATGCCTTTTTTCTAACATAAATAAATGCATTTGTTTACGTCTCTAAGATCTTCCAATCCCCTTATTAATTTTGTAGCCCTCCTTTGCACTTTTTCTAGTTCCTTAATATCCTTGTTAAGGACTGGTTCCCAGAATTGTACTGCATATTCAAGGTGAGGTCTTACCATTGATTTGTAAAGAGGCAAGATGATATCCTCCTCCCGTGAATCTACACCTCATTTTATACATGCCAATATATTATTGGCCCTTGCAGCTGCTGACTGGCATTGGGCACTGTTGCCACGTTTGTTATCTACAATTATTCCTAAATCCTTTTCATTAGTAGTTTTTCCCACGGAAATACCATTTAAAGTATATATTGCTTTCTTATTCTTTTTCCCATAATGCATAAATTTAAATTTGTCTATATTGAACCTCGTTTGCCACTTTATTGCCCAGTCCCCCACTCTGTCCAAATCTTCCTGTAAAGAACAAACAGTCTGTATTGCCTCTTTAATTTAGTGTCATCAGCAAACACTGCGACATGGCTCTCTGCACAATGTGGGACATCATTAAAAAACAAATTAAAAAGAAGAGGGCCCAAAACAGACCCCTGAGGTACTCCGCTCAATACCCTGGTCCAATTTGAGGATTTTCCATTTACAACAACCCTCTGCGTTCTATCTTTTAGCCAATTTTTAATCCAAATACATACATTTGCCCCCAATCCTATTTATCTCAGTTTGTAGAGGAACCTTTTGTGTGGAAATGTATCAAATGCTTGAGCAAAGTCCAAATAGATCAGATCAACTACCTCAGCTAGATCTATATTTGTACTGACTTCTCCATAGAATGTTATTACGTTTGTTTGATAAGACCTGTCTTTCACAAAACCATGCTGACTTTTACTAACGACATGTTGTTTAGAATCAGTAACTGAGTACAGTCAGTATTGTGAGCACACTCGCAATCAGTGTGCAATGCATTGTGGGATTTGGAATGATAAACAGCTATTATATGTGCTCAGTACACCACAGCTTAGTGGGAGTTTACACCTCTATGTACAACCTCTGCTGTATGTAACGTTACTGACTCTGTGATCATTTCCTACAGATGGACCAAGTAACAGTGATACATCAGGAATATGTCCCAACAGTCGTTATACACAGGGCTGTATGGAGCAAGATAACAGCATCACACAGGATTATCAGGTACCAAACTGCACCTGTTACAATGGCCGCTTTATGGGATTCAGAACCAAATCATTGGACGTCTGTTTCCTGCGGGATAACTTTCCAGTTTGATCTTGTATCACAGGAGGAACAAGGAGAGGAGATATTTCCCATGCAGTGTAAGGAGGAGGAAAATCCTACAGAGATCAGACCTGGTAAGAAATATACAGTGAATTAAAGCCGTCCTCAGAAAAGTATGCGAGAAGCTCTACCCAAAACACCCAAATAGCCTGTCCTGTGAGATGGTAGCCATCAGACTTGACTCAAAGATTGAAACTCATAAGCTGATCCTGAGTGTGACCATCCCTCGGATGAGCGTGTCTCACACACTGTGTATCTTCCAGTAATATCCACCCGGTGCTAATCCATTGATACACAGTGTATATTAATATGTTACACACACTGTGTATCTCCCAGTAATATCCACCCTGTACTAATCCATTAATACACAGTGTATATTAATGTTACACACGCTGTGTATCTCCCAGTAATATCCACCCTGTACTAATCCATTAATACACAGTGTATATTAATATGTTACACACACTGTGTATTTCCCAGTAATATCCACCCTGTGCTAATCCATTGATACACATTCTATATTAATATGTTACACACGCTGTGTATCTCCCAGTAATATCCACCCTGTACTAATCCATTGATACACAGTGTATATTAATATGTTACACACACTGTGTATCTCCCAGTAATATCCACCCTGTGCTAATCCATTGATACACAGTGTATATTAATATGTTACACACGCTGTGTATCTCCCAGTAATATCCACCCTGTACTAATCCATTGATACACAGTGTATATTAATATGTTACACACACTGTGTATCTCCCAGTAATATCCACCCGGTGCTTATCCAATACACAGTGTATATTAATATGTTACACACACTGTGTATTTCCCAGTAATATCCACCCTGTGCTAATCCATTGATACACAGTGTATATTAATATGTTACACACACTGTGTATCTCCCAGTAATATCCACCCTGTGCTAATCCATTGATACACAGTGTATATTAATATGTTACACACGCTGTGTATCTCCCAGTAATATCCACCCTGTGCTAATCCATTGATACTCAGTGTATATTAATATGTTACACACACTGTGTATCTCCCAGTAATATCCACCCTGTGCTTATCCATTGATACACAGTGTATATTAATATGTTACACACGCTGTGTATCTCCCAGTAATATCCACCCTGTGCTAATCCATTGATACACAGTGTATATTAATATGTTACACACGCTGTGTATCTTCCAGTAATATCCACCCTGTGCTAATCCATTGATACACAGTGTATATTAATATGTTACACACGCTGTGTATCTCCCAGTAATATCCACCCTGTACTAATCCATTGATACACAGTGTATATTAATATGTTACACACACTGTGTATCTCCCAGTAATATCCACCCTGTACTAATCCATTGATACACAGTGTATATTAATATGTTACGCACGCTGTGTATCTCCAGTAATATCCTCCCTGTGCCAATCCATTGATACACAGTGTATATTAATATGTTACACACGCTGTGTATCTCCCAGTAATATCCACCCTGTGCTAATCCATTAATACACAGTGTATATTAATATGTTACACGCGCTGTGTATCTCCCAGTAATATCCACCCTGTGCTAATCCATTAATACACAGTGTATATTAATATGTTACACACGCTGTGTATCTCCCAGTAATATCCCCCCGGTGCCAATCCATTGATACACAGTGTATATTAATATGTTACACACGCTGTGTATCTCCCAGTAATATCCACCCTGTGCTAATCCATTGATACACAGTGTATATTAATATGTTACACGCGCTGTCTATCTCCCAGTGATACTCACACTGTGCAGTGACACCCACACCCTCTCACACGCTGATATTGACACTGTGCAGTGACACTCACACCCTCTCACACACTGATACTCACACTGTGCAGTGACAGTCACACCCTCTCACACACTGATACTCACTCTGTTCAGTGACAGCCACACCCTCTCACACGCTGATATTGACACTGTGCAGTGACACCCACACCCTCTAACACACTGATAGTCACACTGTGCAGTGACACCCACACCCTCTCACACACTGATACTCACACTGTGCAGTGACACCCACACCCTCACACACTGATACTCACACTGTGCAGTGACACCCACGCCCTGTCACACACTGATACTCACACTGATCAGTGACACCCACACCCTCTCACACACTGATACTCACACTGTGCAGTGACACCTACACCCTCTCACACACTGATACTCACACTGTGCAGTGACACCCACACCCTCTCACACACTGATACACACACTGTGCAGTGACACCCACACCCTCTCACACACTGATAGTCACACTGTGCAGTGACACCCACACCCTCTCACACACTGATACTCACACTGTGCAGTGACACCCACACCCTCTCACACACTGATACTCACACTGTGCAGTGACACCTACACCCTCTCACACACTGATACACACACTGTGCAGTGACACCCACACCCTCTCACACACTGATAGTCACACTGTGCAGTGACACCCACACCCTCTCACACACTGATACACACACTGTGCAGTGACACCCACACCCTCTCACACACTGATACTCACACTGTGCAGTGACACTCACACCCTCTAATACACTGATACTCACACTGTGCAGGGCAGTGATATACACGGCCTCTATATATCTGCAATGTCTGCTGTCACTAAGTGTTGGTTTCTTCCAGTTGGATCTGATGGTAGAACCAATACAGAGGGAGATCACAACCTTCATCACTCACAGGATTGGATAAAGCAAGAAAATGGATTCCTAAGGGATTTTCAGGTAAATAAACTGCATGTGTATTACATGTGTCTGTGGAGTCTCCTGTTTAAGACATAATCTGTGTCTTGACATGCAAAATAACTGGTTTTCAATAGAAATTGTGAAATTTGCATATGAAGCCTCAGGTGATGTCATGAACAGTAGACACCAATTTTCTCCTAATTTATGCATTTGCTTGTAGTTTTGTTAGCAAAATGTATAGCTCTTTTTCAAAAAAAAAATTTTTTATTCTCTACATTCTCAGTAAAAACTATGTTTAGGTGATACAGTCCAGGGACAGTCCAGTCCCCAAACTCACTTTGGTGCAAGAAGAAGATCATTGCTTGTATGGTGTACAGGCTTTTTTTCCAGTGTGATTTGATGCAGGCATTCTGCATAAATCACATTTTTAATATTTGACTCAAACCCTCGCCAATGATTACTCTGCATTTACACTGCAGGTGTGGCAGCACTGATTACATAGACACCGAGGATATAATAGTTTGTGTAATTTACTCACTTCCTGTGCTGCTGGAATAGAATACATCATGTGGACTCTGAGTAGGTCACTCAGAGTCCACATGACTCTTGTACACAGTAGGATCTCTTAACAGTGTAGTACACTGTCTGATGATCACTAGAAAAACCGGATATTCCATTAATTTGAATGAAATTATTCTCATCCCTGCAGCAAAAAAAAAAAAAAAGGAAATTACTTTTACTCAGCTAGTGTGGGCAGTCTTGGCTTCTTGCAAACTGAAGTCATTTCACAATTTGATCTAGCTGTAATAGCTGTAAGTATTTTATATTTAAGCAATGCAAAATGTAAAACATGCATTTTAAAGTACTTTGAAATCACATTAATATGCATTAATACTTGGAAGATGCATTTTGGACACCTTTAAAAGCAAATGCCAAATTACATTTTTGAGGTATATGGTGTTTGTGTCAGTGTGAATCTCTTAGCTGAACCAGTAGGAGCTGTCTCTGCTAATTGTAAAGTACACACTAACCTAACTAATTATTCTAAGAGCTTCATAACTAGACATTATTTTTTTTTTTGTGAGTCTTCAAAAAACCACAGTTATTTTTTATTTTTACATAACTTATATTTTATGTATTCAGAGTGAGTTACTGGCACATGCTGCAGCATCCTTATTATGTATCTGACCCATGTGATCTTGTATCACAGGAGGAGCAAGGAGAGGAGATATTTACTGTGCAGTGTAAGGAGGAGGAAAATCCTACAGAGATCAGTCCAGGTAAGAAATATACAGTGAACTAAAATGGCAGGAAATGGGATTCGTTTTGTTTTTAATCTTTGAACCATTTCTATTTGTAAATAAAATATTAAAAATATATGTGGCCCTTTAGTACCGATACAAGATTGATAAATTATTCCTAATTTTATTTACAATCCAAGCACCTCCAGTTTGCATGGGATATCACCCCTGAATGACACTCCGCCAACTATTTGTGCATCATGGGAGTTGTAGTCCACACTGGGGTGCTAAAGATTAGCAATCACTGTGGGCAGAAGAGTGTGTGTGATAGATGCCTTGTATATATAAAAACCTGCCTGTGACTGAGGAATCAGGTTCCCTTCTCTGGAGCTGACTGCATGTCCCGGGGTAATCAGGGGTTTGATATCTGTACACGCAGCTACACAAACACACAGCAGATACAAATACAATCTGACATTAACACGGGAAAAGTCCCATTAGGATTAACTCTTTCCAAACCTTTGGATTCTAACGCACTCTCTAATCCAGAATATTGTTTTCATTAAACACTTCCTGTCTGGGAATTATTTAATCCTCTTTATGCTCCTCTGTTTCCTAATAGGTTTGTCTGTCAGTTGCAAAACCAACCAGGAAAAGCATGACCGTTTTATCTCCACCTCAGACTGCGCAGCAATGACTGATACCGATGTTACCCAGAATGCTCCAGGAGTGAATCTTATGGTTCTAAATGGAACAAGTGTAATTCCGATGAAATCTGGGACAATTGTAAATAATTACCCGACCACCACTGGTGAATTCCATCTTACTGACCAGCGTCAGGAAAGCAGGGCTGTGGCCTATTTGTCTACGCATGTTAAACGTAAAAAAAAGAAATCTTATGGAAAGTCCGTAATGAAAAACAGATGCAAACGATGCAGGATAAACTTCACCGATACATCCGAGTTTAAAGCTCATCAAAAAGCCCATCGCACTGCGGTGCAGGGCATAATAAAACACGTCTGCTCCGACTGCGGGAAAGGCTTCCATCAGATCACAGATCTTAACCGGCACAGGAGAATCCACACTGGAGAGAAACCGTTTGCATGCTCGGAGTGTGATAAAACATTTACCCGACAAGCCAATCTTTATACTCATCAAAGGACTCACACCGGAGAGAGGCCGTATGTCTGCTCAGAGTGCGGCAAATCATTTGCATCTGTTTCAAGTATTCGTACTCATCAAAGACTGCACACAGAAGAGAGACCGTTTGTGTGTTCAGAGTGCGGGAAATCCTTCACCCAACCATCACATCTTTATACTCACCAAAAGACTCACACAGGAGAGCGGCCGTATGTCTGCTCAGAGTGTGGCAAATCATTTAAATGTATTTCAAATATTCGTGCTCATCAAAGGCTTCACATGGGAGAGAAACCGTTTGCGCGTCCAGAGTGCGGGAAATCCTTTACCCAACAACCACATCTTTACTCTCATCAGAAAATTCACACCGAAGAGAATCTGTAACTCTGCTGGTCTGCGGGAAATCTTTTCCCTGGCTTTCAACTCTTTATGCCCATTAAAGACTGCCTGCGTCTGCTTGCTACGGTTGTAAAACCTTCAGAGAAACTGACAAACTCACATTGGAGAGAAACCATTCTCATGTATTAAATATGTTGTGGGAAGTTATAAAAGCACAGGTGCTGAGCTGAGTGAGCAAACCGCTGGAGGCGCCAACCAGGCAGGAGGTGCCATCTGCACATTAACCTGGTAACCACATTGTATGTGCCAAGCAACAGTGCCTGGCATATCCTGCCCTTCTGATAACGGTATGCCCGCTGACATACTGCAATCAGGTTAAAACAGCCATGGCTCTGAGGCACTCGGCCATGTCTGCAGAGGCCCTCTTCATTATAGCTGATCCCTGTGACAGCCAATCACAGAGACTGGATGTGTTTAGTGCCTCCCTGCTTCACAGCAATTGTGATTATAGTATGGGCAGTGTGCCTGTGTCCTTCAAGCACCCCTCCAGATTTTTTAAAATAAAAATAAACATTTTAAGTAGTGTTAGGGTTACAATGTCATATAGGAAATTCTGGGCAAAAAAAAGGTTACCAAAACTCGATACACTACTGTTACTTATTGCCCTATAACTTGCAGAAAGTTAAAAACATGGGTATTTCCAAAGGACAAATATTGGAATCATTTTAGCAGGCATTAGTAGATCTATAAAAAAAACATTTTCAATATTTTTTTTTTTAAACTTTTCCCTCGTTTTATTTTAATTTTATAGTAAATGATATGATCAAAATAATGGTATCTAAATGATGCCCTTCTTATCACAGAAAAAAACAAAATATAGTTTGTGTGGGTACAGTAAATGAGAGGAAAATTATAGCTAAACACAAACATTGTAGAAGTGCTGTTCAGAACAACCACAAATATTCAAACGAAAGGGATTAACAAAACACTTCCTTGTGCCTGTCTGAGGGGGACTGTTGTGGGTATACTTGATTGCACACTCCTGAACAAGTCATGCCCAGGAGGAAGGGACCGTGACTATATAAGGATGGGTGCAGGGAATTACCTCTCGGATACCTTAGGCTCTGCTCTGTGCTGTATACAAGTATAGCTATTGGGTGTTTACTCAGTTTTATAATCATTATCTGTGGAATAAAATAACTCAAAGAGAGGTTTAAAGTCTCTTTTGTATTGGGAGATAAAATGAAAAAAAAAAAATTGCTCACATTCAAAATGAAAAATTCGAAAATCATTTTATTTATTATTAACCTGACCATTAAATTACCTCGTTTTTTTTTTTTAATTAACCACTGACCTTTTAAAATGCTGCAATATTTAGAACTTAAGTTGCATCTCACAGACCTATACAATGTATCCTGCTAAAATTAAAGACGATCACCCTATAGATTCTACTATATCTCCATCTGAAGTTGTGAATTGTGATGCTTTCTCAGTGAACCCTGAATGTAACACTGTTGATCAACAGAATCTCTCCAAGCAGCTCCGCAAAAATAGAAAATGTAAGTTATTAATAAAGGTGAGTAATTAGTTTCTTAGATGACAATCTGTAGTGGTATAAAACGTGAAAAAATGTAAATTCAACAAAAGAGTTTGATTCATGAAACAAATTCATTTTTGTGCCATTAAACAAATGCCCAGGCCCCGATGGCTTTACCATTTTGTTAGAAAACTTCTTAATGCACCCCCAAACCACACGTGTTCTGTATGGTTAATGCCATGGCCATTGAACAGCACTTCAACCTACCAGACCCCTGAGACTTGTATGATAGTTACCCTCAAACCTAGGTAGAACCCTGAAAATGATCCAGATCTAGCCCTATTTCATGGCTAAATGTAAACCGAACACTGTAGGCAAAAATATTGGCAAATGGAAAACATATTCCTATAAGTCCATCTAGATCTGGTGGGATGGTATGACAAGTGCACTTAAACTAATATACCTGGCATGGGAGAGAGGGTTTCCCACCATATTGTTTTCAAGTGATGCAGAAAATCCTAAATTAACATAAATGTTCTCTACTATAACCCTAGATCCAGAAGAATTAAACAAGCTCTTTTTGACCCATTTACCCTGTCGATTGCACAAGGCTGGGCTTCCCCCTCTCTTTGCTACTAATCATTCTACCACTTGAGCCATTCCTTAATACGCTTTAAAAACAACCTGGTTATCACTGGGCACACAGCAGCCCTCTGCCACCAAAATGGAGGTGCATACTCTGACAATCTTCTCCATAATAACGTTACCCAACATACTGAAGAAATTGGGAACTCTTTTTGCTGGTGCATTAACATTAATGAAAGCACCTTATAATAGCGTAATGATAAAGTGATAAATGCTATAAAGTGCAGCAGACACTAGTGCATCTCCCTCCAAAGGGCACAAATAAGTAAATTGAAAAGTGAAAAAGTGCTGGTCAAAGTGCAAAAATTATATATAAAGAAAATATATATATATATATATATCAGCGGTAAATATGGTAATCCAAATGGAAATACATGTAAAGAAAAAAGAAATACAAAAACAATGTGCAATATTGCCAATAAACTGGAGCAGTAGAAAATATTTCCCCCAATGGAAATGTACTCACACTATACAGAGCCTAGATAACCGGCTCTGGGTGTGATAAACGATTGGACTCTACGTCCTATAACCCACGGTAGCAGTATAAGGTTTCCAAATTAGGTGCTCATTCGTCAGGGGGATTAGTGGATCACGGTGATATAGTGGTACGAATATAAACAGAAGAATATGATGAAGTATATCAAATGTAAACAAACTTTAATATCCCCCCGGAATATAGAGGCTTCCGTATAAGACAAAAGATCAGGAGCACATGTATAAATAGTGCTTGGAGTCAGAATTGCCCCCACACCTTTGGCAGGGGCTTTGCTGGACCATGTCAAGACTGCTTAGAAGCCAGATTCAGAAACTTGTTCTTTCTTAATACGTGAAGGATGATTCCCCACTGGGGTTCTTGGAGGGCCCTTGGGGCCAGAAGACACCCTGCTGCCTATGGACCCTCTGTGCGTCAAGAACCACCCCCTCCCTGAGGGAGCTATGTGTCACAGAAGCATTCTCAATGGACATATCACTGTGTGATGACAGGGGACGCTGGATAGAGGCCATTATGCAGGATCGAAAGAAAACACTAAGGCAGACTATACACAACAATGAGGGTATACTGTGTATACAAGAAAGGGAGAACTAACCTTGAACCCGTAACATGACAGCAAGGTACTACGTAGTATTGTATGAACAGGAACGGTATGGTGTGGGCTGATGCAGGAATACAGCACACTTGTAATCTAGTACTGCGTGGGTTAAATGCAGGAATAAAACACACTTGTAATCCAGTACTGCGTGGGTTAAATGCAGGAATAAAACACACTTGTAATCCAGTACTGCGTGGGTTAAATGCAGGAATACAGCACACTTGTAATCCAGTACTGCGTGGGTTAAATGCAGGAATAAAACACACTTGTAATCCAGTACTGCGTGGGTTAAATGCAGGAATACAGCACACTTGTAATCCAGTACTGCGTGGGTTAAATGCAGAAATAAAACACACTTGTAACCCAGTACTGCGTGGGTTAAATGCAGGAATAAAACACACTTGCAATCCAGTACTGCGTGGGTTAAATGCAGGAATAAAACACACTTGCAATCCAGTACTGCGTGGGTTAAATGCAGGAATAAACTTGACAAGCCAGAGTTGGGGTACATCAGAGAAGCAGTGGAACGATATAAACAGACCAGGATCAGGGGCACAGGCAATACAGAAGAATAGTCAGGAGGAATCCGAGTTCAGCAACAAATAGGTAAGTATAACAACGCTAGGCTTCAAATACACGGGAATCACCAAGCAATGAGCGCTTGGTAATTCTGCCTATTAAATGTTCCCGTGCCTGGCGGGTATGCGATGGGCGTGACGTCATCGGGAGCTCGCCCTTCACTGAGAAGAGAATAATTAGCGGCAGTGGCGTGAGCCCGCTTGCAAGTGCACGTGTTAGGAGGTTCTCGGTTGGATCCTAGCTGGGTAAGTATTAATGGATATGAGGGGGAGCTACTACGGGGCAGATCCTGACACACTGCCCTGCTCGTTCCTCGTTGTTACCTGGATTTAGAAACATAGAATGTGTCGGCAGATAAGAACCATTCGGTCCATCTAGTCTGCCCAATTTTTTATTTTTTTTTGAGTACTTTTATTAGTCCCCCGTTCCCGGTCTTATAGCTAGGATAGCCTTGTGTCTATCCCACGCATGCTTAAAATCCTTGACTGTGTTTACCTCTACCACTTCTGCTGGCAGGCTATTCCATACATCCACTACCCTCTCAGTAAAGTAATACTTCCTGATATTACTTTTAAATCGTTGCCCCTCTAATTTAAGACTATGTCCTCTAGTTGTGGTAGTTTTTCTTCTTTTAAATATACTCTCTTCCTTTACTGTGTTGATTCCCTTTATGTATTTTAATGTTTCTATCATATCCCCCCTGTTACGTCTTTCCTCCAAGCTATACATGTTAAGATGCTTTAACCTTTCCTGATAAGTTTTATTCTTCAACCCATGAACCAGTTTAGTAGCCCTTCTCTGAACTCTCTCCAAAGTATCAATATCCTTCTGGAGATACGGTCTCCAGTACTGCGTACAATACTCCAAGTGAGGTCTCACCAGTGCTCTGTACAATGGCATGAGCACTTCCCTCTTCCTACTGCTAATACCTCTCCCTATGTAAGCAAGCATTCTGCTAATACCTCTCCCTATGCAACCAAGCATTCTGCTAGCATTTCCTGCTGCTCTATTGCATTGCCTACCTACCTTCAAGACCTATGAAATGATTACTCCTAAATCCCTTTCCTCAGTTGTTGAGGTTAGGACTGTACCAAATAGTCTATATTTTTGTGTTTTTACGCCCAAGGTGCATAATCTTGCACTTGTCCACATTAAATGTCAGTTGCCACTGCTCTGACCATTTTTCTAGTTTAGCTAAATCATTTGCCATTTGGCTTATACCTCCATGAATATCAACCCTGCTGCAAATCTTTGTATCATCAGCAAAAAGACATACTTTGCCAACAAGACCTTCTGCAATATCGCTAATAAAAATATTAAAGAGAACGGGTCCAAGTACAGATCCCTGAGGTACCCCACTAGTAACAAGACCTTGCATCGAATATACCCCATTGACTACAACCCTCTGTTGCCTGTCACTCAGCCATTGTCTAATCCATTCAACAATATTGAAATCTAAACTCAAAGATTTCAGTTTATTGATAAGCCTTCTATGTGTGACAGTGTCAAAAGCCTTACTGAAATCTAGGTAAGCAATGTCTACTGCACCACACTGATCTATTATTTTACTCACCCAATCAAAAAAAATCAATTAAATTAGTTTGGCATGATCTCCCTGAAGTAAACCCATGCTGTCTCTGATCTTGAAATCCAAGCGACTTTAGATGTTCAACAATCCTATTCTTTAACAAGGTTTCCATTATTTTCCCCACTACTGAAGTAAGACTTACTGGTCTATAGTTGCCCGCCTCCTCCCTACTACCTTTCTTGTGAATGGTCACAACATTAGCTAATTTCCAATCTTCTGGAACTACTCCCGTTAACAATGATTGGTTAAATAAATCTGTTAACGGTTTTGCTAGTACACCACTAAGTTCTTTTAATAACTTTGGATGTATCCCATCAGGTCCCATCGACTTATTTGTCTTTACTTTAGACAGCTGAAGTAAAACCTCTTCCTCTGTAAACTCACATGCATCAAAAGACTCATTAGTCTTTTTCCCTAAATGAGGTCCCTTACCCTCATTTTCATTTGTAAAAACTGAACAAAAATATTAATTAAGGCAGTCTGCTAAGCCTTTATCCTCTTCTACATAGCATCCTTCTTTTGTTTTTAATCTAACTAATCCTTGTTTTACTTTCCTTTTCTCATTTATGTATCTAAAAAATGTTTTATCCCCCCTTTTCACTGACTGGGCTATAGTATCTTCTGTGTGTGCTTTGGAAGCTCTTATAGCTTGCTTTGCCTCTTTCTGCCTACTCTTATAGATCTTTCTATCTTCCTCACTCTGAGTATTTTTAGAATTACTAAATGCTAGCTTTTTATTTTTTACTATTTTAGCCACCTCTGCAGAGTACCACAGTGGTTTCTTCAATTTGTTGCTCTTACTGACAAGCAGTGCTGTATTTACCGCGAGGCATCCTAGGCGGATGCCTAGGGTGGCAAATTTTGGGGGGCGGCAGCGCCCCCAGCATTGAAAGAAAAAAAAAACGCGGCCCTTTAAAAAAAAAAAAGACCGCGCTTGCAGGCAGAGACAGAGGTGAGAAGGGATCGGAAGATCCCCCTCACCATCGCTCTGCCTGCCAGGCTGCACGGGGAGCCGAACAGGCAGCACAGAGAAACCTCCGTGCTGCCTGTTCTGCTCCCCGTGCAGTGTGCCGACACGGAAGTGCCGACAGTCACGTGACGGGCGCGCTGACGTCATACGCGCGCCCGGTCACGTGATCTGTCGGCACAATCGCCGGGAAGCCAAACAGGCAGCATGGAGGGACCATGCTGCCTGCCACCAGGGAAAGGTAAGTGCTGATGGGAGAGTGTGTGTGTGAGTGTGATGGGAGTCAGAGTGTGTGTGATGGGAGACAGTGTGTGTGACTGAGTGTGATGGGAGTCAGAGTGTGTGTGATGGGAGACAGTGTGTGTGACTGAGTGTGATGGGAGTCAGAGTGTGTGTGATGGGAGACAGTGTGTGTGACTGAGTGTGATGGGAGTCGGAGTGTGTGTGATGGGAGTAGGAGTGTGTGACTGAGTGTGATGGGAGTGTGTGTGTGAAGGGAGTATGAGCCTGATGTGAGTCTGAATGATGGGGCATGTCTTAGGTGTGTAACGTGGGTGTGCAGCTTGGGTAGTGACTGTGTGTGTGTGTGTGTGACTGTGTGTGATGGGAGTCAGAGTGTGTGTGATGGGAGTAGGAGTGTGTGACTGAGTGTGATGGGAGTGTATGTGTGATGGGAGTATGAGCTTGATGTGAGTCTGAATGATGGGGCATGTCTTAGGTGTGTAACATGGGTGTGCAGCTTGGGTAGGGAGGTGCCTTGATTTTGTCTGCCTAGGGCAGCACAAAATCAAGATACACCACTGCTGACAAGCCTTATGCATTTTTCTGTTGCCTTCAGTAGTGCAACTTTTAGATAATCCCATTTCTCCTGGACTCCATTTAAATTGCTCCAGTCTGATAATGACTCCTTCACATCTAATCTAATTTTAGAAAAGTCTGTTTTTCTAAAATCTAAAACTTTTGTTTTTGTGTGGTGTGACTGCGTCACTGTTCTTATATTAAACCACACTGTCTGGTGATCACTAGATCCTAAACTTTCACCTACAGTAATTTATTATTGACTCGCTCTCTTGGGCCCCATGTGGTCCCCTGTTCCCAAAGCTCCAAGAGTCTGTCACTACCCAGGGCCTTTGCCCTGTACAGAGGCACCCATTCAGTGCAGCAAGACTTTCTGCCCAGGCAGAGCTTTCCAAGTAGTGTGTGCAATGTTATTATATGTTATGGACTAGATAAGTACACACTTCAACACTAGAGTTTACTGTCCTGTGTTAATTGTCTCATGTAGTTTGCATCTGAAGGTGCCATGGTTAATTAGCTTATGTCTTACTGTATTAAAATGACCTGTTTAAATAAGGTCTTTCTTCTATTGTTTGAGTCTTACCATATTATAATTAGTTTATCCTGTGCCTCCCCCCTAGTTGATGTCATATGTGTGTGTATATAAGTCTGTGTTGTTTCACAAATAAAGTTGTTGTTCATATCACTGTACCTAACTGCTAGTGGTCCTGTCTGCTATTTGGGTACAAAGAGCAAGGTTCCAGAAACACTTGCTGGGTGGATGCTGAGCTGGGTGGATAGGGGGCTAAGGAGGTGATTTCCTACAATGGGCAGAGGTTCTACCAGCCTTAGATAACCATTCTGTTACAGTGCTCAATGCCAGTCAGCAGCTGCAAGGGCCAAGAAGATACTGGCATGTATAAAACAAGGTATAGATTCACGGGAGGAGGATATCATCTTGCCTCCTTACAAGTAAATGGTAAGACCTCACCTTGAATATGCAGTACCATTCTGGGCACCAGTCTTTAAAAAGGATATTATGGAACTAGAAAAAGTGCAAAGGAGGGCTACACAATTAATAAGGGGATTGGAGGATCTTAGTTATGAAGAGAGACTTAAAAAGTTGCATTTACATTCGTTAGAAAAAAGGGTTTCTCAGAGGGGATATGATAACATTATATAAATATGTGCAGGGCCAATATAAAGAGCTATCCAGTGACCTGTTCATTAACAGAAATGTACAAAGAACAAGAGGTCACCCCCTAAGACTGGAAGAGCAAAGATTTCATAGACAGCAAAGGAAGGGATTCTTTACGGTAAGGACAATAATGTTATGGAACTCACTGCCAAGAGAGGTAGTGCTATCAACCACAATAGATGCATTTAAACATGGTCTGCAGAACATACAGGGCTATTAATAATAGAATAAGCATTAATTATAGGGCGTATTGATCCAAGGAGAAATTTGATTGAACTTTTGGAGTCAAGAAGGAATTTTTCCCCCTAGGAGACAAAATTCGAAATGGCTTCCTTAGGGGTTTTTGCCTTCTTTTAGATCAAAAGCTGGAATGATAGGTAGGAAGGTTGAACTTGATGGACTTGTGTCTTTTTTCAGCCTAAATTACTTTTTTTTTTAAAACCAGAGAGATCGGTTTTATAGTTTGTGACCACTAGGTGGCAGTGTCGAATGTGTTTTAAAACCAGAGCGATCGATTTTTATAGTTTGTGACCACTAGGTGGCAGTGCTGAGTGCACTATAAAAGCACATGGATCGGTTTTATAGTTTGTGACCACTAGGTGGCAGTGCGGAACGTGTTTTAAAACCAGAGCGATCGGTTTTATAGTTTGTGACCACTAGGTGGCAGTGCTGAGTGCACTATAAAAGCACATGGATCGGAAGTGTTAGGGCCAGGCAGCGTGATGACGTAGGTGGGCGGAGCCGAGCGGAGAGACGCCAGGTGCCGCGAAATGGCTGAGGGAGCAGGGCAGAGGGAACGGAGATAGATGAAACTGCGCTTTGTCCGAACAGTGAACGGTGGTAAAACACCGAGGAGAGTGTAAGCTTAATTGCCGCTCGGAGGGGCTGCCGTGCTGTTAAAGGGAAAACTGGCTATTGAGTTACATGGAGATCAGCGGTGACGCGACTCGTATCCGATGAGAGCATTAAACAGGAAGATAAAGCTAAGTACTATTCATAATAATTGTTATAATTATAGGAACGCTGGAGCTAGCCTCTCAATTGTTGATATATATTGTCTATTCACTCTATGCCTGAAGAAGTTGGCTAACCGGAGAGTGAAAATTTGCCTGTCTCTGTCTACCTATATCAAGTTGGCTGATATCCTGGCAAACCCCAGGATATACAGTTTAATACCCCAAAGAGATAAAGCAGAGTTGTTGTCCAGTTAAAGTTTGTTCCAGGTGGATTATCTAGGATCAACCCCGCGTTTGTGTCCTATTTTATACCACTAAGTTGTTGCTATCACAGAGGGGGCAAGCTTATTGCATAGGATTTCACAGTTTGAGAGGAGGAAGAAGGAGAGATAGGGGAAGAAGAGAAAAGGGAAAAAAAAAGAGATTTAATAACTATTTGATCCGATCCTACAGAATATAAGATGAACAGTGATTAGTACTTGCCTCAATGAGGAGCAAACACACCTCAGTGCTTAATTAATTAAACTACAAACATCTCAGTGTAAAGCACTCCAATTATAATTAGGTGAAACGAGCCCAAAAGGGGTGGGAACATTGTCTCCTATTGGAACCGCACAGACCTAGGGAATAGAGAGTTTGCATACCCATAAATCCAATAGTAATTTATTAAGTAAGTACTTCCCCAAACAAGTCTCAATGGCCTCCAAAAAAAATATGGAGATGAGACAGGATAAGTCTGAAAAAGATAGGAGAAGAAAACTTGATAAAACAGAGAGTAAACAAGAAAAAGAAAATAAAATTGACAAACGATATTCAAATTTCTTCTCCCCATTAGCAGATAGGATAGATCCGACAAAGACCAACCTGAATAGCCAAGACCAAGGTCAATACCCCCAAGCTGGAGGGGAAGAGAGCACTGAGAGTTATACTGACTCCACAGGGACCGAAATGCAAACGATTTCTCCAGAATACCTTAAAGCCTGCTTGGCGGCACAGTTTATACAAATAAAGGATGAAATTCAAATAACGCAGAATATTACTCTAGAAATCAAAAATGAGATTAGTGCGATGGGCGAGAGGATAAAAATGGTTGAACAGAAGGAAGAGGCCCTCTTATTTCAACTAAATGTACAACAAGATATAACAAAAGATTTGGAAAGAAAGACTCAGGCGCTAGAAGCCAAAATTAATGACCTAGAGGATAGATCCCGTAGGAATAATCTCCGAATTAGAGGAATCTCAGAAGATATTACAAACAATTTACTGGAAGACTTCTTGATAGGTCTTCTTAACTTCCTCGACATACAGTGGGACAGAAAAGAGGCAGCCCTGGAGAGATTCCACCGTGTACCCAAAGCTCAAGGTGTTCCGAATCACTTGCCAAGAGATGTGATCATATGCTGCAAATCCTTCCGTATAAGATCTGCGATAATGGGTAATCTTTATCTAAAATCGGTAAAAGACACAGCATATGAGGACATAAAAATATTTCCAGATCTATCCTTTAATACCAGGAAATCTAGAAGAAATTTTTCCAAATTCACAGCAATCTTAAGATCAAACAATATTAAATATTAGTGGGGCTTCCCCTGTAGGGTCATTTTGAGCTTTGAAGGCCTTAGAGAAACATTTGATATTCCTGAAAAACTAGAGACTTGGCTCTCCTCCAAAGGACTTATTACAGTTTGACCATATCATTCTCCATAAAATTTACTGTAAGACATTCTTTGCCAAAGACAAGGCTAAGGCTATAAGATACTTAGCTAGAAAGGGGTGAAGGGGGGTGATAAAGGAGAGGGTGTTTTTTTTTTTTTTTTTTCCCAATAGGGTCACCTCTTGGTGGTGTCAATTAGAAGCACTTTGCTGATAGCGATGCCATTTTGTACTTCCCTTTATATTAGTCACAATACACACATAACACACACAGTGTTCCCGTGGTTTTATTAACATTTTCCCTTTGTGTTTTTTTTTATTTTTTTGTTTTCCTCCCCCCCACATTAGAATCACTCTTCGATAGAGACCCAAGTCATCTTGTAGTTCTCTTCACATCAAGCACAATATACATATAACATGCACATTGTACCTGTGGTTTGCCCACATTTTTTCCTTCTTTTCCCACACATTAGAATCACTCTTAGATAGAGATTTAAGTCATCTGGTAGTTCTACTCACACTATGCACAATATACACATAACACGTACATTGTACTTGTGGTTTTTCCACAATTTTTTTTTTTTTTTTTTCTGAGTGCTGTCTTTCTTTTTGTTTTATACACTAGACCACGGTTTGGCCAAGCTCTAAAACTCTGAAGTTCTAGATGCCGTATCTTTGTTGCATGTAATTCAATTAATTTTTTTTTTATTTATTTATTTATTTTTTTTTTCCCCCACATTAAAATCACTTTTACCTAAGTCATCTTGTAGTTCTCCTCACATTATACACAATATACACATAACTCGCACATTGTACTGGTGGTTTTTCCACCCTTTTTTTTTTTTTTTTTTTTTTCGCCGCTCTCCTCCATTCTCCCTCTCTCTATTTTTCCGTTTTATTCCCCTCTCGAGAGGTTATCCGTCCCTCGCCCCCCTCGCCGCGACCGCGGCACCTGGTATAGATCCAGAATAACATTGAGACATTCATAGAAATCGGCTTTCTTCTATACAGCAGCTGTATTGACAATAGAAGAAAGGTTAGGGACTTATTAGGTATTAATGGACTCCTTAATTTTTGTGTTTTTTTTTTTTTTTCCTCTCTTGTGTCTCTTTTTTCTCTTTTCTTTTCTTCTTTCCGGATTTTATCAACATGTATATGGGAGCACATTGCATTTTTTGATCAGTGCCCGGATCAACCCTAAAAGATGATTAAATTTGCTACGATAAATGTACAGGGTTTGAACTCCCCACAAAAGCGTAACATACTCTACGGTTTTATGAAGAAAGAAAGGATTCAGATATGTGCTCTTCAGGAGACTCACTGGAAATCAAGTGATAAGCAATTCCTAGTATCAAAATGCTTCCCACTGGTCATAAGTGCATCTCTCCAAGACCAAAAAAAAAAGGGGGTAGCGTTACTGTTTTCAGGAGACCTCTCAATCAACGTTATATTTACAGAACTAGATGATGAAGCTAGATATATCATTGCAATTGTGGAAATTAATAACAGGATATATACCATCTTAAACTTATATGCACCAAATGATACTCCGGTCAAATTTCTCACAATGATCTTCAAAAAAATACATAGGATAGGACAAGGAGCTTTGATTATAATGGGTGATTTTAACTGTATCGCAGACCCTCAGGTTGATAAAACCCCAATAGCGTATGGAAGATATGGTAGAAGGGTTATCAATACCGCGGCAAAATTTTCACGACAACTGAGAAATTATTCTCTAGTGGATGTGTGGAGGTCCCTACACCCAGAAGAAAAAGATTTCACCTTCTTCTCTCAAGCTCACTTGTCCTATTCCAGAATAGACTATATTTTAGTAAACAGGACAATATTCCAACATATAATCAAAGTAGAAATAAAAGATTACATCTGGTCAGACCATAATGCCATCATAATGGAAATGAAAACTGGATATAAAACAACCAGACCAGAATGGAGATTGAATGATAGGTTATTAAATAAGAGTCAACATAGCGCTCAAATTATAGATACTACCCAATGGTTCTTTAGAGAAAACGGTAATGGGGAAGTCAACCCTGCCCTAACGTGGTGCACTTATAAAAGTGTGATCAGAGGACACCTAATAAAGATTGGGACCTATGAAAAGAAATATAGAGCACCAAGAATAGAAGAACTAAATCTGAAACTAGATATTCTTAATAACCAGAATAAACTAAACCCTTCACAGGAAATCACACTTGAGATTCAAAGAGTTAAGGAAGAGATTAGGGAGATTATGGTCATAAAGATAAATACAAACTTAGAATACTTTAAGACTAAATATTACTATAAAGGCAATAAAGCAGACAAATTACTGACAAATAAACTGATGAAGGAAAAATACAGAAGAACCATATCTAAAATACAAAAAAACGGTAAAATAGTAATGGACCCCGAGAAAATTGGAGAAACATTTAAGGAATACTATGCCAGTTTATACAACCTCGTAGAAAATCCGTCAGAGGAGCAAATTACAAAATATCTGGAGTCGTTAGATCTACCGAAACTATCTACCACTCAGCTCAGCAACCTAAATGAAGTGATCAGAGTAGAAGAGGTCAGTGCAGTCATAAAAAAACTCAAAAATAGCAAGACCCCAGGACCAGACGGTTTTAACAACAAATTCTTTATAATGATGGAAGAACACATTGGAGGAGCCTTGACAGATGCGTTTAACTGGATTAGGACATCAGGAAATATCCCTGAGGAACTCCTTATGGCAAATATCGCCCCCATTGAGAAGCCGGGTAAGGATCATCTCCTGGTCAATAACTACAGGCCTATCTCATTACTAAATGTAGATATTAAGATCTATGCTGGTGTATTAGCCAACAGATTAAAGAAAATTATAACATCTCTAATTCATGCGGATCAGGTGGGTTTTATCCCAGGTAGACTGTCTGTGAATAACACTCGTAGAATAATCGATATACTAGACTCGTGTCAAAAAAAAGAAATGCCCCATGATGATGTTGGCCCTAGATGCCGAAAAGGCTTTTGACCGAGTAAACTGGCCTTTTTTGAAGAATACACTGAGGGCATTCGGCTTTGAAGGCTCAATCCTAGATGCAATTATGGCATTATATTCCTCTCCTACAGCTAAAGTTAAAAGTATGGGCTTTTCATCAGATAACTTCAGGATAACAAATGGTACTCGACAAGGATGCCCATTATCTCCTATTCTCTATTTATTATCGATTGAACCTTTAGCAATCGCCATAAGATCAAATAACGACATCAGGGGTATCAATACGGGCAAAGGAAGCATCAAACTTAACATGTACGCGGATGACGTTCTAATAACCATAGAGAATCCAGCTAAATCAATTATTTCAGTCATGAAAGAAATTGACAGATACAGTATGGTCTCCAATTACAAACTAAACCTGGATAAGTCAGTAGCAATGGTAAAGTACGTGAAACAAGAGGAAAAAAACAATTTAGCTCAGACATATGGATTTAAATGGGCAAAGGACTATGTTGATTATCTTGGGATAAAAATAACTCCTGACCCAAAGAGAATTATAGAACATAATTTTCTCCCACTATTAAAACAAACTAATAAAAATCTAAGTGAATGGAAAAAAAGGGAAGTTTCGTGGTGGGGCAGGATAAATGTCCTGAAGGCTTATGTACTCCCGAAATGGACATACTTTTTTAGGCTGATCCCATTAAATATTCCGAAAGTCTGGCTTAAAATGGCACAAACAGCCTTCTCAAAATACATTTGGAGAGGCAAAAAACCTCGCATAAACAAAAGAGTGATTTCCTTACCTTCTAAGCAAGGAGGAATGGGAGCCCCATGCCTGCAAAATTATCAGGAAGCTAGCATGCTAGCACATGCATTAATGACACAAAATGTCTATTCCAAGGTGGAAAAGTGGTACCACTTATAATGTAACTTGAGTGGAGGCGAGAAACTCCTCCCGATATTTTGGAGAACTAACAGTACAGGACAAATTGAACAAAAGAGAGGTACTGATTCACTCATCTTAGATCACATATTACACTTTTGGCTTAAATTTAAGAGGAAAGCTAAACTTCAGAAAAAAATCTTGAAAGGCCTCCCCATTGAAATTATCCAAAATAATATTGAAGACATCAGTCTAATCCCTTGGGAAAAACAAGGAATACTTAATATAGAAGACTTATATGATGAAGACATGATTATGTCCTTTTCTAGTCTCCAATCTAAGTTTCAGATCAAAAACGAGGAGCTCTTCTCATATCTCAGAGTTAAGCACTTCCTAAGACTCAATATTTCCCTTAATAACTCTACTATACATAAGAAATTAATGAAGATGATACAAAGGCAAGACCAAAAACAGCTGTTATCTAAAAGTAACCAAATAATGCTAGAATTAGACCAGTCTCAAGAGATAGCAGTTATAACTAAATGGGAATCAGAGTTAAAGAGAAAGATCTCTAGAGTAGAATGGAATGGTCTGTTTAACCAACTAGCAAAGGGTGTCCACTGTCTAAACCTAAGAGAAGGATTCTTTAAACTTCTATACAGATGGTACTACGTCCCGAGCAAGCTTGCAAAGATATATAGAGATTACAACAACAACTGCTGGAGATGTGGAGCGAGTGGGGGAGATATACTCCACATATTTTGGAACTGCAAAATGCTGGACACCTTTTGGGAAGAAATTGTAGCGAATATTAACAACAGATGCGGGTTAAAACTAGTAAATTCGGCAGACACAATGCTCCTCCACATGAACCTAGGAGAGTTATCTACTGTTAACAGATGGTTCATAATCCACATCCTACTCTCAGCAAAATCTTTGATAACCAGAAACTGGAAATCCCCAATTATCCCAGATTGGAAAACAGTCAAAGCTCTGGGGCTTGCCCAATTTAAGATGGAAAAAGGTATCTCTTCATCATACGGATATTCGCCAAAGAATAGGGAAATCTGGTCTAAATGCATTGGAAAAATAGTGTGATAGTGTTCCACTGTTATTGATATTGGTGCAGGTCGTGGGGAGAGGATTTAAAAGAGAAAACAGATCCGGATTGACATTCTGTATTTTTTTTTTTGTTTTTTTTGTTTTTTATTTATTTATTTTTTTTTATTTTTTTATTTTTTTCTCTTCTTCCTTTTTAGTATCTTTTTTGTTTGGTTTGTTTTTGGAGTCCATATAGTGTAGTTTGTTGGTCAGTGGCCCTACAGAGTGACATAAGGTCGCATATAGGGGTGACCAACTCCCCAAATGATCATTCAGGATAGTGATCTGATCTATTGGGGTGGGATGGGTTAGGGTTTATGAGAAATAAAGACAAGATACTTAAGCCGTCTATTTTATAGCGACATCTCAACTAGCCAACAGACATAGAGATTGGAGTGTTCACGTATAAAGAGAAAGGGTAGTGAAAGGAAGGGAAGAGGAAGGATAAAGGAAAAGAAAATAACTACGAAATAACACTAACCTAAAGCCAAAAGATGAAATGTCTTTGAAGGAGATGTGGAGACAATACGGATTAACACTCCAAAACAAGATTCTGATGGCTAAGAGAAAGAGAAAGGGAAAAAAAAAAGGAAAAAAAAAAAGCACATGGATCGGTTTTATAGTTTGTGACCACTAGGTGGCAGTGCGGAACGTGTTTTAAAACCAGAGCGATCGGTTTTATAGTTTGTGACCACTAGGTGACAGGGGTGTTTTTAAAAACCTGAGCGCACGGTTATCGTTTGTGACCAATAGGTGGCAGTGCTGAGTGAACTTTAAAAGCACATCTATCTGTTTTTATAGTTTGTGACCACCAGGTGGCAGTGCAGAATGTGTTTCAAAACCAGAGCGATCTGTTTTATAGTTTCTGACCACTAGGAGGCAGTTCGTAATGTGTTTTAAAACCAGAGCGATCGATTTTATAGTTTGTGACCACTAGGTGGCAGTGCTGAGTGTTTTTAAAACCAGCGATCGTTTTTATAGTTTTTGACCACAAGGTGGCAGTGCTGAGTGTGTTGTAAAACCAGAGCGATCAGTTTTATAGTTTGTGACCACTAGGTGGCAGTGCTGAGTGTTTTGGAACCAGAGCGACCAGTTTCAATAGTTTGTGACCACTAGGAGGCAGTGCTGAATGTGTTTTAAAACCAGAGCGATCGATTTTATAGTTTGTGACCACTAGGTGGCGGTTCTGAATGTGTCTTAAAACCAGAGATCAGTTTTATAGTTTGTGAGCACTAGGTGGCGGTGATGAGTATGTTTTAAAACCAGAGCGATCAGTTTTATAGTTTGTGACCATTAGGTGGCAGTGCTGAGTATGTTTTAAAACCAGAGCGATCAGTTTTATAGTTTGTGAGCACTAGGTGGCAGTGCTGAGTATGTTTTAAAACCAGAGCGATCAGTTTTATAGTTTGTGAGCACTAGGTGGCGGTGCTGAGTATGTTTTAAAACCAGAGCGATCAGTTTTATAGTTTGTGAGCACTAGGTGGCGGTGCTGAGTATGTTTTAAAACCAGAGCGATCAGTTTTATAGTTTGTGAGCACTAGGTGGCAGTGCTGAGTATGTTTTAAAACCAGAGCGATCAGTTTTATAGTTTGTGACCACTAGGTGGCGGTGCTGAATATGTTTTTAAACCAGAGCGATCCGTTTATAGTTTGTGACCACTAGGTGGCAGTGCTAAGTGTTTTTAAAACCAGGGCGCACGGTTTTAAAGTTTGTGAGCACTAGGTGGCTGTTCTGAGTACACTTTAAAAATACATGTGTGTGTATGTCAGTGTGAGTGAGTGTGTGTATGTCAGTGTGAGTGAGAGAGTGTGTGTGTATGTCAGTGTGAGTAAGTGTGTGTGTGTATGTCAGTGTAAGTGAGTGTGTGTGTGTATGTCAGTGTAAGTGAGTGTGTGTGTGTATGTCAGTGTAAGTGTGTGTGTATAAATCAGTGTAAGTGAGAGCGTGTGTGTATGTCAATGTGAGTGAGAGTATGTGTGTATGTCAGTGTGAGTTAGAGTGTGTGTGTGTATGTCAGTGTGAGTGAGTGACAGACTGCCTGTATATGTGTGTGATGGAGTGTGTGGATAAAAGGGTTAACTTCTGTGACACTGCCTATATCTGTCTTGCCACCCAAGGGGTTAACTCCTCTGACACTGCCTCTGTCTAGCCACCCAAGGGGTTAACGCCTCTGATACTGTCTAAATCTGTCCAGCTACCAAGGGGTTAACGCATCTGACACTGTCAAGCCACCCAAGGGGTTAACTCCTCTGACACTGCCTATATCTGTCAAGCAATCCAGGGGTTAACTCATCTGGCACTGACTATATCTATCTGGATTTTGTTACAGGTCACTGATCACATTAGGTGCCCCCCCCCCCCCCTTGTTTAATCAATGAATATGTGACATCCAGCGGATGTGGACCCCAGGCTTTTAGTCACATATTAATTGATAAACTATTGTGGGGGGCAGAATATTTTTCAGTAAGGGGCCCTGAAATTTCTGATGGCGGCCCTGATCCCTTGTACCCTTTCCCCTGGAATGTAGATTCAGCAGCCGCTTCACAATAAAGGTTTATCCCGGCTGCTGAGCTCATTCTCTGGCTCAAAATATAGGCGCTTTTCCTATTTGTCGCTCAGACCAAGCCCCAGTGTAGGCACTGTTCTGATTGGTCGCTTAGTTAAATGCTCTATTTAAAGGGATTAAAGGGACTACCACTAGTGGGACTGTCAGGGTAAGTCCTGGGGTGAGGGGGCATTTAATGGGGGTGATGGAGGCATATAATGGGGTGATGGAGTCATATAATGGGGGTGATGGGGCATGTAATGGGGTTATGGAGGCATATAATGGGCATATGATGGGGGTGATGAAGGCATATAATGCGGGTGATATAATGGGGGTGATGAAGTCATATAATGCGGGGTGATATAATGGGGGTGATGAAGGCATATAATGCGGGTGATGAGGCATGTAATGGGGGTGATGGAGTCATATATTGGGGGTGATGAAGGCATATAATAGGGGTGAAGGGGGCCAGGGCTGTCTTTTGAACTGTGTGGGCCCCTGGGCAAACCAAGCCAATGGGGCCCCCATGACCCCTCCCCTTGACCCGCCCATAACAACACAACCCCGCCCATAACAACACGACCCACCCATAACAACATGACCCCGCCCACAATGGATGTGCATCAATAAAAAAAATCACCCAAAACTATGTAGTTTAATAGTTAATTTATTTATTAATTGTGTATATTAAACAATTAATCATCAGAAAGTTGGTTTAGAAACAAACATTTCAACATATATATGGCAAGGACAACTGCTGGCCTATAATGAAGTTCTGATATCATGAAGGTAAGAGTTCAGAGATTCAAGAAGTTTCACAACAACCACTATGTCCATATCCTTAGACTGAAGGAACTTACTAGTTTTCTGACATCTTTTGAGAATGTCGTTCCAAAGAATTGTAAGAAAGATAGTTTCCAAGTTATCCATATTATCAGTGTGGCAAACCTAGCCACTTTAGGTCATAGTGCAGAACATTTAAAGGTTGTCTGAAATAGCTGTGTTAACCTGGTGTAAAAATGTATTCGTGTTAATGTCAAAGTTATATATTCTTATGTTAAAACCCGGTTCTGCTGTGCTGAGGGATAATCCACTTAACAGGATTATCTAGTGGGAGTACCCCTCCCGTACAGCAGTGCATGGTGGGAGAAATGTCCTGTATTTGCAGTTTCCCAGGTAGTCCACTATTGTATAGCCCCTGGAAGGGGATTAAGGAAACCCCTTGCATGGGGAATTGTATAAATGCTGGAGCTGTGAATAAACTAATCAGTTGACTCCCAGAACTGTGTTTCGTCCGGTTACTGGGGGATTTGGGATATTGCCTTACTTTCCAGCGCTTTACTTGGATTACCTTATTTTACCAGCGGAGATATTTGGATTTAATATTGTAGCTCTGCTACAATCAGCTAATCCTTCTGCCTCTCGTCTTTGTTCTTTATCAGCTGACCCTAATCAGGAAGCGAACACAAGTGCATCTTTAATGCAGAGCATGGATAGCATCAAAATGTGATGACCATCTTGTGTCAGAAAGACGCTTGACCACAACATGTTCTTCTAAAGATGATGTCAGAACATTCCATCGATGTGTAGAAGCAGAGAAAAAAAACCAATACAAATGCTGAACAAAGCTAAAGAAGGAGACAACCTGTGGACAACACTCTGCCGCTTTTACACCCACCAAGTTCAGACTGTGTCCAGCACATGGGACATAGATGGCCAATTCATTTAGTCGACGGATCCGAGCTTGCAATCCAGTATAGCGCCCAGACATATTTGAGGCATTATCGTGCGATTGACCACGACAATTTGATAGTGGAATTTTGTTTGCATTCAGGAAATGGACAACAGTGCCTGCTAGATCCTTTGCTCCATGACAAAAAATGGGGATGAACTTGAGGAAACGCTCCACAGACTGATATCCTGCAATGTACCCGACAGTAAAGGTTAGTTGATCAATGTGTGAGATGTCTGGCGTAGAATCCACACTTATTGAATAGTACTTTGACTCTTTTAGTTCTTTCAGAATGGTACAAAGAACCTGTTGTCCCATTAAATCTATAAATTCTTCACATATGTTTGCTGACAGATACGATGGGTTCCCCTTTCCCGGATTTCCATAGAGTTTGAGATGCTCTTCCAAAAAAGGATCAAACTCACTTAAAAGCTCAATCGAGCTCTCTCTCCACCAGCTCCGTCATACACTTGCCGTGACATGGAAAGGTTGCAATCATGATTCTGACATGATGTTGGTCCATTTCGAATCCAATAATCTACAGTACTACTACTCTTAATGTTCCATAGTCCCGAATCTGTGATGTGAATCACACACCCGCCGACACACTTGTGACACTTATTTGCTGCTTCAGATTCCTGTATTTCTTCTTCTGGAATGTTAGCAGCATCTGGAGCAGGCAATGTTATATCTGGAACTGGATAATCGGATACAGGATTTGGTGTAGAGGATTTATTTCTAGGATCAATACTTGCAAGTGACACTGCATCTGCGATAAACCAAGATGTTAATTTTGTTAGTTTTGAAGTTCTCCGCTTCTCCATTTGTTTCTCTTCTGTGCACCACTCAAATAAGTCCGCTTCATTTCAAGAAATTACAGAACCTATGCAGCAAATGTGAAAGCCCCACAATTTCTTCTTCTTCCCTGCTCTCTCCTGCGCACCTTTCAGTCACAATGCTGGTTGTGTAAATTGTTGGTGCTGTAAAAAGAAATGTAGAGAAAGAAAAAATAAAACACATTAATATTTGAAGTTTTGATGCAGGGGTGGATTAGAGAGGCATGTACACTACACTAACTTACCTGTCAAATACTGTACTTTTAAATCAAAAAGAAAAAAACGGATTGCAGAGTAACCAGACCAGATGATTCCCAAATGAGTGTGATTTATTGAAGAGTGAAAAAAGCGGCTTGCACAAACCTTTTTAGTAACAACTCACAGAAAAATCCGCCTTACGCGTTTCGTGCCTGTCGGCACTTAATCATAGGCTACTGAATGACAGCATGCACATGCTCTTTAAAGCACTAGCAATTAGTGTGATTACATACATCGTGCACTGGAAATAAAATATGCTAATGATTGTGATGTCATTTCACAAAAGACAAAGCATATACATTCAAAATATTGCTTTTACATATATATATTTAGAAAAAGAGGGTAGATAAAATTATAATAAAGTGAGTGAAGTAAAAGAAAGAAGACGAGCTACAGAAAAACATTTTTTACAAATAAAGAATATCTTAAAGATACAATATTTTTTTCTTATTAATATAAATACAATTATTCTTATATCTTTATTTGTTAATTAATTCATTTATTTATTAATTGATTCGATTTTTTATCTTATTATTTATTTTAATTGAACCTTAAACAAAGGTATAACCATTTAAATTATATTAAATATTCATTTAGTTTAAAAGATACTAATTAAATATGGATATACATGAATAAGTTTAGATGGAGTTTTCAAACATTTTATGCTTATTTTAAGGCTGCATGGTTATTGCAATTATTATAGTATTTGTAAAGTATATTATAAGTATATAATATATTTTATTATTTTTTTTGTCACTACACTTGTGTTGTACTTACCCAGTCCCATTTCAACTATCAAAACGGAAAACGGTGAAGCTGCCAGCCTGCCACTGCTGCCTGCCGTCTCTGCTGATCCTAGAAGCCGCTGCCACGATCATGTGCCCGTGCGTGCCGAACATATCATGATCATCTTCTTCCCGCGGTTTGCTTCGCACCTTTTGTGCATGCCTTTAAATACTAACTGGGGGCTGGCTGGGGCGGAGCATCGGATTATCCCACGCAGCTCGCTGGAAACATTTTCCCCTTCTTGATCTCGGGGCAAAGTAGGCGGGGCTAGCAAAGGATTACTGCATTTCGGTATCTGAAGATAAGGAAATGCTTACAAACGGAGCATTCACCGGAGTGTCGTCTTTCTGACTGGGCAGAACTGTTTTTTTGCAGTGGGGACACCGGGGCCCCCCAAAACCCCTGGGCAAATCGCCAGTCATGCAGAAAGACGGCACTGATGGGGGCATGAAATGATGTGATGGAGGCATGTAATGGGGGTGATGGGGCATGTAATGGCGGTGATGGGGCATGTAATGGCGGTAATGGAGGCATGTGATGAGGTCACGTAATGGGTTGATGTGGGTAATGGGCATATGTGGGTTATAAGGCATGTCGTGTGTGTGCAGCATGGGTAGGGGGGCATCTGAATTTAGTCTGCCTAGGGCAGCACAAAACAAATATACTGGATTCCAATAGGAGTTACCCATCGTGACAATATCGTGACAATATTGTGACAATATCGTGACAATTTGCAGCATCTGATGGCTCACTAGATTTCCGACAATATCCCAAAAGCCTTGGGGCAAACTGTGTTACCCTGAACTGTATATCTTAAGTGTCCCCTTTGTTCTCCCCGGGTTTATTAGCTTCCCAAAAGGGCAAATTACTTTACATGTTCCCCGTACCCCCTGATGCCTTGAAGCGGATGGAGCAAAGAAATCGAGGACTGAATCGCAGTTCTCCAAAAGATCAGGTTGAAGCCCGTGGACGAATGGCCATCAACAAATCCAAGGCTACCCTGAATGAGGAGCTCATGGAAGGTGACCCTTGGAGGATTCCCTGACCTTTCAGATGTCCAGTGGCACCTGGCCCTCTCTGGATCCAACCGACCCTAGGAGGTGATCACGCAAATTCAAAGATATGTGAATAGTGGCTGTCAAAACTGACTGGCAAGGAATGAAAGATTTTGTGCCCGTTAGTTTTTATTGGCTGACACCGAATCACTGTTTGTGCGGTGATTACTGCACAAATCAATGCAGTTTCTTTTTACCGGCTAAACCTCCATAGAAAGCATGGAGATTTGTAGTGGGTAAAGATACTACCACACTCGTTAACCTAGCAGCAGGCTTTAAATATATATAAAAAAGGTAATTTGCACTTTTTTCACCAAGAGGGAGCACTGCATCTACTCCGATATCAGCAGTTGGCTAAGTATTTTCTTACCCAGTTCTGTTTTGTGCCAGGATGGTAACAGACTCATGTTATGTAGGGATCCTTTTTTGTTCCACTCGAATGTTAGTGGCCCAAGGGTGCTTAACCCTTTATAATTATGACTTAATCAGTATAATTATCAGAAAATATCTGCAGTTGGCAGTGTTGGCACCTGGTTTAGGCCAGACTGGTAACAGTTGGATGTTATGTAAGGATCCATACACTAATACATGAATGTTTATCCTGAATACGATTGTACCCACATTATATGTAACATTTATACCAGGCAAAAACAGGTGTAATTTATATTACTTAAAGCACAAAGGGATGTTATTAGTAAGAAACCAACATCAGCCTTGTATAAGGATAGATATCTGTATAAACTGCAATATTGTGTGTGCTATATATATATATATACAGGTAAACACGATTATAATGCGGTGCTTCCATGGGAGCCATGAGGTCACCAGATCTCATTTTCACTTCGCATTATAGTTCAGTGAGATCTAGTGGCTCACATTGTGATCCAGCCAGTATTGTGATGTGAGCCTGGGGATCCCGAGCCCCATGAAGATTGAACTTATTAGAGAATAAAAACTCTGTCCAATTTGCTAGTTAGTTTTATCTTATAGTTTATAAGTGAGGGGTAGTTACAATCACTGAGAGATCCTGCTTTTAATGATTAAAGCTAATGATAAAAACCCTAAAAAAAAACACGTAGTTCATTTTTTCAAATGTTGTTTTAATGCAGATGAAATGGGCACCAGTTCCAGGTCAGATCTCCTCACCCTCCAGCTTACACAACATAAATAGGAGCTGACAGAAAAGCAGACACACTGTGTGATACTTCTCAATACATTATATCTATTGCTTTAGCTTTGCACCAGTGATTTGTATTCTGCTTTACATTAGAAACAGATTGAACATGTCACAGTGCTGGACACACACTGACTGGAAGAGGGGTCTGGGCGCAGGGTGATGACGTTTCATTTAAAGACTTACAAAACACAAGAGGCGAGGTGTATAATTACAGCAACCTCGCATTTTTATCTACACGAAAGGCGCCATTTTGTTGGATCCATTTCTGTTCGGCGGTCTACAACACAATGGCCGCCGAAAATACCTGTTCCGTGAACTAAAACGTCTTGCGTGTCTGGAGCTCTAGTACAGAGAGGCGGGTCTTGGGATTACTGGACACTGTCAGCTCTGGCTACATTTCTAGCCCATTACCCCAGGGCTCTGCAGATTGGCCAGAGAGTGAGTGGGGTAAGGAGCTGGGGGGAGCTGAACCCCAAAGAGCAGCCAGTGTCACCCCCACCTCCATCCCTACTATCCTCCCAGTGCGCCTCTAACCTCCATCCCCACTATCCTCCCAATGTCACCCCCCACCTCCATCCCTACTATCCTCCCAGTGCGCCTCTAACCTCCATCCCCACTATCCTCCCAATGTCACCCCCCACCTCCATCCCTACTATCCTCCCAGTGCGCCTCTAACCTCCATCCCCACTATCCTCCCAATGTCACCCCCCACCTCCATCCCTACTATCCTCCCAGTGCGCCTCTAACCTCCATCCCCACTATCCTCCCAATGTCACCCCCCACCTCCATCCCTACTATCCTCCCAGTGCGCCTCTAACCTCCATCCCCACTATCCCCCAGTGTCCCCATCCCCCCCGTGTCATCGCCCACCTCCATCCCCACTATCCACCCAGTGTCACCCCCCACCTCCATCCCCACTATCCTCCCAGTGTCACCCCCACCTCCATCCCCACTATCCACCCAGTGTCACCAGCCACCTCCATCCCCACTATCCTCCCAGTGTCACCAGCCACCTCCATCCCCACTATCCTCCCAGTGTCACCTCCCACCTCCATCCCCACTATCCTCCCAGTGTCACCAGCCACCTCCATCCCCACTATCCTCCCAGTGTCACCTCCCACCTCCATCCCCACTATCCTCCCAGTGTCACCTCCCACCTCCATCCCCACTATCCTCCCAGTGTCACCACTAAAGTCCACTCAGCCCCCTTATCATTATTCTCCCAGAATCAAACTCCCCAATAACCTATCACTCAGTGCCCCTCTCACCATAACTGCTTACAGATAATTTCTTCTTTAAATTAGTGATTTCTCTTCAGAGATCCTATACACGAGATCCAGAGCAGATTGTCAGGATCCCTACATCACTCAGCAATGATGATCAAGAATCCCATGACTGAGAAGATCCTGAATCTCACCTTGGAGATCATCTATGTCCTGACTGGAGAGGTGAGGGGTAATTAACAAAGTGCCATCCATTTGGGATATTGTGTGTTTATATGGTCAGGAGGGGAAGTTAATAAACACCAAGTGTTGTCTATAAGGAGTCACTGCTGGAATAGGATCTATAGATAAGCAGTGTCAGGGCTGCATGCAATGTGACAGGAGCCCAGGGAAAGGAGAGAGGTTTGGGGATATGAAGGTTCTGGGGCAATAGAAGGTCATGATTGGTTAGAGAGAGTCAACAACATCATCCAGTCCAACAACAGTCCAGTTTTCATGGTGCAAAAATCCCAATAAATAATTTTACAATATAATGCAAATGAATATGATCTTCAGTAAAAAAAATCTTCCAGTAACAGCTGCAGTTCAACCAGTCCTGAAAATCTCCGAAATGAGAGTCTAGATAAAATCCCTGCTGTCTCCATTTGTAGGATTATGTGGTTGTGAGGAAGCAGGGAGGGGATGATTGCAGCAGTCCCTCTGCATCTGACACATTCTGTAGGACCCAGAACCCCATTGTGGATCCTCCACCCGACTCCCTGGTAAATGAACGGAACAATGATGGGAAGATCCTAGAACCCACCAACAAGCTCCTTCATCTCCTGAGCGGTGAGGTGAGACCTGCTAGGGTGGACCTTATACAGTGTGAGAGAGAAACACATGGAAACGTCTGGATCATGACTGTATAGTTATGTGTTTCAGCTTCCTGTAAGGAGTGAGGATATAACCGTCCGCTTCACCATGGAGAAACAAGACTGTCTGAAAGAAGAGCAGGAGCATTACAAGGAAGGGTTGACAGACAATCCCCAACCTCTCCGCTCACTGGGTAACAGGACATTTGAAAAAAAAAAATGTATTTGTTTTTTCCAGATTGCTAGAAGGTTCTTAACAGGGTGAGAAAGGTACATTATCATACATACATCAATATTGCATAGACTGTACCAAGATTACTTGTATACAGAATATATGCCATACACATTCCTATAAAAGTGGAACATTATATGCAACTTTGTAAAGGTTTCCTGGGTGCTACAAATATATTAGTATGTTAAACAGATAATGTGTTTTTTCTTAGAACAATATTCTATTAAAGGCAAGAAATATAAATTTTTTCCCCTTGCTTTTTCATATATAATATGTATCTAACTTCATGTATAGATAAAGCATTAAGGGTCTATTTAACCATGGCATTTCCCTATATACCAATATCTTATCTGTTTTCCTTTTATTTCAATACGTAAAACTATAAAAAATATCTACTGTTTCTTTAATTGTTAACATATTAAAACATCTGCCTTCCTCCTCCTCTAGGGGGCAGTAACTGTATGGAGAGGAAGCTGCCATTCCCCCAGCCATTTAGTTGACGCAGAGCAGGGAATCTGATCCTTTTGAAAAGTGCTTGTTTGAATTGTAAGGAGTAATCCCGCTTGCGAGTGCATTTAAAGTGACCTGGTCCCAGTTATTTTACACTCTGACTTTGCCACATTCCTTAGAAATTGACACCTCAGAATATATTCAGGAGCAAAACTCAGAATCACAGACAAGTAGTTTAGAATCTGGAGTCAGATGAAGGAAGATTCTAAACAACATGTCCGCCATGTACAACGCTATATCATACCAGATTAACCAGACCAGTCCAGATTTGGGAGCCATGTCCCACTTTTCGGGACAGAGGTAGAGCTCAGTGGGACAGTGGGACTTCTAGCTGAAGACGTCTATCAGGTTGTGCAATACATTGTGGGATTTGGATAAACAGCTATTACACTTTCTCTGTACACACCAGGATATTGGGAGATCACACCTCTATACAACCTCTGCTGTATGTAACGTTACTGACTCTGTGATCATTTCCTACAGATGGACCAAGTAACAGTGATACATCAGGAATATGTCCCAACAGTCATTATACACAGGGCTGTATGGAGCAAGATAACAGCATCACACAGGATTATCAGGTACCAAACTGCACCTGTTACAATGGCCGCTTTATGGGATTCAGAACCAAATCATTGGACGTCTGTCTTGTGTATGAAAATATTCTGTTTACTACCAAATACCTGTGAATAACGGCAATTATTATATGTCTGATAACTGTATTATTATTATATGTCTGGTAACTGTATTATTATTATATGTCTGGTAACTGTATTATTACGTCTGATAACTGTAACTTAGTAACATAGTAATTTAGGTTGAAAAAAGACACAAGTCCATCAAGTTCAACCCTTCTACCTATCATTACAGCTTTTGATCCAAAAGAAGGCAAAAAACCCCTAAGGAAGCTATTTCGAATTTTGCCTCCTGGGGGAAAAAATTCCTTCTTGACTCCAAGAGGCAATCAGATTTCTCCTTGGATCAATAAGCTCTTTTATTAATGCTTATTCTATTATTAATAGCCCTGTATGTTCTGCTTTCCTAAAAAAAACATCCAAACCATTTTTAAATGCATCTATTGTGGTTGCTAGCACTACCTCTCTTGGCAGTGAGTTCCATAACTTTATTGTCCTAACCGTAAAGAATCCCTTCCTTTGCTGTCTATGAAATCTTTGCTCTTCCAGTCTGAGGGGGTGACCTCTTGTTCTTTGTACCTTTCTGTTAATGAACAGGTCACTGGAGAGCTCTTTATATTGGCCCTGCAAATATTTATATAATGTTATCATATCCCCTCTGAGACGCCTTTTTTCTAACGAATATAAATTCAATTTTTTAAGTCTCTCTTCATAACTAAGATCCTCCAAACCCCTTATTAATTTTGTAGCTCTCCTTTGCACTTTTTCTAGTTCCTTAATATCCTTTTTAAGGACTGGTGCCCAGAACTGTACTGCATATTCAAGGTGAGGTCTTACCATTGATTTGTAAAGAGGCAAGATGATATCCTCCTCCCGTGAATCTATACCTCGTTTTATACATGCCAATATCTTATTGGCCCTTGCAGCTGCTGACTGGCATTGGGCACTGTTGCCAAGTTTGTTGTCTATAATTATTCCTAAATCCTTTTCATTAGTAGTTTTTCCCAGGGAAAAACCATTTAACGTATATGTTGCTTTGTTATTATTTTTCCCATAATGCATAACTTTACATTTGTCTATATTGAACCTCATTTGCCACTTTACTGCCCAGTCCCCCACTCTGTCCAAATCTTCCTGTAAAGAAAAAACATCAAGATTAGTCTTTATTGCCTTACCTAATTTAGTGTCGTCCGCAAACACGGAGACATGGCTCTCAGCACAATGTGGCAGATCATTAATAAACAAATTAAAAAGAAGAGGGCCCAAAACAGACCCCTGAGGTACTCCGCTTAATACCCTTGTCCAATTTGAGAATTTTCCATTTACAACAACCCTTTGTGTTCTATCTTTTAGCCAATTTTCAATCCACATACACACATTTGCCCCCAAACCTATTTCTCTCAATTTGTAGAGTAACCTTTTGTGTGGAACTGTATCAAATGCTTTCGCAAAATCCAAATAGGATGTATTATTATTATTATATGTCTGGTAACTGTATTATTATTATTATAACATGTCTGGTAACTATAATTATTAGTATTATATATCTGGTAACTGGATTATTATTATTATATGTCTGGTCACATTATTATTATATGTCTCAGAACTGTATGACTTTTGTAGAGATGCACAGTGTAATTAATTAGTCATTTCCAGTCTGATCTTATATCACAGGAGGAGCAAGGAGAGGAGATATTTACTGTGCAGTGTAAGAAGGAGGAAAATCCGACAGAGATCAGACCAGGTAAGAAATATACAGAAATTATTTAAAGCAAATTAAAATTATAATATCCCAAGGGAAGTATTTGGTTTTAATAAAAGCCAATAATCTGTTTATATGAAGGATGTCACTTGTCTCCCTGGTACTTGCTGGTGGCAGCCATCTTCTTTTTGATTGACAAGGATCCCAGTCACAGCACTGGTCACCCTGCACACTAGACTCCAGAGATCTCAGTCACAGCCATGCTCACCCTGCACACTTAGGATCCCAGTCACAGCCATGCTCACCCTTCACACTAGACACCAGGGATCCCAGTCACAGCCATGCTCACCCTGCACACTTAGGATCCCAGTCACAGCCATGCTCACCCTGCACACTAGACACCAGGGATCCCAGTCACAGCCATGCTCACCCTGCACACTAGACACCAGGGATCCCAGTCACAGCCGTGCTCACCCTGCACACTAGGGATCCCAGTCACAGCCAGGCTCACCCTGCACACTAGGGATCACAGTCACAGCCATGCTCACCCTGCACACCAGGGATCCCAGTCACAGCCATGCTCCCCCTGCACACTAGACACCAGGGATCCCAGTCACAGCCATGCTCCCCCTGCACACTAGACACCAGGGATCCCAGTCACAGCCATGCTCACCCTGCACACTAGACACCAGGGATCCCAGTCACAGCCGTGCTCACCCTGCACACTAGACACCAGGGATCCCAGTCACAGCCGTGCTCACCCTGCACACTAGACACCAGGGATCCCAGTCACAGCCGTGCTCACCCTGCACACTAGGGATCCCAGTCACAGCCATGCTCACCCTGCACACCAGACACCAGGGATCCCAGTCACAGCCATGCTCACCCTGCACATTAGACACCAGGGATCTCAGTCACAGCCGTGCTCACCCTGCACACTAGACACCAGGGATCCCAGTCACAGCCGTGCTCACCCTGCACACTAGGGATCCCAGTCACAGCCATGCTCACCCTGCACACTAGACACCAGGGATCTCCGTCACAGCCATGCTCACCCTGCACACTAGACACCAGGGATCTCAGTCACAGCCATGCTCACCCTGCACACTTAGGATCCCAGTCACAGCCATGCTCACCCTGCACACTAGACACCAGGGATCCCAGTCACAGCCATGCTCACCCTGCACACTAGACACCAGGGATCCCAGTCACAGCCGTGCTCACCCTGCACACTAGGGATCCCAGTCACAGCCAGGCTCACCCTGCACACTAGGGATCCCAGTCACAGCCAGGCTCACCCTGCACACTAGGGATCCCAGTCACAGCCATGCTCACCCTGCACACTAGACGCCAGGGATCCCAGTCACAGCCATGCTCACCCTGCACACCAGACACCAGGGATCCCAGTCACAGCCATGCTCACCCTGCACACTAGACACCAGGGATTTCAGTCACAGCCATGCTCACCCTGCACACTAGACACCAGGGATTTCAGTCACACCCGTGCTCACCCTGCACACTAGGGATCCCAGTCACAGCCATGCTCACCCTGCACACCAGACACCAGGGATCCCAGTCACAGCCATGCTCACCCTGCACACTAGACACCAGGGATCCCAGTCACAGCCATGCTCCCCCTGCACACTAGACACCAGGGATCCCAGTCACAGCCATGCTCACCCTGCACACTAGACACCAGGGATCTCAGTCACAGCCATGCTCACCCTGCACACTAGACACCAGGGATCCCAGTCACAGCCGTGCTCACCCTGCACACTAGGGATCTCAGTCACAGCCACTCTCACACTAATACACACACTGTGCAGTGACACCCATGCCCTCTAACACACTGATACTCACACTGTGCAGTGACACCCATGCCCTCTAACACACTGATACTCACACTGTGCAGTGACACCCACGCCCTCTAACACACTGATACTCACACTGTGCAGTGACACCCACACCCTCTCACACACTGATATTTACACTGTGCAGTGACACCCACACCCTCTCACACACTGATACTCACACTGTGCAGTGACACCCACACCCTCTCACACACTGATACTCACACTGTGCAGTGACACCCACACCCTCTCACACACTGATATTCACACTGTGCAGTGACACCCACACCCTCTAACACACTGATACTCACACTGTGCAGTGACACTCACACCCTCTCACACACTGATACTCACACTGTGCAGTGACACCCACACCCTCTAACACACTCATATTCACACTGTGCAGTGACATCCACACCCTCTCACACACTGATACTCACACTGTGCAGTGACACCCATGCCCTCTAACACACTGATACTCACACTGTGCAGTGACACCCACGCCCTCTAACACACTGATACTCACACTGTGCAGTGACACCCACACCCTCTAACACACTCATATTCACACTGTGCAGTGACATCCACACCCTCTCACACACTGATACTCACACTGTGCAGTGACACCCATGCCCTCTAACACACTGATACTCACACTGTGCAGTGACACCCACGCCCTCTAACACACTGATACTCACACTGTGCAGTGACACCCACACCCTCTCACACACTGATATTTACACTGTGCAGTGACACCCACACCCTCTCACACACTGATACTCACACTGTGCAGTGACACCCACACCCTCTCACACACTGATATTCACACTGTGCAGTGACACCCACACCCTCTCACACACTGATACTCACACTGTGCGGGGCAGTGATATACACGGCCTCTATATATCTGCAATGTCTGCTGTCACTAAGTGTTGGTTTCTTCCAGTTGGATCTGATAGTAGAACCAATACAGAGGGAGATCACACCCGTCATCACTCACAGGATTGGATAAAGGAAGAAAATGGATTCCTGAGGGATTATCGGGTAAATAAACTGCATTATTGGGGATCATTGTATCATGTTGTCTGGTATATGGAGGTTACTGATTCGCTCACACATATCACTGTGTCTGTTAAAGGGACATGAACTCATTCTGCCTAATTGATCTCTGTCAACCTTGATGTTCCTTTACTGTGAATGTAAAGAATTAAAATATTAAATGTATACATGATGTTGAAAATGTATTTTAAATGTGTCCGTGATCTGTCCTGTTCATGAGACAATCTGTGGCTTGATATGCAAATTACAGTTTTCTGATTAAAGATTAGGTCAATTACTTATCAAGCCACAAGTGACGTCATAAACAGGTGACACCACTGAGATGTTTAAAACATTTTTTTTTAAACTTACAATTCTGCTAATACAATGCGTAGGTCATTTTTAAAAATAACATGGAGGTTGATAGAATCCCTTTTAAAAGCAAAAAGCCAAATGCTGACAGTTTAGATTAGATTTACTATAACTTTGAAGGAACTGTAACACCTAAACATACACTGATCAGCCATAACATTATGACCACCTGCCTAATAATGTGAAGTTTCCCCTTTTGACGCCAAAACAGCCCTGACCCGTCGAGGCATGGACTCCATTAGACCTCTGAAGGTGTGCTGGGGTAACTGGCACCAAGACGCAGCAGATCCTTTAAGTCCTGTAAGTTGCGAGGTGGGGCCTCCATGGATCAGACTTGTTTGTCTAGCACATCCCACATATACTTGATTGGATTGAGATCTGGGAATTTGGAGGCCAAGTCAACACCTTGAACTCGTTGTTGTGTTCCTCAAACCTTCCTGGACCATTTTTGCTTTGTTGCAGGGCACATTATCCTGCTGAAAGAGGCCAATGCCATCAAAAATACGGTTTCATGAAAGGGTGTACACGGTCTGTAACAATGCTTAGGTGGTACGTGTCACATGAATGGCCGGACCCAAGGTTTCCCAGCAGAGTATTGCCCAAAGCATCACACTGCCTCCGCTGGCTTGCCACCTGTTGTCATAATGTTATGGCTGATCGGGGTAACTTTTAGCTTGAATTTAGAGCATACAAAATTATTATAAAATGCAGAAATGCCTAAATTTGGAGACAATTGAACCACATTTATGTTATATCTTTACATATTTGTTGCTTAAGATCTGTTTGTGTGAGTTGTTGGCACATGCTGCAGCATCCTTATTATGCATCTGACCCATTTGATCTTGTATCACAGGAGGAGCAAGGAGAGGAGATATTTACTGTGCAGTGTAAGGAGGAGGAAAATCCTACAGAGATCAGACCAGGTAAGAAATATACAGTGAATTAAAATGGTAGGATTTTTTTTTTTTTTTAAATCTTGGAACCATTTCTTCCTTTTTTTTTAAAAAATAAAATCTTAAAAATATATGGAAAATGAGTTCATACTTACTGTAATTCTCTTTTCTTGGCCTTTAATCCATGGCAGCATCACTAATGGTTTGCTCCTCCTCTCAAGGCTTACAGGACAGAAAAAAAAAGTATCCTATAAAAGTCCCCTGCTCTCTACACACCTCTGTCTTAGTATGTAGCCCTCAGAAAGGGGGGGGGGAACCTTTGCTGCTGTAGGTTTAAGGCCAATTACGGTAAGTGTGAATACATTTTCCCCACTGGGTAGAAATACCACATCTCTAAAACATGGAAGGGTTGGAAATAATCAACACAACAATTCTCCATGAATCCGTAAATAATTTAAAGATGAAACAACAGATAAAACTGAATGTTCTAAACAGGCAGATGGAGGCGTGGACGTCCAAACGGTAATGTCTAACAAACGTGGGCGAGGAAGGCCACGTGTCGGCATTAGAGAGAGAATCTGGCAGTGAGTTAGCTGCAGCTGGCCATGGAGAAGAAATGGCTGCAACAGCGAGTCAAAGGTGACGGTAAAAAATGTCCAGCTAAATACATGATTCCCCAGGGAGCACAACTGAAAGGGGCAGCATACTGGGGGCTCCACAAGGAGAGTCTGAATTTTCTGGGTGAAACTGTAATTAAAAAAAAAAAAACGTTTAAAAAGGTGAAGAGTAAAATAGAAATAAACGATTTAAAGTCCCTAGAACAAAACAAACTGGTCCCTTTTTTTTTTTCTCTGTCCTGTTAGTCTTGAGAGTTGATGCTACGCATTAGTGATGCTGACATGGATAGGTCAGGGAATTAACACATTGCATATATTATTTACCATATAAACACCTCCAGTCTGCATCAAAAATCGCCTGCAAATGACACTCAGCCAGCTATTTGACTGTGCATCATGGGAGTTGTGGTCCACAACAACTGGGGTGCAAAACATTAGCAATCACTGTGGACACAGGTGTGTGTGTGATAGATGCCTGGTATATATAAAAACCTGTCCGTGATTCTATGGAGCTGACTGCATGTCCCGGGGTAATCAGGGGTTTGATATCTGTACACGCAGCTACACAAACACACAGCAGATACAAATACAATCTGACATTAACACAGGAAAAGTCACATTAGGATTAACTCTTTCACAGCCTTTGGATTCTAACGCACTTCCTGTCTGGGAATCATTCTCACGCCTGCTGTCCTCATCTAGTGAATTAAAAAAACATTCCTAATATCCAGCCGTACTTACACCACAAGCATGGCTGCCAACACTGTGGATCCACAATTTGCATTAACCGTTAGTTTTCTAAACCAAGCTATAAATATCTGTAATGAATTATTTACAAACTCTTTATGCTCCTATATGTTTCCTATAGGTTTGTCTGTCATTTCGGAGAACCGTCTTCTAGCCTCAGACTATGCAAGGAATGATACCGATCTTACCCAGAATGCTCCAGGAGGGAACCTTCTGGTTCTAAATGGAACAAGTGTAATTCAGAGGGAATCTGAGACAAGTGTAAATAATGACCTGACCGCCACTGGTGAATTCCATCTTACTGACCCGCGTAAGGCAACAACTTATTTGTCTACACACGTTCAATGTAAAAATAAGAAAAATAATGGAAAGAAAAATAAAGAAAAAGTGTCAGTAATGAAAAACAGATGCAAACGATGCAGGATAAACTTCACCGATACATCGGAGTTTAAAGCTCATCAAAAAGCCCATCGCATTGCAGAGCAGGGAATAATAAAACACGTCTGCTCTGACTGCGGGAAAGGCTTCAATCAGATCACAGATCTCAGCCGGCACAAGAGAGTCCACACTGGAGAGAAACCCTTTGCATGCTCGGAGTGTGGAAAATCCTTTACCCAACAATCACATCTTTACGCTCATCAAAGGACTCACACTGGAGAGCGGCCGTATGTCTGCTCAGAGTGCGGCAAATCATTTAAATGTATTTCAAACATCCGCGCTCATCAAAGACTGCACACGGAAGAGAAACCGTTTGCGTGTTCAGAGTGCGGGAAATCCTTTACCCAACAATCACATCTGTACGCTCATCAGAGGACTCACACGGGAGAGAAACCCTATATCTGCCCTGAGTGCGGGAAATCATTTACCCGACTTTCAACTCTCCATACCCATCAAAAACTGCACGCATTTGCTTGCACAGGGTGTGGGAAATCGTTTCAAGGTGCTCCAGGTGTTCATCAAAGGATAGAGACCATTCCAAGTACACAGAAGTGTTTACAGACAAATAATCACCTTTAGAGATGTCAGAGAACTCACACTGGAGAGAAACCATTCCCACGTTCCTAATAGAACCTTCATTAGATCCAGACTGTATAGAGAGATATAACATATGTACTGGGGAAGTGGGTTCTATCTGCGCATTAATGACACTCCCCTGTTTGAACATGCAGAGGCAGAAGGGGGCTTGACCCTATAGGGATGGGGAGGAATACCACCTGGATGCCTCACCCAATACAAAAGCCACATTAAAGTGAAACTAAACTTTTTTTTAATTCCTTCGTGTTGCACAAATTTAATTCAGTTAAACAGCTTCTAACATGCAATTGCAATTAATTCAGGTTTATTTACAAAGAATTTTGTGCCCTGACCCTCCTGCTTCACCTTGGTGACCCCATTGCTGCTCAGAGAGGCAAGTTTTATTGCCAACAGTACATGTTGCAATTCAGTCTACAGCAAGTTCCTCTGGTCAGGCTAGATTTTCAAAATGACCGTGGGATGGAGTGTGTACTCGCGCTCTATACAAGTGTGTTCAGCGTCTTCCCTTCCCTGCAGCACTCCTGATTGGTCAGCCTGCTCTTAAATGAATCTTCATCATTTAAAAGACGGGATGGCCGCATGGTTGTTACAGGTGAAATGTCTGCGGCTAAGCATTAGGGAGCAGTGGACTTTCCAAGACCCAACAAGGGGCAGGTCTGCTGGTCACAGTTCATAGATTCCAGACGCTGAGCTGCTTTGTATCCGATGCCCGGGACTTTGTTCACAAGGCTGCGGAGAAGCTGCACCGTTTGCTGGTTTGGTTTTCCAGAAACCAACTTGCGTGAAAGCTTGCTGGAAATATACATGTTGATAAAAGGAGTAGCTGGGATGTCTAGCAGAGCATAATGGGGACTGCATTCCTCACTGGCCAAATCAACATAGCATATCAAGATAATAAAGGTCTAGCCACATGTCTATTGCTAATAATACACAGAAGGGTCTACACAACAAAGAGAACATTGCAGGGAATTCCAAACTTACGATCAAAGTTGCCATGTTGGAGAAATATCTCAATTCAGCTGCACTGGAGAATTTTTCCAACTCTGCTACTTTGCCCTAAGGTTTTAAATTCCCATCTCAATTCCCTGTAATTCTCTTAATTGTGTGTTTTTGTAAGGCTACAGTGGTTTTTAAAGGTCATGAATTATGCTTTCCACAGTGAACTGCATGGAATGTATGCTATGATTGATGTAAACACGTTCTTGCTTATGTTCCAGGGACTGCATGGAATGTCTATGTTCCATATTGGAGAGGATTTGGGGATCATGAAAATATTCACATGCAATTTATTGAAAATAATAAATTTGGAAATAAGCAAGAGAGTATAAAACCAAAACAGTATCAATATAGATTGAAATAAATCATAATTCATATATGACGTATGAAAGTTGCAGAAAATAAAATATGGAATAGTAATTATTGGTCACTACTAAATATGCATGCAATACAATTGACTATGCAATTCCACTTTTAACCACAAGATGACAGTATGCATTTTATGGGACCTCGTACACGATCATAAATCAATATGCTTGTGGGACTAGCAGCAGTACACCCTACTCTGTTAAAATAGGATCCCAGCTATCTCTGGTCAGATATGGCAATTATTATATATATATTTAATAATATTAATATTATAAAACCACACTCATTTTCTAGATATCAGAATATTAGATAACTCTGCATTGATTTAGGTAATTTCAACGTATTGTTAAATCGTGTGTATACACACACACGGATGTGTATATATATATGTATATAAAAAATCCAAGATATGATGCACTCAGCTAAAGCCATTATCAAGACTGATAAAGGTCCACGGTGTGGACCGAAAGGTCGATCATATGCTCATGTGTTTCACATACCTGTATGAGTAAGTAAAACATCGACCTATTTTGCATTAAGTCCTGTGAGTGCGTGCCTTCCTTTGGATTTTTTATATATGTATATACACACATAATTTTTTTTCTTTGCAATATGCTGACATTTATGATTGATACCCAAGGCAGGGTATGCAATTATTTAAACAGGATTAATTAACCAGATGGAGATTAGTCATAAATGCATTGTCAAATTAGCTAATATGGTAGAAGAAAGGCATTTCCTGATCTGATAAAGGGCATTTTTCATGATTTCTATCTGCTGTTTAGAAAATAGTTTACCTGAATAATAAACATTCCTAAATGATGGCATTAAATATATATGTTTGCCTATGAAGATGAACTAATTTCTCCCACCATAAAATGAGGTATAATTAATCAATAGCACATTATACGTTACCAGATGAGGTTGACAAGTTGAGATGCAGTCTTACAAAGTCCTCAGACTTCGTAAAAGTTTATCAACTTTATTTCTACACACTTTTTCAGAGTGCTTGAACAATTCTTAAAAACAATTTCAGTTCTCAAACAATGGTTAAATTCAGGGAAAATTCCCGGTAGGCCGCCTACCCTGGGGCCCCTTTAATAAAAGTACCCTGGGGCCACTTTAATAAAAGTACGTGTGTGAGTGAGTGGCAAAGTGTAAATGTGTGAGTGGCAGAGTGCAGTGGCAAATTAATTGGCAAATTGAATGTTGCATATTAATGGAAAAATAATACCGGCAAATTAGCTGTCACATATTAATGGCAAAATAATACTGGCATATTAATAGGCAAATTGACTATGGCATATTAATGGTAACATAATACTGGCATATTAATGGCAAAATAATACTGGCAAATTGGCTGTTGCATATTAATGGAAAAATAATACTGGCATATTAATGGGCAAATTGTCTTGGGCATATTAATTGGCAAAATGATACTGGCATATTAATGGACAAACTAACACTGGCATATTAATGGCAAAATGATACTGGCATATTAATGGGCAAATTGGCTGTGGCATATTAATTGGCAAAATGATACTGGCATATTAATGGCAAAAGAATACTGGCATATCAATGTACAAACTGACACTGCCATATTAATGGAAAAATAATACTGGCATATAAATTGGCAAATTGACTGTGCCATATTAACGGCAAAATAATACTGGCAAATTGGCTGTGGCATATTAATGGCAAAATAATACTGGCACATTAATGGGCAAATTGGCTGTGGCATATTAATGGGCAAATTAACAATGACATACCGTATTAATGGCAAAATGATACTGGCATATTAATGGGCAAATTACCTGTGGCATATTAATGGCAAAATAATACTGGCATATTATTGGGCAAATTGGCTTTGGCATATTAATGGGCAAATTGCCTATGAAATCTGGGTGCAGTATGTTAGCTATAATCTTGTGTACATACTGGGGGCTATATATTGCTCTGTGCAGGGGTATATACCAATCTTATCTATAAATAATAAGTTCTTCAAATGTGCTTTAAAATGCACGGCTTGCCCTTTTATAATCAAGAAAATAAATACGCAATTCTATCGGGCTGGTATAATGACGTAATGCTAAGGGGCTGGTATACCATTATATTTCCGGTCCGGCCCTGGTTGAATTCCATGCCCCTATGCCACCCAAGCCCCCCATCAGGGGGTGACAGGCGATACTGGCGTTCCAGGCCTGGCGGGGCCAGGTCACGCTAGCAAAAATAAATAAAAAAATCCCCTCTGTTAAGCCAGACCGCGGCTGTGAGAGAAGCGTTCTGCACTCCCCTCACAGCCACGGACGGACAGACCAGAGCACCGGGAAACAGAGCAGGGTGGCACATAACGAGCATAACGCTGGCATATTAAGGGGCAAAAGAATGGCATATTGAGGGGCAAAACATTGGCATGTTGAGGGGCAAAACACTGGCATATTAAATAGAAAAAGAATAGCATATTGAGGACAAAATACTGGCATATTAAATGGCAAAAGAATGGCATATTGTTTGGCTAAATACTAGCATATTGAGTGGCAAACGAATGGCATATTAAATGGCAACAGAATGGCATATTGAGGAGCAAAATACTGGCATATTGAGTAGCTAAATACTGGCATATTGAGGGGCAAAATACTGGCATATTAAATAGCAAAAGAATGGTATACTGAGGGGCAAAATACTGGCATATTAAATGGTAAAAGAATGGCATATTAAATGGCAAAAGAATGGAATATTGAATGGCTAAATACAGGTATACTGAGTGTCAAAATATTACTGGCATATTGAAAAACTGCTCCCAACCACCCATCCATATTACACTAGACCGGGATAAAATACTTGTGAGGGTAGGTGGGGCGAGTGGGAGATATTGTCGGGGGGAGGGGGCTCAGAAAATTTGTTCAGTAAGGCCCTGAAATTCCTGGTGGCGGCCCTGATCCCACCTGCAGGCAGAGAGAGATCTCAATGTCTCCTAACAGACAAAAGAATGTGCATGCCTGACTTCCCATCCTCTGTTATCACAGTCTGGAATGTTTACACAGGCACAATAGCGAATAGGAGGTCCTGTTTGAGATTTTCGGGACAGCAGGTTTCCCACGTCATCTGTAAAAACAAAAATGGCTGCCCATGTCAATAATTCACAGTTCCTGGAACCACTACAAGTCCAATGTTCTGAGAATATGCCATGCAGTTATCAACAATAATGACACTGAATAAAATGCATGGGTGTAATGCAGCGACCGTCTACAACCAAAACACTGCGAAATGCATGGGTGTAATACAGCGACAGTCTGGAACCAAAATACTGTGAAATGCATGGGTGTAATGCAGCGATCGTCTACAACCAAAACACTGTGAAATGCATGGGTGTAATGCAGCGACCGTCTACAACCAAAATACTGTGAAATGCATGGGTGTAATGCAGCGACAGTCTACAACCAAAATACTGTGAAATGCATGGGTGTAATGCAGCGAAAGTCTACAACCAAAATACTGTGAAATGCATGGGTGTAATGCAGCGATCGTCTACAACCAAAATACTGTAAAATGCATGGGTGTAATGCAGCGACTGGCTACAACCAAAATACTGTGAAACGCATGGGTGTAATGCAGCGACCGTCTACAACCAAAATACTGTTAAATGCATGGGTGTAATGCAGCGAACATCTACAACCAAAAATACTGCGCAATGCATGGGTGTAATACAGCGACCGTCTACAACCAAAACACTGTGAAATGCATGGGTGTAATGCAGCGACCGGCTACAACCAAAATACTGTGAAATGCATGGGCGTAATTCAGTGACCCTCTTCAACCAAAACACTGTGAAATGCATGGGTGTAATGCAAGGACCATCTTTAACCAAGATACTGTGAAATGCATGGGTGTAATGCAGCAACCGTCTTCAACCAAGATACTGTGAAATGCATGGGTGTAATTCAGTGACCCTCTTCAACCAAAACACTGTGAAATGCATTGGTGTAATGCAAGGACCATCTTTAACAAAGATAATGTGAAATGTATGGGTTTAATGCAGCAACCGTCTTCAACCAAGATACTTTGGAATGTATGTCAGTAATGCAGATAACATTTAAATTTAAATATCTATTTTCATAACAAAAATAATGATAAATTTACACAAATTGCTGCTCTTAAACTGATTTATAGCTGGAAAGAAACGCCCCCCAAATATCCCACGTTTTATAAAGCATTTTTTTTTTGAAACATCGCCCTATAGACTTAGTTTATGTAGAAAATGACATGAATAGATAGCCCATTAAATGCAATGTGCTCTGATAAATAATTCTCATAAGATAAATTTGAACCATAATTACCGTATTTATCGGCGTATAACACGCACTTTTTCTCCCTGAAAATAGGGAGCAAATGATGGGTGCATGTTATATGCCGATCGGTGGCTGGGGAAAAAAAATAAATCTAAAACTTACCTCGTTCCTGCTGTCCTCCGGTGCTCTGAAGGTGCGTGGCTGTGAGGGAAGCGTTGTGAGCTCCCCTCCAGCCGCGCGGTCAATAAAGTGTGTTTTTTTAAATATTTTTTAAATATCCTGGCATATTAAATGGCATATTGGGGGCAATATCCTGGCATATTGAAATGGCATATTGGGGGCAATATCCTGGCATATTACATGGCATATTGGGCTTCAATGTTCTTTATTTGAAATTTAAGTTTTTTTCCCTGAAATTTCCTTCTTAAAATGAGGTGCGTGTTATACGCCAGCGCGTCTTATATGCCGATAAATACGGTACATAATGATTAAACTCATTTGAACAAGAAGACAATCGAAGGCAAAGGAGAGAATGTTATTTTGTTATTATAATAGCTCTCGATTTACTATTGTAACAATCCAGTCAACCAAAGTTTCTATGTTTAGATTTTAGGATGTGTATAATTACCTTGTTTAAATATCCCAGTTTCCATTTTACTCTCGTCTATAATTTTGTTATAATATAATAATAATTACCAAGATTGTTCTCAGCTTTAGATTTCCCCCACAGGGGTTTGCAAAGCACCTACCTTGCACCCACAGGTCTTGCCAGAGCATCTAGATGACATCCATAGATCTTGCCAGAGCACCTAGATTGCACCCACTGTACTTGCCACATTGTAAGAAGTTGTACAAGTTGGGGAAATGACAACTTTTGAAGAAGCACAACTTGCAATAAAACTTCAAGAAATCAAATTGAGAAATATGAAGGATGCAGCCAGCATGTGAACTGGAAATCTGACCAGCTATCTGTCTATCTATATTTGAAATTACTGCCCAAAAACATGGTTAATGTGAAGTGGACCTGGCAATGAAAAGTAGGGCAGTTATTGAATGAAATGACTTCAATGACAAACAGAACAAAGTGGTTTAGTGCAAAGCACAACTCAGATACTGCTTAGTCAGCCTCAGCTAACTGAGGCTGACTGGAAGTATATATACCGTATTTGCTCGATTATAAGACGACCCTAATTATAAGACGACCCCCCAAACTTTGTATATTCCTTTAGGAAAAAAACTAAAAGCCTGAATATAAGACTACCCTATAGGAGAAAAAAAGTTTAACTTGTATATATGTAAATTGCTTTTTAATATTTAATAAAAAATTGATATTATACAAATGCATTTCTTGTTTTTATTTCCTTGCGGCCTCTCTTCCCCCCCAGCGTTGTCTCTCTCTCTTCCCCCCTCCCTCCCCTAGTCTCTCTCTCTCTTCCCCCCTCCCTCCCCTAGTCTCTCTCTCTCTTCCCCCCTCCCTCCCCTAGTCTTTCTCTCTTCCCCCTCCCTCCCCTAGTCTCTCTCTCTTCCCCCCTCCCTCCCCTAGTCTCTCTCTCTTCCCCCCTCCCTCCCCTAGTCTCTCTCTCTTCCCCCCTCCCTCCCCTAGTCTCTCTCTCTTCCCCCCTCCCTCCCCTGGTCTCTCTCTCTTCCCCCCTCCCTCCCCTAGTCTCTCTCTCTTCCCCCCTCCCTCCCCTAGTCTCTCTCTCTTCCCCCCTCCCTCCCCTAGTCTCTCTCTCTTCCCCCCTCCCTCCCCTAGTCTCTCTCTCTTCCCCCCTCCCTCCCCTAGTCTATCTCTTTCTCCCCCCACCCTTGATTCTTTCCCTGGTGGCTAGTGGGGGTAGCTGGGGGATGTCTGCACGATACGTGCAGACATCCTCCATGCTGCCCGACACCTCCGTCTATTATGACGGACAGCTGGTCCGTCATAATAGACGGAGTTGTCGGGCAGCATGGAGGATGTCTGCACGTATCGTGCAGACATCCCCCAGCTGCCCGATTCTCCCTGGTGCCTAGTGGGGCAGCAGAGGATGTATGCGCGATGAGCGCAGACCTCCCCTGCTGCCGCCCGGCACGCTCGCCGGGACTTCTGTGACGAAAGCAGAAGTACCCGGCTTCTTCATAGAAGCCCCGGCGGTCGTGCCGGGCTGAAGCAGGGGAGTCTGTGCTCATCGCGCAGACATCCCCTGCTGTTAGAGAGGGGGATACAGGTCCCCTGCAGCTCTGCTGGGGACCTGGATCCCTGTCTTATAATCTGACCTCAATTTGAGGTCAGATTATAAAACGACCTTGAATGTAAGCATTTGCTCTGAAAAAAACCTTGTCTTATATTCGAGCAAATACGGTGTATATATATACATATATATATTTACATACACACACACTATATACTGAGAGCAGTAGGGAATGAATAACTGTATCAGGGAGAAGCATACCATTATATAGCTCCAGATTTTCATGCACAACATAGTAACATAGTAATTTAGGTTGAAAAAAGACACAGGTCCATCAAGTTCAACCCTCCTACCTATCATTTCAGCGTTTTGATCCAAAAGAAGGCAAAAAACCCTAAGGAAGCTATTTCGAATTTTGCCTCCTAGGGAGAATCAGATTTCTCCTTGGATCAAAAAGCTCTATCATTAATGCTTATTCTATTATTAATACCCCTGTATGTTCTGCTTTTCAAAAAAAAAAACATCCAGGCCATTTTTAAATGCATCTATTGTGGTTGATAGCACTACCTCTCTTGGCAGTGAGTTCCATAACTTTATTGTCCTAACCGTAAAGAATCCCTTCCTTTGCTGCCTATGAAATCTTTGCTCTTCCAGTCTGAGGGGGTGACCTCTTGTTCTTTGTACCTTTCTGTTAATGAACAGGTCACTGGAGAGCTCTTTATATTGGCCCTGTACATATTTATATAATGTTATCATATCCCCTCTAAGACGCCTTTTTTCTAAAGTAAATAAATGCAATTTTGTAAGTCTCTCTTCATAACTAAGATCCTTCAATCCCCTTATTAATTTTGTAGCTCTCCTTTGCACTTTTTCTAGTTCCTTAATATCCTTTTTAAGGACTGGTGGCCCAGAATTGTACTGCATATTCAAGGTGAGGCCTTACCATTGATTTGTAAAGAGGCAAGATGATATCCTCCTCCCGTGAATCTATACCTCGTTTTATACATGCCAATATCTTCTTGGCCCTTGCAGCTGCTGACTGGCATTGAGTACTGTTGCCAAGTTTGTTATCTACAATGATTCCTAAATCCTTTTCGTTAGTTGTTTTTCCCAGGGAAAAAACATTTAACGTATATGTTGCTTTGTTATTATTTCTCCCATAATGCAGGGCTCGACAAACCCCAGGCGCCAGGTCGCCATGGCGACCAGGAAATTAGACCTGGCGCCTGGGTGATGTCAGCCTCCTGGTCCCCTTGCCGCTGCCATCCGATTTTTCCGCAGCGCGAGGGGGTAAAGTCTGTACCGATGGCCGATGGCACAGACTGCAAGCTCCGCCCCCTCGCGCAACGCGTGTCTGAGTGCCGGGTGTCGTCACGTGACATCCTGGCACTCAGCACGCCGACCAACGGAGTTAAGCTGCAGCGTGAATGTTTGTATGTATTGTAAAATAGGTGTGTGTGAGGGTTTTGTATATATGGGTGTGTGAGGTGTTTATATATATGGGTGTGTGAGGTGTTTATATATATGGGTGTGTGAGGTGTTTATATATATGGGTGTGTGAGGTGTTTGTATATATATATGTGTGTGTGAGGTGTTTGTATATATATGTGTGTGAGGTGTTTGTATATATATGTGTGTGAGGTGTTTGTATATATGTGTGTGTGAGGTGTTTGTAAATATGTGTATATGTAAAGTATGTGTGTGTGTGAGGTGTTTGTATATATATGTGTGTGAGGTGTTTGTATATATGTGTGTGAGGTGTTTGTATATATGTGTATATGTAAAGTATGTGTGTTTGTATATATGTGTGTGTGAGGTGTTTGTATATATATGTGTGTGTGAGGTGTTTGTATATATATGTGTGTGTGAGGTGTTTGTATATATATGTGTGTGTGAGGTGTTTGTATATATATGTGTGTGTGAGGTGTTTGTATATATATGTGTGTGTGAGGTGTTTGTATATATATGTGTGTGTGAGGTGTTTGTATATATATGTGTGTGTGAGGTGTTTGTATATATATGTGTGAGTGAGGTGTTTGTATATATATGTGTGTGTGAGGTGTTTGTATATATATATGTGTGTGTGAGGTGTTTGTATATATATGTGTGTGTGAGGTGTTTGTATATATATGTGTGTGTGAGGTGTTTGTATATATATGTGTGTGTGAGGTGTTTGTATATATGTGTGTGTGAGGTGTTTGTAAATATGTGTATATGTAAAGTATGTGTGTGTGTGAGGTGTTTGTATATATATGTGTGTGAGGTGTTTGTATATATGTGTGTGAGGTGTTTGTATATATGTGTATATGTAAAGTATGTGTGTTTGTATATATGTGTGTGTGAGGTGTTTGTATATATATGTGTGTGTGAGGTGTTTGTATATATATGTGTGTGTGAGGTGTTTGTATATATATGTGTGTGTGAGGTGTTTGTATATATATGTGTGTGTGAGGTGTTTGTATATATATGTGTGTGTGAGGTGTTTGTATATATATGTGTGTGTGAGGTGTTTGTATATATATGTGTGAGTGAGGTGTTTGTATATATATGTGTGTGTGAGGTGTTTGTATATATATATGTGTGTGTGAGGTGTTTGTATATATATGTGTGTGTGAGGTGTTTGTATATATATGTGTGTGTGAGGTGTTTGTATATATATGTGTGTGAGGTGTTTGTATATATGTGTGTGTGAGGTGTTTGTAAATATGTGTATATGTAAAGTATGTGTGTTTGTATATATGTGTGTGTGTGAGGTGTTTGTATATATGTGTGTGTGAGGTGTTTGTATATATATGTGTGTGTGAGGTGTTTGTATATATATATGTGTGTGTGAGGTGTTTGTATATATATGTGTGTGTGAGGTGTTTGTATATATATGTGTGTGAGGTGTTTGTATATATATGTGTGTGAGGTGTTTGTATATATATGTGTGTGAGGTGTTTGTATATATATGTGTGTGAGGTGTTTGTATATATATGTGTGTGAGGTGTTTGTATATATATGTGTGTGAGGTGTTTGTATATATATATGTGTGTGAGGTGTTTGTATATATATGTGTGTGAGGTGTTTGTATATATGTGTGTGTGAGGTGTTTGTAAATATGTGTATATGTAAAGTATGTGTGTTTGTATATATGTGTGTGTGTGAGGTGTTTGTATATATGTGTGTGTGAGGTGTTTGTATATATATGTGTGTGTGAGGTGTTTGTATATATATATGTGTGTGTGAGGTGTTTGTATATATATATATGTGTGTGTGAGGTGTTTGTATATATATGTGTGTGTGAGGTGTTTGTATATATATGTGTGTGAGGTGTTTGTATATATATGTGTGTGAGGTGTTTGTATATATATGTGTGTGAGGTGTTTGTATATATGTGTGTGTGAGGTGTTTGTAAATATGTGTATATGTAAAGTATGTGTGTTTGTATATATGTGTGTGTGTGAGGTGTTTGTATATATGTGTGTGTGAGGTGTTTGTATATATGTGTGTGAGGTGTTTGTATATATATGTGTGTGAGGTGTTTGTATATATATGTGTGTGAGGTGTTTGTATATATGTGTGTGTGAGGTGTTTGTATATATGTGTGTGTGAGGTGTTTGTATATATGTGTGTGAGGTGTTTGTATATATGTGTATATGTAAAGTATGTGTGTTTGTATATATGTGAAGTAGGCGTGTGTGTTTATGAATTGTGTTTATGTTTGCGTGATTGTCTGGCTCCTAAAAAAAATGTCTGGCTCCTAAAATCAAAATAAATTTGTCAAGCCCTGCCATAATGCATAACTTTTCATTTGTCTATACTGAACCTCATTTGCCACTTTCTTGCCCAGTCCCCAGGGCCGGACTGGGAACAAAAACCAGCCCTGGAAAAAAATTGTATACCAGCCCCATAGCATAACATTTTTAAACCAGCCCCATAGCATAATATAATTTTTTTTGTTCATAAAAGGGGAAACCATGCATGTTTTAAAAACACATCTGAACAGAGTATTATTTATAGATAAGACTGATATAAAAGCCTGTCTAGGGCAATATATGAATTGCCCTGTGCAGAGGTATATATCGGAGCAGTGTGTGAGACATATCCTTGTGTACATATTTCTGTAGCCTCTCTCTCTCTCTCTCTCGTAGCGTCTCTCTCTCTCTCTCTCTGTCTCTCGTAGCCTCTCTCTCTCTCTCGTAGCCTCTCTCTCTCTCTCTCGTAGCCTCTCTCTCTCTCTCTCGTAGCCTCTCTCTCTCTCTCTCTCGTAGCCTCTCTCTCTCTCTCGTAGCCTCTCTCTCTCTCTCTCTCGTAGCCTCTCTCTCTCTCTCTCGTAGCCTCTCTCTCTCTCTCGTAGCCTCTCTCTCTCTCTCTCTCTTTCTCTCTCTCTCTCTCTCTCTCTCTCTCTCGTAGCCTCTCTCTCTCTCTCTCGTAGCCTCTCTCTCTCTCTCGTAGCCTCTCTCTCTCTCTCGTAGCCTCTCTCTCTCTCTCTCTCTCTGCCTCTCTCTCGTAGCCTCTCTCTCGTAGCCTCTCTCTCTCTCGTAGCCTCTCTCTCTCTCTTGTAGCCTCTCTCTCTCTCTCTCTCTCGTAGCGTCTCTCTTTCGTAGCGTCTCTCTCTCTCGTAGCCTCTCTCTCTCTCTCTCTCTCGTAGCGTCTCTCTTTCGTAGCGTCTCTCTCTCTCGTAGCCTCTCTCTCTCTCTCTCGTAGCGTCTCTCTCTCTCTCTCTCTCTCTCGTAGCGTCTCTCTCTCTCTCGTAGCGTCTCTCTCTCTCTCTCGTAGCGTCTCTCTCTCTCTCGTAGCGTCTCTCTCTCTCTCTCGTAGCGTCTCTCTCTCTCTCGTAGCGTCTCTCTCTCTCTCTCGTAGCGTCTCTCTCTCTCTCTCTCTCGTAGCGTCTCTCTCTCTCTCTCTCGTAGCCTCTCTCTCTCTCTCTCTCTCGTAGCGTCTCTCTCTCTCTCTCTCGTAGCCTCTCTCTCTCTCTCTCTCTCGTAGCGTCTCTCTCTCTCTCTCTCGTAGCGTCTCTCTCTCTCTCTCTCGTAGCATCTCTCTCTCTCTCTCGTAGCGTCTCTCTCTCACTCTGTCTCTCTCTCTCTCGTAGCGTCTCTCTCTCACTCTCTCTCTCTCTGTCTCTCCCTCTCTCGTAGCGTCTCTCTCTCTCTGTCTCTCTCTCTCTCGTAGCGTCTCTCTCTCTCGTAGCGTCTCTCTCTCTCGTAGCGTCCCTCTCTCACTCTTTCTCTCTCTGTCTCTCTCTCTCGTAGCGTCTCTCTCTCTCTCTCTCTCTCGTAGCGTCTCTCTCTCACTCTCTCTCTCTCTGTCTCTCTCTCTCTCGTAGCGTCTCTCTCTCTCTCTCTCGTAGCGTCTCTCTCTCGTAGCCTCTCTCTCTCGTAGCCTCTCTCTCTCTCTCTCTCTCTCTCTCGTAGCGTCTCTCTCTCTCTCTCTCGTAGCGTCTCTCTCTCTCTCTCTCGTAGCGTCTCTCTCTCTCTGTCACTCTCGTAGTGTCTCTCTCTCTCCTGTAGTGTCTCTCTCACCTCTCCCCTTCCCCCTGTAGTGTCACTCTTACCCCCTTTCTCCCTGTGGTGTCACTCTTACCCCCTTTCCCCCTGTGGTGTCACTCTTACCCCCCTTCCCACAGTGGTGTCACTCTTACCCCCCCTTCCCACAGTGGTGTCACTCTTACCCCCCCTTCCCACAGTGGTGTCACTCTTACCCCCCCCCTTCCCACAGTGGTGTCACTCTTACCCCCCCCCTTCCCACAGTGGTGTCACACTCCCCCCCCTTCCCCTTGTAGTGTCACTCTTTCCCCCTCCCCCCTGTAGTGTCACTCTTTCCCCCTCCCCCCTGTAGTGTCACTCTTTCCCCCTCCCCCCTGTAGTGTCACTCTTTCCCCCTCCCCCCTGTAGTATCACTCTTCCCCCGTCGTGTCTCTTCCCCTTTCCCCCTTCCCCGTGCTCTCACTCACCCTGCTGTCTCTTCCTCCTCACCGCACCGCACAGGAACTGCTGCTGCAACATCCGGCGGCAGCAGGAGAATTTCTTAAAGTGTCCTGCCGCCACTTTAAGCAGTTCGGCGGCCGTCGCCACTTTAAGCAGTTCGGCGGCCGTCGCCACTTTAAGAAATTCGCCTGCTGCCGCCGGATGTTGCAGCAGCCGAACTTCTTATAGTGGTGGCTGCCGCCTATTGGCTTTAAGTGGCCATGGCTGCCCTGGAGAAGGCGGCCCACCGGGATTTTTCCCGGTATCCCGGTGGGCCAGTCCGGCCCTGCCAGTCCCCCACTCTGTCCAAATCTTCCTGTAAAGAAAAAACATCACGATTAGTCTTTATTACCTTACCTAATTTTGTGTCATCAGCAAACACTGAGACATGGCTCTCAGCACAACGTGGAAAATCATTAATAAACATATTAAAACATCATTTTTAACATAATATCATTTTTTTAGATAAAGTTATAAGGAGCTGTAGAAAGTGATACCGCTGCTGTCAGAGAGATAGCTGCTTCTTACTGCCATCACTTTCAGATGCCTCCCTTACCGGTGACTTCACCAATCTGCAGTCTCTCCCTGTAGAAACCTGAGGCAGGGACATGGGACAGGAGTACCATACCTGTGAGAGCTCCCACACACGTGACAGGGCTGAGTGATGCAGGCTTATGAGCGGCAGCTCACTCAGTCCTGCGCAAGGTCATGTGGAGATGCGCGATGACATCACGTGACCCTGCAATCATAGATAAAAAAAACAGTGCCGTGCCAGTGAAGCCTATTTTTTCTTATTTATGCGGCTTGCCAATGAAAGATGCACTAATTTTATAATACGGACAAGGCATTTGTCGGGACATTCTCCAATTTGCCATGACTGTCCCGGCAAAAACGGGACAGTTGGCAACTATGCAATAGAGTGCCAGCTCTTCTACCCTCAGCCAGCAGAGTGCCATCTCCCGTGTACAAGCTATAGTTGTCACCTTGGCTATTTTCTTACAGGCCACGTATAACTTTTGCGCTTTGCAGTATCATGTAGACGTTATATTTCTCCACAAGGAAAGCAATTACCTAATCAAGTTGGTGGATCCCATTAGTTAATTGATTTCCTTCTGGTCACAAATGACCAGGCGGCTGGTAAAAAATGGTCAAGGTGGCAAGCCTAGAACATGCACTGACTCCAGAACGTTCTCCCAGCCTAGAACCCAACTAGAACTTCCCCTGAAAGACATTACAATGGCCTATTCCCCCTTTCTCCAGAGAGAGCTCAATACATTATATCTGTTTCTTTAGCTTTGCAGCAGTGGTTTATATTCTCCTTTACATTATAGACAGCTTTAACATGTGAAATCATAGCGCTGGACATACACTGACTGGAAGATGGGTCTGGGCGCAGTGTGATGACGTTTCATTAAGGTACAGCCCTAAACACAGGAAGGGAAATAAAGCATTACCTATAGCGTCACAGTTTTGTCTCCACGAGAGTCGCCATTTTGTTGGAGCCAATTCCGCTTAACTCAATACAATTTGATCTCCAACAATATGGCCGTCGTTATATGTTATGGGGTCGTCCGTGTGAGACAAATACCACGACTGACTGCAGGCACAGTCAGCAACATACATATGTTAGTAGAACTCTAATAGTGACCTGTCTGATTTCAGACTGACAGTTGCTCTCCTCTGCTCTCCCTCAGTCCCGGACCCACCTAAGTTGGGCTCTCTGTGACGTCACTCAGCCAGTGTCATAGAGTAAGGTGTGTAAGGAGCTGGGGAGCTGAACCCAAAAGAACAGTCTGGGTAAGAAATCGCACCAGCAGCTGTGAGGGAAACACCAAGCCCACTATCCCCCAGTGTCCCTCTAAACCCCATCCCCACTATCCCCCAGTGTCCCTCTAAACCCCATCCCCACTATCCCCCCAGTGTCCCTCTCACCCCCATCCCCACTATCCCCCAGTGTCCCTCTAAACCCCATCCCCACTATCCCCCCAGTGTCCCTCTAAACCCCATCCCCACTATCCCCCCAGTGTCCCTCTAAACCCCATCCCCACTATCCCCCAGTGTCCCTCTAAACCCCATCCCCACTATCCCCCCAGTGTCCCTCTCACCCCCATCCCCACTATCCCCCAGTGTCCCTCTAAACCCCATCCCCACTATCCCCCAGTGTCTCTCTAAACCCCATCCCCACTATCCCCCAGTGTCCCTCTAAACCCCATCCCCACTATCCCCCAGTGTCCCTCTAAACCCCATCCCCACTATCCCCCCAGTGTCCCTCTAAACCCCATCCCCACTATCCCCCAGTGTCCCTCTAAACCCCATCCCCACTATCCCCCCAGTGTCCCTCTAAACCCCATCCCCACTATCCCCCCAGTGTCCCTCTAACCCCCATCCCCACTATCCCCCAGTGTCCCTCTAAACCCCATCCCCACTATCCCCCATCCCCACTATCCCCCCATTGTCCCTCTTACCCCCATCCCCACTATCCCCCAGTGTCCCGCTAACCACCATCCCCACTATCCCCCCAGTGTCCCTCTCACCCCCATCCCCACTATCCCCCAGCGTCCCTCTAACCCCCATCACCACTATCCCCCAGTGTCCCTCTTACCCCCATCCCCACTATCCCCCAGTGTCCCGCTAACCACCATCCCCACTATCCCCCCAGTGTCCCTCTCACCCCCATCCCCACTATCCCCCAGTGTCCCTCTCCCCCCCATCCCCACAATCCCCCAGCGTCCCTCTAACCCCCATCCCCACTATCCCCCAGTGTCCCTCTCCCCACTATCCCCCCAGTGTCCCTCTAACTCCCATCCCCACTATCCTCCAGTGATCCACGCATATTACACATTTACACAGTGGGATCTACGCATATTACACATTTACACAGTGGGATCCACAAATATTTCACATTTATACAGGCGGATCCACGCATATTTCACATTTACACAGTGGGATCCACAAATATTTCACATTTATACAGGCGGATCCACGCATATTTCACATTTACACAGTCGGATCCACTCATATTTCACATTTACACAGTGGGATCCACGCATATTTGACATTTACACAGCCGGATCCACGAATATTTCTCATCCACACAGCCAGATCCACGAATATTTCACATCTACACAGCCGGATCCATGAATATTTCACATCTACACAGCAGGATCCACGAATATTTCACATCTACACAGCCGGATGCTTGCATATTTCACATCTACACAGCCGGATCCTTGCATATTTCACATATGCAATGATCCGGCTGGGTAGATGTGAAATCCCTTACCATCCCCCAAGTGTCCCTCTCACCCCTCTTTTTAATTTGTTTATTAATGATCTGCCACATTGTGCTGAGAGCCATGTCTCCGTGTTTGCGGACGACACTAAATTAGGTAAGGCAATAAAGACTAATCTTGATGTTTTTTCTTTACAGGAAGATTTGGACAGAGTGGGGGACTGGGCAGTAAAGTGGCAAATGAGGTTCAATATAGACAAATGTAAAGTTATGCATTATGGGAAAAATAATAACAAAGCAACATATACGTTAAATGGTTTTTCCCTGGGAAAAACTACTAATGAAAAGGATTTAGGAATAATTATAGACAACAAACTTGGCAACAGTGCCCAATGCCAGTCAGCAGCTGCAAGGGCCAATAAGATATTGGCATGTATAAAACGAGGTATAGATTCACGGGAGGAGGATATCATCTTGCCTCTTTACAAATCAATGGTAAGACCTCACCTTGAATATGCAGTACAGTTCTGGGCACCAGTCCTTAAAAAGGATATTAAGGAACTAGAAAAAGTGCAAAGGAGAGCTACAAAATTAATAAGGGGTTTGGAGGATCTTAGTTATGAAGAGAGACTTAAAAAATTGAATTTATATACGTTAGAAAAAAGGCGTCTCAGAGGGGATATGATAACATTATATAAATATTTGCAGGGCCAATATAAAGAGCTCTCCAGTGACCTGTTCATTAACAGAAAGGTACAAAGAACAAGAGGTCACCCCCTCAGACTGGAAGAGCAAAGATTTCATAGACAGCAAAGGAAGGGATTCTTTACGGTTAGGACAATAAAGTTATGGAACTCACTGCCAAGAGAGGTAGTGCTAGCAACCACAATAGATGCATTTAAAAATGGTTTGGATGTTTTTTTAGGAAAGCAGAACATACAGGGCTATTAATAATAGAATAAGCATTAATAAAAGAGCTTATTGATCCAAGGAGAAATCTGATTGCCTCTTGGAGTCAAGAAGGAATTTTTTCCCCCAGGAGGCAAAATTCGAAATAGCTTCCTTAGGGTTTTTTTTGCCTTCTTTTGGATCAAAAGCTGTAATGATAGGTAGAAGGGTTGAACTTGATGGACATGTGTCTTTTTTCAACCTAAATTACTATGTTACTATGTTACTATGTTACCCCCATTCCCACTAAACCCTAATTTCCCTCTCACCACTGGCCTCCTATAACACCCCCCTTGTCTGTCTCACCATTACCTGGAATTCAGCTCACAGAGCTCCTCTCACTACAGATTTTTTTGTGAATTACAAATAGAATGCAATATTTGTCTCCACAGAGATCCCATACACCAGATCCAGAGCAGATTGTCAGGATCCCTACATCACTCAGCAATGATGATCAAGAATCCCATGACTGAGAAGATCCTGAATCTCACCTTGGAGATCATCTATGTCCTGACTGGAGAGGTGAGGGGTCATTTTAATTTGTGTATTTATATAATAAGCTCTGGAAGATTAGCAGTCATGTCCAGATGAAAGACAAATACTAATCAGGAGATAAACATGTACTAGACATCATCCTCCAACTGATCCAGTTGTCATTGTGCACAAATCCCAATAAATCAGTTTACAATGCAAATGAATATGATCTTCGGTAAACATTACAATAACAGCCGGAGGCCTGCAATTTAACCAGCCCTGAAACTCTCCGAAACAATAGATCACATTCCGTTTCACTCAAGGAAAGAAGATCGTTTTGGGGCAATAGAAAGTCATAATTGGTCATTGCAAGACTCCAAAGAAATGAGTCAATAACGTCACCTTCCAATTGGTTCACTTTTCATGGTGTACAAATCCCAATAAATCAATTTATAATGAGAATAAAATTAATATGATATTTAGTAAAACAAAAGAAAAACAACTGCAGGCCTGCAGTTTGAACAGACTTGCAAGTGGTAGTCCATATAAAATCCCATTTCCCCATGTGTTGTAATTGTGAGGTTCTGGGGAAATAGAAGATTATGATTGGTCAGTGGGAGACTGATTTAATTTATAATGGTATTCAAAGTATAGGGATCTTCAATGACACTGAGGTCTGTCTGTGGTTAATGTTTGTTGCCCTTTAACAAAGGTGTGTCCAGTCCTTGCCTTCTCCATGTGATGTTTTCCCATGTGTTGTGATTGTGTGTCTGTCCAGTAATATCTCCTGCTGTCTCCATTTGTAGGATTATGTGGTTGTGAGGAAGCAGGGAGGGGATGATTGCAGCAGTCCCTCTGCATCTGACACATTCTGTAGGACCCAGAACCCCATTGTGGATCCTCCACCCGACTCCCTGGTAAATGAACGGAACAATGATGGGAAGATCCTAGAACCCACCAACAAGCTCCTTCATCTCCTGAGCGGTGAGGTGAGACCTGCTAGGGTGGACCTTATACAGTGTGAGAGAGAAACACATGGAAACGTCTGGATCATGACTGTATAGTTATGTGTTTCAGCTTCCTGTAAGGAGTGAGGATATAACCGTCCGCTTCACCATGGAGAGACAAGACTGTCTGGAAGAAGAGCAGGAGGATTACAAGGAAGGGGTAACGGACAATCCCCAACCTCTCCGCTCACTGGGTAAACGGTCATTTCCTCCTGAACCAAATTAAAATGTTGTCTAGGGCTAGACTTGGCGTCACTGAGAAATTCAAGTCTACCCTTTTTAAACAAGCAACCAATCAGCGCTCTGCTGGACATTTAAATAGGTCATACAAAAAATGGCTGAACGGTTATACCCCACTAGCCAATCAGAGGACAAGCGACATAATTAGTCTCTAATTCGGCTAGTGGACCTTTAAACTGCCGGCCAATCAGCAACGTAGGCTTAACCTTGGTCTCTGGCTGGTCATACGAAATACAAAAAACGTGAAAATATCCCTTTTCGGTACGGGAAAACACATATAACTTAGCCCGGACAGGGGCACTGCCGAACGGGTTGGTCGTGGTTTCCTTAGAGTCTGAGATATTTAAGGAGAGTTTGGGCCAAATAGGTGGTAGTGACCAGCTCATTATGGAAGGGGTAACAAACATTGGAACCAATGTCACAGTGCTCTGACCAGTATCTCAGTTTTGTAATGGCTGGGGGAATGGTAACTGTATGGAGGGGAGGCTGCCATTTCCCCAGCCCTGTAGTTGACAGTTGACTCAGATCTGAGCTGTGTAAAGACAGAGCAGGGAGTCTGATGTTACTTTTAATTAGTATGATGTTTGTTTGTATTGTAGGAAGTAATTTCACATTGTGGTATTTTTAGCCAATGTGATCACATTTTAAAAAAAGAAAGGGAATGAAAAACTTCTCTTGTTGATCTGACATTACATTTTTTTTAAAGGGTTTCTATAAAATCTACTTTTGTTTCTCTGTAATAGTTATTAAGACTATGGGTCTATTCATACAAAGATGAGCTAAACAAGTCATGCATTGTGCAGGTTAAGACTGTTTCTCATGGTAGAAGAACAGAGTTGGCCCTGTATAATGTACTGTTATAAAGTGACAGTGTGTAAAGATTATTTATACATTGTGCAGGGTAAGACATGGTGAGTATCTCCTACTAGAAGAACAGAGTTGGCCCTGTATAATGCATTGTTATAAAGTGACAGTGTGTAAAGATGTAACTATACATTGTCAGGGTCAGACCTGGTGAGTTTCTCAGCTAGAAGAACAGAGTTGGCCCTGTATAATGCATTGTTATAAAGTAAAAGTGTGTAAAGATGTAACTATACATTGTGCTGGGTCAGACCTGGTGAGTATCTCCTGTTAGAAGAACAGAGTTGGCCCTGTATAATGCATTGTAATAAAGTGACAGTGAGTAAAGATGTAACTATACATTGTGCAGGGTCAGACCTGGTGAGTTTCTCAGCTAGAAGAACAGAGTTGGCCCTGTATAATGCATTGTTATATAGTGACAGTGTGTAAAGATGTAACTATACATTGTGCAGGGCCTGGTGAGTTTCTCCTGCTAGTAGAACAGAGTTGGCACTGTATAATGCATTGTTATAAAGTGACAGTGTGTAAAGATGTAACTATACATTGTGCAGGGCCTGGTGAGTTTCTCCTGCTAGTAGAACAGAGTTGGCCCTGTATAATGCATTGTTATAAAGTGACAGTGTGTAAAGATGTAACTATACATTGTGCAGGGTCAGACCTGGTGAGTATCTCCTGCTAGAAGTACAGAGTTGGCCCTGTATAATGCATTGTTATATAGTGACAGTGTGTAAAGATGTAACTATACATTGTGCAGGGTCTGGTGAGTATCTCCTGCTAGAAGAACAGAGTTGGCCCTGTATGATGCATTGTTATATAGTGACAGTGTGTAAAGATGTAACTATACATTGTGCAGGGTCAGACCTGGTGAGTATCTCCTGCTAGAAGAGCAGAGTTGGCCCTGTATAATGCATTGTTATAAAGTGACAGTGTGTAAAGATGTAACTATACATTGTGCAGGGTCAGACCTGGTGAGTATCTCATGCTATAAGAACAGAGTTGGCCCTGTATAATGCATTGTTATAAAGTGACAGTGTGTAAAGATGTAACTATACATTGTACAGGGTCAGACCTGGTGAGTTTCTCCTGGTAGAAGATCAGAGTTGGCCCTGTATAATGCATTGTTATAAAGTGACAGTGTGTAAAGATGTAACTATACATTGTGCAGGGTCAGACCTTTAGACCAGGAAATGAAGCATTAGGAGAAGCCATTTAGAATATTTTAGCATTGTCCGTTCTCGGTGAGAGGTGGCTCCCATTTCTTTGTTTTGACTCTGAGTTATCAGGGTATGCCCAGCTGTGGGTCCCTGGCTAAGTATAGCTAGGGAGACACCAGACGTCCAACAACGACGAGGCCTATGATAGGCCGAAACCTACGTCTGTGGTTGCTGTGCTTCTCATGCAGAGGAGGCTTGCCAGGCATTTTGGGTCTGGACTAGTCTGGTATGATAATGGTGAGGTGATGTCCTGAGTAGGTTACATCCTTTACGACGGCTATTTTAGCACTCTCTTAGATGAAGCTCTCATTTCTTTATTCTGTGAAGCTTTTTATATGAAAAAATATTATTTTTAGGGTTTATTACCTCTTTAAATTGTTGAGATGAAATGTATCTCGGCTCACCTGCAACTCATAGAAACTTTGAATGTTTCAGCAGATAAGAACCATCTAGTCTGCCCAATTTCTGGCTAATTTAAAATCACTAAATTAAATTAAAACAGAATCAAATCTGAATACTTTCATTAGTCCATGTCCTTAATTTATATCTAGTATAGCCTTTTACCTATCATAGTCATGCTTAAACTCCTTTACTGTATTAACCACTACCACATCTGCTGGAAGGCTTTCCCATGCATCCACTACCCTCTCAGAACAGTAATACTCATTCTTTAAATTACCAATGTAACATACCCAATTAATTTACTAGTCAATGTGATGTAAACATTCCACTGGTTTTGAACCACAATGTCCTGTGTGTGTGTGTGTGTGTGTGTGTGTGTGTTTATGTATCTATAACCCCCACTGTGCACATGCTCTATACACAGCAGCATATTGGGATTTTATACCAGCATATTGGGATTTTATACCTCTATGCTGTGAGCTATAGGATATCATTATCTGAATATACACAACCTCTGCTGTATGTAACGTTACTGACTGTGTGATCATTTCCTACAGATGGACCAAGTAACAGTGATACATCAGGAATATGTCCCAACAGTCATTATACACAGGACTGTATGGAGCAAGATAACAGCATCACACAGGATTATCAGGTACCAAACTGCACCTGTTACAATGGCCGCTTTATGGGATTCAGAACCAAATCATTGGACGTCTGTCTTGTGTATGAAAATATTTTGTCTCCTGACAAATACCTGTTGTAACGGGATGGCTACCCAGGCTTGGTAGCACCTCTGCCCATTGTAGGAAATCACCTCCTTAGCCCCCGATTAAAGCTCAGCATCCACCCAGCAAGTCTTTCCTGGAACCTTGCTCTTTGTACCCAAATAGCAGACAGGACCACTAGCAGTTAGGTAAAGCAAGAATGAACAACCACTTTATTGGAACAGAAACAGTCTTTTATATACAGACATAACAAGTTAACATAACTCAACCCACCTATTAACATACAACACAACAGAAACCAAACAGCAATTAACCAGCATTGCTACAGATATAGAAAACCATAGTAGACCCTCTGCCTGTGGTAGGAAATCACCTCCTTAGCTCCCGATTAAAGCTCAGCATCCACCCAGTAATTCTTTCCTGGAGCTTTGCTCTTTGTACCTGTGATTGGCCCTCAGGCCCCTCCAAGAACCAATGTCACAGTGGATCTCCAAATCCATTTCATGACGCTTGTGAATAACGACAATTATTAGATGCTGGTAACTGTATTATTAATAATAATATTATTTTTATATGTCTGGTAATTGTATTATTATTACAGTATTTGCTTGAATATAAGATGACCCCCCAAACTTTTATCAATTTAGGATAAAAAAGAAAAGGCCTTAACATAAGATTATCATATAGGAAAAAAGTTTTACTAGTAAATATGAATTCACATTTCAAATGTTTTTTCCATGTATAATAAAAATGCATTTCTTCTTTACATTTTCTTTTATTTGACAATGCACCCCCAGACTTTCCAATGCATCCACACACTTTCCAATCTGTCCCCCAACCTGCTGGCAATTAGCCCACTACATTTGCCAATCCTTCTGACAATCTTCCCCACTCGCCAATCCGCCAGCGTGTCCCGGGCAGCATGGAGGGGGATGTCAGAGACAGGGCACCTGGATCCCAAGTCTTATAGTCAGGCCTCTATTTGAGGTCTGATTATAAGATGACCTTGAATATAAGACGAGGGAACATTTGCTCTGAAAAAATCCTTGTGTTATATGTGAGCAAATATGCTATATGGCTAGTAACTTTATTACTTTTGTAGAGACGCTTAGTGTAATTAATTAGTAATTTCCAGTCTGATCTTGTATCACAGGAGGAGCAGGGAGAGGAGGTATTTCCCATGCAGTGTAAGGAGGAGGAAAATCTTACAGAGATCAGTCCAGGTAAGAAAGATACAGTGAATAAAAATGCTGGGGGAGGGAGAATAAATCTTTGTTTTCATTTAAATAATACTGTAATCCATAGAATATGTGACCATTTTAAAGGCACTCGTTATTTAAATATTGTTTATATTATGCATAGAATATAATCATTTATACATTTCAATGTGTTAGCAGAATTACTAATGCATACATTCCAAGAGAAATAGGTTCAGATGTCTCTGTGATGGCTCCTGTTTGACATCATCTGTACTGAGACATGCAAATGAATAACATCAATAAGAAATGTGCTCAGTTTGCATATCAACCCATTTTTCAATGTATAGATCATTTTTATTCTCTACATTCACAGTATAAATTACCATATATTTAAATCACATTAGGTTGTTTTGAGCAGAATATGTGCTCTATACAGCTATTACATGTGTACACAGCAGTATATTGGGAGTGTACACCTCTATGCTGTGAGCTATAGGATATTAATATCTGAATATACACATCCTCTGCTGTATGTAACGTTACTGACTCTGTGATCATTTCCTACAGATGGACCAAGTAACAGTGATACATCAGGAATATGTCCCATCAGTCATTATACACAGGGCTGTATGGAGCAAGATAACAGCATCACACAGGATTATCAGGTACCAAACTGCACCTGTTACAATGGCCGCTTTATGGGATTCAGAACCAAATCATTGGACGTCTGTCTTGTGTATGAAAATATTCTGTTTACTGACATTAAATACCTGTTGTAACGGGATGGCTACCCAGGCTTGGTAGCACCTTTCCTGCTAAATACCTGTGAATAACGGCAATTATTATTATATGTCTGGTAACTATATTATTATTTCATGTCTGATAACTGTATATTATAATTATTATTATATGTCTGGTAACTGTATTATGTTTGTAGAGATGCACAGTGTAATTAATTAGTAACTTTCCAGTCTGATCTTGTATCACAGGAGGAGCAGGGAGAGGAGGTATTTCCCATGCAGTGTAAGGAGGAGGAAAATCCGACAGAGATCAGACCTGGTAAGAAATATACACAACCTGTCTGGGGAACGTTTCATTTTTAGACCAAGTTGTCAAAAAATACCCGATGCCCATTAGAACTGATACAAAAAAAATATAACTATATTACTTAACCATCTGAATTCCTGAGAACCCACCTAGAATAACCCTCAACCAGTTATTAGACTGAGCATCATGAGATTTGTAGTTCAAAACTAAAGATTAGCAATCACTTTTTCTTTCTTTCATCAGTTATATAAAAACCTGCCTGAGATTGAGGAATCAGGTTCCCTTCTCTGGAGCTAACTGCAAATCAGGGGTTTGATATCTGTACATGCAGCTACACAAACACACAGCAGATACAAATACAATCTGACATTAACACGGGAAAAGTCACATTAGGATTAGTGTTGAGCGAACCCGAACCGCACTGTTCGGGTTCGTACCGAACATTACGGTATTCGGACCCAGGACCCGGACATTCGAGTGGATGTTCGTGTTGGAGTTCGGGGTTCGGCTATAAACCGAAAGTCTATAAACCGAAAGACATTCGGTTTATAGACTTTCGGCTTATGGAATACATGTAATACTATAAGCTTTCTATAAACAAAGATAAATAAGAATTTCTTATGAATGGGGACTCTAGTTCGGTTTATAGAAAGCCAATAGTATTACATGCAGTGCTGTATTCACCGCGAGGCATCCTAGGCGGATGCCTAGGGCGGCAAATTTTGGGGGGCGGCAGCGCCCCCCAGCCCTGAAAAGAAGAAAAAAACAAAAACGCGGCACTTTAAAAAAAAAAGACCGCGCTTGCAGGCAGAGATGGAGGTGAGAGGGGATCGGAAGATCCCCCCTCACCATCGCTCTGCCTGCCAGGCTGCACGGGGAGCCGAACAGGCAGCACAGAGAAACCTCCAGCTGCCTGTTCGGCTCCCCGTGCAGTGTGCCGACACGGAAGTGCCGACAGTCACGTGACGGGCGCGCTGACGTCATACGCGCGCCCGGTCACGTGACCTGTCGGCACAATCGCCAGGAAGCCGAACAGGCAGCATGGAGGGACCATGCTGCCTGCCTGCCAGGGAAAGGTAAGTGCTGATGGGAGAGTGTGTGTGTGTGTGTGTCTGAGTGTGATGGGAGTCAGAGTGTGTGTGATGGGAGACAGTGTGTGTGAGACTGAGTGTGATGGGAGTCAGAGTGTGTGTGATGGGAGACAGTGTGTGTGAGACTGAGTGTGATGGGAGTCAGAGTGTGTGTGATGGGAGACAGTGTGTGTGAGACTGAGTGTGATGGGAGTCAGAGTGTGTGTGATGGGAGACAGTGTGTGTGGCTGAGTGTGATGGGAGTCAGAGTGTGTGTGATGGGAGACAGTGTGTGTGAGTGTGTGTGAAGGGAGACAGTGTGTGTGTGACTGAGTGTGATGGGAGTAGGAGTGTGTGTGATGGGAGACAGTGTGTGTGACTGAGTGTGATGGGAGACAGTGTGTGTGACTGAGTGTGATGGGAGTCAGAGTGTGTGTGATGGGAGACAGTGTGTGACTGAGTGTGATGGGAGTAGGAGTGTGTGACTGAGTGTGATAGGAGTGTGTGTGTGATGGGAGTATGAGCTTGATGTGAGTCTGAATGATGGGGCATGTCTTAGGTGTGTAACGTGGGTAGGGGGGTGCCCGGATTTTGTCTGCCTAGGGCAGCACAAAATCAAGATACACCACTGATTACATGTATTCCATAAGCCGAAAGTCTATAAACCGAACGACATTCTGTTTATAGACTTTCTTTTTATAGAATAGCAATAGAATGTCTTTCGGTTTATAGACTTTCGGTTTATGGAATACATGTAATGCTATTGGCTTTCTATAAACCGAAATAGAGTCACCATTCATACGAATAGGTCAATTGACCTATTCGTATGAATGGGGACACTCACCCACATTTTACTTCATTTTGCAGCCCTCTAGCCCTTTCCAGGACTTTTTTAGAGCCATTTTAGTGACCAAAAGTTCGAGTCCCCATTGACTTCAATGGGGTTCGTTGTCAAGTTCTACCCCGAACCCGGACTTTTTTCGGAAGTTCGTCCGAACCCGCCGAACCCGAACATCCAGGTGTCCGCTCAACTCTAATTAGGATTAACTCTTTCCAAACCTTTGAATTCTAATGCACTCTCTAATCAAGAATATTGTTTTCATTAAACACTTCCTGTCTGGGAATCATTCTCACCCCTGCTGTGCTCTTCCAGTGAATTAAAACATTTTTATTGGCTCCACTTTCAGGATTCACAATATCCAGCTGTATTTACACCACAAATATGGCTGCCAACACTGGGAATTGGAGTCACAATTTAAATATTTCTGTTACTGTATTCTGAATATTCTTACATTCTCTTTCTGTTTCCTATAGGTTTGTCTGTCAGTTGGGAATCCAAACAGGAAGTACATGACTATTTCCTCTCGGCCTCAGACTGTGCAATGAATCATACCGATGTTACCCAGAATGCTCCAGGACTGAACCTTATGGTTCTAAATGGTACACGTGTAACTCCGAGGGAATCTGAGACAATTGTAAATAATGACCCGACCTCCACTGGCGAATTCCATCTTACTGACCAGTGTCGGGAAAGCAGGACTGTAGCTGATTTGCATATTAAATGTAACAAAAAGGACACTAAATCAAGGATAAAGAAAAAAAAGAGGCCAGTGGGGCGACACAGATGCAGACCGTGCAGGTTAAGCTTCACCAGTACATTAGAGTTTAAAGATCACCAAAAAGCCCATCGTATCACAAGACAAGGCATAATTAAGCATGTGTGCTCCGTGTGTGGAAAGGGTTTCCATCGACTCGCAGATCTTGTAACACACGCGAGAATTCACACAGGAGAGAAACCATTTGCTTGCCCGGAGTGCGGAAAATATTTTACCCAAATATCACATCTCTTTGTGCATCAGAGGACTCACATAATAGAGACCCCATTTGTCTGCCCGGAGTGCGGGAAATCTTTTAACCGCATTTCAAATCTTCACGCCCATCAGAGGATCCACACAGGAGACACGCCCTTCAAGTGCCCGGACTGCGGTAGAGGTTTCAACAGATATGGCCATTTTGTCAGGCACAAGAAAATCCACACTGGGGAGAGAACATTTATCTGCTCAGAGTGCGGGAAATCCTTTGACCGGATTTCCAGTCTTTGTGCCCATCAGAGGATTCACACGGGAGAGAGGCCGTTTGTCTGCACTGAGTGCGGCAAATCGTTTACCCAAAGTTCAAATCTTCACACACATCAGAGGACCCACACGGGTGAAAAGCCATTTGCGTGCGCAGAGTGCGGGAAATCATTTACTAATCCTTCAAATCTCCGGTACCATAAAAGATCTCACATAGAAACTGTTTGAGGAACTTACCCTATAGGAAAAAAGTTTAACTTGTATATAGTCACATGTAAATTTGTTTTTCATATTTTAATAAAAAATTGATATAAAAAAATTAATTTCTTGTTTTTATCTCCTTTTATGTGCCAATGCTGCCCCTACCCCCCAGACTTGCCCAATGCTCCCCCTCATGACCCCAGAATTGCCCAGTGCTGGCTCTCTCCCCTCCCTCCCCCTTAAATTGCTTCTCTACCCCCCCCCCCCCCCCACACACACACACACGTTGCCTTTCTCCTTGGTGGCTAATGGGGGTCAGTCAAATTTCCCCTGGGCCACGGCCTCTGTGTAGCCAGGCTGCATTCTGCACTCTCTTCCAGCCGCATGGCTTCAATACAATAAAGTTGAAAAAAAAGCGACCATGTGACCTTCCAGCTTCCGTCATAGAAGTCCTGACAGAAGTGCTGGGCAGCAACGGAGGATGTCTGCGTGCATTGTGCAGACATCCACCGGCTGCTTGCAAGGGGGATCCAGGTCTCCTTCAGCTCGAGGGGGGACCTGAATCACAGAGCATTTGCTCTGAAATAAACCTCTTCTTATATTGGAGCAAATACGGTATGTAACAAATCAGTTACTCAGGGACGGACTATATAAGCAGCAAGCTGATCCAGTCATCCAAACAATTGTTTTGGATCTGATCAAGGGTCAGTTATGTTGATGTGTTGGTCCAAATTAGTTAGATAGGATACGTGCACGGAGAGAAAAGACACTGACACACTCTGTGGAGTCAACGCAAATCTCTACTTTATTAAGTGCGACACAGCTGATTATATACTTCAAGGATATAGGTGTGGAAAGCTATTATGTTACCAATTGATTGGTTATAAGGATGAATGATTGACAAGCTACGCCGTTATGCAAATGTAAAGGTTCTCTTAGCTAAGCTACGTAACAGGATGCAGCTGCATCCTGTGAAGCAACATCTCTTTCTGTTAAGCACAGCAATTTTCTGCATTATGTCAGTTTCTTAGCAAGCAAGTGTCCATTTTGTCTTATACTGCCATGACAGTCCCCCCTTGGATCACTTGATTGCAGACTATCCCTATTACCTAGCTCATCTGTCCCAATGTGCCTCGGAACTCTTTTCTTGCTGCACGTTAGACGAGTGATGGCTTGTCCATCACCCCCCTTGTTACAGACTTTGCACATAAGGAAGTCAGATGCTGTCCCTATCACAGAAACATTTCATGTTGTGAAGGGGGGGCTGTAAGGGATCTCGCATTCTCCACCAGGCCATCTTCTTCATACCCGTACATTAACATGATTGGTTTGTCATCGATTGGAGACAGGACTTTTTCTTAATACAAGGTATTAGACAACACGTGATAACACATAATATGGTCATTATTATAACAATCATGATACCCAACTGTACCAGGGCAGACTTCCATCCTTTGAACCACCCAAAATATTGGTCCCAGGGGTCAGGAATACCTGAGTTACGCTTCAATTCTTCAGATAAATCGGTCAACTTCTTAATTGCAAGGGTGACCTTACCATTTGGCCCAGTGTTACCAGGTATGTATGTGCAACAGGTTTCACCAATCATTTTACACACTCCTCCTTTTTCTGATAAAATCATATCTAAAGCTATTCGGTTTTGGAAAGTCATTAGAGGTAGCTTCTAATTGTTCTGCTACATCTTTTAGGGTGTCTCTTGTATAATTCACAAATCACTGTTGGTTATAATATATATAACTGATCCAGTCAACATTCTTGTTTACAGTGATTATCGGGGAGAAAAAAACTTTTGAATACTGCTGCTACCTGGTCTCTAACTTTAATCTAATCTGGGATCCCCCTAGGAACTCCAATAACATCTATATACACATGGGGATCAAAACTGCCTATAACTACTATTATTAAAACAAAACACTTAACTATCTTCTAACCATGAGCATAAGTCCAATGAAAACCTGTGGCCTACTTGAGATCTGTGACCACTTATCTTATATTATTTAACTACTGTAAGATAAAATTAGAATGGTCTGATAAAATAAAACAGCATATTCAATCAAAAATACCACATCCATAATAAAACTTATAATAACCGACTATGGCTGTCCTGTTTTACCGGACTGCCTCAGGACAATACTGACTATGTTTAGACTTTTGGCGACTGAGCAGACCTTGGCTTCGTTCCACAGAGATATTGGACTTTTTCTCTTAAATATGGAAGGCCTGCCATAACTATCTAAATATGTTACATAATGGCATTACCTGATGACCCAAAAAACACATATGAGCACAAAACTAAATTAAATATCTATTGTTCATTGCTTCTCGTACCCTGCCTAATAAAACCCCTAAGGTTATTAGTTAGCAGTTCTCTAAAACCAATAAATGCATGTAAAAAAAAAAAAAAAAAACAAACATATTATTCCGGAGTTTGCTATTCCCCAGGACTGTTGTTGACTAAATACTTTAAAGTGACTTGGAGCAAAACTGAACATACATTCAGAACACACAAAATGGCATGCATTCAGACATAAAACGTGAGTCAGACGAAATGACAGCGGACAAAACAATATGGTCTCCCATCCACGACATGACTCCAGAGGCCCCTACAGTCCATATAATATTCATACTGTTCTCCCCTTTTATTCTTAGAAATTGACTTTGTCTGTTTTTAAGGATAACCATCAGGAGTTGCCTGGTCAACATAATCATTGTATCCGAGGTGATAAGGCACACTTCCTCGATTTCACACATTGGTAGGTCATCCAGCTTAATTGCACTGTAAGCTTCCATAATGGGGAATATCTGAGCAGTGTCTTCCAGTCTTCACGTAGGGGCATGGTGTCAGTGGTCAGGATGCACTTGAGGATGAGACCCTTGAAACAAACAACATAAACACAGACAATTAGCAACACTGATCTCACACATGCCAAACCACTTACAAGTTTCGCTCCAAGTGATCCTAGCCAATTTCCCAGTCCCAGGGGATCTCACGGACTACCTGTGGACACTTTTTAACCTGCTCCTTAAATCCATAATCCTTCTTGATTAAACTTTTTTACAAAAACAAACTAACATATTCAAAATATCAGAGAAATTTCCTGAGATTTTATATACTGTCTATATAAAATCCCACAAACATATTATCAAAATACAATTTCTTATGGGTCGACTCATTGTGTTTGGTAGAGTCAGTCTGCAAAAATTCACTATACTCTAAACATACCTGTAATAATACAATTAAACAAATCTTTACCATAAAAATTAAAAAAATCATCAATAACAATTTTATACATCTATACTCAATGAAAATATACTTCCCAACAAAGATGATCCGTTGTATCTGTTGCAGACTCCTGGGTGATTTGTTTACGGGTTATCCTTAGGGTGAAGACTCAGCTTATGTTGGCTAATGATCAGGGTTTATTATGCCCATCAAAATACTAAATTGCTGCTCCTTTGTTGGCCTGTTTGTCAGTACAGGAATGTGCTTTACGTAAATAACGTGGATCCAGGAGTTGATTTGAACAACTTTCACAACAATATTCCGATAAACTTTGTGAGAATCCTGTTACATGAGTTGGAAAACTTTTTCTTTAGAAATAATTATGATCAGCATTAGATTCGTTGGTGCACTTTGAACTTGTCTTTTGTTGGCTGTACAGCTTTAATCTATATGAAAATAAAACTCAAAAAAATTCCAGTTAGTAACATGCAATATTTCACTAAACATCTTCAATTATTTGATTTGTGACTCGCATTTATTTTGCAGTCTCTAATCTTATTAATCTTCACATTAAAATATAATTAAAACATATTACTGCTAGTCTGTGTTGCAATATAATTATAAAACCTCGTCAAGCTGAACCATTCTTTTGTTCTTGAAATATTATTACTCTTTTTATAATCATAGTTCAATCAACTGATCATGTGAGAATATGTTCTCATACATAATAATCATGTATCTCTTTACCATTAGGACATATACTATCATGATTAGACTATATAACCATAGCACATAACACATAGAACTTCTCAACAACTAACAGTAACAGTAATTCTGGCCCGTTCTCCCCCTCCCTTCACAAAAAGAAGAAGTAATAATTTTGCAGCCGCTGCTACAATTCTCTTATCTGCAAATAGACTGTCAGAGAGAAGGGGGGCTTCTGGGGAAGCTTTCTCTCAACTTCACCATTAACTCCTACAACTCCAACAACACAATTTGTCTGTTTATAACACGACACTAAAAGCATGACATTAAAAACTTGTCTTGCATCTAAAACTTTAAACAACTTCTTAATATTCTCTCACCATGTATCACATGGGGTACTTTACCTTAATAATAACAATAATTAGAACACAACAAATTAAGATTTCATCTTTGCACGTGCGTGCGTGTGTATTTACTGTATATAAATGTGATAGAATGCAAACACTATCTCTGTGTCTATTTAAATACGTATTGCTCTTTACCTAGCAATCTAACATCCCTATAGTGTGAATGTTATATTCATATAACACCAACAGTGTAAGTAGCGCTGCACACAAATTCTAGTCACACTAAAAAAATAAAACTATTACAGTGTATGCAAGTTACCACAGATTATATTGGATGGGCAGGGAGTTGCTTTAAAACACTAATCAATACTTTTCAGCATAAACTAACAGTTCTGCCTCTTATTGCTATAAATACCGTTATTTCAAATTTTATCCGAAAGGCTAAAAATGCCGTATTTTGGTGACCACTCTGGTTTGAGTAATTTAGGAGATACGTACTCTCTACTCCACTAATTGTAAAACACTTTCTGTTCATCCATGTCTACTAGTATAGGGAATGGTTCCCTCATCCTCCTTCTCCTCCCCTTCATCATCCTCAGCCACCCTCAGCTGGGTTATAGGAGGTGTACAGAAAATACCATCTGGATTAATCATTGGATACAGGTGCTGTACCATTGGACAGGAGGGTAGGGGTTAAGGGGAATTACAGGTTCAGCCGTGGGAGTCAGCTGAGGATAAGATGGCACCGCTGCTAGGGCTTGGGGGACGTGTTGGGAAACTATATAAAGATGTGGCTATGTGGAGCACACGTAAAACACGTCTCTCTGGAAGAGGGGTTTTTCCGATCACATACGGGGCAAGTCCATCTTCCTTCTTTTTTGGCGGCGCCATTTTAGGGCAGTGGCTGCCCACTACTTTGCTTGGTTTACAGTAAAATCTATTTGAATCTTTGTCAAATTTTTGTTTTCCTCCTGTCCTTTCAAATTCTTTACTACAGTCAAACCACACCTTGACTGCCTTGCAACAGATTGTCATCTGTTAATTTGCCTCTTTTGTCATTAAACAATTGTTTCCATGTAATACTACACAATTTACCACCTTTACATACACCATAACATTTTTCTAACCTCGGTAGGCACTTGGCAAACCGTTTTCCTCTTTTTGTCCACCACGTACTGCTCAGGCAAGCAGTAACCCTTCGGGACACTTATATTATTACCCATTTGCCTCCATCAATTCCTGGGACTTGTCCGCAACTTAGTCTTATGACCTCCTGACATATATTTCGTATATTTTGTTGAGTTAGAGCTGGACACGTATAATTCTCTGTGACTATACGCACGTGTAGTTCTCCGTGACTAGACGCAGCCCACTTGGGCTTACTCTGACCGCCTCCTCCCGTCTGTCCCCACGGGTAGACAACCAGGCTGACCCGTGGTACAGGAATTTTGAGGTGACTTATTATTATACGGAAATATATGTCAGTCACTCAATATGTTTAAAACATATGGGGGGTTCCGTAACTTAATCTTGTGATTCACCATATACTACGTATATTTTGTTGAGTCAGAGTTGGACACGTATAATTCTCTGTGACTATACGCACGTGTAGTTCTCTGTGACTAGACGCAGCCCACCTGGGCTTACTCTGACCGCCTCCTCCCGTCTGTCCCCACGGATAGACAACCGGGCTGACCCGTGGTACAGGAATTTTGAGGTGACTTATTATTATACGCAGATATAGGCTAGTCACTCAAAGTTCTCCTCAGAATATACAACACATCAAGATATTATCAACATATGGGGATTCTTACTGTCATGCCCACACGATGCCTCTGGCTGGCGTCACATCCTCCCTCGGACAGATATACGAAGACTACATCAAGTGACACATGTAGGTAAGATGATAAACTTCCTCACCTCAATCACGGGCTGCAGTCCCGGTGTCTGTTGATGTGTCTCGCCTCTGTCCGATGGTTTGGGGGGTGTCCCGCCAGGAGGTCTCTCGTGTGCCCCACGTTGGGCGCCAACTGTTTTGGATCTGATCAAGGGTCAGTTATGTTGATGTGTTGGTCCAAATTAGTTAGATAGGATACGTGCACGGAGAGAAAAGACACTGACACACTCTGTGGAGTCAACGCAAATCTCTACTTTATTAAGTGCGACACAGCTGATTATATACTTCAAGGATATAGGTGTGGAAAGCTATTATGTTACCAATTGATTGGTTATAAGGATGAATGATTGACAAGCTACGCCGTTATGCAAATGTAAAGGTTCTCTTAGCTAAGCTACGTAACAGGATGCAGCTGCATCCTGTGAAGCAACATCTCTTTCTGTTAAGCACAGCAATTTTCTGCATTATGTCAGTTTCTTAGCAAGCAAGTGTCCATTTTGTCTTATACTGCCATGACACAATCAGCACATGTGCTCATCCTATAATCATAACACAACTGCAGTGAATGGAGCTGGTAAAGCAAAGGCCGAATAGTAATAACCGAACAGTTCGGGTGAAAGAGGACTGCTTCATACGGATCAGATGACTCCTCCTACTTCATCATCAGGTCCACTTACTGTGATGTTAGGGAGTGGCTCTCCCTAACAACATGGTAGAAACCGTGGCAGACGCCCTCATAAAGTTCTGCTCCCAGGTAGGGATCCCTGAGGAGGTCCTCTCAGATCAGGGGACCTAGGCCGCACTCTCTATGGCTTCGGAGGTTAAAAAATATCACGCTTCTTACTGTTCCAAAGGCCCCTTTCAGGGACCCCCAAATATTCATAAAAGTGCTATTTACACAATAACTTTCTTTGTAACTGTCATGAAACGGATTTGGAGATCCACTGTGATGGGGGTTCTTGGGAGTATCCTGGGGGCCAGAAGACTCCCTGTGGACTATGGACCCTGTTGATATATTAGTTTGGGGGTACACACTTTGAGGGCACCAGTGGAACCCTGTTTTCAACTGGACTTAAGGCAATCAGGATGTCAGCCAAGATGTGTACCGTTGGGTCCAAACCTTTGTCCCATTCACTGTGTTTCCCCCAGGGTAAGATTGTATCCTATCCTGTAATCTCTGTAATTATGTCACCTTACCCATTGTCTTCATGTAAGTAATTTAGTTTCCTGTTGTACAGGGATGTCCCTCAATTAACAAGTTAGTTTAATTGAGTGTACTCTGTAGGTATCTGAACTTGTATACTTCTATAAGGCTATTCTAGATATAAGACAAGGCCAGGGACTAATGAAAGTATTACGTTACTGAGAAGGTAGTGGATGTATGGAATGGTCTTCCAGCAGAAGTGGTAAAGGTTAATATAGTGAAGGAGTTTATTCATGCATGGGATAGGCATAAAGCTATCCTAGATATAAGACAAGGCCAGGCACAAAGCAGAACAGTTGGGAGGCATGTAAGTGGCATTTCTGGGGGGGAGTTGCATGGTGGGGTTGGGGGGCCCGGTGGTTTCTAGTTATGCCTCTGCTTGACACCTTTGTATCCTGAAAGGTGTGAGGCAGGATTTCCCCTTTGTATGTCCTTATGTTAAACTTTAATCCTGTTATTGTTCCTTTGTCTAATCTGTTTTCTCAAGATGTTCAACTGTATATATTCTGTTTCCGCATAAATAAACAGTTCTTGTTTTACCCAACACGACCGGTCTCGTCCGCTATGTTGGGGAAGTGCTATCAGGGAACCAGTGATCATAGCCCCGTTTGGCTATTTACCGGACCTGAGGAGTGATTTTGTGGAACTGATTCCGGTAGGATCGACTCATCTAGTAGCCCTCCCGTGACAGACTGTTAAAGTTGTTGTTCATTCTTGCTGTACCTAACTGCTAGTGGTCCTGTCTGCTTTTTGGGTACAAAGAGCAAGGTTCCAGGAAAGATTTGCTGGGTGAATGCTGAGCTGTAATCGGGGGCTAAGGAGGGGATTCCCTACAACGGGCAGAGGGTCTACTACGTCGGGCAGACAGTCCGTTACAGTAACAAACAAACAAACGCTTTCAACTTTTTTTTTTTTTTTTTTAAATCCTTCTAATGTACTCAAGACTACAGTAAAATCAGTCTGGGTTTCTCCTGGTTTGTCTTAACCATATGCAGACTGGAAAATCCAGTGTGTAGTACAGCAGTGCAATCTGGTGGTCTTTGAGCGAAGATATTAATAGACGAAGCCCCTCTTTTACTCTAAGAATGCTATAATTGTAGGTTCCATTAATTGAATGGCGAGATTTGTTGAAAGCCCACTTTAATAAATGTATGCGCTGTATGCCAGCTCGGTGTCGGAAGTGAAATCCACAGTATGGGTGACCCACCACATTCATAACGGCACCACAAAATTGATGAATGTTAAGGGGGATTTACTTAACTCCATGTATTAAAATAAAGGGGAAAAACTTTCAGACACATCAATTTTGCCACCTGCAACTCGCTGTGCGCAACGACGAGGAGCTTAACAAGCTCCTGGGAGGAGTGACCATCGCTCAGGGTGGTGTCCTGCCCAACATCCAGGCTGTGCTACTGCCCAAGAAAACCGAGAGCCACAAGCCAGCCAAAGGCAAATAAATCAGACTCGGCCTCTTCTATCCTACCCACAAAGGCTCTTTTAAGAGCCAACCACAAACTCCATTAAGAGCTTTAGTCACCGTAATACCTGTTATTGATCGTTCAGAATTGAATTCTACTTCCCCTATTGCTTTATCATAAGTGCCTTCAGTGGTGTCACAAAGTGAATCCTGATCGCCTCTAAAGAAACCCAGTCACGGAGGCTATCAGGAGTCATTTCAGACAACCCACTAGGTGTCGCTATTGGCCTTTAAATGTATACCAGCCATATAAACGCGTTGTGATCCTCCTGCTGCATCAATAATACAGCAGGGGGATCACAACTCCTATCAAGATGAGGCAGCCCTCACCAGGGTGCTTACCTCTCTCTTGGCTCCTTATGTCCCCCCCGCCCCGTGTTACTTACCAGCGTTTTGAATCCAGCCACGGACACAGCGCATTCCCACACGGCTTGATAGCTGCGCGCATGCGCTGTGTACCGCCGTTGTCCGATCATCTGGTAAGAAGGGGTGTGCGGGGGCTGTGATGTGGGTTGCGCAGCTCGCGCATGCGCGGTGGACACAAAGTTACAGCTGAGTTATCAGCTGTAACTTTATGCGCATGCGCAGTGAGCAAATTCTCCTGCGATTGCGCAGGAGAATTTGCTCCAGTAATTTGTCAGAACACCGGCCCTGCTGCTGACAATATGGCCTGTGTATGGGGCGCCAGTGTGTGACATAGTTAATGGGTTTCTGTATGTGTGTTGAGAATATATGTGACACGGGAGGGCTACAAGATGGGTAGTGTCACGGGAGGCTACTAGTTGGGTAGCTCCTACCAGAATCAGTTCCACAAAATCACTCCTCAGGTCTGGTAAATATCAAATAGCCAAACGGGGCTATGATCACTGCTTCCCTGCAAGCAATTCCCCAACATTGCGGACGAGATCGGTCGTGTTGGGTAATACAAGAAGAACTGTTTATTGACTCAAAACACAGGACATATACCGTATTTGCTCGAATATAAGACGACCCCCCAAACTTTGGATATTCCTTTAGGAAAAAAACTAAAAGCCTGAATATAAGACTACCCTATAGGAAAAAAGTTTAATGTATATATATTCACATGTACCTTATTTGCTCGAATATAAGACAAGGTTTTTTTCAGAGCAAATGTTTTTTTCAGAGCAAATTCAGAGCAAATTTTTTCAGAGCAAATGCTCTGTGTTCATTGCTTACCTCACGAATGGTCCCTGTTTCCCCCTGTGTTAACTCTGTGTTTTACATATATAGTGCATTGTTAAAGAGCCTAATACTTTGTACCCTTTCAGCAGCCGATTCACAATAAAGGTTTATCCCGTCTGCTGAGCTCATTCTCTGGTTCACAACATAGGCGCTTTTCCTATTGGTCGCTCAGACCAAGCCTCCACTGTTCTGATTGGTCGCTGAGTTAAATGCCCGATTTGAAGGGATTTACTTGATCTGTGACCACTCTCCCTGCTGGGGATTGATCGCTACTGATTCTACATAGAATCTGTTTCGTTGACTAAAACCATGTTTGGCTGTTTGCTATTTATCGGACCTGAGGAGTGATTTTGTGGAACTGATTCCGGTAGGAGATACCCATCTAGTAGCCCTTTCATGACACAGCCCTTCTCAGAATATATATCACCCCTGCTGAAGGAGCTCCTTAGCTGCTCATATGTATGCCCGCCACCTGAAACTTCCACATCCGGCTACAGCAAAATTGGGTAGGAGTTCCGCCGACTGCCTGGAAAGTGACGTCACTTACTTTCTTATTGGCTGAGGGTTTAAAGTGACAAGACCACTCCCACTGGTGTTCTATTAGTCGCTATTTTCTTTGTAGTTTTCTGATTGGTCGCCAGTTATTCTGGCACCAAATTCAAATACTGAATTGATTGAATTACCGCTAATGCGTTACAGCTCCATGCCACATAAATGTTTGCAATTGCTGGGAAAAATAAATATAATTAATTTTGTAATGTTTTGTTTGTTTTTGTACGGTAGACCAGAAGGAAATCAATTAACGTGGTTCTCTGGGATCCATTACTTGATTAGGTAACCGATTTATTTTTGGTCACATGACAGCTACAAACTGCAAAGCAGCCTGAAAAAGTTGCATGTGGCCGGCTGAGGTGCCAACTCTACTACTAAATAGTGACACCTGGAAGGTGTGCCATAGCTACTGCAGAAAATCCTCAAGGTTTTCTCCGAGTGATCGGATTTAACATCTCCAATTTAGATTCATGTGGAAACCAGTGATGGGACCAACATGTATACTAGAGTCAGACCAGTCTACATTTTACTGATTACAGCCCTGGAGCCTGCATCTTTCATACGCATCCATGAATAAACTAGTGATGTGAGCCCATATCCATCACTACGTAACCTTTATATAGAAGTATTAAAACAAGGTAAAGACTGGACATTAAATAAAGACCCTGCGCAGTATCCCAGACCATATCCCACCCTGCTCCCTTATATTATCCATGTCTGTCACAGCAATGATGTTATTAATATACATTGTACCATAAGCTGCACCAGTTCCAGGTCAGATCTCCTCACCCTCCAGCTTACACAACATAAATAGGAGCTGACAGAAAAGCAGACACACTGTGTGATACTTCTCAATACATTATATCTATTGCTTTAGCTTTGCACCAGTGATTTGTATTCTGCTTTACATTAGAAACAGATTGAACATGTCACAGTGCTGGGCACACACTGACTGGAAGATGGGTCTGGGCGCAGGGTGATGACGTCACATGTTTGGCCCCATTATCGGCGCCATTGTATTGAAGCCGTGTATAACAGATTACATGAAATTTAGTCTGCAAAGAAATGTCCGCCGTAATTTGTTATAGGGCCGCTGAGTGGAGACATATTCCATGAAACAGAAGTCTCTTGTGTGTTTAGAGCTCTAGTAGTGAGAGGCGGGACTTAGAATTACCGGACATTATCCTCAGCACTACCTCAGTTTCAGGCCTGTTACCTCCGGGCTCTGTGTGACGTCACCCATCCGGTACTGCTGATTGGCCAGAGAGTGAGTGGGGTAAGGAACTGAACCAGAGGGAGAAACTGCACCAGTAGCTCATAGAAATCCCCCAGTGTACCTCTCTCCACCATCCCCCATATCCCTACAGTGTCCATCTCACTACCATCCCCACTATCCCTCCAGTGTCCTTCTCACTACCATCCTCAGTATCCCTATCCCCCCATTGTCCCTCTCACCCCCATCCCCACTATCCCTCTCACCCCCATCCCCACTATCCCTCCAGTGTCCTTCTCACTACCATCCCCACTATCCCTCCAGTGTCCTTCTCACCCCCATCCCCACTATCCCTCTCACCCCCATCCCCACTATCCCTCTCACCCCCATCCCTACTATCCCTCTCACCCCCATCCCTAATATCCCTCTCACCCCCATCCCCACTATCCCTCTCACCCCCATCCCCACTATCCCTCTCACCCCCATCCCCACTATCCCCCCAGTGTCCCTCTCACCTCCATCCCCACTATCCTCCCAGTGGCCCTCTCACCCCCATCCCCACTATCCTCCCAGTTTCCATCTCACCATCATCCCCACTATCCTCCCAGTATCCCTCTCACCACCTTTCCCACTATTCCCCAAGTGTCCCTTTCACCACTATCCTCCCAGTGTCCCTCTCACCACCACCATACTGGTCAAATCCATGACCTATACATTTTCTCAGCAGAGATCCTGAACACGAGATACAGAGCAGATTCTCAGGATCCCTACATCACTCAGCAATGATGATCAAGAATCCCATGACTGAGAAGATCCTGAATCTCACCTTGGAGATCATCTATGTCCTGACTGGAGAGGTGAGGGGTCATTAACAAAGTGACATACATTTGTAACGAGAAGGCTAGATAGCCCAGATGTTAATTCTTGTTTTGCAAGGGATTCAATATCTCCTAAGCCCAAGTCTTTATAAATAGAGTGTCAGCTCCCTCGCCAACTCCCTGGATTTCAATCAAAGTATAGTAATTCCGAGTAGACACGGCTACTAAGGTTGTCACAAGCAAGAACATTTTATTGTAGACAAGACAGCACATTTATACACTGAAACATCTTGATAACGGATATTAAACCATACACTTTACCGGGATTAATTTCTACATTATGTATAATATAATTCAATCTAGCGCCAGTCTGGGGGGGGGGGGGGGGGGACCAATGAGAGTACACTAGGTAAAGTAGCGACCAATCAAGACTGGGAGGGCGAAGTTAGGTCCCTTTTAACTTTTGGGGACTTTAAACTCTGGGAACAAGGAAATGGGTGCCTACTGGTTTCCCCTCGGTGTACAGCGACCAATCTGATCAATGCCGAAAGTCTGGAGCGACCAATCAGCAGAGCCACGCATGAGCTGAGGTCGGGCGAACATCGGGCCTATTCTTTAGTGTGTCTGGCTGTCTAGGCTGCTTCACTGCTGTGCAACCGTACCTGTCCTGAAAGGGGCTTAATCACCGGTTGTAATCCTATTTTGCCTCAATTCTCAGATACATTTCGGTTCCCTTATTCGGGGTTTAGACCAATGGTAATGCGAGCTACTTGGGCCTTTAACTCGCCAGCCAATCCCCATTCGAGTGACGTTGGGAAAACATGGGGACACGCTGGCTATTACATTCAGAGTTAACACACTTTTGGCGGTCTGCTCCCAGAGTCACGGTGTTTTGTGACACAGCCATACCCTTATTTAAGGACACTCGCAAGTAAGGTCGTCATTACCGTGCAACCATTCCCATTTATGGAGACGTTTTTATTTTAATGACGCAGTGATGTCTGCTAAGACTAAACTATTGTACAGTGCGTCTCCTTGTACAACCGCTACAGGCTTGTGAAAAAGCTAGTGCTTCTATAAGTACATTTTTGTTTTACATACATGCTCTGGACCCATTGTGTCTATGAGGTGTAAGACTGGAAAGGATCAGGCTGGAAGCATATCTCTTAGGTTTAGCAGGAAGGAGAGAAAACTAGTCAGGAGGGAAAAGGTGTTTATATGGAAAAGCATTATTAAAGTTAAGCAGTGTTCAGGGCTGCATGTAGTTTAACAGGAGCCCAGGGAAAGGAGAGAAGTTCTGGGGCAATAGAAGGTCCTGATTGGTCAGAGAGAGTCCACATGTTTTCATGGTGCAAAAATCCCAATAAATTAGTTTACAACGTAATGCAAATGAATATGATCTTCAGTAAAAGCATTACAATCTGCAGTTTAACCAGCCCTGAAACTCTCCAAAACAATAGAAAAAAAGTTTCCCCATGTGTTGTGATTGTGTGTCTGTCCAGTAATATCTGCCGCTGTCTCCATTTGTAGGATTATGTGGTTGTGAGGAAGCAGGGAGGGGATGATTGCAGCAGTCCCTCTGCATCTGACAGATTCTGTAGGACCCAGAACCCCATTGTGGATCCTCCACCCGACTCCCTGGTAAATGAACGGAACAATGATGGGAAGATCCTAGAACCCACCAACAAGCTCCTTCATCTCCTGAGTGGTGAGGTGAGACCTGCTAGGGTGGACCTTATACAGTGTGAGAGAGAAACACATGGAAATGTCTGGATCATGACTGTATAGTTATGTGTTTCAGCTTCCTGTAAGGAGTGAGGATATAACCGTCCGCTTCACCATGGAGCAACAAGACTGTCTGGAAGAAGAGCAGGAGCATTACAAGGAAGGGGTGACAGACAATCCCCAACCTCTCCGCTCACTGGGTAACAGGACATTTCCTCCTGAACCAATTAAACTGTTATCGTCACTAAACTGTGACCTGCAGTAGTCAGCCATTAGTAGCTGACTTGGAAGAAAAGGGAGGACATTTTTCCATCTTAACTATTCAGGCCTGATGTGTGCAATAAGCTGCACGTCTAATTTCCTCTATATCATGATCGTTATAATTAAATAACTATTTGTTTGATGATTATGTTCATTTAAAGAGTAAATCCCCCAGTGCACATGTGAATTACATTGTTATTTTGAGCAGAATATGTGCCCTATACAGCGATTACATGTGTACACAGTGTATATTGGGAGTGTACACCTCTATACTGAGATCTTTCATCTGCAGGATATTAATATGTGAATATACACAACCTCTGCTGTATGTAACGTTACTGACTCTGTGATCATTTCCTACAGATGGACCAAGTAACAGTGATACATCAGGAATATGTCCCAACAGTCATTATACACAGGGCTGTATGGAGCAAGATAACCGCATCACACAGGATTATCAGGTACCAAACTGCACCTGTTACAATGGCCGCTTTATGGGATTCAGAACCAAATCATTGGACGTCTGTCTTTTTTTTATGTTAAATTTTTTTATTGGTTCTACATAAATCAGAAATCAAAACAGTACAGATAAAATGGTGAGTCCATGAGAAAAATACCACAGATAGAAAGGGTTTAAGATCCATTGCTTGTGGGTGTTATGACATTACACCATTCCCTTTTTCAGTCCTGTAGTGCATCCTCGGCAAACCTGATATGTGAGTATTTTAAACAATTTCCCACAACACAGTCAGTGGGCTTATGATTGCTATTATCAGTAGCCTATATCAACAAGTAAGCGTATGTGCTGCCCAACGTACAGCCGCTCGTGTAACGGGAAATAAATATGGTATCACCTCCGGGAGTGGGTCCGCATGTGCGGGTCCGCAGTATGTCGAGGTTACACTAGCCTCTATGGCAGGGGCGTCCAAGTTTATTCTGCAAAGGGCCACTTGGCTAGAAATGTATGCGTGCGTGGGCCGCATTCATTTTTCATTCATTCAGAGAATAATATATATAATTATATACATGTGTGTGTGTGTATGTATATAAATATATATATTTTACACTAATGTGTAGTGGTCACATTAACTACAAACACACACATGCATACACAGTCACACTTAACCCCCGTCCCACACACACAGTCACACTTACCCCACATACACATTTATTCACACATACTCGCATACATACACTTACCCCACACACATACACATTTATACAGACACTCACAAACATACATACACTTAACCCCCACACACATCCACATTTATACACACACTCACATACAAACACTTACCCCACTCACACACATACACATTTATACACACACACTCACATACATACACTTACCCCACACACACTCACATACATACATACATACATACATACATACATACACTTACCCCAAACACACACTCACATACATACATACACTTACCCCACACACATACACATTTATACACACACACTCACATACATACATACATACAATTACCCCACACCCACTTAACATGCACTCGCATAGATACACATTTATACACATACTCGCATACATACACTTACCCTCGCCACACACACACACACACTTACACACACTCACATACATACATACATACATACACTTAACCCACACACACACATTGATACACATACATACATACATACACTTACCCCACACACGTTTATACACACACACACACACTGATACACACACTCACATACATACATACACTTAACCCACTCTGATACACACACTCACATACATACATACACACATACATACACTTAACCCACACACACACTGATACACACACATACATACACTTAACCCACACACACACTGATACACACACATACATACACTTAACCCACACACACACTGATACACACACTCACATACACTTAACCCACACACACACTGATACACACACTCACATACACTTAACCCACACACACATTGATACACACACTCACATACATACACTTAACCCACACACACATTGATACACACACTCACATACATACATACACTTAACCCACACACACACAGATACACACACTCACATACATACATACACTTAACCCACACACACATTGATACACACACTCACATACATACATACATACACTTAACCCACACACACATTGATACACACACTCACATACATACATACATACACTTAACCCACACACACATTGATACACACACTCACATACATACATACACTTAACCCACACACACATTGATACACACACTCACATACATACATACACTTAACCCATACACACACTCACATACATACATACACTTAACCCACACACACATTGATACACACACTCACATACATACATACACTTAACCCACACACACACATTGATACACACACTTACATACACTTAACCCACACACACACATTGATACACACACTCACATACATACATACATACACACACTTAACCCACACACACACACTGATACACACACTCACATACATACATACATACATACATACATACATACACTTAACCCACACACACACTGATACACACACTCACATACATACATACATACACTTAACCCACACACACACTGATACACACACTCACTCACATACATACATACACTTAACCCACACACACACTGATACACACACTCACATACATCCATACACTTAACCCACACACACACACTGATACACACACTCACATACATACATACATACACTTAACCCACACACACACACTGATACACACACTCACATACATACATACATACACTTAACCCACACACACTCACATACATACATACATACATACACTTAACCCACACACACATTGATACACACACTCACATACATACATACACTTAACCCACACACACACATTGATACACACACTCACATACATACATACACTTAACCCACACACACACATTGATACACACACTCACATACATACATACACTTAACCCACACACACACACTGATACACACACTCCCATACATACATACACGTAACCCACACACACACTGATACACACACTCACATACATACATACACTTAACCCACACACACACTGATACGCACACTCACATACATACATACACTTAACCCACACACACATTGATACGCACACTCGCATACATACACTTAACCCACACACACATTGATACACACACTCACATACATACATACATACACTTAACCCACACACACACATTGATGCACACACTCACATACATACATACACTTTATTTTTTATTTTTTTCCAACCATCAGATTATTTTAACGTTTAGAAAGAAAAGTGGACTGTTCTGTTGCGGTAACATCTCATCATTTGGTACAGCGTCCAAATATTTATTTTGTTAATTGGTTTAGTTTTGTTAAATTTTCACAAAACAAATTAAAGACAGACAGACAGACAATATACCATACATACCTACATTCATACAAGCTAAGCTCCCGAAAAGTTTCTATCCTCTAATATACTCTTTTGTCTCTTTTTTACCTCCCCTTGTTTGGATTGTGTAATGAGTTTTACTATCAACCTATTTCATTCCCCTCTTTCCTCCTCATTTACTCTAAATTCGTTAAGAGTTTCCTACTAAAAGAGTATCTTGACTAATTTGAGTTGTGGACTTCTAGTACTGGAGCCCAGCAACACACTGATGGCTGGAGGGGGGGGGGGGGGGGGGGGAAGTGTGGTCACATTCCCTTGATTAGGCGTTGAACCTGGGGTCCCATATATGTCTAATCTTATCTTATGCAACTCTTACTGGAAATTAAGGTTGCCTGATTCTATTCGTTCTATCCAGTAGTTCCAGTATTGATTTTCCGAGTGGTCTCCACATCCTCTCTCCATCTTACACTGATAATTTACCTTATTTAGGATATTAGGCCATGTGGGGATCGCATCTGTCTTCCAATTTCTGGCGATCTCCAATTTTACCGCAGAAAGAAAATGGTAAATTATTTTGTGTTTATTTTCTGGTAAATTCATATGGAGGAGTGCCCTTTCTGGAGACAGATCCCATCCCTCGCCGAATAAATGTTTTAGCCTTCGTGAAAGGTCATGCCAAAAAAACCTTATTGGGGGACATTGCCACCATATATGGGCATAGTCTCCCTTCATTTCACCACATCTCCAACATCGAGGAGAAGTACCAGGGTACATCTTACTTATCGCAGAGGGAACCATATACCATTTGTTGGCTAGCTTATATTGGGTTTCATTCAAATTTAAACAGTGTATAGCTTTATAGCAGGCGTCGAGTGCACCATACCATTCTTTTTCTTCTATTTTTATTTGAAGATCTCTCTCCCATTTTGCTATTGCTTTTGGTCTTAAATTCTCTGTAAGGGATTCTACTATTTTTATAGCTATTGAGAATGGTTTTAGATTAGCCTGTTGGTGCATGTTCTTTTGGAGTAAGTCAATTGTTTCCGAATGTTGGTTTATGTATAGATGTTCTCCCATGAATCCTTTTATACGTAAGTATTTAAAAATATCTTGACCATTCAGGTCGAATCTTTCTTTGAGATCTGTGAATGGTTTTATTTTCCCATTGTATAACAGATCCTCGATTTTTTTTTTTTTTTATTCCTTTAGCAACCCATGGGAGGACATCTATATTCTCCATCAGATCATTGAGTATTGTTATCGGGAGTGCCGCAATGATCTTGTTTTCTAATCCCAATTTTTTCTTCATCCTACACCAGGCCTGAATACAATTACTCAAGGGCGTGTTTAAATCTTGTTCTGTCTCTCCAAACTTTGATTTAATGTTAGTTGTGGCCCAAAATTTGGAGATAAGGGTAGTCCCTTTTGTAATCTTTAGTGCCTGGTGGTACCATCCCTCTTTGTTTGCCTCAGGAGAGTGTATCATTATGGCCTGGGCCAGAATGGCTGCTTCTGCTGTCATTTTAATGTTTGGGAAACCCAAGCCCTCTTTTTTTGGTTTCCTGAATAGTAGTTGGAGTCCCAGTCTCGGCTTTTTGGCTTTCCATATAAATCTTGTGAAAGCTGTTTGTATCATTTCCAGCCATGGGTTGGGAATTTTATGAGGGATCATACGGAAAATATATGTAAATTTGGGTAGGATGTATGCTCTAACGGTATTTATTCTTCCCCACCACGAGATGTACATGGATTTCCAAGTGGAGAATTTTTTATTCATGTCTTTAATTTGGTGTAAAATGTTTATCCCTGCCCAATCTTCCCATTTTGTTGATATATTTATACCTAAATAAGTTAAATGTTCTTGTGTCCAGGAAAAAGCATATTTATCCTCCAAATATTTTATTTGGGTTGTCGTCATATTAAGTGGCATTACTATTGTCTTGCTGAAGTTTAGTTTGTAATTAGATAGTCTGCTGAATCGGTTAATAATCTGCATAGTGTGGTCTACCGATGTGATGGGGTTCTCTAATGTAAGCAGGATGTCATCGGCATATAGTTTTATTTTTTGTGTTTCCTCTCCCTCAAATCCTTTTATGCTTTGCGTTTCTCTTATTTCTCTTGCCATTGGTTCGAGGGACAGGATATAAAGAAGGGGGGACAATGGACAACCTTGCCTTGTTCCGTTCGCCATTCGAAACCAGGTGGATTTAATACCTGGTCCTACTACCCGTCCCGTGGGGGAGGAATACAGGGCCATAATGGCCCTAAGTATATTCCCCTCTAACCCAAAGGCCCTGAGCGCCGCCTCCATGTAACCCCAGCCGACTCTGTCAAAGGCTTTTTCAGCATCTAATGACAGAGTCAGCTGGGGCGTGCCCTTACGACGAGTCTGTTGCAGAACGGTGGCCAGACTCCTTATATGGCTTCCTGCCATCCTCCCCGGAACAAACCCCACCTGGTTTGGGTGAATCAAATCTGATATTACAAGTTTCAGTCTTTTAGCTATTATATGTGCATAGATCTTAACGTCAGTATTTAAGAGGGCTATCGGTCTATAACTCTCCACCTCTTCTGCTTTTTTACCTTGTTTGTATATAGGGACTATGTTCCCTCTAAGTAGCTCCTCTGCTAAAGTACCCCTTTCCATAGCCTCATTAAACAATTTTGACATATGGGGAGCTATCTCCTGCTGTAATATTTTGTAGAACTTTGTATCAAACCCATCTGGTCCTGGGGATTTATTGTTTTTCTGTTGTTGTATTGCTTCTATTATTTCCTGGTTTGAAAATGGTTTATTGAGTTGTTTTAGAGTGTCCTGAGGGGGTTTGGGGTATTTTTTGTTCTTAAAGTACTCCCCTATTTCTTCTGTATTGGCTTGTGCCTGTAAGTTATATAACTCTTTATAGTAATCATTGAATGCTTTCCCGATTAGTTCTGGGGATAGACATGTCTCATTTTTGTATTGTATTTTTGATATCTTATGATCTTGGTTTCTTTTTTTTAACATATTAGTCAGAAGTTTTTCTGCCCTATTCCCCTTATAGTACCATTTTGACTTAAGCTTAATTAGGGTCTTATTTGCTCTATCAACAAGGAGCGTGTTGATTCGTTTTTGTATCTCTTCAATTTTCTTTCCCCGTTCTCTTGTTACTGATTGTTTGTTCAGTTTGTTTTGTTGGTATAATTGGATATAGAGTTCAGATATTGTTAATTCTGCTCGCTTTTTAACCTGAGTGCCTAGCTTAATTAGCATCCCACGTATCACAGCCTTATAGGCGCACCAGATAGTAGATGATGATAATTCTTCCTGGTTATTTTCAGAAAAATATAACTTTGTAATTTCTTTAATATATTTAATGTCTTCCTCTTTTACACACTCACATACATACATACACTTAACCCACACACACACATTGATACACACACTCACATACATACACTTAACCTACACACACTCACATACATACATACATACACTTAACCCACACACACACTGATACACACACTCACATACATACATACATACACTTAACCCACACACACACTGATACACACACTCACATACATACATACACTTAACCCACACACACATTGATACACACACTCACATACATACATACACTTAACCCACACACACATTGATACACACACTCACATACATACACTTAACCCACACACACATTGATACACACACTCACATACATACACTTAACCCACACACACATTGATACACACACTCACATACATACATACACTTAACCCACACACACACACATTGATACACACACTCACATACATACATACACTTAACCCACATACACACACTCACATACATACATACACTTAACCCACACACACATTGATACACACACTCACATACACACACTCGCATACATACATACACTTAACCCACACACACACACACATTGATGCCCACATTCACATACATACATACATACACTTAACCCACACACACACACACATTGATACACACACTCACATACATGCACTTAACCCACACACTCACATACATACATACACTTAACCCACACACACATACATACATACACTTACCCCACACACGTGGCTGTGGACTCCCGGTGCGCTTCTTCCATCCCTCTGACCCTTGCGCATGACCTCACGCGCAGGGTAGAGGAAGGGATTTGTGCACTGCACACCGCACGGAAAGCTGTACCGGGGAACGAAGTTCCCTACACAGAGCGTGTAGGGAACTTCGTTCCCCGACACAGCTTCTCGTGTGGTGTGCAGTTCGAGGTGCGGCTACCAGAGCACACATACATATCAAACAATTGTAACACTGACATAGGAGGTGTAAAATAATCAATTTTCCACATCGAACCTGGCTGTGGGATCGGAAAGATACAATGCCATGGTGGGTTGGTACAGCCTAACGGCTCACCCTTTTGTCAGAAAGGAGTCAATCAAGGCTCCCAACGGTCTCAGGTGACAAGACATGGGTTGGAAAACAAATAGACCAAAGTTGTTAGTTTTAGGGAGGCTGAGTGTTGGTGGGGGTGGAAAAGTCTACTCATTTGGGCTACTCAGGACTGTAGGGGAAGATTCTTTAAGGCCTGTTGGCATTTTGGGCTTTCCAAAAACATAGACCAATGTAGCCATCGGAGTGATATTTTGAGCCCCTCACTTTTAGAGGCTTCTAGAAGTTCCTCCGATCGACGGATGTCTTCCACTGAGGCGGCCCATTCTGCAAACGTGGGTGTTCTGGTCTGTTTCCATAGCCTGGGAATCAGGGTTTTTGTCGCAGTGAGCAATGCCGGTGTGAGGGACCATTTGTATTTCCTTATTGGGTGTGGGGTGTGGTGTAAGAGTGCAGGCAGGGGAGCGTGTGGAAAGGTCGGGTCAGCGATTTCCCTGATAGCGGAGATGACAGAGTCCCATAAGGGAGAAATCTTGGGGCAACTCCACCAAATATGTAGGTTAGTACCTTTGTGTGCCTGACACCTCCAGCAAATATCAATGTGCATGGGGAAGATCTGCTTCAGAGTTGTAGGAACTCTATACCACCTGGTGAGTGTTTTATAAGCATTTTCTTGGGACATGGAACTTTTATGAGCAAGGAGGGCAATTTTTTGCCACTGCTGGTCTGTAAGGGTTAGGGAACATTCTGCTTCCCACTGTCTAATGAAGTATGGCTTTGTGGCAGGGTTGAGAGCCGTTAGTGTGGCATAGATGGATGAGATAAGCTTTTTAGGTGAGTCTGTGTTGGTACATAGTGCCTCAAATGTTGTGAGCGATCTTGAGAATACCTTGTGAAGCATCAAGGAGGTTACGTAATGGCTAAGTTGAGTGAATGTGTATTTTTGCGTAGCTGTGGTGTAGTAGTGAGGAGTCCAAGAGGTTTAATGTGGTCTTCAGTCATGACATGCCCCAGTCTGGGGTATCTGATTTCTGGGGACAAAATAGTGCGTAAAGTGCTGGCATGGAATCGCAAGGGTAGGTGTAACCGCAGGGTGGGTAGGATCGATATTGATCTTTTGTTGTGGGGGATCCAGGCCGCAGTGGGAATGGGTACATCCAGATTACGCTATTCAATTGAGACCCAGTGTTTTCTGGATGGCCCTGACCACTCTGTGATTCTGGCCAAGTCGATTGGAATGGGAGGGTGGAGTGCAACTCTGAGGCATCGCGTGATGGTAAGGAGATATTCAGAATTTCAGATTTAGATATGTTCACTTTAAAATTCGATACATGGCCATAGGCAGTCATTTTTCTGTCAATATGTGGGGGAACGAAACTTTTCGATTGGACACAAATAACAGGAGGTCGTCGGCAAAAGCTGCGACTTTGTAGTGCCTCGGTCCTACTTCTATACCGCTGATTAGAGGGTTGGACCTAATTGATTTAAGAAAAGGTTCCATTGCCAAGACAAACAATAGGGGAGATAATGGGCATCCCTGCCGCGTACCATTCCACAGGGAGAGCCGACCAGATAGGGTGCCATTCACCCATATACGGGCCGTTGGAGCGTGGTAAAGGGATGAAATCCACGTCAGAATATTAGGGCTAAGTCATAGCTTGTTTAGGACTTTGTGCAGATAGGTCCAGCTCACCCTGTCTAACGCCTTCTCGGCATCGATCGACACCAGCACCGACGAAATGTCACTAGTTTGTGCATAGTGTATCAGGTTAAGTACTTTGGTGGTGTTGTCCCTCGCTTCACGGCCAGGGACAAACCCTACTTGGTCTGGGGAGATAAAGTCTGGGAGAATATCTCGTAACCTGTTGGCCAGTATCTTAGCAAACAGCTTTACGTCGAAATTAAGTAGAGATATGGCCCTGTAACTGGAACATTCTGTTGGGTCTTTGTCAGGTTTCAGTATAAGTGTGATGTGGGCTTCTTTTGCCTGTGGCGGTAGGGAATTGTCAAGGGAAAGGGAATTAAACGCCTTCAGAAAATGGGGGAGTAGTGTTTCGGCAAATAACTTATAGTATGTGAGCGCGAGTCCATCTGGGCCCGGGCTTTTCCCCGTTGGAGAAGATTTCAGAGACGCAAGGGCCTCCTCTTGGGATATAGGCATATCTAAAGCAGTCCTAAATTCAGGTGTTAGAGAGGTCTGAAGGCGTGTGGCGAGATATGTGGCAATGTCCCTTGAGAGCTGTTTGCCCACATCTGCGAAGGGGCAGTGAGATTGTACAAATCCTTGTAGTAGTTCTGGAATACGCCAGCTATTTTATCAGTTTGATGTGTTAATGTGTCACGTTTAACTTTGATTTTAGGAATGAAAGATGAGAGATGTTTAGCTTTGAGTGCTCTGGCAAGATATCTGCTCGGCTCAGTTTATTACCAAACTCGTACATTTTACTTTTAAGGACGTGTACATTTCTCTGGGTTTTCTGAGTGCTTAAAGTGGCGAGTTGTGATCTGAGTTGGAGAAGTGTCTGGTATGTTGTTGGTGAGACAATTTGTGTCTCTGTTCAATGGCCGCTATTTGATCCAAGAGTGCTTTTCATGGAGGCCCTAGATGACTTTTTAATAAAAGAGGTGAGACTAATGATATGGCCTCTTATTACCGCTTTATGTGCCTCCCATATCACCGGTGCCTTTACATCAGGGGTGTCGTTCTCTCGAAAATATTTGAGCAGAATATCGTTTAATTGTGTTACATGGGCAGGGTTCTTGAGGAGGGCTTCATTAAGCTTCCATATTTCACTGTGTGGAGCCATGGAAGGGATCTGCAGCTTCATAAGGGCGGGGGCGTGATCCCTCCAAGTTATGTGACCTATGGTTGTGTGTGTCACTAGGTGGAGGTGTCTGTGGGATACCTTAATGTAGTCTATTCGGGAATATTTATTGTGGGGTGCTGAGTAGGATGTATAATCTTTAAGTGTCGGGTGTGAAATTCTCCAGGTATCTGCGAGTTGGGTCGTGTGTAAACGTGTTTTTACCTTTTGAAGTGCAGAGTATCGCAGGTGAGCCGCCCCAGTGGAGGAGTCCAGGTGAGGATCCAGTGGTAGATTAAAATCTTCACCCAGAATGTAAATACCAGCCGAAAAAGTTGAGAATCTATTCAAAAGGGGACAAATGAACAATTGTTGGTTAGTATTTGGAGCATATAGGTTTCCAATGGTGATTAATTGCGAGCCTAGCAAGCCCTTCAGGAAAAGGGCTCGGCCCTCGCTGTCTGACCATGAGTCTTGTGAGGTGAATGGTATGTGTTTAGATATCAATATCGCAACTCCTTTTGCTTTAGTAAACGGGGAGTGGGAGAAGTGCATTATGGTATATTGGCTGTCATATAGCTTGGGTACCTTAGTTCTCTTAAAGTGCGTCTCCTGGATTAGGGCAATATCTATCTTAAGTCTGCGCAGTTCACCAAACAGCCTGGAACGTTTGCTGGGGCTGTTCAGGCTTCTGGCATTAATTTGAATAAATTGTTATAGGACGTGGAGGTGCGTTAGTCATGGCTAATATGGGGGTGGCGATAAGGCATGTCAATAAAAATACTTAGGAGTAAACACGACTGATCCACAGAGTGAACATCCAGGTTGCGTGTGCGGTTGTCAGTGCAAACATACAGAATACATAACATCAAAACATACATAACAAATAAGTAAAATAAAATTCGAATTCCACAACATGTGGAAAGGACCACAAAAGTCCAATGTCAAAAAAAAGTGAATGTGGCTCTCATCACCAAAATACAGTGCACTGGCTTCTTGGGGGCGGCCAGTGTCAGGGGCCGACAATATAGTAATAAAACCAGAGTTAGAGGGACAAAGCACAGATGTGAATCGCCTCTGCCCAGCTATTTATCAAAATGGGTCAGATCGAAACTACAGAGCCGGGGGGGGGGGGGGGGGGGGAGACAAATTAGGGGTATGGTACATTTAGGAACACTTGTCGTGTGAAAGGTGTTATGCGGGCGCTCAAGTATCGGAGACTCTCATACTCCATACATTTTATCTGTTGGTATTAATTATGAATATTTATAGACATTAGATTAAGCTAAGCACATGAACATCAAGACATATAGGCAAGACACTAATATTAGCATCCTGTAGCATCTTGTGATTCGGAGTATGAGTTTATCCCATTGCATTCAAGAACTTTTATCAATGGGCATTGAAATGGCCAGGGGGAAAAGAAAATCGTCAGCAAAGATCAGCATGTCTTCGGCCATATATTTGCCCTGAGTGTCGGATAGGGTTTTTGAGGAGGCCGGTATGGGGTATCTGCCCATATTCAGAAGTTATCAGCTAAAGTCACAGATGTGGGCATACAAGGTTGTGGAGGCCTGTTGGACCGTGGGGATCGCTCCAGGGCAGTATGTGTGGGTCGCAATATGTACAATAGCAATTGTTCCACATGGGTGGAGGCCTATGTAGAAAGAGATGGGGATGCTGGATACTCCTCTGCGTTCAGCTGCCGGTGGCGAGGCTCGTTGCGGAGGTCCCTCTCCAAGCTTGCCCCCTCTCCAACGCTTTGGCTTCGGTAGCCAAGGTTGGGTGTTGAGTTGATGGGCCAGCGGCCCCAGAAGGGACGGATATACACAGTCCGGGAGGCTCACCTCCGGGATATTGAGGCCCAGGCAAAAAGCATTTGCTTCAGATGGGTTCGTGAGAGTGTGCGTCCTGCCTTCATTTATAAAGAATGTTGGCCTTGCGTCGGAGGCTTAAGTGTTTTGCGCACCTGGAGGGTGAGCCATCCAACGTCTGGAAGGATGAGAAATGGTGTTTCTTCATGTGCAAGTGATCGGTTCTTTTGTGCAGCGGCAAGGACCAGTTCTTTTTGTCTGTACGAGTGGAAGCAACAGATCAAATCTCTGGGGTTGGAGTCGGGAGGGCCTTTAGGGCGGAGGGCTCCATGGGCCCTATCCAGGATAATGTCTTGCGTGTATTCAGGCCCCAGCATATCCCGGAATATTCCAGCTAACAGAGCTCCTGAGTTTTCCTCTGTCGGGCTCTCCAATATGCCCCGAATGCGTAAGTTGCTTCTTCGTCCTCGATTGTCCATGACTTGCGTCATCAGGTACGTGGAGACCTTGGTCTGTTCCTCCAAGCGAGTGTCCATTGCCGTTGCCGCTGTGTTGACTGTTAAGAGATCTTGCTCAATGGTATGAATCCTGTGATCATGTCGGTTTAGTTCTGATTTGAACTCAGCCAACCCGTCTTTAATGGCCTGTTTAAGGTGGGAGGTCAATTCCGTTTGGTGCTCCTTCAATTGGAGTAACAGGTGGTGGGATAGAGCGTCCAGGTCACCTTTAGTGAGGGGGTATGGTCGCCTGGTTTGGCGATCATCAGGCTGAGATTCCGTTTCATCCGAGGAGGATTCCTCCGGTCTAGGTGAGTTTTGGCGTGAAGACGCCATATTGCGGCCTGCGGCGGCGGAACCTTGCGGTTTGTAGAGAAAGTCCCGTAGGGACGGGAAATCACCGCTATTTTTCCCCTTTGTGACAGAAGGCAAAGTAGATGTGTGCTTGTGCTTTTTCCCCATGTTTAGAGGTGTGTGAAGCTCTGTAGTTCGGTAGTTTTAAGTGTCGCCAGGCAGGAGCTGCATTCACATACATCCTTCTACATTGGCAGCTAGATACGCCCCCTGGACGTCTGTCTTGTGCATGAAAATATTCTTTTTCCTGACAAATACCTGTGAATAATGGCTATTGTTATATATATATAAATATGTTTGGTAACTGGATATTATGTGTCTAGTAACTGGATTATTATTATACAGTATGTCTGGTCAGTGTAATTATTATTATTATTTTATGCTATATGGCTAGTAACTTTATTATGTGTCTGGTAACTGTATTATGTTTGTAGAGAGGCACAGTGTAATTAATTAGTAATTTCCAGTCTGATCTTGTATCACAGGAGGAGCAAGGAGAGGAGATATTTACTGTGCAGTGTAAGGAGGAGGAAAATCCTACAGAGATCAGTCCAGGTAAGAAATAAACTGTGAATTGAAGTTGTACTCACAGAATAACTTGTATATACTTTTAAGGTTCTTCTCAGGTACTATTTGTTATTTTTATGAGAAAATTGGAGTTGTAGATCAGATCAGTTGGGTGAATAACCCTTAAATTCAGGTTACTCGCAGAGCACTGACGTGATCTCGAGTCGGCACCAAGATCGGCCAATACTGGTGTTGGGGGCCGCTGAAAACAGCCGAAGTTCTGCCATAGAAGTCAATGGGTGGACTTCCCGATGTCCTCCCAAAATAGGCCAAAGCTTAGTGAGATAAAATAAATCAATAAAAATAATAAAAAAAATAACATGAAACATTAATTGCATACATAGCAAATGTAGAGGATAAAAAGTGATGGGAAATGATGTGCTTTAAATGTGTCTGTGGAGTCTCCTGCTTATGACATCACCTATGGTCTGATCTGCAAATGAACTGGTCTATCAGGCCACAGGTGATGTCATGCAGTAGACTTCACAGACGCATTTAAAACACATTTTCTCTTAATTTATTCATTTGCTAATACAATGTATAGATCATTTTTTTTAAAGAGACGTCTCCTCCCGGGGTTACTTTTCTCCTAGCCTGCAATGGATATCAGCCAGAGTCCCAAATAATTCACTGTCTTTCCTGCTCTTTGTCCCTAAGAATCACACCCGACACCGTTGTAGGTACAGCAGTAAAAACAAGAACTTTATTCCAGGGAATAGCAGACTCTTTATCCAGTAAAAGATCAGATAACGTGTGATTGAACAATAGGTAATGTTGACAGGAAACAGTTAGACTTGCAGATTGCATAATTTGGCTTGGCAAGGCACCAATCGGAGGGGACCTCTAAAACAGCCACCAATCGGGACCCAAGGTTATGGGGCAACGGCACCAGACAGTTTTAATCACTTTAGCAATGAGAGTCAATGGCAAACCTGCTTACAGAGGTGGCCTAGAAGTGACCAATCAAAAAAGCGCCTACATTCCTAATGCTTCCCCGGGTTCTTCACAATTTTCAATCATTTTCTTTTATTCTCTACAATTACTGTAAAACAATGTTTAAATGATACAGTCCGTTTAACATTAAATAATATAATTTTTTTTCAACACACGCTGTGTATCTCCCAGTAATATCCACCCTGTGCTAATCCATTGATACACAGTGTATATTAATATGTTACACACACTGTGTATCTCCCAGTAATATCCACCCTGTGCTAATCCATTGATACACAGTGTATATTAATATGTTACACACGCTGTGTATCTCCCAGTAATATCCACCCTGTACTAATCCATTGATACACAGTGTATATTAATATGTTACACGCGCTGTGTATCTCCCAGTAATATCCACCCTGTGCTAATCCATTGAAACACAGTGTATATTAATATGTTACACACGCTGTGTATCTCCCAGTAATATCCACCCTGTGCTAATCCATTGATACACATTCTATATTAATATGTTACACACGCTGTGTATCTCCCAGTAATATCCACCCTGTACTAATCCATTGATAGTGTATAATATGTTACACACACTGTGTATCTCCCAGTAATATCCACCCTGTGCTGAGCCATTGATACACAGTGTATATTAATATGTTAAACGCGCTGTTTATCTCCCAGTAATATCCACCCTGTGCTAATCCATTGATACACAGTGTATATTAATATGTTACATGCGCTGTGTATCTTCCAGTAATATCCACCCTGTGCTAATCCATTAATACACAGTGTATATTAATATGTTACACACACTGTGTATCTCCCAGTGATATCCACCCTGTGCTAATCCATTGATACACAGTGTATATTAATATGTTACACACGCTGTGTATCTCCCAGTAATATCCACCCTGTGCTAATCCATTGATGCAGTGTATAATATGTTACACACACTGTGCAGTGACACCCACACCCTCTAACACACTGATATTCACACTGTGTAGTGACACCCACACCCTCTCACACACTGATACTCACACTGTGCAGTGACATCCACACCCTCTCACACACCCTCTAACACACTGGTACTCACACTGTGCAGTGACACCCACACCCTCTAACACACTGATATTCACACTGTGAAGTGACTCCCACACCATCTCACACACTGATACTCACACTGTGCAGTGACACTCACACCCTCTCACACACTGATACTCACACTGTGCAGTGACACCCACACCCTCTCACACACTGATAATCACACTGTGCAGTGACACTCACACCCTCTCACACACTGATACTCACACTGTGCAGTGACACTCACACCCTCTCACACACTGATACTCACACTGTGCAGTGACACTCACACCCTCTCACACACTGATACTCACACTGTGCAGTGACACCCACACCCTCTCACACACTGATACTCACACTGTGCAGTGACACCCACACCCTCTCACACACTGATACTCACACTGTGCAGGGCAGTGATATACACGGCCTCTATATATCTGTAATGTCTTCTGTCACTAAGTGTTGGTTTCTTCCAGTTGGATCTGATAGTAGAACCAATACAGAGGGAGATCACATCCTTCATCACTCACAGGATTGGATAAAGCAAGAAAATGGATTCCTAAGGGATTTTAAGGTAAATAAACTGTATTATTGGGGATCATGATCTCATTACCTAAATTAGAAAAAAAAAATGTGTTTTGAATATGTCTGTGGAGTCTCCTGTCTATGACCTCACCTGTGGCCTGATATGCAAATGACACATTTCCCATTGAAAATCAGCTAATTTGCATAACAGGTGATGTCATAAACAGGAGACACATTTAAATCACATTTTCCCCCTAATTTAGGCATTTGCTTGCAGTTTTGCTAACACAATGTATAGATAATTTCCAATCCTTAGGGAATCCCACCTGGTGTTATACAAATTCTTATTTAAACCCAGCTGGATAATCCCTAAATTCTGGACTGCTGGAAGTTCTTGAGTACAGTTTTGAGAAGCCCTGGTCACTAATAGATTTGATCTCTGTTTGTGTGAGTTACTGGCACATGCTGCAGCATCCCTATTATGTATCTGACCCATCTGATCTTGTATCACAGATGGAGCAAGGAGAGGAGATATTTACTGTGCAGTGTAAGGAGGAGGAAAATCCTACAGAGATCGACCTCGGTGAGAAATAAACACTAAGTAAAAATGATCGGGGACCATTTCTTATAGAAAATGTGGAGACCTTTTATTAATGAAACAATCCTACAACCGCTCAGGAACTTAATAATAGTCATTCATTTGGCCGTGATGAACAAATCATATATTTTTTTTTATCACCAGGTGTATAAAGCCTGTCTGTTTTGAGCCTGGTAACATGTATAAATTATTCACACACTGTTATGTTATTGGTGATAATGCAGCCAGATCAGCGATATACAAGCGATAGGGTCAGGGGTAGACTGCAAACTACTCCGCAAAGTAACGTATGATCACGGAGATTTAACTGGAGTCTTTATTTAGTGCAACTTAGAACACGACACCGAGCCAGACAAACCTTACACAATTCACACAATGCGCTCACTCAAAACGCGTCCACAGGTGCAAACATGTGAAAGAAATGGAGAACTAGGCACTCAAAGGGTTAAATGTATAAACATATATACAATATAAGTTGACGGTTAATCTGATGAGACGACCCATGAAGGCTCGGTCTCAATCAAAGGCAGTACGCCACAAAATATACCGCACAAGAAAACAGGCCTATTTATGACATTACCTGTCCCTAGATATGCAAATGAACAACTTTTCAGGAATTTGCATATCAAGCCGCAAAGTGATGTCATAAAAAGTGGACATCACATTTAAACCCCATTTTCCTCTTCATTCATTTTATTACCGTACACAGAATGCCTAATAATTTAATATTCAATGTTTGCAGCACTAAATGGCGTTTAATATTTTCTCCTCAGCGGTGAACTTTGAACTCGCAGATCTTGTTGAAGTCAAGAGAATTGACACAGATGAAGCGTTTGTATGTTCAGCTTGTGGCGTGTCTTTTTCGCAACAATCACATCTTCATGCTCATTATAAGACTCACATGGGGGAGAGACCATTTGTCTGCTCAGATTGCGGGAAAGCTTTTACCCAGGCTTCAAATCTTCGTGCCCATCAAAGGATCCACACGGGAGAGAAACCGTATGTGTGCAAGGTGTGCGGGAAAGCTTTTAACCTTATAGCCAATCTCCACGCCCATCAAAGGATCCATACAGGAGAGAGACCGTTCTGCTGCTCTGAGTGCGGGAAACGTTTTTCAAAGAAACCCACCCTTAAAAGACACCAGCTCACTCACAGTGTAGAGAGACCGTTTATATGCTCTGAGTGTGGTAAAGGCTTCAGCAGACAAACCTATCTCGTCTCCCACAAAAGGATCCACACGGGGGAGAGACCTTATGTCTGTGCCGAGTGCGGGAAATCCTTCAACCAGGATTACACTCTCCGCAACCATCAAAGGATCCACACGGGAGAGAAGCCATACTGCTGCTCCGAGTGTGGGAAACAGTTCACAACGAAAATCACCCTCAAAAGACACGAGGTCACTCACACCGGCGAGAGGCCTTTCGCCTGCTCAGAGTGCGGAAAATGTTTTGGCCGTTGTTCAACTCTTCTCATCCATCAAAGGACCCACACCGGGGAGAGGCCATTCGTCTGCCCAGATTGCGGGAAGTCGTTTAACCACGCCTCTACTCTCCGGACACATCAGAGGACTCATGTGGGAGAGGGAGACCTGTCTCCTGCTCCTAGTGAAGTAAATGGTTTACTGAGAATATTGCCCTTGTAAGACACCAGGAAACTCACATGGTGAGCGAGAGAACGTTCACATGTTCCGAGTGCGGGGAGAGTGTCTCTTCTCGATCACATCTCTGTTAGATATCAGAAAACTCAAGCAAAATTGTTAAAGGTGACTGGAGAGATTTAAAAAAAAAAAAAAAAAAAGCATTTTAATGAAAGGTTTTTCACAGAATTTCCCTACAGAAGACTATAGGGGTATTTACTAAAAACGGACACCGGCAAAAATCATGCCTTAACAATTAAGCTGGAAGGACAGACGAGGTTTTCCAACTCAATTAATGCCTGATTTTTGCCGGTCACATCTCTGTGTTTATCACAGCCGGCCTGGCCAACTGGGAAAATTCTCAGTAGGCCCGCTGCCCTGTGGGCTGGGGCTGATTTGATCCTTTTGTGCTTTTACTGTGAGAGAGGCTGCACCGACTTCTTTCTCTCCGCACTCTTGTTGGGTCGTGGCCGATCTGCCATTGTGGCGCAGCCATGCCGCATATGGCGAGGCTGGCTGTCATATCCAGCATAGAGAAGACGGCTTAGCCTGGTGAGAACAGCGATGTGCAGAAACAAAGCAGGCAGACTGAAAGTGCACATCTGGGTGCTGGAACAAGTCTTGTGAGTGCAAATCTGGGTGCTGGGGGGCAAGTCCGTGAGTGCAAATCTGGGTGCTGGGATAAGGGTGGCTCCAGTGTGGCTGTAGAGGAAGTGGGGGGGACAAGAAATGCATATCTTCAATAACATTTTTATTACAACATAGTTGAATATAATAAAGCGTTCAGTATATATGTATCGATTTATATACATAGCGCACCCCTAAATATTATAGCTGGTGATGCAACTGCTGCAGCTCTGTTGACATCTTTTTTTTTTCCTGGTCTGCACCACGTGCTGTAGGAAAATCTGGGATACGGCCTAAAACTTTTAATAAAATGACATTGCTTTGGAAGATGTGTGTACCTCTTTTTAATGATATCATATCTGTTGCCTCTGGATTGGCACCCATAAAATATAATTGTGGTACGTATGCAAACATTACTAAGTATTCTGAATGATCTGGTACAGGAGGAGATCCAAGGAGCTGACGCCAACCCTAGTGACACCTCTGCTTGTAATTAAAATATAGGACACTAACATAGCACAATAACAAATAGAAAAACACTAAGAAAATTAGCTATCTGAATACCAGAATAAGGACCTTAAAAAGTTTTCCTTTTCTGCCATGCTTTCTGACTGTCTGTAGTATAAGCAATCGGACGACTCCAGCAGACAGATGTTGTATCCCCCTCACTGTATGCCACATCAATCTTTACCACCCTGGAATATCACAGTTAGCGAGCAGCCCCCTGCAGGAATGTAACTGATAAAACCATTTCTCCAGGAAATAGATTACAGCAATGTACGTTATATGTATTTAATATAACGTACTGATTAATATATTTTACTATAATATAGTTATAATATAATTATGTGGGATTAAGATCTGTGGATGGAGGCCGTGCTGGGTTGAGTGAATTATAATTTGTACTATTTTTATTAGGCTGTTGGGTGAGTGTATTATATATTGTAATATTATTATATATTAGGGTGTGGGTATAGGGAACCATGACCGTCCCTTCCTGTATTTTCCAGACTGCATTGTTGAAGCCCTTTGGTTGGATAAGCAGCAGAGGAGCTGGTATGGGGCTGGTATAATGACTTTATGCTATGGGGCTGGTATAATGACGCACTGTTATGGGGCTGGTATAATGGTGCGCTGCTATGGGGCTGGTATAATGACATGATGCTATGGGGCTGGTATAATGACATGATACTATGGGGCTGGTATAATGACATGATACTATGGGGCTGGTATAATGACGTGATACTATGGGGCTGGTATAATTACATGATGCTATGGGGCTGGTATAATGACATGATGCTATGGGGCTGGTATAATGACATGATGCTATGGGGCTGGAATAATGACGTGATGTTATGGGGCTGGTATAATAACGCACTGCTATGGGGCTGGTTTTTAGTCCCAGTCCAGCCCTGTGCTTGACAATCACATGTACAGGCCTTGGTTCTGAGATTGGCTCCTGTTAGACCACAGAGAACATGCAGGATATTGATAAGCAGGGTGGATTTGATTTAAGTAATCATTTGTAAATGTAAAGACTCCTCCTTGCTCCTAGTTATAATTTTTAATATTTGCAACCAGATGAAGAATTCAGAATAACCTGTCAGATTAATAAAACGGTTATATCAGATTTGGAGAACGATTTCAATTGTTTTATTTAAAACAATAACCTTATATAACATGCTTTGGAGGAGTAATTGGTTCTTTGTACAGAAATTTGCAGAACTACAATGGGATTAAGGTATTTTCCTGAACTTTGTCTATATATTACCATTTTTACTGTGAAATCGTACATGTTATCCGTGCTTGGATAACTTGGATACGTTTACCAAAAATGTAAATATTGCATGGATATACAGCCTCATACTATGTAACTAAGCTCTATTTCAGGCTGAATAACCCTTAAACTATAATGTATCTTAAATGGAAAATTATCTTTTAGGTAGATTTGTTTTCTCCATAAGCATATTCATTTATTTATTTTAAATTATTGCTTTTAATCCACCCTATTGAGAGTTAGGTTTTGTGAAATATGAGGTAATAATAATAATGATGATGATCTAAAAAGGGCAGTTCCACCAATTTTATTTTTTATTTATGTTGTACTGGTTTAAAGGATAACTGTAGCAAAAAAGGCATTTTACATAGAAATGCTTTAATAAAAGAATACAAATAAAGTACCTTATTGAGCCATCATTACCCCATATAGCTCTACCAGGAGGCAGACATTTTGTTTAGAATCTTTGGTCAGATCTTTGTTCATCTGAACCTAGGTGAGTGAAGATCTGACCCAAGATTCTAAACAAGATGTCTGCCCCCTGAGAGAACTATATGGAGTAAAGATTCTAACCAACATGTCTGCCCCCTGAGAGAACGATGTGGAGTAAAGATTCTAACCAACATGTCTGCCCCCTGAGAGAACTATATGGAGTAAAGATTCTAACCAACATGTCTGCCCCCTGAGAGAACTATATGGAGTAAAGATTCTAACCAACATGTCTGCCCCCTGAGAGAACTATATGGAGTAAAGATTCTAACCAACATGTCTGCCCCCTGAGAGAACGATATGGAGTAAAGATTCTAACCAACATGTCTGCCCCCTGAGAGAACTATATGGAGTAAAGATTCTAACCAACATGTCTGCCCCCTGAGAGAACTATATGGAGTAAAGATTCTAACCAACATGTCTGCCCCCTGAGAGAACTATATGGAGTAAAGATTCTAACCAACATGTCTGCCCCCTGAGAGAACGATATGGAGTAAAGATTCTAACCAACATGTCTGCCCCCTGAGAGAACTATGTGGAGTAAAGATTCTAACCAACATGTCTGCCCCCTGAGAGAACGATATGGAGTAAAGATTCTAACCAACATGTCTGCCCCATGAGAGAACGATATGGAGTAAAGATTCTAACCAACATGTCTGCCCCCTGAGAGAACTGTATGGAGTAAAGGTTCTAACCAACATGTCTGCCCCCTGACAGCTATATGGAGTAAAGATTCTAACCAACATGTCTGCCCCCTGAGAGAACGATATGGAGTAAAGATTCTAACCAACATGTCTGCCCCCTGGAGGGCTCAATAAGGAACTTTTTTTGTATTATTTCATTAAATATTTTCTTCATAAATCATTTCTTTCAATTGACCATAAGTACAATTTTTTCAACAGTTGTCTTTTAAATAAAATTTTAAGAAAAGAAAATGCCCTTATTTTTACTTTAAAACAATTTCCAGTTCTCCTGTAGTTTAACATTGAAAATAATTTTGGTAAAACTGATCAGTTCTTTATTTTCCATGATTCAGTTATCCTAAACATTAAAAGGAGCCGCTCAGACGCCCCTTGTTATGACAGAAGCGCCATTGTCCATACAGAGCATAACATTGTTTTCTGGAATTAAAGGAATACCATGAACCATCTCTCAGAACCAATGATTAATTTACTGTGTAAATACAGAGTGTATGTATAGTGACCTGGTAACTGTATGTATCGCTTACATTCATTAATCCACTGCTAATAATGCTTTATTCTTCACGTTTAGCTGATTGTATAGTTCTATCCCAAAATAAGTGTTTCTTTGTATGATTTCTGTGTGTTTTTATTCTGCAGTTTATAACCCATGTACTGCTGCACCTTAACATTCAGTTCCTACAAATAATGGAATTATAATAGATTCACACAGCTAGATATAAATATTGCCATATGTAATTAATTAATTATGATAAAAACTCCAGAGTTTATAATTGATGAAAGTTGAATTTGAGGTTTAAGAGATGTTCCCATAGGTTGTAGCCCTGTGACGTTTTAGGAACCAAGTAATCCGCCTATACATGAAAGGAGTACAGCAAATATTGGTAATGTACATATGGGTCTACTTAATATACACTAATCTGGCTGGGAATTGAGCCAGATTGGGTCTGTAGGCGGGTTTCAGAAAACTCTGCTATAGCGTTGATTCCAAGACTAAATTGGCTCTTCGAGACCTTCGGTGACAGGAACTTGCGAAGCATTAGGATCGGCCAGTTTCACTATGAAAAGCATAAGATTCCGGCTACCCAATATGCACCCAACACGCTCCGCATTCAGGGAATGTATTTATTAGGACGTGGTCACCTTTGTTCACAATATTGTCCACTAGATGGCGTCCTTAACCTACAAGCTTAACCATGATTTTGTTTCCAAATTACAAGTGTATAAAATGTAGTATACATATGTCCTCAAAGTATTCATTCCATACATTAAATTCCCTAAATTGAATGAAACCTGAATTGTAACCTGTAAACAAGAATTCAATAATATGGACCTTTTATTTTTCACTTGTGCTCTAAATATAGACCTTTGGTCTCAGCTATTTGTAAGTTTTGCTATTTATTGTGGATGATTATACTCATTTAGCTTATGTGTATTCATGTTGTATTTTGCTTGTATATATTATGGCTCAGGATGGGCCTTACATATGATTATGTTCTATTTGTTTTTGGGGGTTCTTTATGGATATTTAATAAAAGTTACATTTTATTTCTTACTACATATTAGTTGTGCAACCTTTATTTGTATATAGACTGACTGCTGCCTAACTAGGGACTAAATAGGACGGTTGATGGTCACGAGAACTCTGTAAAATAATTATCTTACCTAGAAATACATGTTATACTCTACTGAGTGGACTGAGTATATATAAAGCACTTACCGATATAGCTTTCAGTTTTATTTCATTTAGTCACTTTGTGTGCTGCTGGAATTGAATGCTGTAACGGAACGACTACCCAGGCTTGGTAGCACCTCTGTCCGTTGTGTGAAATCACCTCCTTAGATCCTGATTAAAGCTCAGCATCCACCCAGCAAGTAGTATAGACATTAGTATATAATGGGGGGATGGAACTAAGCATAGTTCTCCACTAGGTCCTCCAATTAACTGGGTCTAGGAATACATTATACTTCCAGGCTGCAAACCAAATAGGAATTAACATACAGTGAGTAGACCTAATTACAAAAGACACATAAGGAACACAACATAATCAGATTAACAGAAGGACATACAAAGAGGAAATCCTGCCTCACACCTTACAGGATACAAAGCTGTCAAGTTCAGATACATACAGAGTACACTCAAATAAAGTAACTTGTTAATTGAGGGACATCACTGTACAACAGGACACTGAACGACTTACATAAAAACAGTGGGTAAGGTGACATAATGACAGGGGTGTACAGGATAGGATACAATCTAACCCTGGGGGGAAACACAGTGAGTGGGACAAAGGTTTGAACCCAAGGGTACACATCTTGGCTGACATCCTGAGTGCCTGTGTTTGAAGTCCAGTTGAAAACAGGGTTCCACTGGTGCCCTTAAAATGTGTACCCCCAAACTAATATATCAACAAACAGGGTCCATAGTTCACAGGGCCCTCCAAGAATCCCCGTCACAGTGGATCTCCAAATCCATTTTGTGACAAATGCATTGTGTGGAATCTAAACGACATTGGTCTTGTACACTGTATGATCTCGTAACAGTGCAACACATTGTCTGATGACATCATCAAAGAACCAGGATACTCCATTTATTTGAATGCCATTATTCTCATGGGTTCCTGCAGCAAAAAAATATTTTCTCAATTTCATCTAGCTGTAAGTATTTTATATTTTAAGCAATGCAAAATGTAAAATGTGCATTTTTTTGTTTAATCTTTGTTTATTGATTTTTCAGAGTACACAAAAAAACAACGAAGGTTTGAAAGGAAAGCGGTGGGGTGGGGGAGGGGAGAAAAAGGAATCAGGGAGGGGGATGGAGGTACGTAAATCAGGGGGTAACAACTAGCAGTGTTGCTGCATGTCTGTAAGAAAAAACAAACACCTTCCTGGAAGGATGAAACATAGTGCTCTTATAATGGGGCAGATTGGGTGAGGGTCTAACATTCTTGGCTTTCGGACCATGGAAGCCAAAAGCTTGCCTGGGGCTTCTCTCTGCCAAGGTTGGTGAATAGTAGGTCTTCTGTAGGTCAGATGTCCTCTACCGAAGCAAGCCAACCTCGAAAAGAAGGACTGCGTGTTTGTTTCCAGAGGGTAGGGATGAGCCGATATACCATTGATACCTTTTATCCCATTTGCATAGAGAGGAAGAAGGGATATAGACTCCTGGATACAGTTCTTTGTAAGAAGAGACAGTGGATATTATAATACATATAGGAGGTTCCACAGTATGATAAAAGAGCTTAAAAACTATTTTATGGTGATCATACTGTCTTATGAATACTCTACTGATGAGGTCCAGTAGTGCATAGGAAAGAAAATCCTTCAAAAAAAAAAAAAAAAAAGATTCCACCCTATTATTTCAGACTTGAGACAACAGGATATTATATAAAAGAGATTGAATGGGGGAAGACTATAGATCTTTCTGCAGTGGTCACTTCAGCATAAACGCATGTGTGTGTGGGCCAGATTAATTTTTCATTAAGAGAAAATTATATATTTATATATATATATATATATATGTTAGGGTTAACTTATATTTATTGTGTTAACATAACAAGAGTCAATTCAGCATTGGAAGAGTTAACTTCAGAAAGGGTTAAACCCCCCCTCCCCTCTTGGAGGGAGCACATTCGTTTTCTGTGTCTATCATCTATTCTACATACATAGAGTAAGAAGTAATACATCTAATACCAGACTTTAACCCAGACTAAATCAATAAGGTAGAGATAAAGGAAAATGGTAGAAAATGACCTAAGGGTCCCATCCTGTGTGAGCATCTCAGGAGTTTTGTAATTCTACATAGGCACATAGAAACAAAGTGTTTAGTTAATTATATAAGTATATATTTGTAACACGTATGTATTCTATGTCCACGCCCCCATGTTGTGTATGAAGTCTTAGCCAATGACAGTGCTGTATTTACCGCGAGGCATCCTAGGCGGATGCCTATGGCGGCAAATTTTGGGGGGCGGCAGCGCCCCCCAGCACTGAAAAAAAAAAAAAATACAAAAAAAAAAAAAAAAGGACCTTTAAAAAAAAAAAAAAAAAAAAAAGACCGCGCTTGCAGGCAGAGACAGAGGTGAGAAGGGATCGGAAGATCCCCTCTCACCTCCGCTCTGCCTGCAAAACTGCTTGGGGAGCCGAACAGGCAGCACAGAGAAACCTCCGTGCTGCCTGTTCGGCTCCCCGTGCAGTGTGCCGACACGGAAGTGCCGACAGTCACGTGTCATACGCGCGCCCGGTCACGTGACCTGTCGGCACAATCGCCGGGAAGCCGAACAGGAAGCATGGAGGGACCATGCTGCCTGCCTGCCAGGGAAAGGTAAGTGCTGATGGGATGTGTGTGTGTGTGTGTGTGTGTGTGTGTGTGTGATGGGAGTCAGAGTGTGATGGGAGACAGTGTGTGTGACTGAGTGTGATGGGAGTAGGAGTGTGTGTGATGGGAGACATGTGTGTGACTGAGTGTGATGGGAGTCAGAGTGTGTGTGATGAGAGACATGTGTGTGACTGAGTGTGATGGGAGTCAGAGTGTGTGTGATGGGAGACAGTGTGTGTGACTGAGTGTGATGGGAGTCAGAGTGAGTGTGATGGGAGACAGTGTGTGTGACTGAGTGTGATGGGAGTCAGAGTGTGTGTGATGGGAGACAGTGTGTGTGACTGAGTGTGATGGGAGTCAGAGTGTGTGTGATGGGAGACAGTGTGTGTGACTGAGTGTGATGGGAGTCAGAGTGTGTGATGGGAGACAGTGTGTGTGACTGAGTGTGATGGGAGTCAGAGTGTGTGTGATGGGAGAAAGTGTGTGTGACTGAGTGTGATGGGAGTCAGAGTGTGTGTGATGGGAGACAGTGTGTGTGACTGAGGGTGATGGGAGTCAGAGTGTGTGTGATGGGAGTAGGGGTGTGTGACTGAGTGTGATGGGAGTAGGAGTGTGTGACTGAGTGTGATGGGAGTGTGTGTGTGATGGGAGTATGAGCTTGATGTGAGTCTGAATGATGGGCCATGTTTTAGGTGTGTAACGTGGGTGTGCAGCTTGGGTAGGGGGTGCCCGGATTTTGTCTGCCTAGGGCAGCACAAAATCAAGATACACCACTGGCCAATGATATGATGCCAGCGTATGTCTTGTTGTTTCTATATAAGTGCTTGTCTTTACAATAAACTTTAGAGTTACTTAACGAACGGCCTTGTGTCAGACTTGAGTTACTCTCCGAACGCGTTCGCTGATGTCTTTCCAACTCCCACCACGTGAATCCAAATCAGAGTGATACATTGCCATATACCAGAGACTTGCTGATAGAGACCTAAGGCAAATTGGTCCCTTTCAATATACACACACAATATTATCACAGGAAAGTGCTGTGTGAGAAATAAAAAAAACTCACTGTAAAAAAACCCTGACATTAAATACACACACAGTCACACCTGCATACACAGCCACATATACACAAATACAGTGTCACACTTGCACACAGTCACAAATACACAGACACTTACACACAGTCACACTTACATACGCACACATAGTCACACGCACACACACAGTCACACTTACATACACACACATAGTCACATGCACTTACATACACACACACCGTCACACTTACATACACACATGCTCACTTACAGATTTTTTTTTTTTTTACCAAAAAAAATGTTATCCTGTGTGTCCCACTCCATGCTCATGTATTGATTCATACATAGTGCCCCTCCTAACCCTGACAGCCTCAGCACTCAATGGGGAGGAGCAGTCACCCCTCGCGCTCCTCAATATGCGCTCAGCATCAGCGGATCTTAGATGCGCCCCTGCTATAGAGATTTTAGGGTCTACTCAATAAAGAAAGAATTGCAGGGATTTGAGATGGAAAATGCTAATATTCAGTTACTTCAGCCTAAAATGTTAAATTCCCATCCCAATTACCTGCAATTCTCTCTTTATTGAGTAGACCCGTTATTAACAAAGAGCACTGGGCCAGATACAAATATATCTAAACAAAAAGATGTAAAACCTGTAGATAAATAGTTGCATTCTACGTTATCCTAGATATAAGATAGGGAACTGGGGACTAATAAAAGTGTTTAGAAAATTGGGCAGACTAGATGGACCGAATGGTTCTTATCTGCCGGTGACACATTCTAAGTTTCTATGATTTAATAGTATATTTAACTTATATCCCAGGCCCTACTAGGGTTGCCACCTTGCCAGTATTTTACATTGGCATCAGGCCAATGTTAAGTCTATGGAGACAGTACCTAGGCCGGTATTTTTGTGAGGAAAAGGTGGCCACCCTACCTATCCCCCCTTCCTCCAGAGACCCTTATATTATCCATGTCTGTCACAGCAATGATGTTATTAATATACATTGTACCATAAGCTGCACCAGTTCCAGGTCAGATCTCCTCACCCTCCAGCTTACACAACATAAATAGGAGCTGACAGAAAAGCAGACACACTGTGTGATACTTCTCAATACATTATATCTATTGCTTTAGCTTTGCACCAGTGATTTGTATTCTGCTTTACATTAGAAACAGATTGAACATGTCACAGTGCTGGGCACACACTGACTGGAAGATGATTTGAGTTGTCTTCATTACCGGGGACATATTCTTGGAGCCATGTGTGTCACGTTTGGTTACATTTGGGCTACAACAAAATGGCCACCGTAATAAGTTCTAGCTCCGATAATGGAGACCTTGTCTATGAAACAAATGTGTGCTTAGAGCTCTTGTAGTGGGCGGGATTTGGGATTAACGGACTCTCGTCTCAGCACTGTTTTAGTTTACGGCCCACCACCTCCAGGCTCCGTATGACGTAAGTGGGGTAAGGAGCTGGGGAGATGCTGCACCAACAGTTGTGAGGAAGGCTCATAGGAATATCCCCGTGACCCTCAGGCTCACCACGAATCCCACTATCCTCCCAGTGTCCCTCTCACCACCATCCCCACTATCCCCCCGTGTCCCTCTCACCACCATCCCCACTATCCCCCCGTGTCCCTCTCACCCCCATCTCCACTATCCTCCCAGTGTCCCTCTCACCACCATTCCCACTATCCCCCCGTGTCCCTAATCCCCAGTGTCCCTCACTCCCATGCCCACTCTCACCCCCATCACCACTATCCCCCCAGTGTCCCTCTCACCACGAATCCCACTATCCCCCCATCTCCACTATCCTCCCAGTGTCCCTCTCACCACCATTCCCACTATCCCCCCGTGTCCCTAATCCCCAGTGTCCCTCACTCCCATGCCCACTCTCACCCCCATCACCACTATCCCCCCAGTGTCCCTCTCACCCCCATCCCCACTATCCCCCCAGTGTCCATCTCACCACGAATCCCACTATCCCCCCGTGTCCCTCTCACCCCCATTCCCACTATTCCCCCGTGTCCCTCTCACCCCCATTCCCACTATCCCCCCAGTGTCCCTCTCACCCCCATTACCACTATCCCCCCAGTGTCCCTCTCACCACCATCCCCACTATCCCCCAGTGTCCCTCTCACCACCATTCCCACTATCCCCCCAGTGTCCCTCTCACCACCATCCCCACTATCCTCCCAGTGTCCCTCTCACCACCATTCCCACTATCCCCCCAGTGTGCCCCTCACCACCATTCCCACTATCCCCTCAGTGTCCCTCTCACCACCATCCCCACTATCCCCCCAGTGTCCCTCTCACCACCATCCCCACTATCCCCCCAGTGTCCCTCACCCACATCTTCACTATCCCCTCAGTGTCCCTCTCACCACTATCCCCCCAGTGTCCCCCTCACCACCATTCCCACTATACCCCCAGTGCCCCCCTCACCACCATTCCCACTATCCCCTCAGTGTCCCTCTCACCACCATCCCCACTATCCTCCAGTGTCCCTCTCACCACCATCCCCACTATCCTCCAGTGTCCCTCTCACCACCATCCCCACTATCCTCCAGTGTCCCTCTCACCCCCATTCCCACTATCCGCCAAGTGTCCTCACCCCATCCCCACTATCCCCCCAGTGTCCATCTCACCACTATCCCCTCAGTGTCCCTCTCACCTCCATCCCCACTGTCCCCCTAATTGTCCCTCTCACCGCCATCCAGTGTTTTCTTTCATTTACTGATTAGATCCATGCTGTTGTTGTAACATTTGGTACAGATTGAACGATAAAAGGATTACTGGAATGTCTGCAAATTAAATGACCACAAAAAAACATCCAGTCAAACTACTTATCACCTTGTGACCGGACTTTTAGTCTGTCTTACCTTTTGTGGCAATGGCTGTTTGTACATTTTTGCAGCATTTGTGTTTAGCTTCATTTTTTCTTTCTCATTTACTGTACCCACACAAATATTATATTGTTTTTTATTATGACATAATTTACTATAAGAAAATAAAATATGATGAAAATTTATAAAAACCGTAAACTTTTCTGTAACTTTTACTTGAAAAATCTTTTACACATCTACAAATACTAATGAGCAACCAGCTAAATAGATTCTAATATTTGCCCTGAGTTTAGGGCATGTTTATGTGTGTATATCTATATATATATATATATATATATATATATATATATATATATCTCTGTATATAATGTAAGGGGATGAAAAACAAACACAAAATAAAGTAATATAGTGTAGTATATTAAGACTAATAAGTGGACCAAAAGACATATAATATATGAGGGTTCCACTCACATCTTTCTGAGCAGTACCCTGCTCAGTGTCATAGGTATTCGGGAGCCCCTCTAGGGGTCTTCAATTCATAGGTGTAATCAGATGATCCTCGAGGTCATAAAGAATAGGACTGGGGAGGAAGGAGATATATGTTCAGTAAAACTTTCTTTAATAATGCAGAATACAAAAATATAAAATCTTACATAAAAGCAAACAGCAAGCAGCTGCAAAGTGCATGTAGTTCCAGACTTGTAAGGTGCATGAAGTTCTAGTAGAATGCTCCTCTCCCACACACAACGCGTTTCTCCTTATTCAGGCTTTCTCAAGTGTGTCTCCTGTCCTTAAAACCTCATTTATATAGTCCAGATTTCAAATTTCTCACCTGTAGCGTCGCGTCACGTGACGTCACACTCCAGTCGCATCTATGGTGTCTCTGCATGTACTCTCAATGAGTACACCCTCCTCCATCTTGCTCCTCCAAATGGCCCGATGTTTAAATATCCGTTTCCATGGTGCTGCAGTCTTTCATGCTTGCAGTGAAGGTTCATTCTTCGTTGCTATGGAGATGGAATCTTCATAGCTTTGGCTCACAGACATAGTTAGAGGCAGATAGCAGAGAAGGGGGGGACATTATTAGAATAGTGAACAATGATTATACAATATAATAAAGTGCTTCTCATTACACACATTTAACAAGGATCATTAACCCATTAGCTGCCAATACAAATAAAACCAGAGCAGACAAAATATATTAAAAACAGTATATGCACTGAACTCTCATATTAAAGGCAATCAAATACAATCCAATAAAATAGTATTAATAAAATGAACCCTCTATGGGTTGCAGTACCTTTCCACTACTATAAAACAATGGATAAAGATATCCCTTAAAATTATAAAAAATTGAATATATCAAATTCTTTATTTAATCCAAGGGGGGTAAGTGTCTTGAGCTCATATACCCATTTCATCTCCAGTTTGCCAAGCCATTTCCAGGAGTCACCCCCTCTCCAGTGTTTCTTAAATTTGTCTATAGCCATAAAACTTAATTCCTTTGGGTTACTGCTATGTTGCAGGAAATGCTTGGGTACACTGTGGGTCGACAATTTATTTTTAATATTATTACAATGCTCACTCACTCTTTTATTTACCTTTCTTGTAGTGCGACCTATGTACTGCAACCCGCATGGGCATTCCAATAAGTATATAACGTATCACGTGTCACAATTCATGAATTCTTTAACTTCATATTCTTTCCCAGTTGTTGAAGATCTGAATGTATTCAGTTTTTTTTAGCTGTTTTTTAGTTTGTTTACACGTGTTACAGTTATTACAACGATAAAAACCAGGATTTTGAGGCAACGATAAAAACCAGGATTTTAAAATTTATATTTTTGTATTCTGCATTATCAAAGAAAGTTTTACTGAAGATATATCTCCTTCCTCCCCTGTCCTATTCTTTATGACCTCGAGGATCATCTGATTACACCTGTGAATTCAAGACCCCTAGAGGGGCTCCCGAATACTTATGACACTGAGCAGGTGTCGGATTATTAATAACCATAAAAATATGAATATGAGTTATTAATTATGAATCATAAAAAAATATGAAAATTGATGATTCAAATATATGGGTCCGACTAAAAATACCCATATCTAGAATTCGTTATGTATGTGAGAGTTTGGATGACGTTTTTACAAAGTAAATACAATGCAACAATTATTAATAAAATAATAATGAATTTATTGGATATAGAATAAAGATCAAACGGTAAGCAAAATAGCATAACAACAAAATACAGTATCAATAGATGTTAATCATAATTCACATGTATGACTTATAACATAAGTAGGACAAAACATGAATTATGCAGCTCTGTACCTATATCAACATGCATGTAGAATAATTTACTATGCAGTACATTTCTGACCATAAGATGGCCATGCATTTTATTTAAATACAACCTACATTGATTATGATTAGTATTTAAATTGGTTAATGATAGTACACCATAATTACCTACAAATTACCAGCATATACTCTGCTTAGGTAAGGTAATATTACTAAATCAATCACTACTCAAGGTGGCTATTTCTTAATCTGCTCGGTAAATGATAATGTATGTATTCTAGCTTAGACTTTAAGAATGAGAATCTTAGATAATCTCTGGAGATTAGATATTACATATTTGGGTAAATAGCTAGGCTATAAGAACCTATGGTTCTTGGTAATATCTATAGGATATTCCTCTGGCTTCCTTCTGCAGAAAGGATGACAGATAAACATCAGGCTAAAACATATAGATCCCAGAAATTGTGGGATTTAAGTTAAATTTACCCAAATATATATGCTAATGTCATCCATAAAAATGAGATTATGCTAGAAACAAATTACCACATTTATACATTACCGGCAGAGGTTGGTTTGCAGTTGAGACTCCTTCCATTGAAGAACTGAGTGATGGGAGTTACTCCTGGGACTTAGCTCAATACCATAGGTATGGAGATGTCTATTGTTATAATGAACATGTGCTATTAAAAGCCTCATATTCCTGAGTTCTCCCCAGAAGGAGAGAGACTCAGCCCGTTTCTAAAACATTCCCATCTCTCACCCCACTAGTGGCAGCTCTCCCAAAATCAGTCCCCCCAGGTCTTTTCAGGTATATCCGGTCTCCCTTTCTTCACCTCCCGTATCAACTTATCAACCAAACCTTATCTCAGATTCACACCCTGTTTCTGTAACTTCTAGCCAATTGAATGGATGGGTGTATTTAATTTAAATGAGATGATGTCATGGTTTATAGCTACACCTGGATTGTGAGTATAATATAAGACAATATATGTTTAAATGTCTAAAAGTGTTAATACAATTTGAAATTAGAGTAAATATGTATCATATTCTTATTCTTATCATTGCACATTAAATAAAAATGTATAATAAAACAATAAAAACAATATTCTAATTAGTATGTAGGATTAATAATACTTTACATTTTAATTAGTGAAGGTGTGATATAAGTATATATTTTATTGGGTGATTTGAATCAACTAGGTCTATTTATAATAACCCTTATTAGATTCTACAAATCAAAAATCCCAATAATCTCAGTGTGTCTGTGTCTGTCAGTTTCTGCCAGTTTGGGTGGGCTAGCAAGTTGCAGAGAAGCCCCCCTTCTCCTCTAGTATGTACACAGCTGTGTCTGCATCAGTACAATGAGATGTAATAAACCTTGCACAACAATGGCCACCTTATCTGTTCAGGTGATACTATGAACTTATCAGTAAAATATTTGGTTACAGATAACAGAGTTAGGAATGTGGAATACTTTCCTTTTATCCTCAGGGACACAGAATAAGATTTTAACACACAGAAGGGTGTCCAAAAACTGTCACAAAATGGAGGCTGCTGGCATCCATCTTGTTATACTTTGCTTCTGCTTTATTCATATGTACCAGTCCCAAGATTACTTTTCAATACCTCTGACACAGGGTACTGCTCAGGAAGATGTGAGTGGAACCCTCATATATTATATGTCTTTTGGTCCACTTATTAGTCTTAATATACTACACTATATTACTTTATTTTGTGTTTGTTTTTCTTCCCCTTACATTATATATGGAGAATATTGCCTCCTATAAGGGTGTGTAGTGTTTTGGGAAGCGCACAATTTCACTTATTTGTTTTGTGTGTAATTTATGTATCAGGAGTGAAGCACTGGTTGTGTCTTTGTGCTGCTACTCCCTTCACAGTTAAAGGTGCAGTGTACTCTATTTTTGTTTAATATATAATCTATATCCATATTTATTACTTGTGTTATTCTAAAGGGACTGTGCCAGGTAATAGCACACATAGACTACAGTGCAAAATGACCACATGGTTAAACATACTGATCAGAGCATACAGAGAGTCTCCACAGCAATTCTGCACATCAAATTAGCTTTTTACTTCATGGTCCTACATATTTCTTGCGTTTTATTGCATGATATATGATCATTGTTATGTTATATTACACAAGATCTCTGTGTCAATTAGTTTACTGTTAATACGTTTTTATATCACTGTGTAAAAGAAAGACCCGCAGGGTCCCTGAATATTATCAGTTATTATATATTGCATCTACATCAAACCTTGACAACTACTAACATTGTATACATTACTCTCAGCAGGGATCCTATACACCAGATACAGAGCAGATTGTCAGGATCCCTACATCACTCAGCAATGATGATCAAGAATCCCATGACTGAGAAGATCCTGAATCTCACCTTGGAGATCATCTATGTCCTGACTGGAGAGGTGAGGGGTAATTACCACAGTGCCATCCATTTGGGATATTGTGTATTTAAATGGTCAGGTCTGAAAGCAGATCACTAATGTTGATAGAAACCTATAATTTTTTTTTAAAAAGTCTGTAAAAAGGCAGAATATTTTTTTCTTGTGTGTTACATTTTCCTATTTGTCTCAGGCACTTTGACTGCTGGGACTTATGGGATTCAATAAGACCTATAGATAAGTAGTGTTCAGGGCTGCATGCAATGTGACAGGAGCCCAGGGAAAGGAGAGAGGTTTGGGGATATGAAGGTTCTGGGGCAATAGAAGGTCATGATTGGTCAGTGGGAGACTCAGAGAGAGGGGAAGGTTATATCATGGTGCACACATCCCAATAATACATCATATATAATGCAGTTGAAATGGGACCATAAACTGTCTGAAGATTATAGAAGTTTCCTTCCAACTATAGTTGGAAAATTGCAGTCACTGAGATTATCAGATGGGAAAGTCCATACACAATCCCATTTCTCCATGTGTTGTGATTGTGTGTCTGTCCAGTAATATCTCCCGCTGTCTCCATTTGTAGGATTATGTGGTTGTGAGGAAGCAGGGAGGGGATGATTGCAGCAGTCCCTCTGCATCTGACACATTCTGTAGGACCCAGAACCCCATTGTGGATCCTCCACCCGACTCCCTGGTAAATGAACGGAACAATGATGGGAAGATCCTAGAACCCACAAACAAGCTCCTTCATCTCCTGAGCGGTGAGGTGAGACCTGCTAGGGTGGACCTTATACAGTGTGAGAGAGAAACACATGGAAACGTCTGGATCATGACTGTATAGTTATGTGTTTCAGCTTCCTGTAAGGAGTGAGGATATAACCGTCCGCTTCACCATGGAGAAACAAGACTGTCTGGAAGAAGAGCAGGAGGATTACAAGGAAGGGGTGACAGACAGTCCCCAACCTCTCCGCTCACTGGGTAACAGGACATTTGCTCCTGAACCAATTAAACGGTTATTGTGTAAATCAGGGGGGTAGTTAATCTCAGGTCTCTTCACTAATCTGTGGACTGCAGGAGTCGGGCATCAGTAGCGGAATTAATTTTTCCAACTCAACTATTCTGGCCTGGTGCAATTTAGTTTAGCTACAAGTCTAATTTCCTTTATCTGAGATAAAATGGGAGAAAAACTTGTTATATTCATATAATAGATCGGTTTGTATCATTTAAAAAAAACCTGTCCGTAAACATCAATAACATGGGTTTTGTGACCTGGAAATCCCCCAGTGCACACGTTACATTGTTATTTTGAGCAGAATATGTGCTCTATACAGCGATTACATGTGTACACAGCAGTATATTGGGAGTTTATACCTCTATGCCGTGAGCTATAGGATATTAATATCTGAATATACACCAGGGCTCGACAAATACCAGGTCGCCATGACGACTAGATTCTGGCGCCTGGAATACTCTTTGAGCAGTGTAAACTTCAATGTCCCGGTCCCAAACTCTGCTATCCCTTACCTACCGATCAGATAAGGAGCAGAGTGTGGGAGAAGCAGCACAGAACAGCCTGCCGATTAGCTCCTCCCCTGCAGATTAGCTCCTCCCCTGCAGATTAGCTCCTCCCCTGCAGATTAGCTCCTCCCCCTGGCTTCCTGTTCATGCTGCTCACCGGGCTGTAGCAGTGAGGAGATGCGTGTGAGATGTGATGGGAACTCCTACTGCTGCCTTAAAATGGAGGGAAGTGATACAGGGTCTGTCTCCAACTTCTCACTGTAAGTCTAGTAAGTAAATAGAGTGTGTATTAGAATGTATGTGTGGGTTCAGCACCAGAATCTGTGTGACAGCATGTTAGTGTGCATGTATGTATTTGTGTCTGCATATGTTACTGTGTGTTTCAGCATATTAGAGTGTGTATATAATTGTGACAGCATGTGTTAGTGTATCTCAGTGTGTGTGACCTGTGTAGGTGTGTGTTGGCATTTAAGTGGATATGAATGTGTTTGTGCATGTATGTAGGAGTGAAATCATGTGTTAGTGTATGTATTCGTGTCTGCATGTGTTTGTGTGTATCAGGATATTAGTGTGTATGTATTTGTGTCTGCATGTGGTAGTGTATCTCAGTGTGAGTGTGTGTGTCCTGTGTATGTGTGTGTTGGCATTTAAGTGGATATTAATGTGTTTGTGCATGTATGTAAGAGTGAAATTATGTTAGTGTGTGTCAGCATTTAGGTATGTGTGTGTATTTGTGGGTGAGCAAGTGTTTTGTGTATGTGTGTGTGTTAGCTTGTGTGTGCATTAGTATGTGTGGAAATGGTGTGTATCCATAAGTGTATGTCATTTATATATGTTTATGGACTGGGACCCAAGCATTTTTCTTTGTGACACAGCATTTGGTACTGGCTCCTAAAGTTTTCAGCTGGCTCCTAGATTTAAATCAAATTTGTCAAGCCCTGATATACACATCCTCTGCTGTATGTAACGTTACTGACTCTGTGATCATTTCCTACAGATGGACCAAGTAACAGTGATACATCAGGAATATGTCCCAACAGTCATTATACACAGGGCTGGATGGAGCAAGATAACAGCATCACACAGGATTATCAGGTACCAAACTGCACCTGTTACAATGGCCGCTTTATGGGATTCAGAACCAAATCATTGGACGTCTGGCTTATGTATGAAAATATTCTGTTTCCTGCCAAATACCTGTGAATAACGACAATTATTATTATATGTCTGGTAACTGGATTATTATATGTCTGGTCACTGTATTATAATAACAATAATACAGTTACCAGACATATAATAATAATATTATTATTATTATGTCTGGTAACTGGATTATGTTTTTAGAGATACAGTGTAATTAATTAGTGCCATGGGAGGGCTACTAGATGGGTGGCTCCTACCGGAATCAGTTCCACAAAATCACTCCTCAGGTCTGGTAAATATCAAATAGCCAAACGGGGCTATGATCACTGCTTCCCTGCCAGCAATTCCCCCAACATAGCAGACGAGACTGGTCGTGTTGGGAAAACAAGAAGAACTGTTTATTGATTCCAAACACAGGACATATATACAGGAAAACATCTTGATAACATAAGTTGAACAAAATAACTTCTTCACACTTACACAAAAGGACAATTGAATTTGGTGCCAGAGTATCTGGCAGCCAATCAGATGAAAGGTAGAATTAGTAGCAACCAATCCCCAGCAGGGGGAGTGCTTACAGATCAGTAAATCCCTTCAAATCAAGCAACCAATCAGAACAGTTCCTACACTGGGGGCTTGGTCTGAGCGACCATTAGTAAAAGCGCCTACATTTTGAAAAAGAGAATGAGCTCAGCAGCCGGGATAAACCTTTATTGTGAAGCAGCTGCTGAAGCTACATTCCCGGGGAAAGGGTACCAGGGATTAGGCTATTTAACAGGGCACCATACATGTAAAACACACAGCACAGTGGAAAACAGGGACCATTCTGAGGGAAGAAATGAACACAGTTTGGATTACATTTCACATACATTTCGGTACACATTCGGTGTAAGGACCAATCAGAGACTAAGCTACATTTAAACGGGTGACCAATCCGTATGTGAGCTACCAGCAAGCTGGTAGGCGGGCTGTTTGAATCAGCCAATGGGGAGAGCGCCTACCCGGCAATTCTCCACAGTGTCTGTAGGGGCAGGGGCGAACCTGCAATGGGCTGTATAGCTCCAGGGTGATTCCTGCTGTACTCCGGTTTGACGGAGAAAGAAGTAGCGGGGGAAAGCACAGTCTGCGCGGGGGCCAGTGATTATAGCTCTCCTAGGAGCTTCTGGCTTCGGCAACAGACAAGGTCCATAGTCTCTCGGCAGGAGGCTGGCCCCTTGTGCCCGCCAGGGGTAAGAGTCACGGTGGGTACATTTAGTAATTTCCAGTCTGATCTTGTATCACAGGAGGAGCAAGGAGAGGAGATATTTCCCATGCAGTGTAAGGAGGAGGAAAATCCTACAGAGATCAGTCCAGGTAAGAAATAAACTGTGAATTGAAGTTGTACTCACAGAATAACTTGTATATACTTTTAAGGTTCTTCTCAGGTACTATTTGTTATTTTTATGAGAAAATTGGAGTTGTAGATCAGATCAGTTGGGTGAATAACCCTTAAATTCAGGTTACTCGCAGAGCACTGACGTGATCTCGAGTCGGCACCAAGATCGGCCAATACTGGTGTCGGGGGCCGCTGAAAACAGCCGAAGTTCTGCCATAGAAGTCAATGGGTGGACTTCCCGATGTCCTCCCAAAATAGGCCAAAGCTTAGTGAGATAAAATAAATCAATAAAAATAATAATAAAAAAAATAACATGAAACATTAATTGCATACATAGCAAATGTAGAGGATAAAAAGTGATGGAAAATGATGTGCTTTAAATGTGTCTGTGGAGTCTCCTGCTTATGACATCACCTATGGTCTGATCTGCAAATGAACTGGTCTATCAGGCCACAGGTGATGTCATGCAGTAGACTTCACAGACGCATTTAAAACACATTTTTCTCTTAATTTAGGCATTTGCTAATACAATGTATAGATCATTTTTGTAAAGAGACGTCTCCTCCCGGGGTTACTTTTCTCCTAGCCTGCAATGGATATCAGCCAGAGTCCCAAATAATTCACTGTCTTGTCTGCTCTTTGTCCCCAAGAATCACACCCGTCAGGGACGTCATTAGGGTTGGTGTCACCCGGTGCCGAAACTCATGGTGTCACCACCCTGGATTTTCTCCATACAATGCCAAACAGATTCCTTAGTAATGCCAGTTAGATGGCCTATTAACTATGCCACACACAGGAGCCCCATAACTATGCCACACACAGGAGCCCCATAACTATGCCACACACAGGAGCCCCATAACTATGCCACACACCGGAGCCCCATAACTTATGCAACACCAGAGCCCCATAACTTATGCAGCACCAGAGCCCCATAAATTATGCCACACCAGAGCCCCACTATTTATGCCTCACCTCTGCCCATTTAATTATGCCACACACACAGCTGCCCCATAATTATGCCACACACACACAGGTGCCCCATAATTATGCCACACACACACAGGTGCCCCATAATTATGCCACACAAAAGAGTCCCTTAATTAACCCACACAAAAGAGTACCTTAATTATGCCACACATGGGGCCCAATAAATATGCCACACACAAGTGCCCCATAATTAATCACACATGGGACCGCCATTAATTATGCAACACACAGGAGCCCCACGAGGTGACAATCTTACAATTATAGATACCAGTAATATTGTGCCATTCAGATCCCAGTAGTATTGTCCCACTCAGAGCCCAGTAATATTGTGCCACTCAGAGCCCAGTAATATTGTGCCACTCAGAGCCCAGTAATAGTGTGCCAGTCAGATACCAGGAATATTGTGCCATTCAGAGCCCAGTAATATTGTTCCAGTCAGATGCCAGTAATATTGTGCCAGTCAGATACCAGGAATATAGTGCCAGTCAGAGCCCAATAATATTATGCCAGTCAGGGCCCAGTAATATTATGCCAGTCAGAGCCCAGTAATATTATGCCAGTCATATACCAGTAATATAGTGCCAGTCAGAGCCCAGTAATAGTGTGCCAATCAGAGCCCAGTAATATAGTGCCAGTCAGAGCCCAGGAATATTATGCCAGTCAGATACCAGGAATATTATGCCAGTCAGAGCCCCCAGTAATATTGTGCCAGTAAGAGCCCAGGAATATTGTGCCAGTCAGATACCAGTAATATAGTGCCAGTCAGAGCCCAATAATATTATGCCAGTCAGAGCCCAGTAATATTATGCCAGTCAGATACCAGTAATGTAGTGCCAGTCAGAGCCCAGTAATAGTGTGCCAATCAGAGCCCAGTAATAGTGTGCCAATCAGAGCCCAGTAATAGTGTGCCAATCAGAGCCCAGTAATATTATGCCAGTCAGAGCCCAGGAATAGTGTGCCAGTCAGAGCCCAGGAATAGTGTGCCAGTCAGAGCCCAGGAATAGTGTGCCAGTCAGAGCCCAGGAATAGTGTGCCAGTCAGAGCCCAGTAATAGTGTGCCCGTCAGAGGCCAGGAATATTATGCCAGTCAGAGCCTAGGAATATTATGCCAGTCAGAGCCCAGTAATATAGTGCCAGTCAGATACCAGGAATATTATGCCAGTCAGATACCAGGAATAGTGTGCCAGTCAGAGCCCAGGAATATTATGCTCGCCAGATGCCCAGTAATATAGTGCCAGCCAGAGCCCAGTAATATAGTGCCAGCCAGATGCCCAGTAATATAGTGCCAGCCAGATGCCCAGTAATATAGTGCCAGCCAGAGCCCAGTAATATAGTGCCAGCCAGAGCCCAGGAATATTGTGCCAGTCAGAGCCCAGGAATATTACGCCAGCCAGAGCCCAGGAATATAGTGCCAGCCAGAGCCCAGTAATATAGTGCCAGCCAGATGCCCAGTAATATAGTGCCAGCCAGAGCCCAGTAATATAGTGCCAGCCAGATGCGCAGTAATATAGTGCCACTCAGAGCCCAGGAATATTATGCCAGTCAGAGCCCAGGAATATAGTGCCAGCCAGAGCCCAGTAATATAGTTCCAGCCAGATGCCCAGTAATATTGTGCCAGCCAGAGCCCAGTAATATAGTGCCAGCCAGAGCCCAGTAATATAGTGCCAGCCAGATGCCCAGTAATATAGTGCCAGCCAGAGCCCAGTAATATAGTGCCAGCCAGAGCCCAGTAATATAGTGCCAGCCAGAGCCCTGTAATATAGTGCCAGCCAGATGCCCAGTAATATAGTGCCAGTCAGAGCCCAGTAATAAACTGCTCGTTTTAAATCACCCTCCACCCCCCCTCCCCCATCACTTACCGAATCGCTGCTTCATCCGGTTGCTGTGATATTTTTTTTCTTTTTCCGGAGGCCGCGTCCAACAAAAAAGTTAAGCAGCGCGATGCGGGGGGGGGGGGGGGGCAGCACGGGTGTCACCCCCGCTGGAGGTGTCACCCAGTGCGGTCCGCCCCCCCCCTCGGGACGCCACTGACACCCGACACCGTTGTAGGTACAACAGTAAAAACAGGAACTTTATTCCAGGGAATAGCAGACTCTACTTTTATACAGTAAAAGATCAGATCACGTGTGATTGAACAATAGGTAATGTTGACAGGAAACAGTTAGACTTGCAGATTGCATAATTTGGCTTGGCAAGGCACCAATCGGAGGGGACCTCTAAAACAGCCACCAATCGGGACACAAGGTGCAGGGGCAACTACACCAGACACTTTTAATCCCTTTAGCAAGGAGAGTCAATGGTAAACCTGCTTACAGAGGTGGCCTAGAAGTGACCAATCAGAAAAGCGCCTACATTCCTAATGCTTCCCCTGGTTCTTTTCAATCATTTTCTTTTTTTCTCTACAATTACTGTAAAACAATGTTTAAATGATAGTCCGTTTAACATTAAATAATATCATTTTTTTTTCAACACACGCTGTGTATCTCCCAGTAATATCCACCCTGTGCTAATCCATTGATGCAGTGTATATTATGTTAAACACACTGTGCAGTGACACCCACACCCTCTCACACACTGATACTCACACTGTGCAGTGACACCCACACCCTCTCACACACTGATACTCACACTGTGCAGTGACACTCACACCCTCTCACACACTGATACTCACACTGTGCAGTGACACCCACACCCTCTCACACACTGATACTCACACTGTGCAGTGACACCCACACCCTCTCACACACTGATATTCACACTGTGTAGTGACACCCACACCCTCACACACTGATACTCACACTGTGCAGTGACAGCCACATCCTCTCACACACTGATACTCACACTGTGCAGTGACACCCACACCCTCTAACACACTGATACTCACACTGTGCAGTGACACCCATACCCTCTCACACACTGATACTCACACTGTGCAGTGACACCCACACCCTCTCACACACTGATACTCACACTGTGCAGTGACACCCACACCCTCTAACACACTGATACTCACACTGTGCAGTGGCACCCACACCCTCTCACACACTGATACTCACACTGTGCAGGGCAGTGATATACACGGTCTCTATATATCTGCAATGTCTGCTGTCACTAAGTGTTGGTTTCTTCCAGTTGGATCTGATAGTAGAACCAATACAGAGGGAGATCACATCCTTCATTACTCACAGGATTGGATAAAGCAAGAAAATGTATTCCTGCGGGATTTTAAGGTAAATTAACTGTATTATTGGGGATCATGATGTCATTACCTAAATTAGAAAAAAAATGTGTTTTGAATATGTCTGTGGAGTCTCCTGTTTATGACATCACCTGTGGCCTGATATGCAAATTACACATTTTTCACTGAAAAGCAGCTAATTTGCATAACATACCACAGGTGATGTCATGAACAGGAGACACATTTAAAACACATTTTCCCGGAGGGGGCGGAGCTAGCTGCTGTGGAAGACGGATGTGGGCATGCGGAGCTCCAGGCCGTGCAGAGGAAAAAGCTATATTATCGATGGCAAATTCGACCCAACAGACCCAATACCGACACCCTCAAAATCAGGCAGCGATGGGGCGCAAATCCAAAAAAGGAGACAGACCGAAAACGGTCCCAGGCCCTGATATTGCGACACTACTGAGCAGGCCACTGAGACCCTCGCAGATTTCTCGAGCGGCCACTTTCTTCGACCTTACCGACTTCTCAGGCTCCTCATCGGATGACCTGCCAGCTACACCACAGACCCCGGCCCACACTCTAAAACCAAGAGTTGATCCTAATGAAGCCCCAACTACGAAAGGGGATCTAAAGAAGCTGATAAATGACCTACAAGACATTTGGAAAAAAGTCTCTACACTTGAACTTACCTCGACGGCCACGCAGCAACAGCTAGCAAACATTACTGCAGCTCCTAACAAGACCGGCTTCCTGGTGAAACAGGTATACGTTTTACAGAAACAAGTCACCCTATTAGATGCTAAAATGCGGCACGCCAATATCAGGATGAGAGGAGTGCCGGAATCCGTTGGGCCCGCGGATCTCCGGCCATATATTATCAAGCTATATAAACAGCTATGCGCCGATACCCAGTTGCCAGACCTCCGGATTACAGACCTGTTTCGTATACGCAATGCCCTGAGAGCTCCAAAAGAGGTCCCTCGAGATGTGGTGGTGCGCCTGATATCCCTTGCAGATAAACTGGCTATACTTCAGGTTGGACACAAGATCGGGAAACTCGACTGGGAGGGCACCACCATCGAATTCTTTGATGAAATTGCACCAAGTATTATGTTAAGGAGGCGCTCAATGAGACCCCTCACAGCTCATCTCCTCCAACTGGGAGTTAAATACAGATGGGGACTCCCTCAAACGCTATCGGTCACCACGGAGAGCAAAACTCTTTTTATTGAGAGTCCTACAGACATAGACGCTTTCCTGAGAAATTTGGGTTTACCTCCGCTGCTACATACCCCTGAGGAGGTGCGATCCCTCACGAACAGCCCCTCATATTCTGCGGACATGGTCCCATAGGGTTTTCGTGATAGACAAAAAGCAGCAATAATTGTGCTCTATCTAAAGTTACTGTTTGCCCGAGAGTGCCGGTTTTTGATTGTATCATTTTATGCCCAATGGGTCGTATATTATCTATGTTTGTACTCAGGGTCTCCAAGTGTGCCACTCTGTTTTTTATATATATCTGAATGCTGATTGGAATCCCCCCGGGGCACCTAACCCCTTTATTTACAGTGGGGAATCTTCATGGCCACAAAAGATGACCATGACGCCCATTCTTTTTTGTGGAGCATTCCCTTATGTTTTCCGGTACATCCTCTCTTGGAAACCCATATTTTCTCCTTGACCCCTTTTCCCATGCTTTATTTTCTTTAAACTCCGCTTATTAATGTATACTTTGTCTTTCTTTACTACCATGTGGAAATTGCTGTCTATGTTTCCTTTTGTTTGTTTGGGAAGCAGCAAGGTCACCATGCTCCAATTTTGCGGACATTTGACCATTTTGGGATGGATTAACCTCAGGGTTTAAATCCAGACCCACATCTATGGTCTTATTCCCTAAGCCTTAAAGTTTACAGAGATCCGGAGAGTTATTATTTACAAATATTTTTCTTGTCCTGATTCTACGTGTGGACGCCAGTAACATATATACCTGTTTATGCACTACGGTTCCCTGTGAAATACTACACCATCGCTGATACTAAAATGTTCATGTTTATAGCATATAAAATGAAAAAAGAGAGTCTAGGTTTAGAGTGACGGGCTGTATTATTCTATGTTTTGTTTTGTTTTAATTGGATTCCAATATGTGTTGCAGTCAATTGCTGTATATTTTTTCGTGTCAGACTCAATAAATATTGATTTAAAATACAAAAGAACACATTTTCCCCCTAATTTAGGCATTTGCTTGCAGTTTTGCTAACACAATGTATAGATAATTTCCAATCCTTAGGGAATCCCACCTGGTGTTATACAAATTCTTATTTAAACCCAGCTGGATCATCCCTAAATTCTGGACTGCTGGAAGTTCTTGAGTACAGTTTTGAGAAGCCCTGGTCACTAATAGATTAGATCTCTGTTTGTGTGAGTTACTGGCACATGCTGCAGCATCCCTATTATGTATCTGACCCATCTGATCTTGTATCACAGGAGGAGCAGGGAGAGGAGATATTTACTGTGCAGTGTAAGGAGGAGGAAAATCCTACAGAGATCGACCTCGGTGAGAAATAAACACTAAGTAAAAATGATCGGGGACCATTTCTTATAGAAAATGTGGAGACCTTTTATTAATGAAACAATCCTACAACCGCTCAGGAACTTAATAATAGTCATTCATTTGGCCGTGATGAACAAATCATATATTTTTTTTTATCACCAGGTGTATAAAGCCTGTCTGTTTTGAGCCTGGTAACATGTATAAATTATACACACACTGTTATGTTATTGGTGATAATGCAGCCAGATCAGCGATATACAAGCGATAGGGTCAGGGGTAGACTGCAAACTACTCCGCAAAGTAACGTATGATCACGGAGATTTAACTGGAGTCTTTATTTAGTGCAACTTAGAACACGACACCGAGCCAGACAAACCTTACACAGTTCACACAATGTGCTCACTCAAAACGCGTCCACAGGTGCAAACATGTAGAAGAAATGGAGAACTAGGCACTCAAAGGGTTAAATGGTCAATTTAAATGGTAAACATATATACAATATAAGTTGACGGTTAATCTGATGTGACGAACCATGAAAGCTCGGTCTCAATCAAAGGCAGTACGCCACAAAATATACCGCACAAGAAAACAGGCCTGTTTATGACATTACCTGTCCCTAGATATTCAAATGAACAACTTTTCATGAATTTGCATATCAAGCTGCCAAGTGATGTCATAAAAAGTTGCAAATTTTCTTTTGTCTCCATAAATGTCATATTTCTTCCATAAGAATTATTAATCAATCTTAGTGTCTTGCTGAAAAACCATCCGAAAAACAAACTTCAAATTCTTTTATTCAAATCCATAGGACCAATAACACAGCAATGCTTAAGTTGTTCTTAGTTGTGATGTTATAATGTATTGGATACAGATCAGAATTTTGCAATAGTTTTTAATACCTCTGTAAAGTTAAACACTCCCTAATTTATGGTAATACAATGAGGAGTGTATATATGTATCCTCTATAAAAATGTTCAAGTGTCTCTGTGTCCAGTCCCTGTGTCCGTGGGATTGCGCTACTGCGCATGTGACCCACGGACAGCCGTTGGGACTTGGAACGCAGAGACTCCCTCCCGCCCAAAGAAAAAAAAAAAAAAGCCGGCAGAGGCACTGGGTGGGGGAGATCTAAAGATCCCCGCTCACCAGCCCTCTGCTCGGCATGCTCTGCTAGATCCCGGGAGGGGGCGGAGCTAACCGGCTGAGCGGTGTAGCTCCGCCCCCACCCTGTGAAGACAGAACAGGGGGAGGGGGAGAGACAGAACAGCTGGAGGGGGAGAGAGAGATACAGAACAGGGGGGTAGAGAGAAAGAACAAAGGGAGGGAGAGAGAGACAGAACACGGGGAAGGGGGAGAGAGAGAGACAGACAGAACAGTGGGGGAGAGAGAGACAGAACAGGGGGAAAGGGGAGAGGGAGACAGACAGGGGAGGGAGGGAGAGAAAGACAGAACAGGGGGAATGGGGAGAGAGAGAGACAGAACAGGGCTAGAGAGACAGAACAGGGGGGAGAGAGAGACAGAACAGCTGGAGGGGGAGAGACAGAACAGCTGGAAGGGGGAGAGAGAGATACAGAACAGGGGATAGAGAGAAAGAACAGAAGGAGGGAGAAAGAGACAGAACAGGGCGAAGGGGGAGAGAGAGAGAGACGGGGAGGGAGTGGGAGAAAGACAGAACAGGGCTAGAGAGACAGAACAGAGGGGGAGAGAGACAGAACAGGGGGGGAGAGAGAGACAGAACAGGGGGAAGGGGGAGAGAGAGACAGACGGGGAGGGAGGGAGAGAAAGACAGAACAGGGCTAGAGAGACAGAACAGGGGGGGGAGAGAGAGACAGAACAGGGGGGGAGAGAGAGACAACAGAGGAAGGGCAGGCAGGGGGGAGAGAGAGACAGGGCAGGGGGGAGAGACAGAACAGGGGGAGGGGAGAGACAGAACAGGGGGAGGGGAGAGACAGAACAGCTGGAGGGGGGAGAGACAGAACAGGGGGAGGGGGAGAGAGAGATACAGAACAGGGGGGTAGAGAGAAAGAACAGAGGGAGGGAGAGAGAGACAGAACAGGGGGAAGGGGGAGAGAGAGAGACAGAACAGGGGGAAGGGGGAGAGAGAGACAGACAGGGGGAAGGGGGAGAGAAAGACAGAACAGAGGGAGGGGGAGGGACAGAACAGCTGAAGGGGGAGAGACAGAACAGCTGGAAGGGGGAGAGAGAAATACAGAACAGGGGGTAGAGAGAAAGAACAGAGGGAGGGAGAAAGAGACAGAACAGGGGGAAGGGGGAGAGAGAGACAGACGGTACGGGGGGAGAGAGAGACAGAACAGGGGGAAGGGGGAGAGAGAGACAGACGGTACGGGGGGAGAGAGAGACAGAACAGGGGGAAGGGGGAGAGAGAGACAGACGGGGAGGGAGTGAGAGAAAGACAGAACAGGGGGAATGGGGAGAGAGAGAGACAGAACAGGGCTAGAGAGACAGAACAGGCTAGAGAGACAGAACAGGGAGGGAGAGAGAGACAGAACAGGGAGGGGGAGAGAGACAGAACAGGGAGGGGGAGAGAGACAGAACAGGGGGGGAGAGAGAGACAGGGGGAAGGGGGAGAGAGAGAGACAGGGGGAAGGGGGAGAGAGAGAGACAGACAGTGCAGGGGGGGAGAGAGAGATACAGTACAGGGGGAGGGAGGGAGAGAAAGACAGAACAGGGGGAGAGACAGAACAGTTGGAAGGAGGAGAGAGATACAGAACAGGGGGTAGAGAGAAAGAACAGAGGGAGGGAGAAAGAGACAGAACAGGGGGAAGGGGGAGAGAGAGAGACAGACAGTACAGGGGGGGGAGAGAGAGACAGTACAGGGGGGGGGGCGAGAGAGAGACAGAACAGGGGGAAGGGGGAGAGAGAGACAGACGGGGAGGGAGGGAGAGAAAGACAGAACAGGGGGAGGGGGAGAGAGAGAGACAGTACAGGGGGGAGAGAGAGACAGAACAGGGAGGGAGGGAGAGAAAGACAGAACAGATGAAGGACAGGAGAGAGACAGAATAGAGAGAGAGAACAGGTATGGGGGAGTTAGAGAGAGACAGACAGGGCAATGAAGAGGAAAGGGACAAACATGGGAAGGCAGAGAGATACATACATGGGGGGGCGCCATGGGGGAATCCCGCACAGGGCGCCGGAACACTTAAGGCCGGCCCTGCTGACAGATTTCTCGAGCAAATTCTCCTGCGCAATCGCAGGAGAATTTAATCATTGCGCATGCGCACAAAGTTACAGCTGATCACTCATGCGCGAGCGGAGCGACGCTACCCACCTCCCGCCCCCTTCACACCACGCTAAGGTGGTAAGTAACACGGGGGGGGGACATAAGGGGGCAACATAGGGGCAAGCACCCTGGCGAGGGGGGAGCCTTAAGGGCTGCCTCATCTTGATGGGAGTTGTGATCCCCCTGCTGCATCAATAATACAGCAGGAGGATCACAACTCCCATCAAGATGAGGCAGCCCTCAAGGCTCCCCCCCTCACCAGGGTGCTTGCCCCTATGTTGCTCCCTTATGTCCCCCCCCCTCCCCCCTCGTCCACATATGTTCTAGCGCCCATTAATTTAACGGGCTTAATGTCTAGTATGATCATAAAATTGTTAGTATATGGGACGTGGCTTTAGCATCTATTTTGTTTATAATGAAAGCCAAATGTTGTAATTATTCTTGGACGGATAAGACTAACAAAGGACCTATGTTTTAAAGGAAAGATATATTGGTGGGCCTCTTAATGTCAAAGGTGAAGGAAAAAACCTAGACTATCTGGCTAGAGAATTGTAACCACATGTGGTGTCCATCAAATACAATGGACTCTTGTGATATAGGAACAGCTCTTGGAGGGGGGAAGGGGTGTCTACATTCCATTGAAGGCTAAGTAGAATGTCTTTTCTTGCCTTGGTACCAAATATGATGAACTTATAAAAAACATAAAATATTGATATATTGAATTATATATATCAAACCCTCCTTTGATAATTATTAAATCAAGAATATTGCATATTAATTATCATATAGAGAAAGATACATATTTTTCATGATACCTTATAATCATGAAATTTTGTCATACCAGATGTTGCATCCTCAGAGATGTCTGCTTTAACACATTCCCAATAATCAACATCAGGAGCCTTACAATATCTAGCAAATGTATCTCTACTTTTGCAATCTAGAGTATCTATATTTTGGGCACCGATTGTACCTAAAATCATTAATAACAGTGTCTTTGTTATTATCCTGTACAATTACAAACATTTTACATAAAAACAGAAAACAAAATCACTTTGAGTTAGTCCAGGAAATAAAGTTCTCCTTGGGTCGATGATCCGGATCCATAATGTCTTTGAAAATGTCCATAATGTCCAAAGTTCATAAGTACAGAACTTTTTAAACACACATGAATAGTTTCAGTCCAGAAAAAGATATCATGTTTTCTGAAATAAGACATAAAGAAGCAGTTACTGTTCTTATATATTAAACATTCACACAGATCAGTGTACAGATGAATTGATTTATTACATTTCCTTTTTGAACCTATAACACAGTTTATTACTAATTATTTCACATTTTCCCTAGTTGGAATTAACCCTGTGTTATTTCTTTAACCAATTGTTTACTGGAGGTTAGTCGTATTTGAACTTGTGATCCTCAAATTGGCAATAATTGTTCCTGCAACGCTCTCAACTATTGAGCATGTTTGTAGCACATTTGAGGGTGCCAGGAACAAATAGTTAATTGTAACACTAATTATCATGATTCTTCCTATTATTAACTCTTAAGATGACACTTGTGTTTTAGAATCTGGTGTTACACAATTACAATTAATTCTCCTGTATAATGTGTTACTTCTCCCTTTCATAGTTTTTTTTATTTCTGTGTATTCTGCATAACAAATAGTATCATTATTGTATGTACACCTTCAGTATCAACTTTGATTAGTAATATTTTATTACAGTATATAGACATAAAATGATCTCTTCTTACATAACCTAGGACACTGATTATATTGTCAGTTCTTTTGACAAACCTATAGGTATGTAGGCACAAAACATAGTTTTTCAAAACTTGATTTTTCTCTCTCTGCCCTCTATGTATGTACTCCTGGATCAGAACAATATTTTAACTCTTTTCAGCTTTCTCTGCCCAGAGTAACTCATCTATAGTTCACTATTTTTAAGCATATTGTACAAAGCTTTTTATCATACATAAATTCTCTGATGAAATTTAACAATCCTAAAAATGTCTTTAAATCACTGTCCTTGGCCTTGGAGATTACTGTAAGATTTTCACATTTGTTAAACAAAGTGTTTTCCCTTCTAGATCTATATCAACTCCTATCCTATCTTTCAAAATCTGCACTTTGGATGTGTTCAGTTTTAACCCATTATCTGCCAGTACATGACAAATATCACAGAGTATATGTTAATACTCTTCCCTTGTTTCTGTTTGAATTAACAGCTTATCAATATATCACTAAATCGTATTTCCATCCACCAAGGGTTCCAGTACCTTAGCCAATACTTTTATCCACTGACCACAATCTTTTCTATTTCTTTCGGGCATCTTTTTTTTGTTTTACTGCAAGGGGGGTTTGTACCTTCAATAACAACTTGTGCATTCATCTTCCTACAATCCTGTTTAGACTTAGACCAAATTATTTATCTTACAGTTCATTTATAAACTCATCATCTTGCTATATAGATGTTGTCACTTCACTTTGTTCTACAGCCATGATATAAACGTATAAATCAGGTTAAAATTCTCTTCCTGTGTTACTCTCACCTCAGCATTTGTTATTTAGTGAAACTGCTGCTCCAGTATGCACTAATATATATCTCTGTAACATCCTTTCTAGTGTTTCCATAAATGTATGGTCATCTATCTGCACCCAGAGATGTGTTAGCAAGATAGACCTGGGAACAACTCATTACATCTTACATCCCTACTCGCTGCTTGGAAGGCAGCCTTCATTTATATCTAATTGCTGCTTCCAACGTTTATCAGTTTTACTTAATTTGGGCTAAGTACAGTAGGAGCTAGAACCATAAGATCAGTTTCCACTGTTTCCATACCCTGTACATTACTCTTAGCTGGCAGAAAGCCATTGTCTTTCAATTTAATCAGGTTTAAATTTTCCCCATAATATAGGACAATAATCTTTCCTTTACATATCTTTCTTGCATATTTTAGGATTACTCTGATTAACCCTATAATATATGTCTTGGGGTGGGGCCAAATTAGTTACATTACTCAGGGATTGTATTCACCCCGTATAGTCTATTTGTTATTATATCTAATTCTAATCATTTTTACCAAATCACTTCACTAAATACATATTTGATAGGAATCAGGACTGTAGAAATCTCTATCAAACAATATATCGGTAAAAGCAAAAATTTGTTAGTTCCTATATTTTACAATATCATAATGATGTCATATTCTCTAATTTGGAATTGTTCTATATGAGATACACAGTAACACTCTGTGCTATGCCTTGGATTTAGCTGACGTGTCAGAGATCAGATTACATGCTTTGTCCACTGAGTAGCACAACATATGTTTTCTTTCTAAAAAGAGTATAAAGTGGAAATAAACATTCTTCACCACATTGCATAAACCATCAAATTTAACAATAAACCAATCTCCACCTTCTATAGCCTGTACTTTTCCATATATTTTTTCTTTATCTTTCAGTACAGCAATCTACTTACTCTTAACCCATTCACTAACTACATAACTTTTTAACCATCTCATTATCAACCTCTGTTTCAGTAATGTCCACAATATATATCAGTTTCACCTCCAGATTTACCTGTATCTGCAGTTTTATACAATTAATAACCTATCTAATTCATCTATGACATCGTTTTTCTAGCAAACTTAAGTTGGTACATTTATTATCATTACTTTTAAGATCTTGTATCATCCTTGTCAATATTGCTCTACATTTCTTTTCTGTTACTTCAGCAATAATTGAAATTATTTATTTTTCTTTTAATTTATGTTTTTGCTAGTGTGACATTAAATGTAACCAATCTCTCTTCTGTTAATAACTTTTGAAGAGTTTTACTGACTGTAGTTGTTCCTATAACAACACGTGTACTTTGCAGTTTTTTCAGTAACATATCCTTTCTTTGCCTTGATGTCAAACAGACATAGCACTCACTAGTTTTCTCACACTGACACAATTTAACCATTGCTTTGCTGGTTTCAAGAAAACATTTTTCTAATAATATAACGTTGTGACTTTCCTTTTTCGTAAACACATTGCTCTGCTCAATATCTCTTATCCTGTCTACCAATTTCAAACATTTGGCAGTAGTCTTTTTCAACCACTCCATGATTAAACCATTAATAGGGTTTCTTTAACAGGCAGTATATACGAGCACTTCATACAGACTTTTAAAAAAAACACATACCGTTCACAATATATCTTTTCTCTGCAGCAGTGCACTTCTACAGAAATCAAATAATCTTCTCGATATGTCGTTTGATCTCGAGATTCTTTGCGGTAACAAAATCCTCTTGTTTGAAACCGAAGTGATTTCGCTTCTGTAAACCACCGATAAAAAAGAATTCGGATGCAGCCTCAAATCTTTATCTTATTTTCTGAGTCCAATATTCGAACAAACAAACAAACAACCACGTTCTAACGATTTTCCTGTTCAGCTCACCTAAGCCTTGATCCTTGTAATTCAGTAGTTGAAACAGTCTTTTCTTGGAGAGTTCTTCTTGGAGAATTTCTGGAATGTGATGTAACATTCACCATATATTCAATCCCTTTTGTATCAGGATTTTAACACTCGTAGTAGAGAATCAGCTCAAATAGTTCTTTATCTTCTGTATCTTGCAGCTTGAAGGATCTCTTTTAGTAATTCAGTAATAATTCTGAATATCTATTGCCCGCATTCTCCACCATTTCTGTTGCAAATTTTCTTTTGTCTCCATAAATGTCATATTTCTTCCATAAGAATTATTAATCAATCTTAGTGTCTTGCTGAAAAACCATCCAAAAACAAGCTTCAAATTCTTTTATTCAAATCCATAGGACCAATAACACAGCAATGCTTAAGGTGTTCTTAATTGTGATATTATTATGTATTGGAGACAGATCAGAATTTTGCAATAGTTTTTAATACCTCTGTAAAGTTAAACACTCCCTAATTTATGGTAATACAAGGAAGCGTGTATATATGTATATGATCAAAAAATTGTTAGTATATGGGACGTGGCTTTAGCATCCATTTTGTTTATAATGAAAGCCAAATGTTGTAATTATTCTTGGACGGATAAGACTAACAAAAAGGGTACTATGTTTTAAAGGAAAGATATATTTTTGGGCCTCTTAATGTCAAAGGTGAAGGAAAAAACCTAGACTATCTGGCTAGAGAATTATAACCACGTGTGGTGTCATCATATACAATGGACACTTGTGATATAGGAACAGCTCTTGGGGCGGGAGGGGTAACTACATTCCATTGAAGGCTAAGTAGAATGTCTTTTCTAGCCTTAGTACCAAATATGATGAACTTATAAAAAACATCAAATATTGATATATTGAATTATATATATCAACATTTAAACCCCATTTAGCTCTTCATTTATTAATTTTATTACTGTACACAGAATGCCTAATAATTTAATATTGAATGTTTGCAGCACTAAATGGCATTTAATATTTTCTCCTCAGCGGTGAACTTTGAACTCGCAGATCTTGTTGAAGTCAAGAGAATTGACACAGATGAACCGTTTGTATGTTCAGCTTGTGGCGTGTCTTTTTCCCAACAATCACATCTTCACACACATTATAAGACTCACATGGGGGAGAGACCATTTGTCTGCTCAGATTGTGGGAAAGCTTTTACCCACGCTTCACATCTTCGTGCCCATCAAAGGATCCACACGGGAGAGAAACCATATGTGTGCAAGGTGTGCGGGAAAGCTTTTAACCTTATAGCCAATCTCCACGCCCATCAAAGGATCCATACAGGAGAGAGACCGTTCTGCTGCTCTGAGTGCGGGAAATGTTTTTCAAAGAAAACCACCCTTAAAAGACACCAGCTCACTCACAGTGTAGAGAGACCGTTTATATGCTCTGAGTGCGGTAAAGGCTTCAGCAGACAAACCTATCTCGTCTCGCACAAAAGGATCCACACGGGGGAGAGACCTTATGTCTGTGCCGAGTGCGGGAAATCCTTCAACCAGGATTACACTCTCCGCAACCATCAAAGGATCCACACTGGAGAGAATCTATACTGCTGCTCCGAGTGTGGGAAACAGTTCACAACGAAAATCACCCTCAAAAGACACGAGGTCACTCACACCGGCGAGAGGCCTTTCGCCTGCTCAGAGTGCGGAAAATGTTTTGGCCGTTGTTCAACTCTTCTCATCCATCAAAGGACCCACACCGGGGAGAGGCCATTCGTCTGCCCAGAGTGCGGGAAGTCGTTTAACCACGCCTCTACTCTCCGGACACATCAAGAGGACTCATGTGGGAGAGGGAGACCTGTCTCCTGCTCCTAGTGAAGTAAATGGTTTACTGAGAATATTGCCCTTGTAAGACACCAGGAAACTCACAGGGTGAGCGAGAGAACATTCACATGTTCAGAGTGCGGGGAGAGTGTCAGAAAACTCAAGCCAAATTGTTAAAGGTGACTGGAGAGATTTAAAAAAACAAAAGCTTTTTAACCCCTTAGTGACCGAGTGCTATGTTGCATTTGATGTGCCTTGAAAACCAGAATTCCATTATTTTTGTCATACGTTTACTGAACTGTGAATTTCTTTCTTTGTGTTCAGTCCACCCACACAAATTATATATCATTTTTTAAAGGACAGATTGGGCTTCCATTTGGTACTATTATTTTCATCATATGATATCATTTACTATTAAAAAATGATGAAAATATGCCATAAGAAACACTTTTTCTAACTTTGACCTAAAGCGAGCAGCCCCCTGCAGGAATTTAACTGATAAAACCATTTCCCCAGGAAATAGATTACAGCAATGTCGTTATATGTATTTAATATAACGTACTGATTAATATATTTTACTATAAAATAGTTATAATATAATTATGTGGGATCAGGATCTGTGGATGGAGGCGGTGCTGGGTTGAGGGAATTATAATTTGTACTATTTTTATTAGGCTGTTGGGTGAGTGTATTATATATTGTAATATTATATATTAGTGTGGGGGTAAAGGGAACCATGACCGTCCCTTCCTGTATTTTCCAGACTGCATTGTTGAAGCCCTTTGGTTGGATAAGCATCAGAGGAGCTGGTATAATGACGCACTGTTATGGGGCTGGTATAATGACATGATGCTATGGGGCTGGTATAATGACGCACTGTTATGGGGCTGGTATAATGGCGCTCTGCTATGGGGCTGGTATAATGATGCACTGCTATGGGGCTAGTATAATGACGTTATGTTATGGAGCTGGTATAATTACATGATGCTATGGGGCTGGGATAATGGCGCGCTGCTATGGGGCTGGTATAATGACGCACTGCTATGGGGCTGGTATAATGACGTGATGTTATGGAGCTGGTATAATTACATGATGCTATGGGGCTGGTATAATGACGTGATGTTATGGGGCTGGTATAATGACATGATGCTATGGGGCTGGTATAGTGACGTGATGTTATGGGGCTGGTATAATTACATGATGCTATGGGGCTGGTATAATTACATGACACACTGTTATGGGGCTGGTATAATTACATAATGCTATGGGGCTGGAATAATGACGTGATGTTATGGGGCTGGTATAATAACGCACTGCTATGGGGCTGGTTTTTAGTCCCAGTCCAGCCTTGTGCCTGACAATCACATGTACAGGCCTTGGTTCTGAGATTGGCTCCTGTTAGACCACAGAGAACATGCAGGATATTGATAAGCAGGGTGGATTTGATTTAAGTAATAATTTGTAAATGTAAAGACTCCTCCTTGCTCCTAGTTATAATTTTTAATATTTGCAACCAGATGAAGAATTCAGAATAACCTGTCAGATTAATAAAACGGTTATATCAGATTTGGAGAACGATTTCAATTGTTTTATTTAAAACAATAACCTTATATAACATGCTTTGGAGGAGTAATTGGTTCTTTTGTACAGAAATTTGCAGAACTACAATGGGATTAAGGTATTTTCCTGAACTTTGTCTATATATTACCATTTTTACTGTGAAAGCGTACATGTTATCCGTGCTTGGATAACTTGGATACGTTTACCAAAAATGTAAATATTGCATGGATATACAGCCTCATGCTTTGTAACTAAGCTCTATTTCAGGCTGAATAACCCTTAAACTATAATGTATCTTAAATGGAAAATTATCTTTTAGGTAGATTTGTTTTCTCCATAAGCATATTCATTTATTTATTTTAAATTATTGATTTTAATCCACCCTATTGAGAGTTAGGTTTTGTGAAATATGAGGTAATAATAATAATGATGATGATCTAAAAAGGGCAGTTCCACCAATTTTATTTTTTATTTATGTTGTACTGGTTTAAAGGATAACTGTAGCTTAAAAGGCATTTTACATAGAAATGCTTTAATAAAAGAATACAAATAAAGTACCTTATTGAGCCATCATTACCCCATATAGCTCTACCAGGAGGCAGACATTTTGTTTAGAATCTTTGGTCAGATCTTTGTTCATCTGAACCAAGGTGAGTGAAGATCTGACCCAAGATTCTAAACAAGATATCTGCCCCCTGAGAGAACTATATGGAGTAAAGATTCTAACCAACATGTCTGCCCCCTGAGAGAACTATATGGAGTAAAGATTCTAACCAACATGTCTGCCCCCTGAGAGAACGATATGGAGTAAAGATTGTAACCAACATGTCTGCCCCCTGAGAGAACTGTATGGAGTAAAGATTCTAACCAACATGTCTGCCCCCTGAGAGAACTATAGGGAGTAAAGATTCTAACCAACATGTCTGCCCCCTGAGAGAACGATATGGAGTAAAGATTCTAACCAACATGTCTGCCCCCTGAGAGAACAATATGGAGTAAAGATTCTAACCAACATGTCTGCCCCCTGAGAGAACGATATGGAGTAAAGATTCTAACCAACATGTCTGCCCCCTGAGAGAACTATATGGAGTAAAGATTGTAACCAACGTGTCTGCCCCCTGAGAGAACAATATGGAGTAAAGATTCTAACCAACATGTCTGCCCCCTGAGAGAGCTATATGGAGTAAAGATTCTAACCAACATGTCTGCCCCCTGAGAGAACAGTATGAAGTAAAGATTCTAACCAACATGTCTGCCCCCTGAGAGAGCTATATGGAGTAAAGATTCTAACCAACATGTCTGCCCCCTGAGAGAACTATATGGAGTAAAGATTGTAACCAACATGTCTGCCCCCTGAGAGAACAATATGGAGTAAAGATTCTAACCAACATGTCTGCCCCCTGAGAGAGCTATATGGAGTAAAGATTCTAACCAACATGTCTGCCCCCTGAGAGAACTATATGGAGTAAAGATTCTAACCAACATGTCTGCCCCCTGAGAGAACAGTATGGAGTAAAGATTCTAACCAACATGTCTGCCCCCTGAGAGAACTATATGGAGTAAAGATTCTAACCAACATGTCTGCCCCCTGAGAGAACGCTATGGAGTAAAGATTCTAACCAACATGTCTGCCCCATGAGAGAACGATATGGAGTAAAGATTCTAACCAACACGTCTGACCCCTGAGAGAACGATATGGAGTAAAGATTCTAACCAACATGTCTGACCCCTGAGAGAACGATATGGAGTAAAGATTCTAACCAACATGTCTGCCCCCTGAGAGAACAGTATGAAGTAAAGATTCTAACCAACATGTCTGCCCCCTGAGAGAGCTATATGGAGTAAAGATTCTAACCAACATGTCTGCCCCCTGAGAGAACTATGTGGAGTAAAGATTGTAACCAACATGTCTGCCCCCTGAGAGAACAATATGGAGTAAAGATTCTAACCAACATGTCTGCCCCCTGAGAGAGCTATATGGAGTAAAGATTCTAACCAACATGTCTGCCCCCTGAGAGAACAGTATGAAGTAAAGATTCTAACCAACATGTCTGCCCCCTGAGAGAGCTATATGGAGTAAAGATTGTAACCAACATGTCTGCCCCCTGAGAGAACGATATGGAGTAAAGATTGTAACCAACATGTCTGCCCCCTGAGAGAACTGTATGGAGTAAAGATTCTAACCAACATGTCTGCCCCCTGAGAGAACTATAGGGAGTAAAGATTCTAACCAACATGTCTGCCCCCTGAGAGAACGATATGGAGTAAAGATTCTAACCAACATGTCTGCCCCCTGAGAGAACAATATGGAGTAAAGATTCTAACCAACATGTCTGCCCCCTGAGAGAACGATATGGAGTAAAGATTCTAACCAACATGTCTGCCCCCTGAGAGAACTATATGGAGTAAAGATTCTAACCAACATGTCTGCCCCCTGAGAGAACGATATGGAGTAAAGATTCTAACCAACATGTCTGCCCCCTGAGAGAACTATATGGAGTAAAGATTGTAACCAACGTGTCTGCCCCCTGAGAGAACAATATGGAGTAAAGATTTTAACCAACATGTCTGCCCCCTGAGAGAGCTATATGGAGTAAAGATTCTAACCAACATGTCTGCCCCCTGAGAGAACAGTATGAAGTAAAGATTCTAACCAACATGTCTGCCCCCTGAGAGAGCTATATGGAGTAAAGATTCTAACCAACATGTCTGCCCCCTGAGAGAACAATATGGAGTAAAGATTCTAACCAACATGTCTGCCCCCTGAGAGAACTGTATGGAGTAAAGATTCTAACCAACATGTCTGCCCCCTGAGAGAACTATATGGAGTAAAGATTCTAACCAACATGTCTGCCCCCTGAGAGAACGATATGGAGTAAAGATTCTAACCAACATGTCTGCCCCATGAGAGAACGATATGGAGTAAAGATTCTAACCAACATGTCTGCCCCCTGAGAGAACTATATGGAGTAAAGATTCTAACCAACATGTCTGCCCCCCTGAGAGAACTGTATGGAGTAAAGATTCTAACCAACATGTCTGCCCCATGAGAGAACTATATGGAGTAAAGATTCTAACCAACATGTCTGACCCCTGAGAGAACTATATGGAGTAAAGATTCTAACCAACATGTCTGCCCCCTGAGAGAACTATATGGAGGGCTCAATAAGGAACTTTTTTTGTATTATTTCATTAAATATTTTCTTCATAAATCATTTCTTTCAATTGACCATAAGTACATTTTTTGCAACAGTTGTCTTTTAAATAAAATTTTAAAAAAAGAAAAGAAAATGCCCTTATTTTTACTTTAAAACAATTTCCAGTTCTCCTGTAGTTTTACATTGAAAATAATTTTGGTAAAACTGATCAGTTCTTTATTTTCCATGATTCAGTTATCCTAAACATTAAAAGGAGCCGCTCAGACGCCCCTTGTTATGACAGAAGCGCCATTGTCCATACAGAGCATAACATTGTTTTCTGGAATTAAAGGAATACCATGAACCATCTCTCAGAACCAATGATTAATTTACTGTGTAAATACAGAGTGTATGTATAGTGACCTGGTAACTGTATGTATCGCTTACATTCATTAATCCACTGCTAATAATGCTTTATTCTTCACGTTTAGCTGATTGTATAGTTCTATCCCAAAATAAGTGTTTCTTTGTATGATTTCTGTGTGTTTTTATTCTGCAGTTTATAACCCATGTACTGCTGCACCTTAACATTCAGTTCCTACAAGTAATGGAATTATAATAGATTCACACAGCTAGATATAAATATTGCCATATGTAATTAATTAATTATGATAAAAACTCCAGAGTTTATAATTGATGAAAGTTGAATTTGAGGTTTAAGAGATGTTCCCATAGGTTCTAGCCCTGTGACGTTTTAGGAACCAAGTAATCCGCCTATACATGAAAGGAGTACAGCAAATATTGGTAATGTACATATGGGTCTACTTAATATACACTAATCTGGCTGGGAATTGAGCCAGATTGGGTCTGTAGGCGGGTTTCAGAAAACTCTGCTATAGCGTTGATTCCAAGACTAAATTGGCTCTTCGAGACCTTCGGTGACAGGAACTTGCGAAGCATTAGGATCGGCCAGTTTCACTATGAAAAGCATAAGATTCCGGCTACCCAATATGCACCCAACACGCTCCGCATTCAGGGAATGTATTTATTAGGACGTGGTCACCTTTGTTCACAATATTGTCCACTAGATGGCGTCCTTAACCTACAAGCTTAACCATGATTTTGTTTCCAAATTACAAGTGTATAAAATGTAGTATACATATGTCCTCAAAGTATTCATTCCATCCATTAAATTGAATGAAACCTGAATTGTAACCTGTAAACAAGAATTCCATAATATGGACCTTTTTTTTTCACTTGTGCTCTAAATATAGACCTTTGGTCTCAGCTATTTGTAAGTTTTGCTATTTATTGTTGATGTTTATACTTATTTAGCTTATGTGGATTCATGTTGTATTTTGCTTGTAAATATTATGGATCAGGATTTGCTTTACATATGATTATTTTCTATTTGTTTTTGGGGGTTCTTTATGGATATTTAATAAAAGTTACATTTTATTTCTTACTACATATTAGTTGTGCAGCCTTTATTTGTATATAGACTGACTGCTGCCTAACTAGGGACTAAATGGGACTGTTGATGGTTACGAGAACTCTGTAATATAATTATCTTACCTAGAAATACATGTTATACTCTACTGAGTATATAGAAAGCACTTACCGATATAGCTTTCAGTTTTATTTCATTTAGTCACTTTGTGTGCTGCTGGAATTGAATGCTGTAACGGAACGACTACCCAGGCTTGGTAGGACCTCTGTCCGTTGTGTGAAATCACCTCCTTAGATCCCGATTAAAGCTCAGCATTCACCAAGCAAGTCTTTCCTGGACCCTTGCTCTCTGTACCCAAATAGCAGCCAGGACCACTAGCAGTTGGGTACAGCAAGAATGAACAACTGCTTTATTTGTGTAACAACACAGACTTATATACACATAAACATGACATCACAGACATTAGTATATAATGGGGGGATGGAACTAAGCATCGTTCTCCACTAGATCATCCAATTAACTGGGTCTAGGAATACATTATACTTCCAGGCTGCAAACCAAATAGGAATTAACGAGTGAGTAGACCTATTTATAAAAGACACATAAGGAACACAACATGATCAGTTTACCAGAAGGACATACAAAGAGGAAATCCTGCCTCACACCTTAAAGGATATAAAGGTGTCAAGTTCAGATACATACAGAGTGCACTCAATTAAAGTAACTTGTTCATTGAGGGACATCACTGTACAACAGGACACTGAACGACTTACATAAAAACAATGGGTAAGGTGACATAATGAAAGGGGTTTACAGGATAGGATGCAATCTTATCCGGGGGAAACACAGTGAGTGGGACAAAGGTTTGGACCCAAGGGTACACATCTTGGCTGACATCCTGAATGCCTGTGTTTGAAGTCCAGTTGAAAACAGGGTTCTACTGGTGCCCTCAAAGTGTGTACCCCCAAACTAATATATCAACAAACAGGGTCCATAGTCCACAGGGCCCTCCAAGAATCCCTGTCACAGTGGATCTCCAAATCCATTTTGTGACAAATGCATTGTGTGGAATCTAAATGACATAGGTCTTGTACACTGTATAATCTCATAACAGTGCAACACATTGTCTGATGACATCATCAAAGAACCAGGATACGCCATTCATTTGAATGCCATTATTCTCACGGGTTCCTTCAGCAAAAAAATATTTTCTCAATTTCATCTAGCTGTAAGTATTTTATATTTTAAGCAATGTAAAATGTGCATTTTTTTGTTTAATCTTTGTTTATTGATTTTTCAGAGTACACAAAAAAACAACGAAGGTTTGAAAGGAAAGCGGTGGTGTGGGGGAGGGGAGAAAAAAGAATCAGGGAGGGGGGGATGGAGGTACGTAAATCAGGGGGTAACAACTAGCAGTGTTGCTGCATGTCTGGAAGAAAAAACAAACACCTTCGTGGAAGGATGAAACATAGTGCTCTTATAATGGGGCAGATTGGGTGAGGGTCAAGCATTCTTGGCTTTCGGACCATGGAAGCCAAAAGCTTGCCTGGTTCTTCCCTCTGCCAAGGTTGGTGAATAGTAGGTCTTCTGTAGGTCGGATGTCCTCTACCGAAGCAAGCCAACCTCGAAAAGAAGGACTGCGTGTTTGTTTCCAGAGGGTGGGGATGAGGACCATCTCTTGTATGAACGTGTTGGATATGTAGTATGGTGTGAAATGTAGGCTTGAGGTGTGTAGGGTACTGGTATGTCGGAATATTTGTCTGTGATTGATCGTAGACGTAGCCAAAAGCTCTGTATTAGAGGACATGTCCACCCTATATGGAGGTAGTTGCCTCTTTCAGTTTTGCACTTCCAGCATCGATCTAAGACAGTGGGGTATAGCTTGTGCAGGACTGTGGGTACACAATATCACCTTGTTAGAATTTTATAGGCGTTTTCCTGAATTCGCACAGATGGAGAACATTTGTGTGCAAGGGTGGTGAGTTTCTGCCATTGAAAATCTGTAAAGGTGAGATTGCAATCCCTTTCCCAACTACAGATATAGTGTGGTTTCTGTGAGGATTGTAGATTGGTTAGGTGTGCCTGAATGGATGCTATCAATTTGCACGGTCTGGACTTATACAATTATCCCGAAATAGAGACTGTATCCTTAAATACTTTAAGGTGGATTGAATCCATTTAAATAGGAATGACTGCTTAAGGGTGGTCAATTGTGTGTCCGGGATCGATATACCGTATTAAGTGCTTCTGATTTAGACATTTAATCTTGAAGAAGGAGAGGGCACTGTATGTGTCGATCTCCTTCAGCAAGTTAGGAGACAGCGGGTTGGGTGAGGGTAGGAGGTCATCAGCAAATGCTGCCGCTTTGTGGATGTGGAGGCCTATGTCTAGTCCTTGAATGGATGGATTAGCTTGAATTGCAAATTGCAAGAGACAAACGGTTCCAGTACCAAAATGAAAAGTAGGGGAGATAGGGGGCACCCCTGACACGTACCATTAGACAGGGTGAGCGGCTCAGACAGATTCCCGTTTACCTTTATCCTTGCGGATGGGGCATGGTATAAGGCATTTATCCAATTGTAAATGACATCTCCCAGGCTGACATAGCACAGGATAGCGGGTAGGAATGGCCAGCTAATCCTGTCAAATGCTTTCTGCGCATCAGTAGACAGGAGCATCAGGGGGACTGAATTGACTGTGGCATGGTGGATGAGGTTGATCACTTTGACCGTGTTGTCTTGCTCCTCTCTGCCCGGTACAAAACCTACCTGGTCTCTGTGTATTAAAGAGGGGAGGACACTTAGTCTGGTGCTTAGGATCATGGCCATGAGTTTAATGTCTACATTAAGGAGGGAGATGGGGCGGTAGCTGACACACAATTATGGGTCTTTGCCTGGTTTGGGAATGATTGTGACATTGGCTTCTTGAAAGTGTGGGGGGGGGGGGAGTATACCCCCTGCTGCAAGGGTGTTGAACACCGTCACCAGTTGGGGTAAAAGGATGTCTTTAAAGGTCTTGTAATAGATGGTTGTAAGGCCGCCTGGCCCCGGGCTTTTGGGGGTATTTTTTTAGGGCTTCTGAGATCTCCTGTATTGTTAAAATGTGCATTTTAAAGTACTTTGAAAGCACATTAATATGCATTAATATTTAGAAGGTGCAATTTTGGGGACCAGACAGTCGCTTTAAGGGCTACCATAGTCGTATTTTCTTGGCGTGTGGCTTGGTGTTATTTGACCATCTAAGCTTTTTCCAGCTCAAATATGATTTATTTATTCAGATAAAAGGAGACCCTTGACTAGGGTTGCCACCTTTTCTTCAAAAAAATACCGGCCTTGGTACTGTCTCCATAGACAACATTGGCCTGATGCCAATTTTTTTACCGGCCTGCCAGTAAAATACCGGCCAGGTGGCAACCCTACCCTTGACTAAAAAACAAATGGCAATGCTATGAAATCTTTCTATTGGCCCATACTTGTCTCATTGAACTGAGCTAATAAAGCACATTTTGTACTTTCAGTTATATCTCAAAATGCCACTTTCTGAGAAGATGTATCTGTATTATCCAGATAATTACCTGTGGGGCAATAGCCGATATACCATTGATACCTTTTATCCCATTTGCATAGAGAGGAAGAAGGGATATAGACTCCTGGATAGAGTTCTTTGTAAGAAGAGACAGTGGATATTATAATACATATAGGAGGTTCCACAGTATGATAAAAGAGCTTAAAAAATATTTTATGGTGATCATACTGACTTATGAATACTCTACTGATGAGAGCCAGTGGTGCATAGGGAAGAAAATCCTTTAAAAAAATAAAAAAAAAAGGATTCCACCCTATTATTTCAGACGTGAGACAACGATTGAATGGGGGAAGACTTAGATATTTCTGCAGTGGTCACTTCAGCAGAAAAGCATGTGTGTGTGGGCCAGATTCATTTTTCATTAAGAGAAAATAATATATATATATATATATATATATATATATATATATATATATATATATATATATATATATATATATACACACACACAATATTATAATCACAGGAAAGTGCTGTGTGAGAAATAAAAATTCAACGTAAAAAAACCCTGACATTAAATACACACACAGCCACATATACAGTGTCACACTTGCACACAGTCACATTTACATATGCACACAGTCACACTTACATACACACACACAGTCACACTTACATACACATAGTCACATGCACACACAGTCACACTTACATACACGCATGCGCACTTAAAGATTTTTTTTTTTTACCAAAAAAAAATGTTATCCTGTGTGTCCCACTCCATGCTCATGTATTGATTCATACATAGTGCATATTTTTGTGAGGAAAAGGTGGCAACCCTACCTATCCCCCCTTTCTCAGAGAGAGACCCTTATATTATCCATGTCTGTCACAGCAATGATGTTATTAATATACATTGTACCATAAGCTGCACCAGTTCCAGGTCAGATCTCCTCACCCTCCAGCTTACACAACATAAATAGGAGCTGACAGAAAAGCAGACACACTGTGTGATACTTCTCAATACATTATATCTATTGCTTTAGCTTTGCACCAGTGATTTGTATTCTGCTTTACATTAGAAACAGATTGAACATGTCACAGTGCTGGGCACACACTGACTGGAAGATGATATGAGTTGTCTTCATTACCGGGGACATTTTCTTGGAGCCATGTGTGGCACGTTTGGTTACATTTGGGCTACAACAAAATGGCCACCGTAATACGTTCTAGCTCCAATAATGGAGACCTTGTCTATGAAACAAATGTGTGCTTAGAGCTCTTGTAGTAGGCGGGATTTGGGATTAACGGACTCTCGTCTCAGCACTGTTTTAGTTTACGGCCCACCACCTCCAGGCTCCGTATGACGTAAGTGGGGTAAGGAGCTGGGGAGATGCTGCACCAACAGTTGTGAGGAAGGCTCATAGGAATATCCCCGTGACCCTCAGGCTCACCACGAATCCCACTATCTCCACAGTGTCCCTCTCACCCCCATCTCCACTATCCCCCCAGTGTCCCTCTCACCCCCATTCCCACTATCCCCCCGTGTCCCTAATCCCCAGTGTCCCTCTCACCCCCATCCCCACTATCCCCCCAGTGTCCCTCTCACCCCCATCCCCACTATCCCCCCAGTGTCCCTCTCACCCCCATCCCCACTATCCCCCCAGTGTCCCTCTCACCCCCATCCCCACTATCCCCCCAGTGTCCCTCTCACCTCCATCCCCACTATCCCCCCGTGTCCCTAATCCCCAGTGTCCCTCACTCCCATGCCCACTCTCACCCCCATCACCACTATCCCCTCAGTGTCCCTCTCACCACCATTCCCACTATCCGCCAAGTGTCCTCACCCCATCCCCACTATCCCCCCAGTGTCCCTCTCACCACCATTCCCACTATCCGCCAAGTGTCCTCACCCCATCCCCACTATCCCCCCAGTGTCCCTCTCACCCCCATCCCCACTATCCCCCCAGTGTCCCTCTCACCTCCATCCCCACTATCCCCCCGTGTCCCTAATCCCCAGTGTCCCTCTCACCCCCATCCCCACTATCCCCCCAGTGTCCCTCTCACCCCCATCCCCACTATCCCCCCAGTGTCCCTCTCACCTCCATCCCCACTATCCCCCCGTGTCCCTAATCCCCAGTGTCCCTCACTCCCATGCCCACTCTCACCCCCATCACCACTATCCCCTCAGTGTCCCTCTCACCACCATTCCCACTATCCGCCAAGTGTCCTCACCCCATCCCCACTATCCCCCCAGTGTCCCTCTCACCACTATCCCCTCAGTGTCCCTCTCACCTCCATCCCCACTGTCCCTCTAATTGTCCCTCTCACCGCCATCCAATGTTTTCTTTCATTTACTGATTAGATCCATGCTGTTGTTGTAACATTTGGTACAGATTGAACGATAAAAGGATTAATGGAATGTCTGCAAATTAAATGACCACAAAAAAACATCCAGTCAAACTACTTATCACCTTGTGACCGGACTTTTAGTCTGTCTTACCTTTTGTGGCAATGGCTGTTTTTACATTTTTGCAGCATTTGTGTTTAGCTGCAATTTTTCTTTCTCATTCACTGTACCCACACAAATATTATATTGTTTTTTTTTAATTGGCATAAGGTCTTTCATTAGATACCGTTATTTTTATTATAACATAATTTACTATAAGAAAATAATAAAATATGATGAAAATTTATAAAACCGTAAACTTTTCTATAAATTTTACTTGAACAATCTTTTACACATCTACAAATACTAATGAGCAACCTGCTAAATAGATTCTAATAATTGCCCTGAGTTTAGGGCATGTTTATGTGTGTATATGTGTATAATATATATATAATCTATATCCATATTTATTACTTGTGTTATTCTAAAGGGACTGTGCCAGGTAATAGCACACATAGACTACAGTGCAAAATGACCACATGGTTAAACATACTGATCATAGCATACAGAGAGTCTCCACAGCAATTCTGCACATCAAATTAGCTTTTTACTTCATGGTCCTACATATTTCTTGCGTTTTATTGCATGATATATGATCATTGTTATGTTATATTACACAAGATCTCTGTGTCAATTAGTTTACTGTTAATACGTTTTTATACCACTGTGTAAAAGAAAGACCCGCAGGGTCCCTGAATATTATCAGTTATTATATATTGCATCTACATCAAACCTTGACAACTACTAACATTGTATACATTACTCTCAGCAGGGATCCTATACCCCAGATACAGAGCAGATTGTCAGGATCCCTACATCACTCAGCAATGATGATCAAGAATCCCATGACTGAGAAGATCCTGAATCTCACTTTGGAGATCATCTATGTCCTGACTGGAGAGGTGAGGGGTAATTAACACAGTGCCATCCATTTGGGATAGTGTGTATTTATATAGTCCGGTCTGGAAGCAGATCACTAACGTTGATAGAAACCTATAATTAAAAAAGCAGAATATTTTTTTCTTGTGTGTTAGAATATTTTCCTATTTGTCTCAGGCACTTTGACTGCTGGGACTTATGGGATTCAATAAGACCTATAGATAAGCAGTGTTCAGGGCTGCATGCAATGTGACAGGAGCCCAGGGAAAGGAGAGAGGTTTGGGGATATGAAGGTTCTGGGGTAATAGAAGGTCATGATTGGTCAGTGGGAGACTCAGAGAGAGGGGAAGGTTATATCATGGTCCACACATCCCAATAATACATCATATATAATGCAGTTGAAATGAGATCATAAACTGTCTGAAGATTATAGAAGTTTCCTTCCAACTATAGTTGGAAAACTGCAGTCACTGAGATTATCAGATGGGAAAGTCCATACACAATCCCATTTCTCCATGTGTTGTGATTGTGTGTCTGTTCAGTAGTATCTACTGCTGTCTCCATTTGTAGGATTATGTGGTTGTGAGGAAGCAGGGAGGGGATGATTGCAGCAGTCCCTCTGCATCTGACACATTCTGTAGGACCCAGAACCCCATTGTGGATCCTCCACCCGACTCCCTGGTAAATGAACGGAACAATGATGGGAAGATCCTAGAACCCACCAACAAGCTCCTTCATCTCCTGAGCGGTGAGGTGAGACCTGCTAGGGTGGACCTTATACAGTGTGAGAGAGAAACACATGGAAACGTCTGGATCATGACTGTATAGTTATGTGTTTCAGCTTCCTGTAAGGAGTGAGGATATAACCGTCCGCTTCACCATGGAGAGACAAGACTGTCTGGAAGAAGAGCAGGAGCATTACAAGGAAGGGGTGACTGACAATCCCCAACCTCTCCGCTCACTGGGTAACAGGACATTTCCTCCTGAACCAATTAAACGGTTATTGTGTAAATCAGGGGGGTAGTTAATCTCAGGTCTCTTCACTAATCTGTGGACTGCAGGAGTCGGGCATCAGTAGCGGAATTAATTTTTCCAACTCAACTATTCTGGCCTGGTGCAATTTAGTTTAGCTACAAGTCTAATTTCCTCTATCTGAGATAAAATGGGAGAAACTTGTTATATTCATATAATAGATCGGTTTGGATAATTTAAAAGAAATCTGTCCGTAAACATCAATAACATGGGTTTCGTTACCTGGTACAATCTGAAAGCTCTTTGTTTTCTGCACCTCGGAGTCAGTCACTGCATGGGGGGGGGGGGGGGGGGGGAGATGCCATTTCCCTAGTCCTCTGGTTGATACAGAGCTGATCTGAGCAGAGGGTGAAGTGGGAGAAGCATAGCCTGTGCTGTACCATGAACCAATCACAGGCTGAGGGCGGGGCAACACAGACGGGAAATGGTTAATCCCTCATCGTGTGATTGGCACTGCTGGGGAGGAAAAAGGTCATTAGTTAAAACTGTACCTGTATACAAACCTCGCAGGATCTTTATAATTAAATCATTTTATTTGTTTGATGATTATATTCATTTAAAGAGTAAATCCCCCAGTGCACATGTGAATTACATTGTTATTTTGAGCAGAATATGTGCTCTATACAGCGATTATATGTGTACACAGCAGTATATTGGGAGTTTATACCTCTATGCTGTGAGCTATAGGATGTTAATATGTGAATATACACAACCTCGGCTGTATGTAACGTTACTGACTCTGTGATCATTTCCTACAGATGGACCAAGTAACAGTGATACATCAGGAATATGTCCCAACAGTCATTATACACAGGGCTGTATGGAGCAAGATAACAGCATCACACAGGATTATCAGGTACCAAACTGCACCTGTTACAATGGCCGCTTTATGGGATTCAGAACCAAATCATTGGACGTCTGTCTTGTGTATGAAAATATTGAGATAATGTCATATTACACTGTCCTGTGCTTTCTGGGAAACATGATCAAGCTGGCAGGGGGTCAAAAGAGGGGCCAGGAAGAACATAGGTGGGGCAGTTGCCCCCTTCATACCCCCTGTAGCGCAGCCTATGCTGCTAACTTTGCTTTTATAATATGTCTGGTTATCGGACTGTTAATAACAATAATATTTTTATATTCCAGGTAACAGTATTACTTTTGTAGAGACGCTTAGTGTAATTAATTAGTAATTTCCAGTCTGATCTTGTATCACAGGAGGAGCAAGGAGAGGAGATATTTCCCATGCAGTGTAAGGAGGAGGAAAATGCTACAGAGATCAGACCAGGTAAGAAATATACATAATATAAATAAAAATGCTGGGGGAGGGGGATAAAATCTTTGTTTTCATTTAAATAATACTGTAATCCATAGAATATGTGACCATTTTAAAGGCACTCGTTATTTAAATATTGTTTATATTATGCATAGAATATAATCATTTATACATTTCAATGTGTTAGCAGAATTACTAATGCATACATTCCAAGAGAAATAGGTTCAGATGTCTCTGTGATGGCTCCTGTTTGACATCATCTGTACTGAGACATGCAAATGAATAACATCAATAAGAAATGTGCTCAGTTTGCTTAGGTGATGTCATAAACCAGCGACACCACAGACACACATTTAAATCCCATTTTTCTCTTCATTTTTCCATTTGATGGCAGTCCTGCTAACACAATGCATAGATCATTTTGTATTCTCTAAATTCACAGTATAAATGTTATTAACAACATTTAGTGGTGTAAACATTGAATATTAATTATGATGGACGTACATATTTTCTCCTCAGCTATGAACTCTGAACGTAGAGGTTTCAATCAGCTCACAGATCTTGCTGAAGTCAAGAGAATTCGCACAGGTAAAAAAAACATTTGTTCAGCTTGTGGCTTGTCTTTCTCTCAATAATCTCATCTTCATGCACATCACAAGACTCACGTGGAACAGAGATCATTTGACCACTCGGAGTGCAGGAAATTCTTCGATTGTATTTTGAATCTTTACACCCATCAAAGAATCCACATGGAGAGAGAGACCGTTTAAATGCTATGAGTGCAGTAAAGGTTTCAGCAGGGACACCTGTCTCGTCTCACACAGAGGATCCACACGGAGAGAGAGCGTTTAAATGCTATGAGTGCGGTAAAGGTTCACTGCCAGCACATGCCGGTGCACCCTCCTCCCCCGACCTGCACCCTCCTCCCCCACCGAAGCTACTCTAGTTGATACACCCGTGGGTGACCGACTGTCCAGGGAAGGGAACAAGCCATGGGCAACAGGTTTTTTTCATTAAATCTTGAATTTATTTTCACTAGATGATGAAGTGTTTTATGTGTTCACTACAGCTGAGTAAGAGGTGGACATTTCATCTCCCTGATTACAATGCATTGTGCAGGGTACAACCTGCTGAGCTCTGATTGGACGGGAACTACACCAACTGATCCCTGAACAACGTGTAGTTTTGTGAGGGAGATGAAATTAGGTTGTACAGCGATTACATGTGTACACACAGTATATTGGGAGTGTACACCTCTATGCTGCTAGCTATAGGATATTAATATGTGAATATACACATCCTCTGCTGTATGTAACGTTACTGACTCTGTGATCATTTCCTACAGATGGACCAAGTAACAGTGATACATCAGGAATATGTCCCAACAGTCATTATACACAGGGCTGTATGGAGCAAGATAACAGCATCACACAGGATTATCAGGTACCAAACTGCACCTGTTACAATGGCCGCTTTATGGGATTCAGAACCAAATCATTGGACGTCTGTCTTGTGTATGAAAATATTCTGTTTCCTGCCAAATACCTGTGAATAATGACAATTATTATATGTCTGGTAACTGTATTATTATATGTCTGGTAACTGGATTATTATTATATGTCTGATAACTGTATTATTATTATTATTATTAGTCTGGTAACCTCATTATGTTTGTAGAGAGGCACAGTGTAATTAATTAGTAATTTCCATTCTGATCTTGTATCACAGGAGGAGCAAGGAGAGGAGATACTTCCTGTGCAGTGTAAGGAGGAGGAAAATCCTACAGAGATCAGTCCAGGTAAGAAATATACAGTGAATTAAAGCCGTCCTCAGAAAAGTATGTGAGAAGCTCTACTCAGCAGGCATAGGGCTAAAGTAGTCTGTCCTGTGAGATGGCCAATAGCAGACAGGCACCTATAAGCTGGTCACCAGTAATATCCACCCTGTGCTAATCCATTAATACACAGTGTATATTAATATGTTACGCACACTGCGCAGTGACACCCACACCCTCTCACACACTGATACTCACACTGTGCAGTGACACCCACACCCTCTCACACGCTGATACTCACACTGTGCAGTGACACCCACACCCTCTCACACACTGATACTCACACTGTGCAGTGACACCCACGCCCTCTCACACACTGATACTCACACTGTGCAGTGACACCCACGCCCTCTCACACACTGATACTCACACTGTGCAGTGACACCCACGCCCTCTCACACACTGATAATCACACTGTGCAGTGACACCCACACCCTCTCACACACTGATACTCACACTGTGCAGTGACACCCACACCCTCTCACACACTGATACTCACACTGTGCAGTGACACCCACACCCTCTCACACACTGATACTCACACTGTGCAGTGACACCCACACCCTCTAACACACTGATATTCACACTGTGCAGTGACACCCACACCCTCTCACACACTGATACTCATACTGTGCAGTGACACCCACGCCCTCTCACACACTGATACTCACACTGTGCAGTGACACCCACACCCTCTCACACACTGATACTCACACTGTGCAGTGACACCCACACCCTCTCACACACTGATACTCACACTGTGCAGTGACACCCACACCCTCTCACACACTGATACTCACACTGTGCAGTGACACCCACGCCCTCTCACACACTGATACTCACACTGTGCAGTGACACCCACGCCCTCTCACACACTGATAATGACACTATGCAGTGACACCCACACCCTCTCACACACTGATACTCACACTGTGCAGTGACACCCACACCCTCTCACACACTGATACTCACACTGTGCAGTGACACCCACACCCTCTAACACACTGATATTCACACTGTGCAGTGACACCCACGCCCTCTCACACACTGATACTCACACTGTGCAGTGACACCCACACCTTCTCACACACTGATACTCACACTGTGCAGTGACACCCACGCCCTCTAACACACTGATACACTGTGCAGTGACACCCACACCCTCTAACACACTGATACTCACACTGTGCAGTGACACCCACACCCTCTCACACACTGATACTCACACTGTGTAGTGACACTCACGCCCTCTCACACACTGATACTCACACTGTGCAGTGACACCCACACCCTCTCACACACTGATACTCACACTGTGTAGTGACACCCACACCCTCTCACACACTGATACTCACACTGTGCAGGGCAGTGATATACACAGCCTCTATATATCTGCAATGTCTGCTGTCACTAAGTGTTGGTTTCTTCCAGTTGGATCTGATAGTAGAACCAATACAGAGGGAGATCACACCCATCATCACTCACAGGATTGGATAAAGGAAGAACATGGATTCCTACGGGATTATCGGGTAAATGAACTGCATTATTGGGAATCATTGGCTCAGTGTCTGGTATATGGAGGTCACTGCTCCACTTCTCCCATTGTTCCTAGTAAGCAAATATTACAGGTTTTCTGTTAAAGAGACACTAAACCTAAAACATGAGTACTTTAAACTTACAAGCACAAAGCATGTATTTTTCACACTGTTTTCTCTTAGAAGAGTCTTCTTAAAAGCAAAAGCCAAATGCTGACCACTTGTCACAGAGACCCTAATGCTGTCTCTAATTGGAATGTGAATGACAAATACCTCCATAATTGGGCAAACTTATTATCAAAGGTTTTTTTTAGGAGTTTTTGGCACATACCGCAGCATCCTTACTATGTGTCTGACCCATCTGATCTTGTATCACAGGAGGAGCAAGGAGAGGAGATATTTACTGTGCAGTGTAAGGAGGAGGAAGATATTCTTACAGAGATCAACTGCGGTGAGAACGAAACACGAAATAAACATGATGGGGGAGGAGATCTTTTAAACTTTGGACCATTTCTTTTATTATTGAAAAAGTCTTACAACAGCTACAGTGCTAAATTATAGTCATTACTTTGGTCGTGATGGACACAATATATATATTTTATCACCAGGTATATAAAGCCTGTCTGTTCTGAGCCTGGTAACACTATGCTGTATATATTATACACTCACTTTTCTGATATTGTTGATAATGAAGCACACAGCAAAGCAAACAAAGTAAAGTATCATCACCGAGATTTAACTGGTGTCTTTATTTAGTGCAACTTAGAACACGACACTGACCCTGACACGTTTCACAATGTGATTAGTCATAAACTTATGAGCAAGCACATGGTGCAAAACGCGTTAACATTTCTAGCTCAATGTCTTGTTCTATGGTTTACTAGCTACAGACACCAGTATGATTTAAAGCTCAGTGATTATATTTTAGTTTGTGGAGCGCTTGGCTGTGTGCCGCTGACACCATTGCTTGGATGTTGTTGGTAAACCAATACAGACAGGCTTGGCTGAGCATAATGGGGACTATAGACCACTAGAGCTGGGGTTCTAAAAGTCCAGCATCACCATAGATAGAGTAAAAATAATTGTATAACTAAAATATCCACAATATATATATTTTTCATTTAAGTAAAGCTATAACCCGTTGAATATTTGACCATTTTAAAGGGACACTTACCTAAATATTGTTTATACTATGAGTGTAGAAAATAACACACTGTTGAATTTCTTATCAGAATTGATAGCAAATGTAGAACTTAAGAGATGCTTCTGGCTGTTTCCTGTTTATGACATCACCTGTGCAAATTAATGACTTTTCAATGAGCAATTTGCACATAAAGCCCAGCGGTGATGTCATAAACAGGAAACACTACGGCCCCATCTTTCCCAATTTATGCAATTCTGCTAACACAATGTACAGATAATTTTTTAATCTTTACAATCACAATAATGTTTATGTGACCGAATCGTTAATAATTAATATTCAATGTTTGCACCACTAAATGTTGTTAATATTTTCTCCTCAGCGGTGAACTCTGAACGTGGGAAAGGTTTTGATCGGCTCACAGATCTTCTTGAACTCAAGACAATTCACACAGGTGAAAAACCGTTTGTATGTTCAGCTTGTGGTGTATCTTTTTCTGAACAATCACATCTTCATGCACATCATAAGACTCACATGAGAGAGAGACCATATGTCTGCTCTGAGTGTGGGAAAGCTTTTACCCAGTCTTCACATCTTCAAGCCCATCAAATGATCCACACAGGAGAGAGACCGTTTGTGTGCACAGTGTGCGGAAAAGCTTTTAACCATATAGCAAATCTTCGCGCCCATCAAAGGCTGCACACGGGAGAGAGACCCTTCTCTTGCTCAGAGTGCGGTAAATGCTTCAGCAGACACACCCATCTCAATTTGCACAAGAGGATCCACACGGGAGAGAAACCTTATGTCTGCTCCCAGTGCGGTAAATCATTCAACCAGGATTCCACTCTCCGCGAGCATCAAAAGACCCACACAGGAGAGAGACCGTACTCCTGCTCGGAGTGCGGTAAAGCTTTTACCCAGGCATCAAATCTTCGTGCCCATCATAGGACCCATACGGGAGAGAGGCCATTTTCATGTTCTGAGTGCGGGAAACGTTTCACAAAGAAACCCACCCTAAAAAGACACCAGCTCACTCACAGTGGAGAGAGACCTTTCTCATGCACTGACTGCGGGAAAGGCTTCAGCAGACACACCCAACTCGTCTCACACAAAAGGACCCACACAGGAGAGAGACCTTATGTCTGCTCCGAGTGCGGGAAATCATTCAACCACGATTACACTCTCCGCAACCATCAAAGGATCCACACGGGAGAGAAGCCATACTGCTGCTCTGAGTGCGGGAAACGGTTCACAACACAAACCACCCTTAAAAGACACGAGCTTACTCACACCAGAGTGAGGCCATTTGTCTGCTTGGAGTGCGGCAAGTCGTTTAACCACGCTTTCGCTCTCTGTACACATCAAATGACTCACATGGGAGAGCGGGACATGTCACATGCTATGAGTGCGGGAAATTGTTCACCAAGTCGGTTGCCTTCGTAGGACACAAGCTCGGTTTACCAAGAAAGTTGCCCTTGTAGGACTTCGGCGAGGAATGTCTCTTCTCAAGCACTTCTGATTCCAATCAGGACATTCTTTGAAATAAAGGTTTAAAAGTGACTGGAGAAGTTCTTTTATTTTTTAGAATGAAAGTGCAACTCTTCAGGTTTCTTACAGAATTTCCATCCAGAAGACTATGGTGCCTATTCACTAATAACTGAACTGACCAGTTACATAGGAGTTTAGATTGAAAAAGACTTGGATCCATCGGGTTCACGGGTTCAACCCTTTTCCTATTCTTGATCCAATTTCAAAACGGCTTCAATTGGGAAAAAATTCCCAAGCCCTAAATAAATATTAATCCCAATACTCCGATACGTAGGCTTCTAAGCCCCCCCCTCCCCCTTTAAATATAATATTTAAGTTTTCATATATTGAATTTTCTAATCACCAAACAACAAAAAAAATGAGCCTTACATTATAAGACACACTTACATACTATATCTTTACATTACAACGTACAAAATCAACTTGAGCGCATATTAGCATCAGTAATCCAGAAGAAAATAAAAAAAACACCAGTAGACATTTTATGAATACTGTATTTCCTTGAATATAAGACACGAAAAATACATTTGAGCTCAGTCTTGTAATCAGACCTCAAATAGAGGTCTGACTAAAGGACTGCAGGGTACCTGGATCCCCCTCGCAAGAGCCGGTGGATGCTAGCGCAATGCGTGCGGACATCCTACGGTGCTGCCTGGCATTTCCGCTGGGGCTTCTATGACGGAAGTCGGGAGGTCACGTGACCTTCCGACAGACCGTCATAGAAGACAGAAATGTCGGGCAGCATCAGAGGATCTCTGTGGGGGATCCATTGGGAGAAGCATTTTTTAAGAGTGGGGGTGGGAGGGAGCAGCATTGGTTAAGGGTGGGGGTAGATGGCAGTGAGGGAATACATTCGCTAAGTCTGCGGGGCCTTATTGACTGAATGGGGGGCAGATGGCTGTGTGGGAGGATGCATTGGCTAAGTCTGGGGCAGATGGGTGTGTGGGAGAATGCATTGGGTAAGTGTGGTGGCAGATATAGAGGGGCAACGATTTCAAAGTAAAATCAGGTAGTAATAGGGTAGAAGATGTATGGCATAGTCTTCCAGCGGAAGTGGTAGTGGTAGAGGTAAGCACAGTCAAGGATTTTAAGGGACTGGGGACTTTTATAAACGTATTTAGAACATTGGGCAGACTGGGTGGGCCGAATGGTTCTTATCTGCCGGTGACACATTCTATGTTTCTAGATGGCTAAGTCTGGGGCGGCAAATGGCTCTGTGGGCGATCTATTGGGTGTCTTTTATTCGAGCAAATACAGTAATTATACTTTTATTTAAAATTTTCTCTCTCCTTCTTACATTTTATTTTTACTTATATATCTTCAATACCTCATTCCACACCTTGAAAGATTCCCACACATACTCCTAACTACAATCCCTCACCCTACATAAGAATGCTACTTCTGGTGTATTATTTATTTGGTCTGTTAATTTCTCCATGCGAACCAAATACCAAACTTATTTACAGGATTTGAATGTGTGTTGGAGGATGTACTTTCCAATTTTTAGCAATTCTTACTGCCAAACATACTCCAAATATCAAACTGTGAGCCTGATTTGTTACCTTGGTATATCGCCTATTGAGGTGGGCTGTCCATGGATCTGGGGTCAATCTTATCCCTAGAATGTTGCTATACATTTAAAAAATCCAGTCCCACGCTGGTGCAATTAAGGGGCAAGTCTATATAAAGTGGGGTAAGCCCGTAACATTTTATTGAAAGATGACAAAGCACTTTCCATTGTTCCCATAATACCAACGATGTGATGGTAGACTGTGTGCAAACGACATTCTAAATCTTTCACGGAGCCAACATACATCTGCCATATCAGGAATTTGACACAATTGGTCTTCCAATATAATCCATCTTGGGACATTAAGCACATGATGTATCGCGTTGACTCAATTCTGCTGCCTGAAAGTACAAAGAAAGGTTTGGGAAATGCAAACCCTCCCATTTTACAAAATTGATACAGTTGAGATGTTTTCCATCTATATTTTTATATGGTGCTACATAGAATCTGTAATTCATGACTGCAGGGAATCTATCTGTTTTTGATTTAGGGAGTAAAGTCATTTTTACCCTGTATGGTCATCCCATCAAAGATATTTTAGAAGTATGCCAGCACATGAAATCATTTTTACGTTTTTGGATCAGTGGCTTTATACATCTGAGAAATGTGCAGTTTGAGATAAATACCCAAATAGAGCATTTTAGACGATTGCCATTTAAAGTCAACATTTAGTTGGAGCAATTTCAGCATAGGCCCAGGGATTGTCAAGTTTAATGCTTCACATTTTGAGCTATTTATCTTATGACAAAGACAATAAAATATCGTCAGCTGTAAAAATGTAACTTTTCCAGCCTTTCTATATAGCTAAAACGTTCCATTTCTCTTATTAGTTTTGTAGCCCTCCCCTGCACTTTTTCCAGTTTCATAATGTCCTGTTTCAGAAAAAGTGCCAATAATTAAACTGCATCTTCAGGGTGGGCATTACCATGGACTTTGAGTCAATTTCCACTTTTTTTTTATACATGCCTATATCATTTTGGCCTTTGCACCTGACACTGCGCACTACTGTTTAGTCTATTGTCTACAATTACTCCCAACCACATTCCATTTAAACTTATGTTTTATTATCATATCCAAAATGCATAATTTGTGTACATTGAATCTCATTTGCCATTTATCTGCTCAGTTACCCAATTTGTCTAAATCCTCTTGTAATAAAGTCACACCTAGTTCAGACATGGCTCCCTATGCCCACTGGGAGATCATTAATAAACAAATTCAAAAGAAGAGGACCCTGGACAGATCCCTGAGGTACTCCCCCTATCACATTTGTTCAATTTGAGAACTTCCCATTTACCACCACTCTTTGCATTCTATTTTTCAGCCAATTTACAATCTACGCAAAAACGTTTGGCCAAAAGACAGTAAATTTGTACAGTAACCTTTTGTGTGGATCCGTATCAAATGCCTTAGCAAAGTCCAAACCGCCATTCCCAAATGCAAAAATCGGGATTTAATAGTGGAGCTGGAAGGAGAGACAAGTTGGAGATGTTTTGTTCTTGCAGGTCACGTGTGAATTTACCACAATTCGTTTTTTAGTGAATAGCACACATGATTGTGTTTGGGCTCCAGTTAGACAGCAGAGAACACCCAGGATATGGAGAAGTATTTATACTAGTGCCAGTCATATTTTTACTTGTGCATCTTTTTTAGAAGCAAAAGTGTTAAAAAGGTTAGTGGCGCTTTTAGTATAGTACAGGAGCATTGAATGAGTGGCTTGTGTGCCAGATATGGCAAATACAGTTATCCACCCATGTTCTTGTTAACCATTATACAGTGGTAGTTTTGTTTGAATAAAGTTGATTTAGTAAATATTCAAACACCTTTCTATGGCTGACAAGCTATTCTTCACCATTACTGTAATAAATAACTGATGTCCTCAGTAAATCATGTGACCCACCTTATAAGCCGCTCGGACGCCCCTTCTTATGACAGAAGCGCCATTGTCCATACAGAGCATAACATTGTTTTCTGGAATTAAAGGAATACCATGAACCATCTCTCAGAACCAATGATTAATTTACTGTGTAAATACAGAGTGTATGTATAGTGACCTGGTAACTGTATGTATCGCTTACATTCATTAATCCACTGCTAATAATGCTTTATTCTTCACGTTTAGCTGATTGTATAGTTATATCCCAAAATAAAAATGTTTCTTTGTATGATTAGGATTTTTGTGTGTTTTATTCTGCAGTTTATCAACCATGTGCTGCTTTTTAACATTAAATTCCTACAGATAATGGCATTATACACATACACACTGTATCCACTATACACATATACACTGTATCCGCTATACACATACACACTGTATCCACTATACACATATACACTGTATCCACTATACACATACACACTGTATCCACTATACACATATACACTGTATCCGCTATACACAGACGCACTGTATCCACTATACACATATACACTGTATCCGCTATACACATACGCACTGTATCCACTATACACATATACACTGTATACGCTATACACATACGCACTGTATCCACTATACACATATACACTGTATCCGCTATACACATACGCACTGTATCCACTATACACATATACACTGTATCCGCTATACACATAAGCACTGTATCCACTATACACATATACACTGTATCCGCTATACTCATACGCACTGTATCCGCTATACACATATACACTGTATCCGCTATACACATACGCACTGTATCCACTATACACATATACACTGTATCCACTATACACATATACACTGTATCCACTATACACATATACACTGTATCCACTATACACATATACACTGTATCCGCTATACACATACACACACTGCATCCGCTACACACACACTGCATCTGCTATACACTGCATCTGCTATACACATACACACTGCATCTGCTATACACATACACACTGCATCCACTACACACACACACACACACTGCATCTGCTATACACATGCACTTCATCCACTATACACACACACACACACTGCATACGCTACACACACACACACACACACACTGCACCCGCTATACAATCACACTGCACTCACTATCATACACATTGCATCCTTGACTGTAGAGAACATCAACTAGTTACTTGGACAAGCCAAAACAAAATATTTACCTAATAAACTAGGACAGACCAGATGGGACACACATGGCCCCGGGTTTTATTAATGTGTATGAATACTTTGTTTTACATGCTGTATCTGTATGTACAGTCCTGTGTTTGTGTGTAAATATCAGTGTTTATGTATGTGCATGTTTTTCTGTGTCTATCAACCTACCTAGTGACCTGTCTACCAAATTGTGCCTCTGCCTACCTTCCTTATTGCCTATCTACAAATGAACCCACCTAACTACAGGACTATCGACTCCAAAAAGATTGTCCTATAAGTGTGGATATGTGGGTCTAATTTTGTGCATATGGGATATCTAATACATTTTTTGAGTGTTTAGGGGGCAATAAATACAATCCTTGCACTCAGGTTCCAGAAATCCCTGGCTAATCTCTGCATGTTTGCAAACTTTACATATGCAGATATGGATAGTTTCATTGAAGCTCTAAGAAACCGAGGTGTTCCTGATGACTGCTTGACGAAACTGCAAGAAGACAAGGTTAGTTATTGACTAAGTTTAGTACATTTCCATTCAGGGCAATTGATAATGTGATTTATAGGGTTCGTAACACTCACCCTTACACACAGAGCGATAGTCTTTGTGTGCTTAATGTTAAAGCTCCCAACAATGGCCATTATTTCCATTGAGGTGGTAACAAAATATCGCCATACATATTAATAGAAAGAAATGTTTTTATCATCAGTTTCCACAATTTCCCACCTCAATAGAAACAAGGACAGTGTTTCCCAATGACATTTAAATTGCATAGGAATATCGCAAATACACTGGGCATCCACAACATTAAAACCACTTGCCTAATATCGTGCCAAACCAGCCCTGACCCATCAAGGCATGGACTCCACTAGACCTCTGAAGGTGTGCTGTGGCATCTGGCACCAAGACATTAGCAGCAGATCCTTTGATAAGTTGCAAGGTGGGGCCTCCATGGGTCGGACTTGTTTGTCCAGCACATCCCACAGATGCTCGATTGGATTGAGTTCTGTGGAATTTGGAGGCCAAGTCAACACCTCTGTCATGTTCTCCAAACCATTCCTGAACCATTTTTGCAAAGTGGCAGGTCGCATTATCTTTTTGAAAGAGGCCACTACCGTAAGGGAATACCATTGCCATGAAGAGGTGTACGTGGTCTGCAACCATCTCTTCGATGCACTGTGCGTCCTGACACATGTCTATCATGACTAGCGTTACGTTTTTTTAGCTACTGTAGCTCTTCTGTGTGATCCGACCAGACGGACTAGCCTTCCCTTCCCATGTGCATCAATGAGCCTTGGGCACCCATAACCCTAACACCTGGGTACTAACCACTGCCAGGAACACCCCAAAAGACTTGCCATTTTGGAGATGCTGTGACCCAAGAACTGACTGTTCGCTGCGGCCTAATATATCCAACCCCTTGACAGGTGCCATTGCAAAGCTATAATCAATGTTTCTCATTTCATCTCTCAGTGGATTCAGTGTTGTGTATGATCAGTGTATGTTGAAATGAAAGCACTTACTGCAAGAGAGCTTTGTACTGTCAACTAAATACTTTCTCACACATACGTATTTGCTCGAATATAAGACAAGGTGTTTTTCAGAGCAAATCTTATATTCCAGGTCATCTTATAATCTGACATCAAATCGATGCAAAACAAACAAATAAACAAAAGTGCGCTTAACACAAACTGTGACAAAATACAAGGTGTCAACCTTATTGGTATAAGTGAATAATAAGTGAACTGTGGTGAGATCCAGGAGAAGCTATGTCTCCCCTATGGTTTTGCACTCACAGAACTTCTGAAAAAAATGTAGCACAGCTCTGGAAGTCTTGGGAAAGTTGATCCTCTATGTGTAGAGCTCCAAAGACAAACAAGGATCCGATTAGTGATAGTACAAATAGTGTTTAATAAAACAAAAGCATCTGCTTACATGTATGCTTTTGTTTTATTAAACACTATTTGTACTATCACTAATCGGATCCTTGTTTGTCTTTGGAGCTCTACACATAGAGGATCAACTTTCCCAAGACTTCCAGAGCTGTGCTACATTTTTTTCAGAAGTTCTGTGAGTGCAAAACCATAGGGGAGACATAGCTTCTCCTGGATCTCACCACAGTTCACTTATTATTCACTTATACCAATAAGGTTGACACCTTGTATTTTGTCACAGTTTGTGTTAAGCGCACTTTTGTTTATTTGTTTGTTTTGCATCTATTATCTGAGTGTGGTTTAGGGACACACTAACTAAGTGCTGCTCACCATTTTTTGATTTTAGCGCTGTGTATTATTGTTTTTTGACATCAAATCGAGGTCAGACTTTAAGACTGGGATCCAGGTCTCCCGCAGAGTTGCAGGGGACCTGGATCCCCCTCTCTAACAGCAGGGGATGTCTGCGCGATGCGTGCCGACATCCTCCGCTGCTGCCCGGCACGTCCGTCGGGACTTCTATGATGAAGCCGGGTCCAACCTCCTGCTGCCCCCACTAGCCACCAGGGATATTTGGGCAGCCGGGGGATGTCTGCACGATAGTGCTGACATCCTCCATGCTGCCCGACACTTCCGTCTATTATGACGGACCAGCTGTCCTTCATAATAGACGGAAGTGTCGGGCAGCGTCCCCCGGCAGCCCCCACTAGCCACCAAAGAGAAACAAGGTGAGGGGGAGGGAGGGGGGAGAGAGACCGAGAAAAGTTTGGGGGGAGAGGAAATAAAGACAAGAAATGCATTTGTTTAATATAATTTTTATTAAATATTAAAAAGCAATTTACATGTGAATATATACAAGTTAAACTTTTTTCCTGTAAGTTAGTCTTATATTCAGGCTTTTAGTTTTTTTCCTAAAGGAATATCCAACATTTGTGGGGGGGGAGGGTCGTCTTATAATCAGGGTCGTCTTATATTCAAGCAAATGCGGTAATATATATATAAACATCTTTAAATATATAGTGGTTAATTCAGTATAATTCATGGACACCTCTAATAAATACACATTTAAATGATTGTGTGATGCCACACAGTTCAAACCCAGCAACTTGTGAAATAAATCTGATTCTTCTTATTTTTCTTACAGAACTGTATTTAATAGTCTGGATTTTATTACAGAAGTATAGGGGAAGATCTATGTAGAACATGACTTAATAAGTGAGGTGCTAGTGCTGCCATCTCTGGCATCATTGCAACTAAACATTTGGCTCATAGCTTAAGTTAGTGTTACACATTGAACTATAATAGAAAGGTTAAATCCTCTCTGGTCTATTTTGGAGGTGTTTTGGCTTGTGTGTGTGTATGGTCTTTTAATATGGATGGTATAGTACTTGGTGCAGTAGTTTCCCCTAATATCGGTAATCATAACTGGCAGCAGTATCTGGATTCTGCCTAATACCTTGTATCCTTAGCCCTGTGTAACTGTAAATTGAAAAGGCGATAGAAATTCATAGATTTTTGCTTAATCTTTTTTAAATATACAATAATTTACCAACTTTATACTTTCATTCTTTATATTAACACAGTTTTTTTTTTTTTTTACATTTTTATAAAAATGATTTTACTTGTTAGATTGATCATGAGGTTGTTCGACGGATGAATGAGGAGGAGTTGTCGTCCTACTTACCGCAATATGGAGATAGGGTTTTTGCAAGGAACTGGTTAGACATTGTAGACAGGCCAGAGAGTGGGAAAGAAACGTTGATCAAACGCCCAAGGCAGAGAATGAAACCCCCAGGAGCCAGGATGGCAAGAGCTGCATATAATTTTGGAAATAAGAACGCCGATAGAAATACAAGACAGCTGGAACTAGGGTGGATGCATTATCAAACAAACGCTTATAGACAGGTACGACGACCATTAGGGGGAGGAACTCGAGTGCTAAATCTGAAAAAAAATGATACCGTCTCCAATATAATGGAGATTGGGAAGAATCTTTTTTTCCCACAAGGAATATCAAAGAAAGGCAAACTGGAGGATGTGAATATCATGGTATGTCTTCTTGGTGTATATGAACCATTGCCACACGACTTCACTGTCCGTCACTTATATGAACAAACACAGCACAAACAACTACGTTTGTACATATGCAGTAAACATAAAGATACACACTTCTGTGCAAACCATCCCATGCCGTCACCCAGTGCTGATTCTTTATATCAGCCTTCAATCAGTACTCACACTCCAGAAAGTACCCATTTTCTACCCAGGACTCTTGACAATACACAGGCCCCCCAAATGCTCCAGTCTCCACATGACAAAGTACTGTTCTTTTCAAGTAGCAGCTAATATAATAATGTAGATGATCTAAACCAGGGTTTCTTATACCTGTCCTCAAGGACCGTCAAAAGTGCAGGATTTAAGGATTACATAGTTCAGTTTAACAATATGTGTAATACCTGGTATGGTACCAGATTCCAACCTTCCATCACAGCTACCACATTTCAACTCTCCATCTTAGGTACCAGATTCCAACACTCCATCATGCGTACCAGATTCCAACTCTCCATCATAGCTACCAGATTCCCACTCTCCATCATAGCTACCAGATTCCAACTCTTCATCATAGGTACCAGATTCCAACTCTTCATCATAGGTACCACATTCCAACGCTTCATCATAGGTACCAGATTCCAACTCTTCATCATAGGTACCAGATTCCAACTCTCCATCATGCGTACCAGATTCCAACTCTCCATCATAGCTACCAGATTCCCACTCTCCATCATGCGTACCAGATTCCCACTCTCCATCATAGCTACCAGATTCAAACACTCCATCATAGCTACCAGATTCCAACACTCCACTCCATCATAGCTACCAGATTCCAACGCTTCATCATAGCTACCAGATTCCAACGCTCCATCATAGCTACCAGATTCCAACGCTCCATCACAGCTGCCAGGTTCCAACACTCCATCATAGCTACCAGATTCCAACACTCCATCACAGCTGCCAGATTCCAACACTCCATCATAGGTACCACATTCCAACACTCCATCACAGCTGCCAGATTCCAACACTCCATCACAGCTGCCAGATTCCAACGCTCCATCACAGCTGCCAGATTCCAACACTCCATCATAGCTACCAGATTCCAACACTCCATCACAGCTGCCAGATTCCAACGCTCCATCATAGCTACCAGATTCCAACACTCCATCATAGCTACCAGATTCCAACGCTCCATCATAGCTACCAGATTCCAACGCTCCATCACAGCTGCCAGATTCCAACACTCCATCATAGGTACCACATTCCAACACTCCATCACAGCTGCCTGATTCCAACGCTCCATCATACCTAGCAGATTACAACTCTCCATCATAATCAGAAGGCACTGAGGAAGCCCTGGGCTGGGCGAAACGTGTCAGACGTCAGCTGATTAATCCTAATGCGCGAGATTCAACCGCCAGTGTTTTACTATTTGAGACTTTATCGTTGTTCCTGTTTCAAATCGATTTTGTGACACTCTTTGTTTGAGCAGTCACCTGGAAGACATGTAAGAGTTTTAATTATATTTTTATACCCATAAAAAAGTTTTTCCTCTTCCCACATTGCATGTTTATAAGAGAGTGATTTGGCTTCTGGGAACACACACTTGCTATCCAAGCAGATATCACAAAGGACGATGTTATATTGAGCAGTAACCTTCTGCTCCACCCAAAGGAAATATCTGATGTAGAAGATTTTAAGGAACTGAAGACTACCATTCCAGCAACTGAAAACAATCTGAATATAAGTATTGTTTTTTAGCTATTTACACATTGTGGATCTTGTTAGTTATTTAAAGAGCTCTATCCTATTTTTTCCCTGTTTGTACGAGGTGTTTTAGAGGATCAACATCTTGGATGCGTGTAGCAGCTTTCTGTACTATAAGTGTGTTTATATTTGTTCATTAACGCCTGAAATCATCTTTTTCCTATCAACTCTGCATCATAGCTACCAGATTCTGACCCTCCATCATAGTTACCAGATTCTGACTCTCCATCATAGTTACCAGATTCTGACCCTCCATCATAGTTACCAGATTCCGACCCTCCATCATAGTTACCAGATTTTGACCCTCCATCATAGCTACCAGATTCTGACCCTCCACCATAGCTACCAGATTCTGACTCTCCATCATAGCTACCAGATTCTGACCCTCCATCATAGCTACCAGATTCTGACCCTTCATCATAGCTACCAGATTCTGACCCTCCATCATAGTTACCAGATTCTGACCCTCCATCATAGCTACCAGATTCTGACCCTCCATCATAGTTACCAGATTCTGACCCTCCATCATAGTTACCAGATTCTGACCCTCCATCATAGCTACCAGATTCTGACCCTCCATCATAGTTACCAGATTCCGACCCTCCATCATAGTTACCAGATTCTGACCCTCCATCATAGTTACCAGATTCTGACCCTCCATCATAGCTACCAGATTCCGACCCTCCACCATAGCTACCAGATTCCGACCCTCCATCATAGTTACCAGATTCCGACCCTCCATCATAGTTACCAGATTCCAACCCTCCATCATAGTTACCAGATTCTGACCCTCCATCATAGCTACCAGATTCTGACCCTCCATCATAGTTACCAGATTCCGACCCTCCATCATAGTTACCAGATTCTGACCCTCCATCATAGTTACCAGATTCTGACCCTCCATCATAGCTACCAGATTCCGACCCTCCACCATAGCTACCAGATTCCGACCCTCCACCATAGTTACCAGATTCCGACCCTCCATCATAGTTACCAGATTCCGACCCTCCACTATAGCTACCAGATTCCGACACTACATCATAGTTACCAGATTCTGACCCTCCATCATAGCTACCAGATTCTGACCCTCCATCATAGTTACCAGATTCTGACCCTCCATCATAGCTACCAGATTCTGACCCTCCATCATAGTTACCAGATTCTGACTCTCCTTCACAGCCACCAGATCACAACTCTCCTTTACAGCTACCAGGAAAAAGAGTAGAAAAGCAGTAGCAAGAATTGTAGCATATGGATGGACATTTGGCTAGTTTCCAGTGCAGCTAGCATCTTCATTCTTAGCCGTGATACCTTCTCTCCTACCAAAAGAGAGCAGTCTGATTTTATCAGCATAACAGAGAATAATATGTTGACCAAAGGTTTAAATTATTCTAAGGACTTTTTGATCTCCAGCCTAATGCAAGAAAAGTTGCCAAATGTACGCAATACAAGACAACATCGAGTCTCTCTCAGCAAGAACAGTGTCTAATCTGGGTAGACTGGGCCTGCGTAGCCTGTGCCAATGATACATTTTGGCTAAAAAAAAAAAAAGTATAATGCAAAAACGCCACTTTTCTTTAAGAATTGAATGATTATTATTATGTCTCGTGTTCTAAGTATATCATTTGCTTTTTTTAGTGACCAGATAATTATTTTTACATTTATCAATACTGTTGCCTATTTATGTTTCGTGTGATTGTTCTCTTTCTAAGTATGTAATTTAATGACTTTTATGGTATAGTTTTATGTTGTTCCATCTCCTTTTCATCTGAGACGCAGAATTAATTTTAAATGTGCCTTGCATCAAAAGCTGTTGTTGTATGTGTTTCAAGTTATGTAATAATTGTATTTTGGTCTTTTATTAAAACAAAGTTCCATCCTTATGGCATGGTGTAATCATTTGGCCAATATGCTTTGATAGGCGTTTACAATTCTTTAAATAACATAGCTAAGAATGAAGCATTATTTACTGTATTAAAAAACATAGTATAATACAATCATTATTAGCTTCACTTTCAAATCTTCTTTACATGTGCAGGAACTCATACACTTTTACCATATCCCGAGCCAATGTAAGCTTTACCTATACCCTGAACAAATGCTCTCTGATCACTTTGTGTGGAGTCTGAATGTCTCTGCGGCTGTTTCAGCCAGTTGTAGATTGATTTCCTCCATGACAAGTACAGAAAGTATTATTGCATGGTGTATCTGATGTCCAGGTCACATGCAGTGGTTGCTCCAAATCTTTACCACAGTGTCTAATTCATCCTATAAACAAAGTTCATTAGGGATCTATTTAAAGGGACAGTGTATGGAGCAGAAGTGATGTAGGATGCCGAGGGCGCGGTGAAGGGACCGGAGTTAGCCGCGAAAAACGGTGGTCAACCCAGCCTCTCGAGCTCCTTGAAAATGCTCTGCTGATCCTAGGTGAAATCTAAGGGTGTATGGCTAAAGGCGGTGTGAAAGCATGGTGAAGTCGGAAAAATCAGTTACCTCACTGCTCGAGCAGAATCTGTAGATGCTCTAACTCCACATCCCCGAATTAAATATCAAAGCAGGATACCTGTTCGAAATCAGAGGTGGAACCGGGTGATCGTGTGGAGGCCCAGGTTTGGGTGAATTTCCAGGAGCCCCAGGGTCAAACACCACTGCAGGATACCTGCTTGGAATCAGAGGTGGTACCATTCAGAGGCCTGGGCGAATCTCTAGGTGTTGTACGACAGCTGACTCCAGATCTTTGCCAGAGCAGAGGACGACGGCCCGACTGCCCAGGTGGAGGAAAGGAGGTCAAGGCTTGGAGTGCTGCGGACAGCAGTAATAACCATTTACCCCCTACCTGAGGCATTCAAGAGCCCGGTAAGAGATAGCGTTATCCTTTACCTATGAGCCCACAGTTATAAAAGGTTGGATAACTAAACACCTACCAGACGGTCAGAAATATGTATACCATTGTAAGACTGTAAATAATATATATATGCTGATCTCCCATCGAGAAAGTCCTTTGTTAATCAGACAAATACTTTAATAGAACTTACTTATTTACTGACCCGAAGACACGAAACAGTCAGTGCTGCAGGTGCTGAGTCGTACAGTAAAGTGTGGGATCGTCATATATGTTAAAGTTCATCATTATACGTGTATATTACATAGAGCGGCTGATTCGAAGATATTGAACTCTCGGTGCAGCAGGCGCTGGAACTTCCCTAACACTTAGGGGTCAGTGCCTTTGGGGGAGTACATAGGGATACTATTCAGGATACGACTGCCTCCCCAGCAACTCAGGGAGATATGGAATGTTCTAAAATCCAAACGGATGCCTCAAGAGAGTCAGATCTGCATGAAACATCCATAGAATCGCTCAGGAAATATCTGGACATACAATTTAATCAGGTTCAGGGTGGATATTAAAAACTGCACTCACGAAATGACCGCAGAATTTAAAAGATTGGAAGCTAAAATAGAGCACAGTGAAGCCATCAGAGAAAGAAGGATAAATCTACGAATAAGAGGCATCTCCGAGGACATTAATCAAAAGGACTTGGAAGCTTACGTAACAGTACTCTGTGCAGAATGAAACACTGATACTAAGGGCTGTTTGAGACACAGAATCCAAATCCAGATTCAACCCCCAGAGACATAATCCAGTTCCATTCCTTTAAAATCAGAGGGATCTTTCGGAGATCCCGAGGAAGTTCTCACACTTTAAATGTTTCCCTGATCTCTCCAGGGGCACCAGGAATGGCAGGAGGTCCTTTCAGGATGTCACAGAAATTCTGAGGGATAAAAATGTTACCTATAAAAGGGGTTTTCCGGTAAAGTTATTAGTGTAATATGAGAATTCCTCGGTAGCTTTTGAGACCCCAGAAAAGGCAAGGAAATGGATTGGGGGAAAGTTCCACATAGAGGAGCCCCTATCATAACATAACATCAATTTAACACATAGAGGAGCCCCTATCATAACATAACATCAATTTAACACATAGAGGAGCCCCTATCATAACATAACATCAATTTAACACATAGAGGAGCCCCTATCATAACATAACATCAATTTAACACATAGAGGAGCACCTATCATAACATAACATCAATTTAACACATAGAGGAGCCCCTATCATAACATAACATCAATTTAACACATAGAGGAGCCCCTATCATCATAACATAACATCAATTTAACACATAGAGGAGCCCCTATCATAACATAACATCAATTTAGCACATAGAGGAGCCCCTATCATCATAACATAACATCAATTTAACACATAGAGGAGCCCCTATCATAACATAACATCAATTTAACACATAGAGGAGCCCCTATCATCATAACATAACATCAATTTAACACATAGAGGAGCCCCTATCATAACATAACATCAATTTAACACATAGAGGAGCCCCTATCATAACATAACATCAATTTAACACATAGAGGAGCCCCTATCATAACATAACATCAATTTAACACATAGAGGAGCCCCTATCATAACATAACATCAATTTAACACATAGAGGAGCCCCTATCATAACATAACATCAATTTAACACATAGAGGAGCCCCTATCATAACATAACATCAATTTAACACATAGAGGAGCCCCTATCATAACATAACATCAATTTAACACATAGAGGAGCCCCTATCATCATAACATAACATCAATTTAGCACATAGAGGAGCCCCTATCATAACATAACATCAATTTAACACATAGAGGAGCCCCTATCATAACATAACATCAATTTAACACATAGAGGAGCCCCTATCATCATAACATAACATCAATTTAGCACATAGAGGAGCCCCTATCATAACATAACATCAATTTAACACATAGAGGAGCACCTATCATCATAACATAACATCAATTTAGCACATAGAGGAGCCCCTATCATAACATAACAACTGAAAATATTGTCAGTTTATGCAATGATCTATTTTGAAGACAAAGCTGTACTGAGAAGGTTAGGAGGTAGGGTTGGTTAAGATATTAGCTAAGCCTCTGGGTCGGTTCAGATATTAGCTATTTGTGCACATCAAGTATATACATGAGGTGTTCCCTTAGATACTATACATAATGTTACCATTCTAATCATTACTTGAAAGGGACTGAGTCTAGCTGAGGGGTCTTCTCAGCCACGTCTCTGCATACACGGCAATGTACCTTTAATGGCTGACCTCGTGGTGGGAGTTGTTCTCAATAACACGCGTGGAGAGCCAAAGAAAGCAGACACAAGTTCTTTATCCTTTAACTCTGAGTCTTTATTGATTTAACATTCATATTTATACCCCAAATTAAGGAGGTGGCTGCTTCAATCTCATTGGTTATAATGTATGTGCACATATGAATAGAGGCGTGTAGATATATGAATAGAGGTGTGTAGAGGTGTGTTAGCGGTCTGTATACTGAATTACTGTTACACGCTTTTAGAAGAGTGGAAAGTTCCAGAATTGAAAAGCAATCTGCTGACAATGAGAAAGGATTTGTTGATTACACCTTGGCCCTAGGCAGTGAGGCAAACAGTGGCCTATTCAACAAAAACTGTTACATCAAACAATAATGAAATACATCATGCGTGTTATAAAAGAAATAGTGATACTATAATACTATTAACATAGAGTTCTAGGCCTTCAGCCAACTTCTCTCCTCCTGGTCCTCCTAGTAACATTTCAAGGCTACGATAAGAAATTAATACATGTTTCTGATACAATTAAGCTGAACAGTGTAAAAGCAAAATCAGCTCTTTCAGTTAACCCTCACAATGCTAGGCTAATCCAGTTAACCCTTGCAATCCCAGGTTAACCCTTCATTACTTATGTGAAATAAGCAGTTACAAATGCGTCTATCAATTGTTATCATGCGTTTTCCTTACATATTGAATATAGTTTATTTATGTATTTCCCTTTTGTTATTTAGCCTTTACCAATATTTCTATTTAACCCCTTAACGACAGGTGACGTGCCAGGCACGTCATGGCAAATCGAGGACTTGCCGACAGGTGACGTGCCTGGCACGTCATGCACTAAATGGAGTAAAGAAAGCGACCAGCGGTCGCTTTCTTTACTCTAATGGTGTTGCTACAATGCCTCTAGGTAGAGGCATTGTGCAACACCCCCCAAAGGTGCAGGGGCGCGCTACGATCACTCCACGGAGTGATCGTAGCAGCCATTTAAAAATGGCTGCGCCCGCTGCACACATGTGCTTAGAAAGCGAACGATCGTTCGCTTTCTAAGCATCTCCGGTGTTGTTAAAGTGCCTCGCCAGCGAGGCACTTAACAACACCGTTCTGCTCCCCAGAGCCGATGGTGGTCGCTCTCCTGAGCGACCCCATCGGCTCAGTAGAAGGGAACGCTGCCTGTACAGGCAGCGTTTCCCTTCTAATGGCAAGAGCATCGGAAGTGAAAGTATTTCACTTCCGATGCTCTAGGGGGAGCCAATCGATGCCGGCACAGCAGATCTATGTGATCTGTGTGCAGGCATGTATGGTAAGTGCTCTGATGAGCACTTACCATACTGTCAAAGGCAATATTACTAAATATTGCCTTTGACAAGTATTGATCTGCCTCCCTCACCTTACTACTTTTAGTAAGGGAGAGAGACAGATCAGATCAAGTAAAAAAATAAAATAAAATAATAAAAAAAATATTTAATAAAATTTTAAACACCAAGGGCTTTTATAAAAGCCATTTAACCCCTTCCCTGCCATTGATCGCTGTGTACGCAGTGATCATACACAGCAGCACATTTTTTGCTGTCTGTGCATTTTTTAGGGGTTATTTTTTTTTACTGTAATTCATTACAGGATAAAAAAAAGGCTCTTTTAAGAGAGATTAACCCCTTTCTTGCCGTAGATCACTGCCTAATCAGCGATCTGACGCAAATGCAGCAATCTTGCTGCAGAAGCATTTTTAATTTTTTTTAAAACTTTTTTATTACACCCGTCACGTGTTAATTATACCCGCTAGGGGACTATGTTTAACGTAAAAAAATTTTTTTAGCTGTCTGAGCGCATGTATAGCGATCAGTAACAGCTGATAAGTGACAATGGCGGGTTGGCGTTTGCTCAGATGAGCATCACCATTCGTCTGGTTAGATCAATATGTGTAAATATTTGATCAGACCCGTGTAGATCTGCCTCCCTCTCACTTGAGTTTTAGTGAGGGAGGGAGACAGAGCTGTATAATGTAAGTTTTTAATTATAATATATTTAATAGAATTGAGACCCAAAGGCTTTTATAAAAGCCGTTTCCAGTATTTAACCCCTTCCCTGCAATTGATCACTGTGTACGCAGTGATCTTACACAGCAGCACATTTTTTGCTGTCTGTGCATTTTTTTAGGAGTTATTTTTTTTTACTTTGATTTATTACAGTATATCAAAGGCTCTTTTAAGAGCTATTAACCCCTTCCTTGCCGTATATCACTTCCTAAGCAGCACATATGGTCACTGCCTAAGCAGTGCATATGGTCACTGCCTAAGCAGCGCATATGGAGCAATCTAGTCGCCGAAGGATTTTTTTTTGCTATCAGCATTTTTTTTGTCAGACTCACTAGGGGTTAATTATACCCACTAGGGGATTACGTGTATTCCTTTTGAAGCTGTCTGAACGCGTGTATAGCGATCAGTAACAGCCGATCAGTGGCAAAGGTGGTTTGGTGATTTCTCAGATGAGCATCACCATTCGTCTGGTTCGTAAATATTGTTCTGACCCATATGGATCTGCCTCCCTCTCCTCACTTGAGTTTTAGTGAGGGAAAGAGACAGATCTGTATAACATAATTTTTAAATTGTAATAAATTAAATAAAATGTTAATAAATTGTGAGTCCCAAGGGCTTTTATAAAAGCCATACCTTTTGTATAGTGTAGTGTATTAACTCCTTCCCTGCCACTGATCACTGCACAGCAGAAATTTTTTTCTTGTCTGTGCATTTTTAGGGGTTAATTTTTTTGTACAGTACTACAAAGGCTCTTATAAGAGCTATTAACCCCTTCCTTGCTCTACATGTTCAAATTCCAAGTTTGAAAATCAAAAAGCGCACCTCTCAAATGTAGCCTTTCAACCCCTAACAAAGCTGACAAAGCTATGCATGGGTGGTATCCCTGTGCTCGGGAGATGTTGCTGAACATATATTGTGGTATTGTTTGTCAGTGACACATACCGAAATATGTGAATTTGTGTCTAAAGTGCAATGTATGTGGGAAAAAATACACAATAAAATGACTACCACAAACTTTGACAAAGGCTGGTGGTAGAATTGGTGCATGGAAAGTGTTAAAATAACACCATTTAAAATAGCCTAGGGTGTCTACTTTTACAAAATATATACTTTTTGGGGTAAAATACACTGTCCTACTTAAAAAAAAGTCCCAAATGAAAGATGGGCTCAGGCTGACTACACGTCAATATTCCAAATTGAAAATGCGCACCTTCACAATGTAGCCCTTTAGCCCCCAAACAACCCAACAAACCTATGCATGGGTGGTATCCCTGTACTCAGGATATGTTGTTGAACACATATTGGGTTATTTTTTGGCAGTGACACATACCAAAATCTGTGAATTTATGTCTAAAATACAATATTTGTGAAAAAAAACCACACAAAAATTACTACCACAAACTTTGACAAAGGCTGGTGGTAGAATTAGTGCATGGAAAGTGTTAAAATACCACCATTTGAAATAGCGTAGGGTGTCTACTTTTAAAAAATATATGGGTTGATGGGGTAAAATACACTGGCTGGTTTCAAATATGTCCCAAATGGCAGGCGGTCTGCATGTCAAAATTTTAATTTGGAAAACCAAAAACTGCACCTACCAAATTTGGCCTTTTACTCCCCAAACAACCCAACAAACCTATGCATGGGTGGTATCCCTGTACTCAAGAGATGTTGCTGAACACTTATTGGGGTGTTATTTGGCAGTGACAAATACCAAAATCTGTGAATTCATGTCTGAAGTACAAGGTTTGTGAAAAAAAACCACAAAAAAATTACTACCACAAAGTTTGACAAAGGCTAGTGGTAGAATTAGTGCATGGAAAGTGTAAAAATACCACCATTTGAGATAGCCTAAGGTGTCTTCTTTTAAAAAATATTTGGGTTGATGGGGTAAAATACACTGGCTGGTTTCAAATATGTCCCAAATGGGACATGAGTGCAGGCGGTCTGCATGTCAAAATTTTAATTTGGAAAACCAAAAACTGCACCTACCAAATTTGGCCATTTACCCCCCAAACAACCCAACAAACCTATGCATGGGTGGTATCCCTGTACTCAAGAGATGTTGCTGAACACTTATTAGGGTGTTATTTGGCAGTGACACATACCAAAATCTGTGAATTCATGTCTGAAGTACAAGGTTTGTGAAAAAAAACCACAAAAAAATTACTACCACAAAGTTTGACAAAGGCTGGTGGTAGAATTAGTGCATGGAAAGTGTAAAAATACCACCATATGAGATAGCCTAAGGTGTCTTCTTTTAAAAAATATATGGGTTGATGGGGTAAAATACACTAGCTGGCTTCAAATATGTCCCAAATGGGACATGGGTGCAGGCTGTCTGCATGTAAAAATTTCAAGTTGGAAAACAAAAAACTGCACCTCACAAATTTGGCATTTTAGCCCCCAAACAACCCAACAAACCTATGCATGGGTGGTATCCCTGTACTCAGGAGAAATAGTAGAATCTATTTAGCATGTTTTTTCGTTCGCTATTGTCGATGAGGAGAAGTTGTTTCAAATAAAAACAAAGAAATTTGTGTATTTTTTTTTTTCTTTACCATATTTTATTATTTTTTTTAATAATATGATAAGATATGATCAAAAAGATGGCATCCATAGAAAGCCCTTCTTGTCCCGATAAAAACAATATATAATATGTGTGGGTACAGCAAATGACAAAGAAGAAAATTACTGCTAAACACAAACAGCACAGAAATGTTAAAATAGGCATTGTCCAGAAAGGACAAAAATGTTTCAAAGGCTCTGTCCTTAAGGGGTTAAATTAATTGACCCAATATGTGCAAACACTGTGATGGAGTTACTATTACTACAATCAATGTTTATTACTGTTAATTTATGTCTATGTTTTCTTGAAAGTTGCTGGACAGGTCCATCAGGAGGGGTTAATGCCCCTAATCCTAGAGTAGGTGTCTGGAGTGAGTGATTTAACCCCCTATGATTTCTATGGGCCTCCCACTAGACAGATCATAAAAGAGTGGCATCCTAAAACTTTTTTTTTAGTGGGACCTTCTAGATGACTAATTTGAGGGGAATGTAGAAAGGACCATTATTAATATAGTTAAATGGATTTGATCCTAGTTGGGGATCTAGAGGAGCTATAAACCATAGCATTTAGAGAAGCAGGAGCGATAAAGTGGGGTTGGCACTGTCGGATATTAATAACCCAAAAATTTGAATATGGGTAATTAATTATGAATCATTAAACATATGAAAAATTGATGATTCATATACATGGGTCCGACCAAAAATACCCATATCAAGAATTCGTTATGTATATAGAGAGTTTGGATGACGTTTTTACAAAAGTAACTACAATGCAACAATTATTAATAAAATAATAATTAATTTATTGAATATAAAATAAAGATCAAACGATAAGCAAAATAGCTTAAAAACAAAATACATTATCAATAGATGTTAATCATAATTCACATGTAAGTTATAACCTATTTAAATAGGATAAAACATGAATTATGCAGCTCTGTAGCTGGATCAATATGGATGTAGTATAAGTTACTATGCAGTTACATTTCTGACCACAAGATGGCCATGCATTTTATTTAGATACAACCTACATTGATAATGATTAGTATTTACATTTGTTAATGATAGTACACCATAATTACCTTCAAATTATCAGCATATACTCTGCTAAGGTAAGGTAATATTACTAAATCATATAACTACTCAAGGTGGCTATTTCTTAATCTGCCCGGTAAATAATAATGTATGTATTGTAGTTTAGACTTTAAGAATGAGAATCTTAGATAATCTCTGGAGATTAGATATGACATATTTGGGTAAATAGCTAGACTATAAGAATTTATGGTTCTTGGTAATATCTACAGGATATTCCTCTGGCTTCCTTCTGCAGAAAGGATGACAGATAAACACCAGGCTAAAACATATAGATCCCAGAAATTGTGTGATTTAGGTTTAATTTACCCAGATATATATACGCTCATTACATCCATAAAAAATTAGATTATGCTAGAAACAAATAACCACATTTATACATTACCGGCAGAGGTTGGTTTGCAGTTGGGACTTCTTCCATTGAAGAATTTAGTGATGGGAGTTACTCCTGGGACTTAGCTCAATACTATGTGTATGGAGATGTCTATTGTTATAATGAACATGTGCTATTAAAAGCCTCATATTCCTGAGTTCTCCCCAGAAGGAGAGAGACTCAGCCCTTTTCTAAACATTCCCATCTCTCACCCCACTAGTGGCAGCTCTCCCAAAATCAGTCCCCCCAGGTCTTTTCAGGTATCTCAGCTCTCTCTCTCCACCTCCAGTATCAACTTATCAACCAAACCTTATCTCAGACTCACACCCTGTTCTCTTTAACTGTTCCAATTAAAGTGAATGTGTGAGTTTAATGAGATGATGTCATGATTTATAGCTATACCTGGATTGTGAGTAGAATGTGAGAATATATATATATATGTGGAAATATATAGAAGTGTTAATACAAATTAGTGAAAGGGTTAAATTGATGTTGAGAAGCCCCCCCTGCTTGTGCAAGTTCAGTAAAATGTCACAAATCCTAGGGATGTCTGTAAAGCCATAGCCCTTGTGGTTGTTTGTGTTAGAACATCCAGACTACAATAAGAGGAACTAGTGATGTAGAAAGTTTCAGTCATATTTCTGCTTAAGTGACAATAGTGAGTTTTATTTTAGCTATCCTGCCTAGTGACGATATGAGCAGATCTTTAACAACCCCCCCACTGTGTAATGTATACGCTCCCCCCCCCCATGTATTTTACCCTATGTTTTTTGTACAACTTATAACCAATCAATATGCAGGACAACGCCTAGATTTGTTTATAAATACCAATGTGTAATAAACTACACTCAGAGCTGAGGATAAAGAAACACGTGCCTTGTGTATTTGTTTTCCGAGTTCACAGCTCTCCAGATATCTGCTAACCTGCCACACATCCTTTAAAGGACGCCTTCTTTATAGGCGTGTCAGAAGGAGGATCTCTTTACTGACGTTTTTTTCTCCGTTGAGAGTCGCATTAAGTCTGGCGTCATCCTGAAGTCCGTGGACGTTGCGTATGATCTGTCCTGCACCAATTGATGTGTGTATATATATCTGGACTTTGGACTCACAGGTTATGCTTGTTTTTCCTCCTGAAGAAGCCGTGTATATTCCGGTGAAACGCTTTGAGGTGTAGGCGGATCCAGCCTTTGATGTTTATTCCAGCCATTTGTTCCATCCTGAAGCACTTTCATGTTGTGATGGCAATCTCTACTCGATTTACACTTACCACCAGTTTGTGAGTTCTCCTTGTATTAGGGGCCAATATATATTTTCTATATATCTAGTCATACACATGTTTGTGTTTTTGTTGTGTGTTTTTTTACAGATATCAGATTAAAATTTTGGAAGAATATTACTCTCCATTGCAAATATATTTTCGCTCACGTATCCACTATTATTGCGCCATTCTGCGTTCGTTTTTTGTATAACAGGAAATACACAGTGTACACATTACACATCACTGGTTTATAATCAACAGTTAACAGAAGAAGGTATACTTATACAATTAAATGAATATGTAGAGATCTCCTGGATCAGAGTAACAAATGTTATTAATGCATACATTCCCCCCAGGTGGTCGTATCTATAATGCATACATTCCCCCCAGGTGGTCGTATCTTTAATGCATACATTCCCCCCAGGTGGTCGTATCTATAATGCATACATTCTCCCCAGGTGATCGTATCTATAATGTATACATTCTCCCCAGGTGGTCGTATCTATAATGCATACATTCCCCCCAGGTGGTCGGATCTATAATGCATACATTCCCCCCAAGTGGTCGTATCTATAATGCATACATTCCCCCCCAGGTGGTCGGATCTATAATGCATACATTCTCCCCAGGTGGTCGGATCTATAATGCATACATTCTCCCCAAGAGATCGTATCTATAATGTATACATTCTCCCCAGGTGGTCGTATCTATAATGCATACATTCCCCCCAGGTGGTCGTATCTATAATGCATACATTCCCCCCAGGTGGTCGTATTTATAATGCATACATTCCCCCCAGGTGATCGTATCTATAATGTATACATTCCCCCCAAGTGGTCGTATCTACTGTATAATGCATACATTCCCCCCTGGCGGTCGGATCTATAATGCATACATTCCCCCCAGGTGGTCGGATCTATAATGCATACATTCCCCCCAGGTGGTCGGATCTATAATGCATACATTCCCCCCAGGTGGTCGGATCTATAATGCATACATTCCCCCCAAGTGGTCGTATCTATAATGCATACATTCCCCCCAGGTGATTTGTATCTATAATGTATACATTCCCCCCAAGTGGTCGTATCTATAATGCATACATTCCCCCCAGGTGGTCGGATCTATAATGCATACATTCCCCCCAAGTGGTCGTATCTATAATGCATACATTCCCCCCCAGGTGGTCGTATCTATAATGCATACATTCTCCCCAGGTGGTCGTATCTATAATGCATACATTCCCCCCAGGTGGTCGTATCTATAATGCATACATTCCCCCCTGGTGGTCGGATCTATAATGCATACATTCCCCCCAGGTGGTCGGATCTATAATGCATACATTCCCCCCAGGTGGTCGGATCTATAATGCATACATTCCCCCCAGGTGGTCGGATCTATAATGCATACATTCCCCCCAAGTGGTAGTATCTATAATGCATACATTCCCCCCTGGTGGTCGTATCTATAATGCATACATTCCCCCCCCGGTGGTCGTATCTATAATGCATACATTCTCCCCAGGTGGTCGTATCTATAATGCATACATTCCCCCCAGGTGGTCGTATCTATAATGCATACATTCCCCCCTGGTGGTCGGATCTATAATGCATACATTCCCCCCAGGTGGTCGGATCTATAATGCATACATTCCCCCCAGGTGGTCGGATCTATAATGCATACATTCCCCCCAGGTGGTCGGATCTATAATGCATACATTCCCCCCAAGTGGTCGTATCTATAATGCATACATTCCCCCCAGGTGATTTGTATCTATAATGTATACATTCCCCCCAAGTGGTCGTATCTATAATGCATACATTCCCCCCCAGGTGGTCGTATCTATAATGCATACATTCCCCCCAGGTGGTCGTATCTATAATGCATACATTCTCCCCAGGTGGTCGTATCTATAATGCATACATTCCCCCCAGGTGGTCGTATCTATAATGCATACATTCCCCCCAGGTGGTCGTATCTTTAATGCATACATTCTCCCCAGGTGGTCGTATCTATAATGCATACATTCCTCCCAAGTGGTCGGATCTATAATGCATACATTCCCCCCAGGTGGTCGTATCTATAATGCATACATTCCTCCCAAGTGGTCGGATCTATAATGCATACATTCCCCCCAGGTGGTCGTATCTATAATGCATACATTCCCCCCAGGTGGTCGGATCTATAATGCATACATTCCCCCCAGGTGGTCGGATCTATAATGCATACATTCCCCCCCAGGTGGTCGTATCTATGATGCTTACATTCCCCCAGGTGGTCGTATCTATAATGCATACATTCTCCCCAGGTGGTCGTATCTATAATGCATACATTCCCCCCAGGTGGTCGTATCTATAATGCATACATTCTCCCCAGGTGGTCGGATCTATAATGCATACATTCCCCCCCAGGTGGTCGGATCTATAATGCATACATTCCCCCCAGGTGGTTGTATCTATAATGCATACATTCTCCCCAGGTGGTCGGATCTATAATGCATACATTCCCCCCCAGGTGGTCGGATCTATAATGCATACATTCCCGCCCGGTGGTCGTATCTATAATGCATACATTCTCCCCAGGTGGTCGTATCTATAATGCATACATTCCCCCCCGGTGGTCGTATCTATAATGCATACATTCCCCCCCAGGTGGTCGGATCTATAATGCATACATTCCTCCCAGGTGGTTGTATCTATAATGCATATATTCTCCCCAGGTGGTCGGATCTATAATGCATACATTCCCCCCCAGGTGGTCGTATCTATAATGCATACATTCTCCCCAGGTGGTCGGATCTATAATGCATACATTCCCCCCCAGGTGGTCGGATCTATAATGCATACATTCCCCCCAGGTGGTTGTATCTATAATGCATACATTCTCCCCAGGTGGTCGGATCTATAATGTATACATTCCCCCCAGGTGGTTGTATCTATAATGCATACATTCCCCCCAGGTGGTTGTATCTATAATGCATACATTCTCCCCAGGTGGTCGTATCTATAATGCATACATTCTCCCCAGGTGGTCGGATCTATAATGCATACCTTCCCCCCCAGGTGGTCGGATCTATAATGCATACATTCCCCCCAGGTGGTCGTATCTATAATGTATACATTCTCCCCAGGTGGTCGTATCTATAATGCATACATTCCCCCCCAGGTGGTCGTATCTATAATGCATACATTCTCCCCAGGTGGTCACATCTATAATGCATACATTCCCCCCAGGTGGTCGTATCTATAATGTATACAATCCCCCCTGGTGGTCGTATCTATAATGCATACATTCCCCCCAGGTGGTTGTATCTATAATGCATACATTCCCCCCAGGTGGTCGGATCTATAATGCATACATTCCCCCCCAGGTGGTCGGATCTATAATGCATACATTCCCCCCAGGTGGTCGGATCTATAATGCATACATTCCCCCCAGGTGGTCGGATCTATAATGCATACATTCTCCCCAGGTGGTCGGATCTATAATGCATACATTCCCCCCCAGGTGGTCGGATCTATAATGCATACATTCCCCCCAGGTGGTTGTATCTATAATGCATACATTCTCCCCAGGTGGTTGTATCTATAATGCATACATTCTCCCCAGGTGGTCGGATCTATAATGCATACATTCCCCCCCAGGTGGTCGGATCTATAATGCATACATTCCCCCCAGGTGGTCGTATCTATAATGTATACATTCCCCCAGGTGGTCGTATCTATAATGCATACATTCTCCCCCGGTGGTCGTATCTATAATGCATACATTCCCCCCAGGTGGTTGTATCTATAATGCATACATTCTCCCCAGGTGGTCGTATCTATAATGTATACAATCCCCCCTGGTGGTCGTATCTATAATGCATACATTCTCCCCAGGTGGTCGGATCTATAATGCATACATTCCCCCCAGGTGGTCGTATCTATAATGTATACATTCCCCCAGGTGGTCGTATCTATTATGAATGATCCATCTAACAATTACTAACTTACAGTTAAAACAATTACAAAAGGTGATTATGCAATATATCTGGGGCCAAAAACACCCCAGGATATCTATGAATCATATTCCGACAAAGGCTGCCGGGTGGGGGTTGGCTATTCCGAATGTTATGAAATAGTGTTTGGAATAGTGTTTTCAATCAATAAACAGTTGTTCTGATTTTACCCAACATGACCGGTCTCGTCCGCTATGTGGGGGAATTGCTAGCGGGGAAAACAGTGACTATAGCCCCGTTTGGATATTTGTATTTTCCTGGACCTGAGGAGTGATTTTGTGGAACTGATTCCGGTAGGAGCTACCCATCTAGTAGCCCTCCCGTGACAGGAGTTACCCATCTAGTAGCCCTCCCGTGACAGGAGCTACCCATCTAGTAGCCCTCCCGTGACAGGAGCTACCCATCTAGTAGCCCTCCCGTGACAGGAGCTACCCATCTAGTAGCCCTCCCGTGACAGGAGTGGCCCATCTAGTAGCCCTCCCGTGACAGGAGTTACCCATCTAGTAGCCCTCCCGTGACAGGAGTTACCCATCTAGTAGCCCTCCCGTGACAGGAGCTACCCATCTAGTAGCCCTCCCGTGACAGGAGTTACCCATCTAGTAGCCCTCCCGTGACAGGAGCTACCCATCTAGTAGCCCTCCCGTGACAATACCTAACCATCCAGATGATGATGGCTACAAAAATAGTAATCTCTAGGCTTTGGATGCAACAGATCTGCCTAGGGTCGGTACAGGTTCAGAATCAACTTATTTATCAATATAACATGGAGAGACCCATTTCAAGGCAAATTGGTAACAACCTGGGTTTTCAAAAGAAATGGGCTCCCTGGTTAAACTGGGTGTCAGGGATAGGTAAGTAGGGTTCACCTAGTTGGGTCAAGTTATAAAAAGACTTGTAAAGGAGGGGGTTGAGGATCATCTGCTTCGAGGAAAGAAATAATGAAACAGGGCCGCAGGTAAGTGCTGTGTTTCAACGTCTGCGTACTGGCGCTTCGTCTAGGGCATCTTATAAGGGGTTATGGTATAAGGGTCATACTCCGGGTTGTTTGTGTGAATGGAAGAAAAGGGGGGTCCTCTGAGGCTGAGTTGGTGTTTAAATCCTATACGAAGATGTAGGAAAAAAGAGGGTGAACATCCGCTTTGGTACTCAATTCTTCAGGCGTACCAAAACACATGTTCACCCTCTTTTTCTTCCATTCACACAGTTAAAGCAAAACACTTAGTCAAGTAAGTTAAACTGTTACGAATAAACCTGGCTGAGTAATACGTTTCTAGACCTGAGTAATAATTTGTGCAATTCTTCTGTCTGTGTAACATTTTTTTGTACTAATTTCTCTGCTTGTGTCATAACTTGTATTATAACGATGTTTAGCTTGTACCAAATTTACACTGGCTAATATTTTAATCAAGTCCATGTATTGGCTATTTCATGTAATTTTCATTCTAGTGAGGTTTTACCTTACATACAGTACATACAGTCATTGACTTATCACGCTATGTATCTGGTATACTATACATGAAATACTAATAAGTATTTTATTTGCCTTTTTTATTTGTTTTAATATTTAGATGATATGTATTTATAATTCTCTTTTCGACTTTTAGGACCACAGTACATATTTTATTATAACATCTAGCCAGCTGATACCTCTGACGAAGCTCTCGGGCGAAACGTGTCAGGTAGCTGGCCCTCTGAAAGCACTGTGAAATTTGTATATTGTCTTTAAATGATCTGTATAAGCACTTTATGCATATTTTACTGTGTAATATTAAACCAAATACATGTTTTACACCTACTGTGATCCTATATACCTCTCTCTCTAAGTCAGTGCACATACCAGCTATACCTAATGTTGGTTTACAGTCATGTGTTATGTACATTTTCTTTTTCTGTGAGAAAATTGAAAAATAATATAACAAAAAAAAAGGGACAGTCTAGTCAAGATTAAGATTACTGCTTGTATAATGCACAGGCTTTTTTTCCAGTGTGATTTGATGCAGGCATTCTGTATAAATCACATTTGTAATATTTGACTCAAGCCCAGTGATTACTCCGCATGTTTACTGCAGGTGCGGCAACACTGATTATATAGACATTGAGCATATAACATTTTGTTTCATTTAGTCACTTCCTGTGCTCTTGGAATTTAATACATTGTGTGACCTCTGAGTGACCTTGCTCTTGTACACAGTAGGAGCTCATAACAGTGCAACACATTGTTAATTTATATATTTAGTATATCAATATGTTTTGTATAAGTTCATATTTACAATCATCAATGGAATGTGTGTGACCCCCAATAGCTGTTCTTATATTACAAGAGTCCATTGTATTGTATGGTTACAACTTGTGGTTCCAGTTAAGTCAAGGATAGATGCTCATATTTGTCTAGCCAGAAAGTATTTAGTATTAGGGTTTAGGGGGTTAACTTTAGTATTAGGGGTCGGGGGTTAGTATTAGGGTTAGTATTAGGGGTCGGGGGTTAGTATTAGGGTTTAGGGGGTTAATTTTAGTATTGGGGTTAATTTTAGTGTTAGTATTGGGGTTTAGTGTTACTATTGGGGGGGGGGGGAATCATTTATTAGGGGGTTATTCGCTGCACTGTCAGCTCTTACATAGCTGCAGCCAAACGGCGGCGTTATGCTTCATTGCTGACAGTTCAGCGTTCTAACTGTCGCGCTGAACTGTCAGCGATGAAAATGTGGCGAAGAAGTGTCCTAGACCCCCAACAGGATAATCATTTCAATAACTGCACACCCCTCCACATTGCAGGTTGGTTTAGCCTGCCGGTTCCTCTCCCGACATCAGCTTGACAGCTGACACATCCCCTGTTCACACAGCAGAGCAGCTCCAGCAGCTCTGCCAAGGAACAGACTTCCTGCAATGTATGTGTGAGTAGGTGTGTATACATGTGCTTTATGTATGTATGTGTGTATACATGTGCAGTATGTATGTATGTGTGTATACATGTGCAGTATGTATGTATGTGTGTATACATGTGCTGTATGGATGTATGTGTGTATACATGTGCTGTATGGATGTATGTGTGTATACATGTGCTGTATGGATGTGTGTACATGTGCTGCATGTATGTGTAAATATGTAAGTGTGAGTAAGAATGTGTGTATACATGTGCTGTATATAATTGTATGTGTGTATACATGTGCTTTATGTATGTGTATGTGTGTGTATATGTGCTGCATGTATGTGTGAATATGTAAGTGTGAGTAAGAATGTGTGTATTCATGTGTTGTATATAAGTGTAAGTATCTGTGTATACATGTGCTGTATATAATTGTAATTAAGTATGTGTGTATACATGTGCTTTATGTATGTCTATGTGTATGTACATGTGTTGCATGTATGTGTGAATATGTAAGTGTGAGTAAGAATGTGTGTATTCATGTGTTGTATATAAGTGTGAGTAAGTATGTGTGTATACATGTGCTTTATGTATTTGTATACGTGTTGCATGTATGTGTGAATATGTAAGTGTGAGTAAGAATGTGTGTATTCATGTGTTGTATATGTGTGAATACATGTGCTGTATGTATGTGTGTGTGTACATGTGCTGCATGTATGTGTGAATATGTAAGTGTGAGTAAGAATGTGTGTATACATGTGCTGTATATAAGTGTGAGTAAGTATGTGCTGGATGTATGTGTGAATATGTATGTGTGTATACATGTGCTGAATGTATGTGTGAGTATATAAGTGTGAGTAAGAATCTGTGTAAACATGTGCTGTATGTAAGTGTGAGTAAATATGTGTGTATACATGTGCTGTATGTATGTGTGAGTATACATGTGCTGTATGTATGTGAGTATGTATGTATACATATGCTGTATGTATGTGTATCTATATACATGTGGAGTATGTGGGTATACATGTGCTGCATGAAAGTGTGAGTAAGAATGCATGTATACATATGCTGTAAGTGTGCTTATGTATGTGTGTATACATGTGCTGTATGTAGGTGTGTATACTTGTTCTGTATGTATGTGTATGTTTGTATACATGTGAAGTATGTAGTATGTGGGTATACATGTGCTGTGTGTATGTGTGAGAGTATGTATGTGGGTATTTAATATAAAGCAGTGTTGGCACTTTAAGGTCTGGAACTTGGTTGCATGCAGGAAATTGGGCACTCGGGTCCATAATGGTTCGCCATCACTGATCTAGGTACATATACCTTGCAGACAGGTTCTGGGATGAGGTCGAGATCAGTCAGCAATCCTTTTCACGGTGTCTTAAATTATATGTCGTTATATCATTTGTAAGAAATTCCAGTACCCTGCACACAGGGGTCACTGTTCTTTGAGGAAGGTGCAACAAAACAAGACACACTGACAAGTGCAATAAAATAAATGTATCAATTCACTGATAATACAAAAAGTGATGAAATACGAGTTACAGTGTATCACGGAATAAAGGACCAATCAAAACACTTGCAATATATTCAATAACAATCAATGAAAGCAATCACAGCCAATACCTTAATTCATTACCTGCACCAAAATAATTGTGTTTATAATATAATAATGTGTTTATTGGGACAAAGAGCAGAGAATACTTATTTGGGACTTGCTGGTTATCATTATGGACTAAGGAGGTGCCCATCCTGTGATATGTCTCCTTACATAGCATTCAGAATACTCTGAGACATGTTAAGGTATGCTAATGAATGTATCCATTTCCATGTAATATATATACTATTAGTGAGTATTTGCAGTACTTTTCCATGTACCTATTTTAATTGTATTTTCATGTATTTCCTTTGCAATTCCATAAGTTATATTAGTTATATATGTCCATGTGCAAAAAGCACTTGAACATTTTTTGTAGTGTACTTTAAAGTTGAGTTTGCCTGCTCAGATAAATTCCAATAAAGTAAGGCCTATGGCTATTGTCACAAAATGAATTTGGAGATCCAACGTGACTGGGGCCCTTGGAAGGCCCTGAGGGCCAAACACCCTCACCTATGGACCCTCATAGGGTAAAGGACTACCACTCCCCGATGGAGCTGTGTGTCACAGAAGCCTGCGTTCCCTAGGCACTGGTAGGGGTAACAGCATTCTCAAAGGACAAATCGATGCCCTGCTTGTTACCAGTCACCTGGATCTACTATTGACTAGCTCTATGGGGTCCCATGTTGCCCCCTATTCCCAAAGCCCCAATAGCCTGTCAGTACCCAGGGCCTTTGCCCTGCACACATTTTGGCAGTGACATGAGGCACCCATTCACTGCAGCAAGGAATTCAACACAAGGTGCCCAGGCAAAGCTATTCCAAGTAGTGTGTGCAATGTTATTATATGTTAGTGTTGAAATGTGTACTTATCTAATCAATAAGTGTCTACTGTCCTGTGAGCCATCTATTGTGTCTTGCAGTCTGGATGTCTGTATCCAAAAATGTCATGTTTAATTATGTTAAGGTATACTATTAATTACCTGTTTTAATTTAGGTTTTATATTGTTTGAGGCTTACATGTTAAAATTAGTTTCCCATGTGCCTCCCCCTTAGTTGTCATATTTGTGCTTTTTCACAAATAAATGTGCATTCTCGCTGTACCTAACTGCTAGTGGTCCTGTCTGCTATTTGGGTACAAAGAGCAAGGTTCCAGAAAGACTTGCTGCTCCACGTAGGAAGTCTTTCTGGAGACTTGCTCTTTGTGCTTTAATCAAGGGCTAAGGGGGTGATTTCCTACAATGGGCAGAGGTGCTACCGGCCTTGGGTAGTCATTCCGTTACAGTAGTTTTATCTGGGGACCAGTTCGGATCATTAAATAGAAAGTAATTTGTAGCCTTTTTGTGTGTGTAATGCTGCTGTAAAGTGCCTCAATATAGAGGCTACAAAGGAGAAAATCACACGGGACCCTGGTTTCTTCCAAGAGGCTGAGTGTCTCTTTAATATCCTTGCAATAAGAAGGCTGACTTTCAACATAGGGTCGGAGTACCTTGTCCATAGATTGACCAGCTTTTTCAGTGACATTGCCCCTGCAAGACACTCTAGGGACACCCTGGGGGTTATTGTGCTCCCCATGTCTGAAGGTTTGAGGCTGTTAGGTTTTTAACTTTTTATTTTGAGCGGATTCAGGCTATATAAAGCAGTACTAAGTCAGACTCTTTATTTAGTAGTGACATTAAGTCCCTAAAGGTGGACATATCTTCAGTGTCCAAACATAATGTTTTGGCCTCGCTGTTAGCTTTCTCAGTGTGGGGTTTTGGCTAAAAAAAAGCAAAGAAGTTGGTAAGAAAGACAGCCCTGTTCTGGTCTTCAGTGCGTATTTGAGGACGTACTGGTGTTCTTGTAATTGGAGTCCTGTGCTCCTGAGCGAACAAACTCTGTGAAATATTGTTACTGTCTGCCGTGGCTGAAATTACATCTTTGACGTCTTTTCTTTCAATTTTTTTTTCTTTTCCAGATCTGTATATTCTGGATTGATTTCAAACTGTTTTATTGCTTTTCTCCAGCTTTTCATTTATAGTTTGATGTTTCGTCTTCTTGGTATTTAACTAGTAACTGCATTTCCAGTAGTATGGCATCCCACTCCTTCACAGTTGGATCTGTCATTTGACGGGCTGGAGATCTCTAAGGACTGGTTCATTAATAATGAAGTTCTTGAAGCTGGTGACCTCTCACCAGGTTCTAATTCGTTTCCTATATATTTTTTTTATAGATTTGTAATGAGAATTATGAGGAGTCTGATCCTGGAACATGTGGGATCAGTAATTCACAAACAGGATAACCTGGTCTCTAAACACATCAGAAATTTCCTGGGCTATTTAAAATGTGTGGCATTGGAGCAAGTGAAAAGTAACAAAAGAGGAGGTGATCTGAACAGGACACTCCCTCCTACAGAGGGAATCATACTGGATGTCTCATCTCAGCACCTTGGGACCTCACAGGTCAAACCATGGTTTTCGTTCACCCCATTTAGTTAAATCAAAGTTCACAAACCACCAGTCAGTTATTACTATCAGATTCTGTCCATAGTACGTATGATGTGGCCAGAGTCTCCTAAGAGACTATTTATATTTTCTCTACCACTTAAACACTGTGAAGTCACATTATTTTTCTTGTCCTCATATTTCCTTCATCTCCATTAGTTTTCACTCTGCAACCTACAATACATGTCTCCACATTCTCTACTGCCCTCACTGATGGATAATCATTGCCTGCCATAGATCTTTATAGCAGGGTATGTGAGGGAAATTTCAGTGCATTAATTCTGCCTGTATCCAACACAGGACATGTGACCTATCAGACCATAGGAGACCACACAGTATGAGCCATTTAGCCATTCCAAGTCAGCTGGTCTGAACTATTGACTAATGATCATCCTACCTGTGGACTTAATCCGCGAGCAGCAAGATGCCCAATTTGTTTTACCCCTGATGACTCGGCATTACATGAGGGGAAGCGTGCGTCATATTGTGAGGTCTGACACCCCTTTTAAAGACATCTCTAATTACCCACGCCTCGAGCAACAGCTAGCTAATTTTTCCTGAGTTCAACCTCCCAAGCCAGGTTGACTCACATTACAGGCAGAGCATAATTTTTGTATCATTTGAATTCAAAACATTGATAAAAGCAGGAATCTGTAATGGCTTTATTCCAACTACAACCTACCTTGGCGCTCTTTGGTATGATCACCAGTGGTGTGGGTGCGGGCCGCACCAGTTGACACCACCAACACGGGTGACACCGTGCTGCCAGCATCGCATCGCGCTGCTGTACTTTCATTTTTTTTCTCCGGTAGCCGCATCCGCTAGATTCAGCCGCCGGAAAAAAAAAAGTAAAAAAAATAAATAAATCCCTGCGACTGGATGTGACGTTACGTCAAATCCGGTGTCTGTGTTTCCTTCCTCCATGCAGGAGGGAATAATGCACGGAGGTGGAGTCCAGGGACACGGAGAAGCAGCCAGGCGGTAAGTACTGGTTAAGGGGGGAGGAGGGAGGAATAAAAAGAGCACTGTAACGACACAATATTACTGGCATCTGAATGGCACAATATTACTGGTATCTGACTGGCACAATATTACTGGTATCTGAATGGCACAATAATACAGGCATCTGAATGGCACAATAATTATGGCATTTGAATGGCACAATATTACCGGTATCTGAATGGCACAATAATACAGGCATCTGAATGGCACAATAATTATGGCATTTGAATGGCACAATATTACCGGTATCTGAATGGCACAATATTACCGGTATCTGAATGGCACAATAATACAGGCATCTGAATGGCACAATAATTATGGCATTTGAATGGCACAATATTACCGGTATCTGAATGGCACAATAATACAGGCATCTGAATGGCACAATAATTATGGCATCTGAATGGCACAATATTACTGGCATCTGAATAGCACAATATTACTGGCATCTGAATGGAACAATATTACTGGCATCTGAATAGCACAATATTACTGGCATCTGAATGGAACAATATTACTGGTATCTGAATGATACAATAATACAGGCATCTGAATGGCACAATATTACTGGCATTTGAATGGTACAATATTACTGGTATCTGAATGGCACAACATTACTGGTATCTGAATGGCACAATATTTCTGGTATCTAAATGGCACAATAATCATGGCATTTGAATGGCACAATATAACTGATATCTGCATGGCACAATATTACTGGTATTTGAATGGCACAATATTACTGGCATTTGAATGGCACAATATTACTGACATCTTAATGGCGCAATAATACTGGCATCTTAATGGCGCAATAATACTGGCATCTGAATGGCACAATATTACTGGCATACTAGGCAAATTGTCTGGCTTATTAATGGCAAAATAATACTGGCATATTATTATTGTGTGTGACATAATTTGTGGGTCTCCTGTATGTGGCATATTTAATGGGCCATCTGACTGACATTACTAAGGAATCTGTTTGGCATGGTATTGGAGGAAATCCAGGGGGGGGGGGTGACACCAACCCTAGTGATGCCTCTGATGATCACTACTTGAACACCTAGTCATTAATCCAGATTATTATTAAATGGTATATTGTAACAAAAACCACAAGTTTATGCCATGTGACAGTATAAACTACAGAATAAACGGAGCAGTCCCTGGTCAGTTCACTTTTTATTGATGAGTCCTACAGTCTTCTGTATGGAAATTCTGTGATAAGTTCTGCACTTTTACTGGAGGAAAAAAGAAAAAAAAAATCTTTCCTCACTCATTTGTAACTGTGATGGAAACCCCTGGGGGTCGTGGAGAGAATTAAAGGCTATTCTCCTTCCTACAGACTATGGGTCTTGGCCTTGCAAGGGGTTCTGTTTGTGGAGGTTGGTACAGGCGATCTGTTTGGACTGCTTTCCCCCCACCCCTGGTACTGTGAGTTTGCTCGTGTTGGTGAAGATATTTTTTGGCAGCAAATCGTTTCCCGCACTGGGCACATGAGAACGGTCTCTCTCCCGTGTGATTGCGCTCGTGTATTTTAAGTCTACTTTTGGCTGCAAAACGTTTCCCGCACTCGGCACATGAGAACGGTTTCTCTCCAGTGTGACTGAGCTGGTGTACTTGAAGTCTACTTTTGGCTGCAAACAGTTTGCCGCACTCTGCACATGAGAATGATTTCTCTCTTCTGTGACTGCGCACATGCGAATGAAGATTTTCTTGGGCCGTAAACTGTTTCCCGCACTGGGCACATGAGAACGGTCTCTCCCCCATGTGAGTGCGCCTGTGTAGTTGAAGTCTGCTTTTGTCTGTAAAACTTTTCCCACATTCGGCACATGAGAACGGTTTCTCTCCTGTGTGAGTGCGCTCGTGTTGGTGAAGATAAGCTTGGGCTGCAAAATGTTTCCCGCACTCAGTACATGAGAACGGTTTCTCTCCCGTGTGAGTGCGCTCATGTAGTTGAAGTTTGCTTCTGGCTCTAAACCTTTTCCCACATTCAGCACATGAGAACGGTTTCTCTCCCGTGTGAGTGCGCTCATGTTGGTGAAGATATGTTTGGCCTGTAAACCGTTTCCCGCACTCAGCACATGAGAATGGCCTCTCTCCCGTGTGAGTGCGCTCGTGTAGTTGAAGATTGCTCCTGACTGTAAACCTTCTCCCACATTCAGAACATGAGAATGGTTTCTCTCCCGTGTGAGTGCGCTCGTGTTGGTGAAGATTTGTTTTGGCTATGAACTGTTTCCCGCACTCAGCACATGAGAAGGGTTTCTCTCCTGTGTGAGTGCGCTTGTGTATTTGAAGCTTGCTTTTGGCTGCATACCTTTTCCCGCACTCAGCACAAGAGAAGGGTTTCTCTCCTGTGTGAGTCCTTTGATGGGCGTGAAGATGTGAACTATGAATAAAACCTTTCCCGCACTCTGAGCAGACTAACAGATTCTCTCCAGTGTGGATTCTCGTGTGTCTGACAAGATCATTGCGGTGATTGAAACGTTTCCCGCACTCGGAGCACACGTGCTTTCTGACGTCTTCCTGTGCATCTCGATGGGCTTGTTGGTGAGCTTCAAACTCCAATGGAGTAACTTTTATGCGGCATCTTTCTGTTGCTACGGATACCTTTTTATTGTTCGTCTTTCCATTATTATCCTGTCTCATACGTTCTTGACGCTGGTCCGTGAGATGGAATTCACCAGTGGTGGTCGGGTCATTATTAACAATTGTTTCAGATTCCCTCGGAATTACACTTGTTCCATTTAGAACCATAAGGTTCCCTCCTGGAGCATTCTGGGTAACATCACAGTCTGAGGCGGACAGAAAACAGTCATGCACTTCCTGTTTGACTCTCCAGCTGATAGGTTTGTCTAAAAGGAAGCAGAGAGATCACAAAGTACTCTTTAAATAATTCATTATGAATGGTCAGCTCACACAGTGAAGCCTAAAAATTCCCCATTTTGAAATTATCTATGTTCACTGGTTAAATAGGGGTCAAAGCAAGCACTAAGGTAATTTACTTCCGTGTGAGCCTATAACGGACAGTAATTTGTCAGATTAACAGTCTCGTTGACCAATAGGGATGCACCTCCACTGACCATGCTCACAAGGAGGCATTCAGGGAAATGACGTGTCCTAGTTCTTAGTTTCTCCCCTACTTAATCAGGAATATCTTTTCAACAAAGCATGATCGAAAGATCGTTTTAAAAGGGGAATAGGTTGCCAACTAAGACCAAGATAAATTCCAATAAAGTAAGGCCTATGGCCTTTCCAACCCAGTCCTCAAGGCGCACCCAACGGTCCAGGATTTAGGGATTACGTAGTTGTGTGGAGGTGTTTTTATTTTTTTAAACATCTTAGACAAAACTGGGTAATCCCTAAATTCTGGACTGTTGAGTGTGCCTTGAGGACTGGGTTTTAAAGCACTGCATTAGAGCACTGATTTAGATTATTTTCGATACTGGCTTCCAGGCCACCATGCTAGGCCTCTGTGACCTGACAGCGCTGATTAAAGGACAAATGAAGTTCTGTTTAATTGAAAGATTGCATCAGGTGTTGGCATTGTATATAGAAATGTTTTTCATGAAATAACACAAATAAAGTCCCTTATTAAGCTTTCTCTGCTTGTATAGCACTATAGGGTGCAGATCTCCTGGGTTCAATCTTCCTTAATATGACCCAAGATTCTAAACAACATGTCAACCCATGAAGCAGTTTAGTAGCCCTTCTCTGAACTCTCTCCAAAGTATCAATATCCTTCTGGAGATACGGTCTCCATACAATACTCCAAGTGAGGTCTCACCAGTGCTCTGTACAATGGCATGAACACTTCCCTCTCTCTACGGCTAATACCTCTCCCTATGCAACCTAGCATTCTGCCAATACCTCTTCCTATGCAACCAAGCATTCTGCTAATACCTCTCCCTATACAACCAAGCATTCTGCTAATACCTCTCTCTATACAACCATGCATTCTGCTAATACCTCTCCCTATACAACCAAGCATTCTGCTAATACCTCTCCCTATGCAACCAAGCATTCTGCCAATACCTCTTCCTATACAACTAAGCATTCTGCTAAAACCTCTCCCTATACAACCAAGCATTCTGCTAATCCCTCTCCCTAGGCAACCAAGCATTCTGCTAATACCTCTCCCTATACAACCAAGCATTCTGCTAGCATTTCCTGTTGCGTTATTACATTGCCAAACCTACCCAAGGTGCATAATCTTGCACTTATCCACATTAAATGTCAGTTATTTTAGTCACCCAATTGTAAAAAATCAATAAGATTAGTTTGGCATGATCTCCCTGAAGTAAACCCATTTTGCCTCTGATCTTGAAATCCATGTGATTTTAGATGTTCAACAATCCTATTTTTTAACATGGTTTCCATTATTTTCCCCACTACTGAAGTAAGACTTACTGGTCTATATTTGCCCGACTCCTCCCTATTACGTTTCTTGTGAATGGGCACAACATTAGCTAATTTTCAATCTTCTGGCACTACTCCCGTTAACAATGATTGGTTAAATAAATCTGTTAACGGTTTTGCCAGTACACCAATAAGTTCTTTTAATAACTTAGAGAGTATCCCACCAGGGCCCGTTGACTTATTTGTCTTTACTTTAGACAGCTGAAGTAAAATCTCTTCCTCTGTATACTCACATATATGAAATTACTCAGTCTTTTCCCCTAAATGAGGTCCAGTTCCCTCATTTTCATTTGTAAAAACTGAACACAAATATTCATTAACCCCTTAGTGACAAGACATTTTCCCCTCGACTTTCCCTTGGTGACAATGTTTTGACATTTCTGGGGTGTTTGTGTTTAGCTGCAATTTTCTTCTTTCTCACATACTGTGTCCACACAAATTACATGTTGTTTTTATCGTCATAAGAAGGGCTTTTATTAGATACCATTATGTTCATAATATCTTATAATTTACTACAAAAAAAAATCATAAAATATGATGAAAAATGTAAAAAAAACAACACAAGACAAATACAATCGTTAAAAAAGACACCGTCTAAATAGTTTCTAAATGTTGTCCCGAGTTCAGAAATATGCATGTTTCCATATTTTTCGGTATTTTTTTGCGAGTTATGGGGCAAAAACCAAAAATAGTGTTTTTTGTTTTTTTCCTATATTGACCTTTTGACCCGAACCCAAAATTTAACCTTAACACTAAATTTAACCCCAACTCTAACCCTTATGCTATCCCTTAATATATTTTAATTTTAACCCTATCCCTTATGCTAAAAATTATTTAATTTTAACCCTGTCGGCTAATTTAACTATATAACCAGTTTTTATTTAATTAAATATTTAATTTTATTTTTTTTACATTGCTATGCTACTTAGCTATCACTAGGGGCAGTCAAGTAGCATATTCAGAGCGACGGAAGTGAAGTTACTTTCACTTCCGAAGCTCAGACCTCCAGAGGGCATAGCCATATTGATGGAGCATGCTGCTCCGTCACTATGGCTCCCACGATTGCTCCTTGGGGCGATCGTGGGTGCCCCAGAAAAGAAATTTCAGTGCTGCCTATTGCCATAGACAATAGACCAGCACCGTTTCGTTGATCGCGAAAACCGCTTGATTCACCGCAGGATGTGCCAGGCACGTCCATTGTCGGGAACAGAGTGCGTGCGTGCACGTGATGCGTGCAGACATCCCCTGCTGCCGCCCGGCACAACTGCCGGGACATCTATGATGAAGCCGGGTGGGGGGGACTCATACAGCATTGGGGGAGAGGGGGGAAGGGAGACAGACAACATGTGGGGGTGAGAGACAGACAACTTGGGGGGAGAGAGAGAGACAACGTTGGTGGGGGGGGTGGGGGAGAGAGACAGACACCGTTGGGGGGAGCATTGGCACATAAAAGGTAAATAAAAACAAGAAATGCATTTTTTTTATATCATAAGTTTTTATTAAATATGAAAAAGCAATTTACATGTGAATACATACAAGTTAAAGTTTTTTCCTATAGGGTAGTCTTATATTCAGGCTTTTAGTTTTTTTCCTAAAGAAATATCCATAGTTTGGGGGGTCATCTTATAATCAGGGTCGTCTTATAGTCTGGCATTTTGATCTATGTCTTGGTATCTAATTTTAACTTCAGTGGCTTTATCTATCAAGAAAGATCAAGATCACCCCCCGCTGTTTGCAATGGAAAAAATAAAATAAAAGATTTAATTAGCTTAAAACTACGATTAGGGTTAGATTAGCTGTTAGGGTTAAAAGTAAATAATTTTTAGCATAAGGGATAGGGTTAAAATTAAATACAAATTTAGGGTTAGGGTTAAATTTAGGGCTCGGGTTGGGGTCAAAAGGTCAATATAGGAAAAAAAGCCCCATAACTTGAAAACAAATGCATAAAATATGGAAACATGCATATTTCTGAACTCGCGACAACATTTAGAAACTATTTAGACAGGGTCTTCAATGATAGTATTTGTGTAAATTATATTTTAGGTCAAATTTAGAAAAAGTGTTTTTTTTTTCCTTTTTTCATCATATTTTATGATTTCTTTTGTAGTAAATTATAAGATATGATGAACATAATGGTATCTAATGAAAGCCCTTCTTATGATAATAAAAACAACATATAATTTGTGTCGGTACAGTATGTGAGAGAGAACAAAATTACAGCTAAACACAAACACCCCAGAAATGTAAAAACAGCCCTGGTCCCTATATAAGGGGTTAATCTGTGTGTATTCAACTGCTCCCTATATAAACTATCCTGTGATATTCTCTTTAAAGAGTGTCAGGTGAAAATCAATATGTAAATTATCTGTCAAAACAGGTGAAAAATATTTTTTTTTTGTTTCGATATTCGTTTGGGACAAGAGCCCTTTTACAACTTTAGCATTTAAATAAAAGTGTTCGCTTGCTTCTTAGATGAATCCCCACATATTATATTGGACAGACAGGGCTTTCTTTTGAGACTTAACCCTGTCTGTACTGAGACACAGTTCGTCTCTCTCTGACAGACGATCAAGAGGTCAGTGACAGAGAGCGAGGATTTTGACAAAAGAGCAGCGAGTCATCGATTGTATGTAATTATTGTGGTAAATGTTCACAGTGATCGCATCAATACATACTGATTGGTTAGGTGATCAACCCACCTAATTTGGGTTATGATGGCAGTGTATTGTGGGTAGGCTTGTCAAAATCATCTCTGCAAAGGCTGGCACAGATTGTCTCAGCTATTGCAGCATAAGACTGCCACTTTCTTGGGCGTTCCAGGCTTGCCTCAATCCAGAGGCATCCTGGAACGCCCCTCAGGCCTGTCATTTTAACAGCGCATTCATGAATAGCTGCAGTTGGCGCTTCCGGAAAAGTGGTGATAACACTGCAACTCTGGCATTTTTAAAGAAGCCTGTAAATGTAAGGGCCCCGTCACCAACTTCACACATTGGAGGGGGGGGGGGGGGGGGGCATGGAGCTTGGGTGGTACCACTCTGTCCCAGACACTGGAAAAAAAAGCAGGAAAGAGCAAGAGTGTGACAGCGTCTCCTAACTGTCGCGCGAAAAGCAGGACATGTGTGCGGGCTTTGTCGTGAAGGGATTAAAAAAAAAAAAAAACCCTCCCCAACTTTGTTAGTGTATATTTCGTACCTGGACTGATCTCTGTAGGATTTTCCTCCTCCTTACACTGCATGGGACATATCTCCTCTCCCTGCTCCTCCTGTGATACAAGATCAGATGGGTCAGATATATACCGTATTTGCTAGATTATAAGATGACCCTGATTATAAGACGACCCCCCAAACTTTGTATATTCCTTTAGGAAAAAAACTAAAAGCCTGAATATAAGACTACCCTATAGGAGAAAAAAAAGTTTAACTTGTATATATGTAAATTGATGTTTAATATTTAATAAAAAATTGATATTATACAAATGCATTTCTTGTTTTTATTTCCTTGCGGCCTCTCTCCCCCCCAGCGTTGTCTCTCTCTCTTCCCCCCTCCCTCACCTAGTCTCTCTCTCTCTTCCCCCCTCCCTCCCCTAGTCTCTCTCTCTCTTCCCCCCCTCCCTCCCCTAGTCTCTCTCTCTTCCCCCCCTCCCTCCCCTAGTCTCTCTCTCTTCCCCCCCTCCCTCCCCTAGTCTCTCTCTCTCTCTTCCCCCCTCCCTCCCCTAGTCTCTCTCTCTCTCTTCCCCCCTCCCTCCCCTAGTCTCTCTCTCTCTCTTCCCCCCTCCCTCCCCTAGTCTCTCTCTCTCTCTCTTCCCCCCTCCCTCCCCTAGTCTCTCTCTCTCTTCCCCCCTCCCTCCCCTAGTCTCTCTCTCTTCCCCCCTCCCTCCCCTAGTCTCTCTCTCTCTTCCCTCCTCCCTCCCCTAGTCTCTCTCTCTCTTCCCTCCTCCCTCCCCTAGTCTCTCTCTCTCTTCCCTCCTCCCTCCCCTAGTCTCTCTCTCTTCCCTCCTCCCTCCCCTAGTCTCTCTGCACGTATCGTGCAGACATCCCCCAGCTGCCCGATTCTCCCTGGTGCCTAGTGGGGCAGCAGAGGATGTCTGCACGATGAGCGCAGACCTCCCCTGCTGCCGCCCAGCACGCTCGCCGGGACTTCTGTGACGAAAGCGGAAGTACCCGGCTTCTTCATAGAAGCCCCGGCGGTCGTGCCGGGCGGAAGCAGGGGAGTCTGCGCTCATCGCGCAGACATCCCCTGCTGCTAGAGAGGGGGATCCAGGTCCCCTGCAGCTCTGCTGGGGACCTGGATCCCAGTCTTATAGTCTGACCTCAATTTGAGGTCAGATTATAAGACGACCTCGAATGTAAGACGAGGGGGATTTTTCAGAGCATTTGCTCTGAAAAAAACCTCGTCTTATATTCGAGCAAATACGGTAATAAGGATGCTGCAGAATGTGCCAGTAACTCACACGTTTAAAATTATAAAACAAAATATGTATATTATATAATTATACAATTATACATTATATTAAGATAAATATAAAAAGTATATATACAAAAATCAATAACTATATTCATAACTTATAACTATAAGACAGTGTGTACTTAGCAGAGACAGCATTAGCGCCTCCTACTGGTTCAGCTGAGCAATTTCACACTGATACAAACTCCTTGGATCTCTAACATGATTAAAGTTAAGAAATCCTAAATCTAATCTCTGTGACAAGCAGTCGGAATTTGTTTTTTGCATTTCAAGGGACACTCCCACCAAAAAATTAAAAGGTTTTATTTTTTTTACTTTGCATTGTTGATTTCAGATGTGATGTCTTGTTTTTGTTATGCAAGTTTATTTTATGAAATATTTTACTAAACAAGTAAGACTGGGAGCCGCCATTTTGTGAAATATAGTGTTTTTGGTTGCCACCCTGGAGTGATTTTACTGCACTAGTATCTCACTTTGGGGCTGGGGACACAGAATGCAGTCTAAAAGTCTGAATTCTGACCACATTGAATGGGAGGGTAATGTAACTATGACATCACAAGGGGGCAGAGTTATGATCCTCTCTTCCAGAAAGATGTACTTTTTGTGTTGGAAGGCAGGTAAAAAAAAAAAAAAGGTGTACACAGCCACCTAGTCCTGCCCACTAGTAATACACCCCTGTTCTCTTACTGGCTCCTGCGTATTTTATGACATCATCATGCAGGCTCTGGCCACAGTTGTAAAATGTGAGACTTGCTGGAAAATCCAGCAACATGGGTAAAACTCACAAAATGGATGCAGGAGATAGACACATAATTTTATTTTTACTTTTATATGCAATTAATTCACACATAGAAAAATCCAAATAGTGGCATTTGTCATATATGTGTTTGTTTTAAATGTACAGGTAATCTAGTTACATCTTAAGTAAGTGGTAGAGGCCCTTTAAGCAAACTGATCTAAGAGAAAACAGTGTGAAACTTGAAAATTTCATGATATTTTCTAATAGTCTAAAGGACTAATTTATAAGTTCAGTGTCTCTTTAACAGACACGGTGACATGTAGAAGTGGAGCAGTGACCTCCATATACCAGACACTGAGCCAATGATTCCCAATAATGCAGTTTATTTACCTGAAAATCCCGCAGGAATCCATTATATTCCTTTATCCAATCCTGTGAGTAATGACGGGTGTGATCTGCCTCTGTATTGGATCCAACTGAAAGAAACCAACACTTACTGAGTATCTCCCAGCAATGTCTGCACTAACTGTGAGACCAGCTCATCTCAGGGATGGTTCACACTCAGGACCAGCTGAGGAGTTTCTATCTCAAGTCCAGTCTGCCCCCAAGGGGCTACCATCACACATGATATGCTACTTTAGCCCTATGCCTGCTGGGTAGAGCTTCTCACATACACTTCTGGTGCATATTACTGACCGGCAAAGTGTGAGTATCAGTGTGTTAGAGGGTGTGGGTGTCACTGCACAGTGTGAGTATCAGTGTGTGAGAGGGTGTGGGTGTCACTGCGCAGTGTGAGTATCAGTGTGTGAGAGGGTGTGGGTGTCACTGCGCAGTGTGAGTATCAGTGTGTGAGAGGGTGTGGGTGCCACTGCACAGTGTGAGTATCAGTGTGTTAGAGGGTGTGGGTGTCACTGCACAGTGTGAGTATCAGAGTGTGAGAGGGTGTGGGTGTCACTGCACAGTGTGACTATCAGTGTGTGAGTGTCACTGCACAGTGTGTGTATCAGTGTGTTAGAGGGTATAGGTGTCACTGCACAGTGTGAATATCAGTGTGTAAGAGGGTGTGGGTGTCACTGCACAGTGTGAGTATCAGTGTGTGAGAGGGTGTGGGTGTCACTGCACAGTATCAGTGTGTGAGAGGGTGTGGTTGTCACTGCACAGTGTGAGTATCAGTGTGTGAGAGGGCGTGGTTGTCATTGCACAGTGTGAGTATCAGTGTGTTAGAGGGTGTGGGTGTCACTGCACAGTGTGAGTATCAGTGTGTGAGAAGATGTGGGTGTCACTGCACAGTGTGAGTATCAGTGTGTAAGAGGGTGTGAGTGTCACTGAACAGTGTGAGTATCAGTGTGTGAGAGGGTGTGGGTGTCACTGCACAGTGTGAGTATCAGTGTGTGAGAGGGTGTGGGTGTCACTGCACAGTGTGAGTATCAGTGTGTGAGAGGGTGTGGATGTCACTGCACAATGTGAGTATCAGTGTGTTAGAGGGTGTGGGTGTCACTGCACAGTGTGAGTATCAGGGTGTTAGAGGGTGTGGGTGTCACTGCACAGTGTGAGTATCAGTGTGTGAGAGGGTGTGGGTGTCACTGCACAGTGTGAGTATCAGTGTGTGAGAGGGTGTGGGTGTCACTGCACAGTGTGAGTATCAGTGTGTGAGAGGGTGTGGGTGTCACTGCACAGTGTGAGTATCAGTGTGTTAGAGGGTGTGGGTGTCACTGCACAGTGTGAGTATCAGTGTGTGAGAGGGGGTGGGTGTCACTGCACAGTGTGAATATCAGTGTGTTAGAGGGTGTGGGTGTCACTGCACAGTGTGAGTATCAGTGTGTGAGAGGGTGTGGGTGTCACTGCACAGTGTGAGTATCAGTGTGTGAGAGGGTGTGGGCGTCACTGCACAGTGTGAGTATCAGTGTGTTAGAGGGTGTGGGTGTCACTGCACAGTGTGAGTATCCGTGTGTTAGAGGGTGTGGGTGTCACTGCACAGTGTGAGTATCAGTGTGTGAGAGGGTGTGGGTGTCACTGTGCAGTGTGAATATCAGTGTGTTAAGAGGGTGTGGGTGTCACTGCACAGTGTGAGTATCCGTGTGTTAGAGGGTGTGGGTGTCACTGCACAGTGTGAGTATCAGTGTGTGAGAGGGTGTGGGTGTCACTGCACAGTGTGAGTATCAGTGTGTTAGAGGGTATGGGTGTCACTGCACAGTGTGAGTATCAGTGTGTGAGAGGGGGTGGGTGTCACTGCAGTGTTATTTCTTACCTGGACTGATCTCTGTAGGATTTTCCTCCTCCTTACACTGCACGGGATATATCTCCTCTCCTTGCTCCTCCTGTGATACAAGATCAGACTGGAAATTCACAGGTATTTGTCAGTAAACAGAATATTTTCATACACAAGACAGACGTCCAATGATTTGGTTCTGAATCCCATAAAGCGGCCATTGTAACAGGTGCAGTTTGGTACCTGATAATCCTGTGTGATGCTGTTATCTTGCTCCATACAGCCCTGTGTATAATGACTGTTGGGACATATTCCTGATGTATCACTGTTACTTGGTCCATCTGTAGGAAATGATCACAGAGTCAGTAACGTTACATACAGCAGAGGTCGGTATAATGAAGTACAGCTCACATAAACTTAAGGAATCGTAGAGGATTATGGGTGATATGATTTATCAACAGCAAGTTCCCAAGTCCTGAGGCTGCAAGTTCCAAAAACCCTGCTTTACAGAACAGCATTTAAGGACTAAACCTGCCATTCAATCCTTTAATCAGACAGAAGGTATCGTCTGTCTAATTTAAAAGACTTGTGAATGATGCTTCTAGGGAGTATTGCTTAGAAGTTATTTAGGATTCTTCTGGAAGACAAACACTGACTTCCAGGCTCCCATATGGCAGAGATGGTTCTCTGTGACCTGGCAGCGCTGACTGGTGTGCGGCATCTATGACGCCAAACACACCTCCACCAGGGAGGAGATCATCATCATCTCACTGATTGGTTGTGTGGCGCATGAATGAGGCACAAACCAATGACCGAGAGCGACATACGTTGAGTCATCTCTCTGTTGGCACAAAGCATTGCTCTGCGAGATGGAAGCCCCTAGCCTTTGCTTTTACACTAAGAATAAATATCTCATCTCAGCTAGGGAACCATTCAAACTACACTTTTAATGAAGTAGAAGTGGCCTTGTGTCTCATGAAAATAAATAACTATGGTTTACTCCTTCAACTCCTTTAATTGTTTCAGGAGGAAATGTCCTGTTACCCAGTGAGCGGAGAGGTTGGGGATTGTCCGTCACCCCTTCCTTGTAATGCTCCTGCTCTTCTTCCAGACAGTCTTGTCTCTCCATGGTGAAGCGGACGGTTATATCCTCACTCCTTACAGGAAGCTGAAACACATAACTATACAGTCATGATCCAGACGTTTCCATGTGTTTCTCTCTCACACTGTATAAGGTCCACCCTAGCAGGTCTCACCTCACCGCTCAGGAGATGAAGGAGCTTGTTGGTGGGTTCTAGGATCTTCCCATCATTGTTCCGTACATTTACCAGGGAGTCGGGTGGAGGATCCACAATGGGGTTCTGGGTCCTACAGAATGTGTCAGATGCAGAGGGACTGCTGCAATCATCCCCTCCCTGCTTCCTCACAACCACATAATCCTACAAATGGAGACAGTGGGAGACATTACTGAACAGAATAGCATTAAATTAGTTTACAACAATACATGGGGAAACATGATTCTATCTGAACTTTCACATCTGAGAATCTCAGGGCAAGTGTTTGCAGTTTTCCAGCTGTAGTTGAAAGGCAACTACCGTATTCGCTTTAATATAGGACACCCCCCCCCCAAACAATGGATACTCATTTAGGAATTAAATAAAAAGCCTGAATATAAGACTACCCCAATATTAATTCACATGTAAACTGTTTATTCATATCTAATAAAAATTATTGGAAAAGAAGAATTTCTTGTTTTTATTTCCTTGATATTTGAAAATCTGCCCCCCAGACTTAGCCAATGCTCCCCCCCACACAGCCATCTGACCCGCAGACCTAACCAATGCATCCCCCAACACTGTTGTCTGCTCACCAAACGTTTCCAATTCTCACCCCCCACCCAGACTTGCCCATTCTCCTGGATGTCTGCTCGATGCACACAGATATCTTACGATGCTGCCCACCACTTCCGTTGGGCCGTCTATGATGGACCGCTGGAAGATCACGTGACCTCCTGTCTTCCGTTATAGAAGTCCCAGCGGAAGTGTTGGACAGCATCGGAGGATGTGGATTGAGTAGACATCCACCAGCTGCCTGTGAGGAAGATCTAGGACCCCTGCAGATCTGCAGAGAACCTAGATCCTAGTCTTATAGTCTGATTATAAGATGAACCTCAAATCTTTTTCAGAGTATTTGCTTATATTCCACGGTACCCACAGTGACTCTTACTCCTAGGGGGCACAGGGGGCTATCCGGCTGTTGAGAGACTACGGACCTTGTCTTTTGCAGAAGCCAGAAGCTCCTAGGAGAGCTAAAATCATTGGACTATATCCCCCGCTGAAGGTTGCAGGTGCACCCCTGCCCGCTACAGACACCATGGAGAAGTGACTGGTAGGCGCTCTCCCCATTAGCTGATTCAAACAGTCCTCCTACCAGCTTGCTGGTAGCTCTCATATGATTGATCGCCTGTTTAAAGGGCTAAATGTAGCTCAGTCTCTGATTGGTCCTTGAGCCGAATGTGTACCGAAATTTATGTGTGTATTTTTGTGTTCAAAATGTAGGCGCTTTTCCTACTGGTCGCTCAGACCAAGCCCCCAGTGTAGGCACTGTTCTGATTGGTCGCCGAGTTAAATGCCAGATTTGAAGGGATTAAAAGGGATTTATTCGATCTAACTTCCCCTCTAACGGAGTCCCCCACTGACCAATCATGACCTATTACCCCACAACCTTCATATCCCCAAACCTCTCTCCTTTCCCTGGGCTCCTGTCACATTGCATGCAGCCCTGACACTGCTTATCTATAGATCTTATTTCCAGCAGTCAAAGTGCCTGAGACAAATAGGAAAATGTAACACACGAGTAAGAATTTGTTTTCTACTTTTCTTTATGAACAAAACTTTGTTTCCTCTAACGCTTAGTGATTTGCTTCCAGACCTGACTATATAAATACACAATATCCCTAATGGATGGCACTGTGTTAATTACCCCTCACCTCTCCAGTCAGGACATAGATGATCTCCAAGGTGAGATTCAGGATCTTCTCAGTCATGGGATTCTTGATCATCATTGCTGAGTGATGTGGGGATCCTGACAATCTGCTCTGTATCTCATGTATAGGATCTCTGCGGAGAGAAATGTATAGGACATGTATCAGATTAGTAAATCAAAGAAACACTGACATTAACAAACAGTAGTGAGAGGGACACCGGGGGATACTGTGAACAGTTCTGAGAGACGCTGGGGGAGAAAGGAAAGCGGAGAGAAGGACGTGAGGAGGAGATTGCAGAAAGCTATGAGAGGGTTGGTGGCAGGAAGGGGTGAAAAGAGTTGAGAAGGATGGAGTGGGTTGAAAAGCATGGAAAGCAATGTGTAGAACAAGTGGAGACAGGCGACGAGAGGGGTGCCCGATAGACGGGATCCGAGAGGGGCACATGGGGGACTGGGTTATGTAATTTGATAAGTCATTTAGAATAATTATTTATTTACAAAATCTAACACTTTAACACATTGGGCCAATTACGGTTATTTAACTCCATTTTTTTCTATTGCAGCCTATGGGAATCAGTGACATGAGATAAATTAACTCAGATCATTGGATATGGTCATCGGACTGATTTGGAAATACTGTACCATTCGCTATCCTTTATTTAGATGAAATACAGTTTTTTTTACTCCCACTTTAAACAAAACTTGACAGAAGGATCATTTTTAAAAATGGAGGATGATGATTTTACTTTTTTTTAACTTACATTTTACTTTTTTATTTTTTTTAAATCTTTATTATTTCAAATACCACAGTACATTATTATATCATTATCATATCAAAGCATTATTTTCAACCTTAATTATAAATCTGTTAAAATATCCGTAGACAGGATAACCTCCATCTTGTATTTCTTCAGCAAGGGTTTCCCTGTGATATTTGCATAGAGCTGACATCATCTGTATTCCCCTCTCTCCCATCCTACGTTTATGAGAAGGGGTACGGTGGGGTAAGGTAGATAGACATTAAAACCACTTTCACAACACATACAACAGGACAACACAATAACAGAGAGAGAAAGAAAAAAACAAAAAAAACAATCACAGACCAAACCAGACAAATCACATAGACAAGGACTCTGTTCCTGACATACGACCCCACCTCCACTTTCCCCCAGAGGGCTACTAAGTTTTACTCCGTCTCCACTTAGTCTAGTTGTTCCTTCCCCCTTCTCAGTTCTAATTCACCATTTGGGTCCCATAAGGCCATTTATTTCCTGAAATATTCCTCCCATTTCCCCCAGTATTCTGTTTTGGAGTGATATGCCTCTTTCAATTTTACAATGGTATATCATTTGATTTTTTATCATCTGCCATGTAATTGGTCTTCCATTTCTTGGCAATTAGATATTCCACTGCCATTAGTAAATGTATTAGCATTCTTATTCCCTCTCTGTCTCTGGCAGGTTTAATGGAGACAACCGTCCATGTCTTGACAATCCGTGGGCAGTCCCACCGTATGTGTTTCATATCTCCTCTATCTCTCCCACACCGCCAGCATATGGAGGAGTGGTCATTATACATCTTCATGAGGGTTGTGGGTACCAAGTACCACCTGTTGGCAACCGTTTATTGAGTTTTGTTTAAATTTTGTACATAAGGCTAAGTGCTTTGTCCCGGTGTTGAATTGGGATCTGTATACCTAGATCTTTTCCCATTTTTCTTTTGCAGCAGGGGTAACCCGCTCGGATGATTTTTAGAGCTTCAGCTACCAAATTACTATTTCCCTTTGTGTTCACGAGTTCTTTCAATAGTATCACCGATTTTGACTCTTTGATCAGTATATCCCGCAATAGACTCTTGATTCTCAAGTACCCAAACCACTCTGTGTAAGGTAAAGCAAATTCTTTTTGCAGTGTTTTGAATGTCTTAATAGCTGCTTCCTCTATGAGGTCCCCTATCACCTCTATACCACTCCTTTTCCAGTTTCTTAAGTCTCTACCCTCCCATTAGCTTCCTCCATCTATATTATCTGAAGTCCGCCAGTGGGTCTCTTGTATGACGCATATACTGATCTTATAATTCCATATTCGTTGTAGTAGCATAGATCTTTTGTGCGGTGTATTAAGCCCACGTACATTAATCTTCCCAAACCTCAACATCTAGGCTATACTAGACTTGACTATCATTCCTCCCCCTGGTGTGGTGCTGAGCATCGGGTGCCTTCTCCCAGAGTCCATACATACTACCACAACATTCTACACAAAACACAAATACACCCCACCCCCCTGAATGGAAGTGTAGCATTCCACAGGTGATCAACCTGTCACCTAAGCAGAATCTGTTCGCCATTCTCCCTAGGAATGGCATCTCGGGCATGAAAGTGTCCCTACCAGGAAGGAAGAGAGCTATCCAACGAAGAATAGGGAGGGGAGAGGAGATGCAAACCAGCTCTATTGCATCTACCATCCCGCTTTAGGAGTCTCATATCCAAAAGTCCCTACTATACAATGTCTTTATTATTCCATATTAACTATGTATTATCCTTTTAACTGTATACACCTACAAAGCAGTGATTTAAGACCATTAAGGAGAGTACAGTAGGGCCCTAGGAGGGAGAGAGATTCGTCATCACCGGTCAGACTTCTAGTGGATTATATCTTAAACATAAGAAAAGTGAATTAATCATCACAACACCTCATTTCTGACATCTAGTGGGGTCTATCCTAGACTTAGTAGGGAGAAAGATGGCTTCATCATCACTGTTCAGACCTCTAGCAAGTTATATCTTAAACCTAGTGAAACAAAACCAAAAAATAAAAAAAAATTCCTTCCCCAATGTTTTCTGCGTCTCGATTCCTAAGTAATTTAATTTGTAACCCCTATTGTGGCTTTAACTCCCCGTAGGGTTCTTTACACCCTTTAAACTGTGTATTATAGCTCAAAATAGATTTTTATCCCCATCTCATCCCACACGCCCCCTCTATCCGTCATTATGGTATCTTGTTGTTTTAAGTGCAGACTATTAACAAATAACAAAACCAAACAGCAAAAGTGGATTCATCGTCACAGGTGAACCTCTGGCGAGTTATATCTTAATCATAGCCAAAGTGAATTCATCATCACGGCAACCCAAATCAGACCTCCAATGCATTCCTTCCTAAACATATAAAAAAAGAGGAAGAAAATTAAAAAAGTAACCCCTATTATGAATTAGAACTCCCTTAAGACTCTTTTTGTCCCCATCTCAACCCCCGCCCCTCCTTTATATCTTATTGTTTTAGTGCAATCTGTTTGCACACAAAAAAAAAGGAAAAAAAAGCACATAACACCTATATAAAAATACGCAATCCCAATTGTGTGACAGACCTTTTTAGGCCATAATAATATGGCACATGTTCCCTAAAGAGCAACATATTAGTAGTTAATACTGTATAGACTAATACTGCGAGACCAAACTAATCCCCAATGTTCTCTAACTAACATCTATAGCGTCATATTTCGTATATCCAGTTTCCCTTGTTAAATATGAATTCCTCTGGGTCCATTCTCTTCCTCCATCTTAGTTTCAGTTCATTAAGTGCTCTACCCCAGAAAAAAAGAAGAGAAAGATTGTTTCTATCATGGGAAACAGCTCAGACAATGTTGTTTTTCTATGAGCCAATCATGCAGTTTTTGAGGAGAGACAAAAGATCATCTCTTAAAGTCGTATGTGAGGATGATTCTGTTGACCACTGCCCACTTGTATCAAATCTCATTCTTCCGCAGGATTGCAGTAGATACAGCAAAACGACGTCTATTGGCTCTGGTGTAGTAAGAGAAATCTTGGAATATTTTAATATGTTCTAGGGTGTCTGGGAGGACAATTTCTCTTCTGGCATTGACAATCTCCTGCTAGATCCTATATGAGCTGCAGCAAGTAAGGACATCTCTGGGGACTACAGCTGCTAGACTTACTGGCTTCATAGTTCTATGGCAGCGCTCCCAGAGGTGCATTTGTCCTTCCTGTGTTATTCCCAGCTTTGTCAGGAGGTCTCTCAGGTAATCCTCTAGTTACTCATTGGAGATGCTTTCAGGGATACCCCTAAACTGAACATTGTTGCGTCTGGATCGGTCTTCAAGTTGGGCTAATTTTATTTCCAGGGCTTCAATCTTTGCTCGATTTTTTCCTGTTTATAGTTTGTCCTTTAATCTGAAATTCGAGATTCTCCAGCTTTTCTTCATTTAACTTAACTCTTGTAACTACTGCCAGTAATTCTCCTTTTAGATCTGAGGTATTCAGCTAAATCTCATGCTTGATTTTTTTCGAATTGGTTATCTAATGCTGTCGAAAGATGTTCTTGAAAAGCATTGTGTAGGTCAAACTCATATGTTCTATCTGTTATGGGTTCTCCTTCACTTGAACGAGACTGGTCTTCAAGGTTTTCCAGCTCAGGCCTTTCTTGGTCTGCTCTCGTTGTATGTGGTGAAAAAAAAGATAGTCTCTTTTCGGGCTTCAGGTCTTTTCTATCTCTTTTATTCTGCGCTGTATTTTCTGGCGCCTTCTTACCAGCCATCGCTTAGATTTTCCTGAAGGTAACCGGGGGTGGCAAGAGGTTTTCTGATCTTCTCTAATTTGTTGGTATTAACAGTTCTGGAAATTCGGGTTTGCCTCCTAATCAGATTGTTATACCATAAGAGAAAGAATTTGCAGGGTTGGGTCACTTTATGTACTATTAATTTAATGGATTTTCCCCTCCCAGTCAGCATAGGTAGGCAATATCTACTGCATATTTATCTGGGGATTTCAATTTCTGTGCAGGATGTGTGGAAGGAGCTTTTTCAGCAGCTCTCCAGACTTTATTACACATTAGCATGGGTAATTAGCCTCTGCTTATAATAATCCTCATGGTCTGGATAACCCTTGTTTGGTGCTGTAAATGCAAGAGCTCCCCTTTTTTCTACTTGTCGCTTTGGACTATCCCAGTTCACTTTCTTGATTGCCTGGAGAGGTAAAGAGCTGGGGCCGTTTTAACATTTTAGGATCCACCTCTACGCTCCAAATCTTTTGTTCAAACTTTGTGACATCTAGGCGGCTGTGATAATGTGTACGGACTCTGGTTGTTCTCTCTTCGCCGTCACCTCTCTCCAGCTCCGAGAAACCGCGCGGCGTGACACGTGTTCACATCATAGCTCCACCCCCCTACTTTTTTTTTTAATGTCACTATTTCCGCCACATATTGTTTGAGATTTTATCAAAAAAGAAAAACAATATGTAAATAGTCTTTCAAAAGAGGTGAAAAGGGAAAAAAATTAAAAAGGTTCAAACCTTTTTGTGACCAGACTTTTGAAAAACAATTGGTCTTTTCTGCGGTGTTTGTTTTTAGCTGTCATTTTTTCAACTTTTCCTTTTCTACAAAAGTGATTCAGATATTTGATCTGAGTTTGGGATCACCCCATGTTTTAAGGTTTTTTCCAATTGCAGTCTATGGTTCAGTAGCATGAGATACATTAACATATATATGAGACACACATATATACACACACAAAAAGTTTAACTTGTATATATTGACATGTAAATGCTTTTTCATATTTAATAAAAATTATGATTTAAAAAAATGCATTTCTTGTTTTTATTTCCTTTTATGTGCCAATTCTGCCCCTAACCCCAAGACTTGCACATAAAACATACATACATACACATAAATCCCTAGAGGGCCAATGACAGTCTTAACAGACAATAACAACAACAGAGGGATTTTGGTAATAAGAGGAATGCACTGGGTGATAGTAATTAGAGGGACACTAGAAGAGGGTGGGGGCTTTTGTAACAAGGACACTGGGGTGATAGTGAGGATGGTGGTGAGAGGGACACTGAGGGTTAATGGGGATGGTGTTAAGAGGGAAACTGGGGGGGATAGTGGAGCTGGTGGTGAGAGGGAGACTGGGGGGGATAGGTGTGAGTGGGACAATGGGGGAATAGGGGTGAGAGGGACACTGGGAGGATAGTGGGGCTGGTGGTGAGAGGAATACTGGGGGGGATAGTGGGGATGGTAGTGAGAGGGACCCTGGGGAGGATGGGGGAGAGAGGGACACTGGGAGGATAGTGGGGCTGGGTGTGAGTGGGACACTGGGGGAATAGGGGTCAGAGGGACACTGGGGGGATAGGTGTGAGAGGGACACGGGGGTGATAGTGGGGATGGGGGTGAGAGGGACACGGGGGTATAGTGGGGCTGGTGGTGAGAGGGATACTGAGGGGGCTGGTGGTGAGAGGGACACAGTAGGGCTGATAATAAGAGGGTCACTGGGGGTGAGAGGGACACTGGGGGATAGTGGGGATGGGGGTGAGAGGGACACTGGGGGATAGTGGGGATGGGGGTGAGAGGGACACTGGGGGGATAGTGGGGATGGGGGTGAGAGGGACACTGGGGGATAGGGGTGAGAGGAGACATCCCATTTCTCATTGGCTACCTTCTCCACAGCTTCTCCCCCTGGCTGCACGTCACGCAGAATCCGGAAGTAGTGGGCTATAAACTGAGCCACAGTTGAGGAGTGTATCCGATAGATTCCAAGTCCTGCCTCTCACTACTAGAGTTCTAAACACACGAGACACTTCTGTTTCATGGATTAAGTCTCCACTTAACGGCTATAGAACACATTATGGCGGCCATTTTATTGTAGACCATATTCCATTGAGTCTAGCAAACATGGCTCCAACGAAATGGCACCTATCATGGAGACAAACCACCTCCACCATTGAAACCCCCATTCCAATCAGTCGGTGCCCAGCACTGTGACATGTTCAATCTGTTTCTAATGTAAAGCAGAATACAAATCCCTGGTGCAAAGCTAAAGCAATAGATATAATGTATTGAGAAGTATCACACAGTGTGTCTGCTTTTCTGTCAGCTCCTATTTATGTTGTGTAAGCTGGAGGGTGAGGAGATCTGACCTGGAACTGGTGCAGCTTATGGTAAAATCATAGTTGCCAACATTGGCCATGTTTCCAGGGACACATTTGTTCCACATGCTGCAGACAGAGCATGCAAAGTGCAGCCCGGCAGTATGTAGGATGTATATACTTACAAACAGAATCCAATTAATTAATCAGGCTGGAGATCTCATAGGACCTGCCATGATTAATTAATTGGATTGTGTGTGTGTGTGTGTGTGTATATCCATCCTACATACTGCCGGGCTGCACTTTACATGAATTGGATTGTGTGTGTGTGTATATACATCCTACATACTGCCGGGCTGCACTTTACATGAATTGGATTGTGTGTGTGTGTGTGTATATACATCCTACATACTGCCGGGCTGCACTTTACATGAATTGGATTGTGTATGTGTGTATATACATCCTACATACTGCCGGGCTGCACTTTACATGAATTGGATTGTGTATGTGTGTATATACATCCTACATACTGCCGGGCTGCACTTTACATGAATTGGATTGTGTGTGTGTGTATATACATCCTACATACTGCCGGGCTGCACTTTACATGAATTGGATTGTGTGTGTGTATATACATCCTACATACTGCCGGGCTGCACTTTACATGAATTGGATTGTGTCTGTGTGTATATACATCATACATACTGCCGGGCTGCACTTTACATGAATTGGATTGTGTGTGTGTATATACATCCTACATACTGCCAGGCTGCACTTTACATGAATTGGATTGTGTGTGTGTGTATATACATCCTACATACTGCCAGGCTGCACTTTACATGAATTGGATTGTGTGTGTGTGTATATACATCCTACATACTGCCGGGCTGCACATTACATGAATTGGATTGTGTGTGTGTGTGTATATACATCCTACATACTGCCAGGCTGCACTTTACATGAATTGGATTGTGTGTGTGTGTGTATATACATCCTACATACTGCCAGGCTGCACTTTACATGAATTGGATTGTGTCTATGTGTATATACATCCTACATACTGCCGGGCTGCACTTTGCATGCTCTGTCTGCAGCATGTGGCACACAAATGTGTCCCTGGAAACATGGCTGATGTTGGAAACTATGGTTAAATGTAGACATCAATAAGCAGTGTACTGCTATTTCCAAACTGTTTTCTTCACAATTTCCGCTAGTGACACTGATATCACAGAATCAACCCCCACATGCACACATATATACACACACACACACATATATATATATCTATATATATGGGGGTAAACGCAGTGGCGTCCCGAGTGGGGTGCGGATCGCACCGGATCGCACCGGGTGACACCTCCAGCGGGGTTGACACCCGTGCTGCCGCCACCCCACTCCCCGCCAGCCTAACTTTTATTTTTTTCTTGGCAGCCGCATCCGCTGGATTCGGAAGCCGGAAAAAGAAAAAAAAACACTGCGAGCGGATGTGACGTTACTTAACATCAGGTGACTGTGTTTCCCTCCTCTGTGCAGGAGGGAACACTGCACAGAGACGTCCGGCGGGGGACACGGTGCAGCAGCCAATAGATAAGTGATGGGGAAGGGGGGAGGAACAACGAGCAGGGAAATGGCACAATATTACTGGGCTCTGACTGGCACAATATTACTGGGCTCTGACTGGCACAATATTACTGGGCTCTGACTGGCACGCTATTACTGGGCTCTGACTGGCACGCTATTACTGGGCTCTGAGTGGCACACTATTACTGGGTTCTGAGTGGCACAATATTACTGGGCTCGGACTGGCACAATATTACTGGGCTCTGACTGGCACAATATTACTGGGCTCTGACTGGCAAAATATTACTGGGCTCTGACTGGCACAATATTACTGGTATCTGACTGGCACAATATTACTGGGCTCTGAGTGGCACAATATTACTGGGCTCGGACTGGCACAATATTACTGGGCTCTGACTGGCACAATATTACTGGGCTCTGACTGGCAAAATATTACTGGGCTCTGACTGGCACAATATTACTGGTATCTGACTGGCACAATATTATGGGGCGCTTGTGTGTAGCATATTTATTGGGCCCCATGTGTGGCATAATTATGGGGACTCTTTTGTGTGGCATAATTATGGGGCACCTTTGTGTGTGGCATAATTAATTGGGCAGAGGTGAGGCATTAATAGCGGGGCTCTGGTGTGGCATAATTTATGGGGCTCCTGTGTGTGGCATAGTTATGGGGCTCCTGTGTGTGGCATAAGTTATGGGGCTCCTGTGTGTGGCATAGTTATGGGGCTCCTGTGTGTGGCATAAGTTATGGGGCTCCGGTGTGTGGCATAGTTATGGGGCTCCGGTGTGTGGCATAGTTATGGGGCTCCTGCGTGTGGCATAGTTAATAGGCCATCTAACTGGAATTACTAAGGAATCTGTTTAGCATTGTATTGGAGGAAATCCAGGGGGGTGACACCATGAGTTTCCGCACCGGGTGACACCAACCCTAGTGATGCCCCTGGGTAAACGCCATTGACTACCGCAGTCATTACTCTATAGATGTAGATGGGGTGGGGGACTGAGGGTAACCAAATTGCTAGATGACCCAATGGCAGACGACAATTGGTAGAACACCCTGGGTAGATATAGAGAAGCTAGAAATGCCTAAATAATCTTTAGGAGGCCTGCCCGAGCTGATGGTCACCAGCTCATCTGTGAGCTCCCTCCCAATTATGGTCAGTTTTGCTCAAAATAGGGCATGGCAGATGGTTTGCTCTCACAACATTCCCTTTTTACACCCGTATACTGACATTTAGGGCCTATAGCTGGTGGATAATGCACCACCTCGGAGAGTGGGAGACTTCTTGATCAGACATGTTCCTTTGCCTTTCTGAAAGAAAGATTTGAGATTCCTGACTCCGAGAGATTACGATATTTCCAAATTACCAGTTTTTTTTATCTTGCCACCTAAGAGAGTACCCCAAACCGCACCGCTGTATTTACCACGAGGCAAACAAGGCAAAAAAAAAAAAAGCTGCCCCTTAAAATAAAAAACGTGCTTGCCGGTAGAGACAGAGGTGAGAGGAGATCGGAAGATCCCCTCTCACCTTCCCTCTGCCTGCCAGTAGGCTGCACGGGGAGCCGAACAAGCAGCACAGGAAAACCTCCATACTATAGTTTGACAGGGAAGTGCCGACAGTCACATGACCGGTGCTCTGACATCAGACGCACACAGGGTCACATGACCTGTTAGCACAACCGCAGGGGAGCCGAACAGGCAGCATGGAGGACACCATGCTGCCTGCCACTAACCACCAGGGAAAAAGGTAAATGCTGGGGAGATGGGGGGAATATTAATGGCAAATCATACTGGCATATTATTGTACAAATTGGCTGGGGCATAGTAAATGGCAAATAACACTGGCATATTATTGGGCAAATTGGCTGGGGCATATTAAATGGCAAATAACACAGGCATATTATTGGGCAAATTGGCTGGGGCATATTAAATGGCAAATAACATTGGCATATTATTGGGCAAATTGGCTGGGCATATTAAATGGCAAATACTGGCATATTATTGGGCAAATTGGTTGGGGCTTATTAATGTCATATGACACTGGCATATTATTGGAAAAATTGGCTGGGGCATATTAAATGGCAAATAACACTCAATAGTGTATCTTCCACAAGGCAAACAAGGCACTCGCCTAGGGCGGCACTTTGTCTGAGGGTGTTAAAGCCACCTTCTGGTGCTTGAAACATTTTTTCGCTCCCTCCCCCGCCATTCAGCAAGCTTTAGTTCCTTCCAGTTAATCAGGGTAATGGGGGGCATGTAATGGGGTGATGGGGCATTTAGTGTGTATGCAATGTGGGTGATGGTGGGCATGTAATGGACGTGGTGGGGGTATGAAATGTGGGTGATGGGGGCATGTAATGGTGTGATTGGGCATTTAATGTATGTGCAACATGGGTGATGGGGCATGTTGTAGGTGTGCAACGTGGGTGAGGGGGTGCCCGAATTTTCTCTGCCTAAGGCAGCACAAATCCAAGATACACCACTGATAACATTGGCATATTATTGGGCAAATTGGCTGGGGCATATTAAATGGCAAATAATACTGGCATAATATTGGGCAAATTGGCTGGGGCATATTAAGTGGCAAATAATACTGGCATATTATTGGGCAAATTGTCAGGGGCATATTAAATGGCAAATAATACTGGCATATTATTGGGCAAATTGGCTGGAGCAAATTAAATGGCAAATAATACTGGCATATTATTGGGCAAATTGGCTGGGGCATATTAAATTGCAAATAATACTGGCATATTATTGGGCAAATTGGCAGGGGCATATTAAATGGCAAATAATACTGGCATAATATTGGGCAAATTGGCAGGGGCATATTAAATGGCAAATAATACTGGCATATTATTGGGCAAATTGGCTGGGGCATATTAAATGGCAAATACTGGCATATTATTGGGCAAATTGGCTGGGGCATATTAAATGGCAAGTACTGGCATATTTATTGGGCAGACTAGATGGCCGAATGGTTCTTATCTGCCGACACATTCTATGTTTCTATGACAAAAATAATGGAATTCTGGTCTTCAAGGCAAATGCAGCATAGAACTTTGTCACTAAGCTTGTCTCAGTAGCTCATTTGCCCTTGCATTGGTTTTGGCTTCCAAGTGCAGTTCCTGGTTTCCTGTTATTTTGTAACAGTAGTGGAATCGTTTAGGATCCACGATGCATGGCCTGAATTAAATACTTTAGATCTTGTACAACTGGTCACCAGGTCTCGTCTCTGAGAGGTAGTAGGAGGTCTTCATTCCAAATCAGAGATATCCTTGGTTGAGCCGCAGACACTGCTGAGAAGGTAAATAGCTGCACCTCTACCTCTCTCCGAACACTGATTAAGGAAGTACTAGTGATAAAAGTTTCTTGAGTAGTTAGCTTGAGACAACTGGAAGATTGGATAGCTGAACATACAGCAGTACTGGTACTGAGATATGGAATAACACACAGCCACTGGTACTGAGATATTGGATCTTGGAGCATGCAGCTGTACTTGTTCTGGAACTCAGTATGGTATACAGCTACTGTAACTAAAGACTTGGACATTACACAGCAACTGGTAATGAGATATTGGATCTTGGAGCATGCAGCTGTACTAGTTCTGTAACTTAGGACAATATATAGCTACTGGAACTGAAGAATTGGACTGCACACAGCCACTGGTAGTGATGTTCAGGATTATAGAACATATACCTGTACTGGTTCTGGAACACTGGATGCATATAGCCAATTGTAGAAATCAGAGTGGAAGCAAAGCTCAGGATTTCATAGAACAGAATAAACAAGGGGAAGCCGAGGGTCTGGTACACAGGATTGAGGATCAAGAATGGGTGAGGAATACAGGAATCAGAATCACAAGAATCGCCAGGGAACTAAAAACAGGCACCGAACGACCTATTACAAGCAAAGCTAGAGTGTAAGTGAGGGGTTTAAATACAAAACTGGTGCCAGCCAGGCAGGTGTAACCAATCACAGAGTAGTGTAAACCTGTGATCTGTCAGTTTCGTCTTTTGCGCATTCGCATTGTGTGCTGCTTGGCCATTTTTTGGTTACTGAATGAAGTCGCAGGACGTGAACGGGAGCTACACGGAGATATGTAAGTCAATTTGCGATGAATGCAGGGAGCAGTGGGACGAGGAACAGGTAAGGTCATTACAGATTTCTGTGTTCCTGACCTGGCTCGGCTGACTTCTCTTCTGGTTATTGATTTTTGGCTTTGTTCCGGACTCCACCGATCTCCGTTCTCCTGACTCTGGCTTGTCTGGCAACCCACTTTGGATCCTGACCCTGGCTTGCTTCCTGGTTATTGCTTTTGGACTATATTTACCATTTTTCTTTTTATTATTAATAAAAGTAGGTTTGCATCTTACCTTATGTTTCTGTCTGGTTATTCCCTATAACAAGCGGTTAGTCTACTAAGCCCGGTAGACGTTTTGTTACACTGGTGGAAGCAGTGGGATCCCTCTGCACAACTGTACTCTAAACCTTGGAGCACCATGGCAGAAAGCTATAAGTTGCTGACCGTTGCTGACCTTCAGGACTTGCTGACCCAGAAAGGACAACATGCTTCGGGGCTAAAGAAGCTGGAGCTGATTGCTGCTCTGGAAGAGCTGGACCAGGCTGGAGAAGGCTCTAGCAATATCAGTCCCCAGGAGACTACCCCAGCGATGCCAGGCAAGCTGGATGTGGTCAACCTTCAGATAAGAAACCGATAGGCAGGCCTATGGCTCTGCTCCCCCCTTTGACACTATCGACCGCATCATGCGGGCGGCAGAGAAAGAAATGGAGCAGGAGCTGGCCAAGATGCCCAACCCTGATGCCAGCCATGCCTGCAGCCCAGCTGGCTGTTCCTCCAGCCCGTCATTCATCAATCCTTTAAGACATTCGATGACACCTTGGGGAAATCAATGGCTTTATACAGGACTTTGAGCAACAATGCCAACTTCACAACCCAGGGGAGCTGGAGTGGATGCCTACCCTGATGGGCAAGCTTACAGGCAGAGCATTGGAGGCCTACCAGGAAATCCCAGATGACCTGAGCCGGAATTACCAGGAGGCGAGGAAACAATTACTGCCACGCTATGCTATCACCCCGATACCTACAGGCGCCGCTTCCGTGACTACCTACTGAAGTGCTGCTAGGCAACGATCTGGATATCCAGTTTATACCTACATATTTATTATTTTTCTCCCACATAACTCAAGGGTTTTTCAGCTATTTATATTTTCTCTATCACTTTAACACTGTGAAGTCACATTTTTTTTCTTGTCCTCATATTTCCTTCATCTCCATTAGTTTTCACTCTGCAACCTACAATACATGTCTCCACATTCTCTACTGCCCTCACTGATGGATAATCATTGCCTGCCATAGATCTTTATAGCAGGGTATGTGAGGGAAATTTCAGTGCATTAATTCTGCCTGTATCCAACACAGGACATGTGACCTATCAGACCATAGGAGACCACACAGTATGAGCCATTTAGCCATTCCAAGTCAGCTGGTCTGAACTATTGACTAATGATCATCCTACCTGTGGACTTAATCCGCGAGCAGCAAGATGCCCAATTTGTTTTACCCCCTGATGACTCGGCATTACATGAGGGGAAGCGTGCGTCATATTGTGAGGTCTGACACCCCTTTTAAAGACATCTCTAATTACCCACGCCTCGAGCAACAGCTAGCTAATTTTTCCTGAATTCAACCTCCCAAGGAGATATCTGCAATGGCTTTATTCCTTGGCGCTCTTTGGTATGATCACTACTTCAGATGAACACTTAGTCATTAACCCAAGATTGTTGCTCTATTCAGGACTTCCAGGAAAGTGGTATATTGTAACAAAAACCATAACTGACAAGTTTATGCAGAGTCAGTGACTGTATAAACTACACTACAGACACAGTAATTATTGGTATAAAAAATGGTAATCGCAAAAAAAAATTGGAATATCTGACGTGTAATTGGAAATATATTGCTGCATTGGCATCTACAGCTGCGTGGGAGGACTGACAACTATTTGGCCCAGGAGGGAGGAGTAAATCAATCCAGGAGCCCAGTAGACCAGCAAGACAGATATGTGGACGGATAAGGTACAGATCTGCGGGGACTTGCAGCAGGGTCCCCAGTGTCAGATGTGGCCACTTTCGAGTCACTTCTACAAAATCATTTCCGGCATCCGTTCCAGGTTCGGGCAAACAGCGGGATGTTGGCACTCCGAATGGTGCTTTGGTCCTTAACAACCAAAGCACCATCCGGAGTGAAGGGGTTAATATCGCTCTCGTATTGGGTAATAGTGGTCATAATGTATGTGTGAATAAACTCCCAGGTACATATTTGCCTGCCAAACCAGCTAATGCCTGATTTCCCTGGTCAGTTCACTTTTTTTTGACGAGTCCCACAGTCTTCTGTATGGAAATTCTGTGATAAGATTTGCACTTAAACTGGAAAAAAGGGAAAAAAAAAATCTTTCCTCACTCATTTTGTAACAATTTATCGCTTGTGAATTCTCTGATGTTTATAGAGTTGAGTCCGATGAGTGAATCTTTGGCTGCACTGGGCACATGAGAACGGTTTCTATGCCGTGTGAGTGCGCTCGTGTTGTTGAAGATATTTTTGGGCAGCAAACCGTTTCCCGCACTCAGCACATGAGAACGGTTTCTCTCCTGTGTGAGTGCGCTCGTGTAGTTGAAGCTTGCTTTTGGCTGCATACCGTTTCCCGCACTCAGCACATGAGTCGGGTTTCTCTCCTGTGTGAGTTCTTTGATGGGCGTGAAGATGTGAACTATGAATAAAACCTTTCCCGCACTCTGAGCAGACTAGCGGTTTCTCTCCAGTGTGGATTCTCGTGTGTTTGACAAGATCATTGCGGTGATTGAAACCTTTCCCGCATTCAGAGCACACGTGCTTTCTGATGACTTCCTGTGCATCACGATGGGCTTGTTGGTGAGCTTCAAACTCCAATGGAGTAACTTTTATGCTGCATCTTCGTGTTGCTACGGATACCTTTTCATTGTTTGCCTTTCCATTATTGTCCTGTTTCTTAAGTTCTTGACACTGGTCCGTGAGATGTAATTCACCAGTCAGTCCATTTTTTACAATTGTCTCAGATTCCCTTGGAATTACACTTGTTCCATTTAGAACCATAAGGTTCACTCCTGGAGCATTCTGGGTAACATCAGTATCATGCACTTTCTGTTCGACTCCCCGACTGATAGGTTTGTCTAAAAGGAAGCAGAGAGATCACAAAGAATATTAATCTCTTTAAATAATTTATTATGAATCGACAGTTTACACAAAGGCCTCATTAATGTCTCTATTCTCACGAGTGCACAGCTGGTAGAAATGGAAACTCAGGGCTGTGGAATGTCAGAGCCGATTTGTTAATACATTATGTTTTCAGAATTGTTTATTTCAATCAAATCTTGCACTGCTAGTCTGTTTAAAGAATTAATAGCAACTTTAAAATTCTTGGAATAATAAATATATTTCTGCTACTATCGTTGGGCACATTTCCTGAACTGTACAATTGGGTGTAACATATATAGCAAAATTATTCCGTTAAAGAGAGACTGCCTAAAACAATACATAAACTGAACTAGTTTTGTGGATTTAATAACTTTTGAAATGATCTATGGTCATATTTGTACTGGTTAAGTAGGGGTCAAACCAAGTACTAAGGAAATTTACTTCTGTGTGAGCCCGTCGTCAACAGTAATTTGTAAGATTAAGAGACCATTAGAGATGCACCTCCACTGACCATGCTCACAAGCAGACATTCAGGGAAAAGAAGTGTCCTAGTTTCTTCCCTACTTAATCAGGAATATCCTTTTCTTTATCTTTTACCCCCATTCCCTCTAGATTGTAAGCTTGCGAGCAGGGCCTCATGTACCAGTCTGTTTCTAGTTTGTCTAACTTAGTATGTAGTTTTCTTCTATGCTCTTGTCTAATCCTAATCTCCTCGAATCACTTCCTCTTCCTTTAGCCGTATCCCAGAGACCTTTATATAATGCAGGACAGACATGTATGTGAAGACGCCAATACCTGCCAGAATGAGGCAGAGTGGGGGAGCAAAGAGGAGGGCGACTACTCCTGAATCTGCTCTTTGCACTTCCACAGCAAGAACTGCAAACTCAAGAGATGACCCTGTGAAATAGCCATATACGGGGGACAACGGGAAAGAACGGGGGACGAGATGGCATCAGAATTAAAATGAGACCATACAACATGGCCAGTTTAGGGTTAGGATTAATTCTTTTCTCCCTTGATAAGCGCAATAAGACGGCATAGAATTTCCTTTACTCATCGCAGGAGACCAAGTAGCCTCAATCTGACAGGGAAAATATAACCGATGCTCAAATTGCCGAACACATAGAAAGATAGAATGTGTCCTAGGAAGATAAGGTCCATCTAAATACTTTTATTAGTCCCCAGTTACCTATCTTATATCTAGGATAGCCTTGTGCCTATCCCACGCATGCTTCAACTCCTTCACTGTATTAACCTCTACCACTTCTACTGGAAGACTATTCCATGCATCCACTACCCTCTCAGTAAAGTAATACTTCCTGATATTACTTTTAAATCGTTGCCCCGCTAATTTAAGACTATGTCCTCTAGTTGTGGTAGTTTTTCTTCTTTTAAATATACTCTCTTCCTTTACTGTGTTGATTCCCTTTATGTATTTAAATGTTTCTATCCTATCCCCCCTGTTACGTCTTTCCTCCAAGCTTTACATGTTAAGATGCTTTAACCTTTCCTGATAAGTTTTATCCTTCAATCCATGAACCAGTTTACTAGCCCTTCTCTGAACTCTCTCCAAAGTATCAATATCCTTATGGAGATACGGTCTCCAGTACTGCGTACAATACTCCAAATTACATTGCCTACCTACCTTTAAAGTCCTCTGAAATTATTACTCCTATATCCCTTTTCTCAGATGTTGAGGTTAGGGCTCTGTCAAATATTCTATATTCTGGTTTTGGGTTGTTACACCAAAGGTGCATAATCTTTCACTTATCCACATTAAATGTCAGTTATTTTAGTCGAACCAAATCAATAAGATTAGTTTGGCATGATCTCCCTGAAGTAAACCCATTTTGCCTCTGATCTTGAAATCCATGTGATTTTAGATGTTCAACAATCCTATTTTTTAACATGGTTTCCATTATTTTCCCCACTACTGATCACTCCTCAGATCCAGGAAAATACAAATATCCAAACAATATTTCCCTGCTAGCAATTCCCCAACATAGCGGTTGAGACTGATCGTGATTTTTCTTCTTCTCCTTGCAGGTTTTAAATAGAAGGGTATAGGGAGATAATAGGGGGAATAGCGTGGAGAATTAACACACGTGTACCCAGGGTCAGTCCCTCGCCTGGTGCAGGAAATGGTTAAATGCTTTGTTATGTGTATCACTTCCCTGCACAAAGCCCAATCAAACCCAGTTCGGGTAAAAGATTGGCCTATGTAATTGTATATGTTATTGTATTTTATGTTACTGTTAATTGTGTCGGGAGCCTGGACTAATTCCAAAGGTTCAGGGCCTCGCATGGGAAGTATTATAGACTGGACCGACCAAGAGACATTAGTATAGGGAAGGAAAAAATTCTAAATGGGAAGGATGAGGGTTAACTGAATTTCGATAAATGCACAAGATTTGAACCGCCTTTTTAAGAGACGCATGGTGTATAAGTGTCTGGTAAAACATTCTGCCCACATTGTTTTTTTTACAAGAAACCCATTGGTTAAATAGAGAACCTCAGGTCTGGGGGGGTAAAAACTACCCAACTATACTACACGCATTTATGGTAAACCAAAAAAAAAGGGGAGTAGCAGTGGTGTTCTCTAGTAAACTAGAAACAGAGGTTATTATGAAAGAATTAGACCCTGAAGGTAGATTCATTATTTTGGTAACTAAAAAGAAGGGGCAAACTATACCCTGGTGAATGTATATCTACCAAATAAAAACCCAATAGGATTGTTTACCAAAATCATGGAAAAAATTGACAAGATTAAGAAAGGTACACTAATAATAGCCGGGGATTTTAATTGTGTTTTTGACCCAGCAATGGATAAAAAATTAATAAAAAAAACTCTGATAGGTCAATCATTAGCCAGGCTAGACGCCTTAGATCTCTCTGTAAAAAATACGGACTACTAGATCTATGGAGAACAATGCACCCAAATTATATGGATCCATTATATGGATCATGGATCCTGTTCAAAAATAGACTATTTTTTTAGGTACACCCCAGATAGAGGAAATTTCAAATACGACCCTTTGGTGTCCATACAAAGCCGTAATTAGAGGGTACTGTATAAAAATGGAGAAAAAACACCAAAAAGAAAGAAGGGGAAGGAATTGACCGATCTATATATAGAATTATTTGACCTTACAAACAAAAATAAATTAGGACCGTCCAAGAGTAACGCGATCAAAATAATGGATCTGCAGACAAAAATAAATGTTAAATTAGAGGGGAAGATGATAAAAACCCTAGAAAAGCTGAAGAAAAATACCTATTATAAAAGGTAATACGGCAGACAAACTATTCTCAAAATAAAATCATATTACGCCAGAACCATAGATAAATTGATAGTGGAAGATAAGATCCATCAGACTCTAGAAGGTATTGGTAGCCAGTTTAACGAGTTCTACCATAGATTATATAACCTACCACAAATTACAAACCCTAAAGATATAGACACCTATTTACAAAATACAAAAATTCCAAAGATACCCGAAATATATCAGACGAAGATGAATAACCCTTTTACTAAAGAAGAACTCGAAATGGTAATAAATAATCTGACCATGGATAAGACCCCAGGACCACCCGGTTATACCAATTTATTTTATAAAGCCTTTAAAAAGAGGATATTGTAGAACCACTAATCCACACATTCAATGAAATGGCATCTAAAAGAGCCACCCAGGAGAACTATTAAGGGCCAACATATTACCAATCTTAAAACCCAAGAAAGATTCAACTGATGTTAAGAACTATCGGCCTATTTCGCTTATAGATGCTGACATGAAATTATTCGCAGCTCTTTTAGCAAATAGGCTAAAATCAGTGGTGGCCTCGGTGATACATCCTGACAGTGCACTATACATTTTAAACACACATTTAACACAGGGGAAAACACACATAACTGACGAACAGCCGGACATAGATGGTTGCGGGGGCTACCGTGACATTTACCCCCCTTTCGAGGAGAGCCAGCTTGGGGTTGTCCACATGGATAAGCCTGAAGGTGGTCAAAGAAAACACCAGGTGGGGGGGGTGTACTCACGTGTCCTCTTGACGGGACAAGCCATCTGCATTTTTACTGTCCTTCCCAGGATGGTACTGAACCGTAAAGTTAAAGGGTTGAAGAGAAAGACTCCATCGCAGTAGTCTTCCATTGTCCCCAGACACTCTGTTCAGCCACACCAGGGGATTGTGGTCTGTTAGGACTGAGAATTCCCAAAGGTTGGAACCGCTTTAGTGCCCACATAAGAGCCAGGCACTCTTTCTCAATAGCTGCATAGCCCACCTCCCTTTCCAATAGTCTGCGGCTTTGGTATGCTACCGGGTGCTCCTCTCCTTGGCTGCTGACCTGGCTCAACACAGCTCTAAGACCAAACATGGAAGCCTCTGTGTGGACCAAGAAGCGCTGATTAAAATTAGGGGCTGCCAAGATGGCATGACCCGAAATTAGTACAGGCCGAATGGGGTGATGAATCCCAACTTGGGGATACCCCCGGCTAAGGTCTAGCATCGAAACCCAGGTCGCCCCCGCTAACCGGTCTAACAGGTCATCTACTCGAGGCATAGGGTAGGCATCAGTGGTTGTCTTTTCATTTAACTGACGATAGTCCACACAGAAGCGGGTAGTCCCGTCCTTCTTAGGCACTAGAACTACCGGGGAAGCCCAGGGGCTGTGGGAAGGCTCTATAACTCCCAAGTCCCTCATCTCCTCAAGCTCCATTCTAATGTGCCCCATGACAGCCTCAGGGACCTGGTATGAGGGCTGCCTGAGAGGGCTCTGACCAGGGGTTTCTACTGCGTGCTGAGCTAGGGAGGTGATGCCAAGTAAAAGACGGAGGATGTTGTTGTAACAGTGCGAAGACTTGGGATCGTACCACCCCAGATACACCCTGGTAACGGGTAGTTGATGGACCTGTCCCCCAGCCACGCGCACATCCACTTTGCGGTTAACCGGCTGATTAGGGTAAAGTGTGGGAATGGACCAGCGTGAGGGTCGTTCCAGAGTCATTCAGCTGGTTGCTCACTGATGGTGACTGACTGGGAGTGGTGCTCTCGGTTGTCCCTCCGGGGATGCTGAGCCAGAGAGAGCTCATCGGAGTAGCCCTCGTGTGGGGCAAAAGACTCCACGAAATTGTACTCATGATCCACAGGTTGAGCAGGGGAAGGTGAATTTTACTCCAGGGTCTGGCTCACACACTGAGCCTGTCGAGCCATCCAAGGGGCTGGGGACGGGTTCCTTTAAGGACCAGTCAGGGGAGCCAGGGGCTGTAGCTGGGGACAGTTTTGTCGAATATGGCCAGGTTGTCGGGAATGAAAACATCCTGAGGTAGTCCCATTAGGTCTAGCATTCGACCTATTCGGATAGGATCCCAAAGGTCAGATGGGGGGGTGGGGCTAGGGGTGATGCATTAGCAGCTGAGGTCCGCTGTTAGAGGGGCCGGGGGGGCTTGAGACTGGGAGGCGGACATCCACAAATTTGTCCGCTAGCTTGGGCGACTCTTCCAGGTTTATGGGGTCTTCATTTCTTACCCGGTCTCGGACCTCTGCGCTGATATGAAGAAAAAATTGCTCCAGGAGAATCTGTTGGAGGCATTCTTGCCAAGTGGTGACCTGCCTCCCTTGGTTTCAGCTGGTAGCGGCTCGAGTCATGCGATGTGCCCACTCCGTGTGGGTGTCTCGGGGCCCCATCCTCACCTTTTTCCTGCGGTACGTATTGGGGGTGATTGCATATCAGGCCAGCAAACTAGTCTTTACCTCAGAGTAGTCTCTCGCCCATTCATCAGGGATCGCTCTGTACGTTTCCACAGCTCGTCCAGATAACTTGCCCACCAGTATGGTCACCCAGTCCTGGGTCTTCATGTTGTGGAGCTGGCCCTGTCTTGTAAAAATCTATCAATATCAACGACAGCATCATCAAACTGCTTGAAGGACTGGGGGGTTACTTTGATCGGGCACATAGAGGTGGTGCTGCGCACTGAGTGGGAATCATCTGCGGCAGGTCCGGAGATGGTGGTTCTCTGGTCCTCAATTCGGCTTCTCTCTCCCGCTCTGCCACTTCCATGATGCTATTAGCGTTTTCCACGGAGGGGTTGGGTCCATAAAACGCCAATCTCTCTCCCATTTCCTCCGTGAGATCTCATCATTCTCGGCACGAGGGAGGGGCTGTATGCCTCTTGCCCCATAAGCAGGCTGGGAGGGTGGCCATCCTCCCTTTCAAGTTCCAGTAGAGTCGCCACTAATAAGCTCTTTTTCAAGCCTCAGGTGTCCTGGCCTTTTTGGGCAAGCATGTCTTGCAGCGCAGCCACCGTGAGGGACTTGTATTCTTCTGCCATAATAAAAAATAACAATCCACTCCGTAATTCCAAGGACCAGTGTTGGGAGGAGAGATCCCATAATCTACTGGTAAAAGGCTGATCATTAGCCCTAACCAGAAGCCTACGGTGGGGAGGCTTCCGTGACAAGTATATTTAAGTTATTGAGTGATGACGGCTTTAATTTACAGTTTATTTCTTACCTGGTCTGATCTCTGTAGGATTTTCCTCCTCCTTACACTGCACAGTAAATATCTCCTCTCCTTGCTCCTCCTGTGATACAAGATCAGATGGGTCAGATACATAATAAGGATCCTGCAGCATGTGCCAGTAACTCACACACATGTTAATTATATAAAAAGATCTGTAACACACATAAAAACAATCAATAACTATGGTCCTTGAACATGCTCTACAGTAAAAATAATATATAATTGAGGAATATTGTGTACTTTCCACAGACAGGAAATGACCAACTGATTCAGCTGATCTTGAAAATTATATGATGTTTTCTAAAAGCTTGAATGATTCATGTGTAAGTTAATGACACAGACACAGTGACATGCAGTAGTGGAGCAGTGACCTCCATATACCAGACACTGAGCCAATGATCCCCAATAATGCAGTTTATTTACCTGAAAATCCCGCAGGAATCCATTATATTCCTCTATCCAATCCTGTGAGTAATGACGGGTGTGATCTCCCTCTGTATTGGTTCTACTATCAGATCCAACTGGAAGAAACCAACACTTAGTGACAGCAGACATTGCAGATATATAGAGGCCGTGTATATCACTGCCCTGCACAGTGTGAGTATCAGTGTGTGAGAGGGTGTGGAAGTCACTGCACAGTGTGAGTATCAGTGTGTGAGAGGGTGTGAGTGTCACTGCACAGTGTGAGTATCAGTGTGTGAGAGGGTGTGGGTGTCACTGCACAGTGTGAGTATCAGTGTGTGAGAGGGTGTGGGTGTCACTGCACAGTGTGAGTATCAGTGTGTGAGAGGGTGTGGGTGTCACTGCACAGTGTGAGTATCAGTGTGTGTGAGGGTGTGGGTGTCACTGCACAGTGTGAGTATCAGTGTGTGAGAGGGTGTGGGTGTCACTGCACAGTGTGAATATAAGTGTGTGGGAGGGCGTAGGTGTCACTGCACAGTGTGAATATAAGTGTGTGAGAGGGTGTGGGTGTCACTGCACAGTGTGAGTATCAGTGTGTGAGAGGGTGTGGGTGTCACTGCACAGTGTGAGTATCAGTGTGTGAGAGGGTGTGGGTGTCACTGCACAGTGTGAGTACCAGTGTATTAGACCTGGTGTATATTACTGACCTGCACAGGTGAGTCCATGTTTTCTCTTCTCCTCAGTATAAGATTCACTCAGCTCTGAGCCTCTGTCATTCCTACTGTCACAGTCTGCTGGGGAGAGAACACAATCATTACACATCTATTCAACAGGAAATTCATATTTCCCATGAGATATTAAAAGTATATTTACTTGTGGTGTACTGACGGCTTTAATTCACCGTATATTTCTTACCTGGACTGATCTCTGTAGGATTTTCCTGCACAGGAAGTATCTCCTCTCCTTGCTCCATCTATGATACAAGATCAGACTGGAAAGTTATCCCCAGGTCTTTAGCAGGAAATAGATGTACAATGATTTGGTTCTGAATCCCATAAAGCGGCCATTGTAACAGGTGCAGTTTGGTACCTGATAATCCTGTGTGATGCTGTTATCTTGCTCCATACAGCCCTGTGTATAATGACTGTTGGGACATATTCCTGATGTATCACTGTTACTTGGTCCATCTGTAGTAAATGATCACAGACTCAGTAACGTTACATCCAGCAGAGGTCGGGATGATGAACTACAGCTCATGTAAACCACAGGAATCAGGGAGGATTATGGGTGTTGTGGTCCTGAGGCTGCAGGGACTAAACCCTCCATTCAACCTTTTAATCAGACAGAAGGTATCGTCGGTCTCATTTAAAAGGTTTGTGAATGATGCTTCTAGGGAGTTTTGTTCATAAGTGATTTATAATTTTTCAGGAAGACAAACACAGACTTCCAGGCTCCCATGTGGCAGAGATGGTTCTCTGTGACCTGGCAGCGCTGACTGGTATGCGGCATCTATGACGCCAAACACACCTCCACCAGGGAGGAGATCATCATCATCATCTCCTCACTGATTGGTTGTCTGGCGCATGAATGAGGCACAAACAATTCTTTGCTTTTACACTAGGAATAAATATCTTAGTTCAGCTAGGGAACCATTCAAACTACACTTTTAATGAATTAGAAGTGGCCTTGTGTCTCATGAAAATAAATAACTATGGTTTACTCCTTCTTTGAATGGTTCAGGAGGAAATGTCCTGTTACCCAGTGAGCGGAGAGGTTGTGGATTGTCTGGCACCCCTTCCTTGTAATCCTCCTGCTCTTCTTCCAGACAGTCTTGTCTCTCCATGGTGAAGCGGACGGTTATATCCTCACTCCTTACAGGAAGCTGAAACACATAACTATACAGTCATGATCCAGACGTTTCCATGTGTTTCTCTCTCACACTGTATAAGGTCCACCCTAGCAGGTCTCACCTCACCGCTCAGGAGATGAAGGAGCTTGTTGGTGGGTTCTAGGATCTTCCCATCATTGTTCCGTTCATTTACCAGGGAGTCGGGTGGAGGATCCACAATGGGGTTCTGGGTCCTACAGAATGTGTCAGATGCAGAGGGACTGCTGCAATCATCCCCTCCCTGCTTCCTCACAACCACATAATCCTACAAATGGAGACAGCAGGAGATACTACTAAACAGAATAGCATTAAATTAGTTTACATATCCAATACATGAGGAAACATGATTTTATCTGAACTTTCACATCTGAGAATTTCAGGGCAAGTGTTTGCAGTTTTCCAGCTGTAGTTTAAAGGCATCTACTGTATTTACTTGTATATAAGACGACACCCCTTAATTTTGGATGTTCATTTAGGAAAAAAATAAAAAGCCTGAACATAAGACTTCCCTACGGGAAAAAAGTTTTACTTGTAAATATTAATTCACATGTAAACAGTTTTTTCATATCTAATAAAAACTATGATTGAAAAAAAAAAATGTATTTCTTGTTTTTATTTTATTTTATTTGACAATCTGCCCCCCAGACTTAGCCATACATCCTCCCACACAGCCATCTGCCCCCCAGACCTAGGGGATGCATTCCCCTCACACTGTTGTCTGCTCCACAGACATAACAAATGCTGTCCCCCCAGACATAGACAATGCATCCCCCCACATAGCCATCTGCCCCCAGACCTAGCTAATGCATTCATCCACAATGCCGTCTGTTCACCAGACACTTCGAATTCTGACCGCCCCCCCAGCCATTTCCCCCACCCAGACTTGCCCATTCTACTCCAGTCTCCCTGGTGTCTAGTGGGGGCATCGGGTGGTTGTGTGCTCGATGCATGCAGACATCTTACGATGCTGCCCGCCACTTCCGCGGGGTCTTCTATGATGGACCGCTGGAAGATCATGTGACCTCCCAGCTTCCTTTGTAGAAGTCCCAGCGGAAGTGTCGGGCAGCATCGAAGGATGTCTGCATGGATTGAGCAGACATCCACCAGCTGCCTGTGAGGAAGATCCTAGTCTTATAGTCTGATTATAAGACGAACCGCATCTCTTTTTCAGAGTATTTGCTTATATTCAAGCAAATTTGGTGCTATCGTCTTCGGACAGTTTATGATTTCACTGAAGAACATATATTATTTTTTATTGGGATGTGTGCACCATGATATAACCTTCCCCTCTCTCTGAGTCTCCCACTGACCAATCATGACCTTCTATTGCCCCAGAACCTTCATATCCCCAAACCTCTCTCCTTTCCCTGGGCTCCTGTCACATTGCATGCAGCCCTGAACACTGCTTATCTATAGATCTTATTTCCAGCAGCCAAAGTGCCTGAGACAAGTAGGAAAATGTAACACATGAGTAAGAATTTGTTTTCTGCTTTTCTTTATAAACAAAACTTTGTTTCCTCTAACTCTTAATGAAATGCTTTATAGCCTGACTTTATAAATACACAATATCCCAAATGGATGGCACTGTGTTAATTACCCCTCACCTCTCCAGTCAGGACATAGATGATCTCCAAGGTAAGATTCAGGATCTTCTCAGTCATGGGATTCTTGATCATCATTGCTGAGTGATGTAGGGATCCTGACAATCTGCTCTGTATCTCGTGTATAGGATCTCTGCTGAGAGAAATGTATAGGACATGTATCAGATTAGTAAATCAAAGAAACTCTGACGTGTCTGACACATCCCTAGAGGGCCACTGGCAGTCTTAACAGACAATAAAGGTGAGAGAACAAACGGAGAGATTTTGGTAATAAGAGGAATGCACGGGGGGGGGGGGGGGGGGGATAGTGAGTATAGTAATTAGAGGGACACTAGAAGAGGGTATGGTGGGGGATTTTTGTGACAGGGACATTGGGGTGATAGTGAGGATGGTGGTGAGAGTGCCACTGGGAGGATAGTGGAAATGGGGGGTGAGAGGGCCACTGGGGTGATAGTGGGGATGGGGGGGGGTGAGAGGGCCACTGGGGTGATAGTGGGGATGGGGGTGAGAGGGTCACTGGGTGGGATAGTGAGGGTGATAGGGCCACTGTGGTTGGGATAGTGGTGAGGGTAAACTGGGGGGGATAGTGGGGTGGTTGGGAGAGGGACACTGGGGGGGTGGTGGTGAGAGGAACACTGGGGGATAGTGGGTATGTGGGTGAGAGGGACACTGGGAGGATAGTGGGGATGGTGGTGAGAGGGACACTGGGGGGATAGTGGGGATGGTGGTGAGAGGGACACTGGGGGATAGTGGGGATGGGGGTGAGAGGGACACTGGGGGATAGTGGGTATGTGGGTGAGAGGGACACTGGGAGGATAGTGTTGATGGTGGTGAGAGGGACACTGGGGGATAGTGGGGATGGTGGTGAGAGGGACACTGGGGGGATAGTGGGGATGGGGGTGAGAGGGACACTGGGGGGATAGTGGGGATGGGGGTGAGAGGGACACTGGGGGGATAGTGGGGATGGGGGTGAGAGGGACACTGGGAGGATAGTGGGGATGGTGGTGAGAGGGACACTGGGGGATAGTGGGGATGGGGGTGAGAGGGACACTGGGGGATAGTGGGTATGTGGGTGAGAGGGACACTGGGAGGATAGTGTTGATGGTGATGAGAGGGACACTGGGGGGATAGTGGGGATGGGGGTGAGAGGGACACTGGGGGGATAGTGGGGATGGGGGTGAGAGGGACACTGGGGGGATAGTGGGGATGGGGGTGAGAGGGACACTGGGAGGATAGTGGGGATGGTGGTGAGAAGGACGCTGGGGGATAGTGGGGATGGGGGTGAGAGGGACACTGGGGGGATAGTTGGGATGGGGGTGAGAGGGACACTGGGGGGATAGTGGTGAGAAGGACAGTGGGGGATAGTGGGGATGGGGGTGAGAGGAGACATCCCATCTCTCATTGGCTACCTTCTCCACAGCTTCTCCCCCTGGCTGCACGTCACGCAGAATCCGGAAGTAGTGGGCTATAAACTGAGCCACAGTTGAGGAGTGTATCCGATGGATTCAAGCCCTGCCTCTCACTACTAGAGTACTAAACACACGAGACACTTCTGTTTCATGGAATAAGTCTCCACTTTACGGCTTTAGAACACATTACGGCGGCCATTTTCGTGTAGACCATATTTTGTTGAGTCTGGCAAACACGGTTCCAACAAAATGGAACCTCTCATGGAGACAAAAAAAAACCCCAACATTGAAACGCCCAATCCAGTCAGTGTGTGTCCAGCACTGTGACATGTTCAATCTGTTTCTAATGTAAAGCAGAATACAAATCACTGGTGCAAAGCTAAAGCAATAGATATAATGTATTGAGAAGTATCACACAGTGTGTCTGCTTTTCTGTCAGCTCCTATTTATGTTGTGTAAGCTGGAGGGTGAGGAGATCTGACCTGGAACTGGTGCAGCTTATGGTACAATGTATATTAATAACATCATTGCTGTGACAGACATGGATAATATAAGGGTCTCTCTCTGAGAAAGGGGGGATATGGCCTGGGATAGTGGGGGGATATCATGACTGTCCATTTATTTATATGTCTCTTTATACAAAGTTTTAATACAAGTTATGAGTAGGGTGAATAGACCCCCAGTACTGCCCCCACCACGTGATATATCATGTTCTGGGGGGTTTCCTGGCTGAGCATCATGTGGAGAAAGGTTAGACTGGGTGACATGAGGTTTGCTATCACTGACCCAGTGACATGGATTTAATACATTAGTTTAAACCTCCTGTTTTCACTCAATAGCGTTAAATCCACTTTACAGACAGTGGGTCAGCAGTGGGGGTGTATAAGTAGGGTTGCCACCTAGCTGGTATTTTACTGACAGGCTGGTGGTCATGTCCCGACGCTAGGGTTGCCGGCAGGCCGGTAAACAAGCCCTGACTGATCATTTTAAGGAGAATTCCTCCCCAAATATTTCCTTTTCCACCCTGTGGCAGGCCCATGAGGCGGTGATTCACGGGGTTTTAATTAGCAAGGCCACACACTTAAAGAGGGAGCAAAGGAAAAACTGGGAGGCGTTGGTAGCGACGCTAAAGGGCCTTGAGGCTCGACACAAGAAATCCCAATCCCCCCACATGCTGCACCCGGTTCTCAGAACTAGAGGCGAGGCAAAGGGGACATTCTGTTTGGAATCAAGGCCCTCTATCAGGGTCCGGAGGCCTTTATTTGTGCCATGTGAGAGGAGTCGGCATGTTTTCATATCATGAATGGAACGCAACAAGGCTGCCCTCTCTCACCGCTCCTTTTTGCCCTCAGTATAGTACTCCTGGCGTTCTGGAATCTCTTTGCAGGGGAGCCTTTTAAAGTGAGCTTTTTCCCAGATGATGACTTGCTCACCCTGTCGAAGCCCTTGGTTTCTCTGCCCAACCTATATAAGCATAGTGAACGTCCATGAACCTCTGGATGACGTCATCATTAATGCGACTCTCGGCAGAGGATTATAATGTGGGAAAGGAAGAGAGATCTACAGACACGCCTATAGGGTGGGTTGTTCCTCTACAGTATGACGCTGTTTTTCCTTCATAGTTGTCGAAAGGACCTACTCTTAAAGCGTCCTTAGTCTCTATGACAACATACATCGCTTAGGTTCTTAGCTTTTTTAAAAATACAACATGTATTGAGTATTTTCGTTTAAAACGTTATTTGGTTCATACATTTGCATTATATCGTAATAAAAATTATAAATATGACTAAAAAACATTATTTGTATTAAAAAGCTAAAGAGAGAGAAGAAGAAAAGGTTACAAACAATCTATTGCAAAAACTTTTTTTGAAAATAAATAAAGTGCATAATGTGACAAAACCCGTTTGGGGAATAAGCAGTAATATATACTGTGTATATGGGGTACTTGAAATGCATAACTTTGGAGGGGAGAGACCGAGAGGATTTCATATGATGTATATAAATATCATAGTTTATTTTAAAAAACTGAATCATTAGCAAAAAATAGAAACGTAATTTAAAACACAATAAAAAACAAAAAGGAGGGAGGGAGGGAATCTCACAATCTCGAATCTGGAAATGGGCTTTTTAACTTGTATATTCTAATCATAAAAGGACATAATATCCAAATCAACATTTAGTCCATTTCCGCCTTTAGTCTTTAACTCATAAATCCACTTGGTCTCTTTCCTTGACAAAATTTTAGTGACATTTTCCCCTCTCCAATGTGGAACAATCTTTTCGATCCCTATACATAATAATTTGTCGAAAGAAAACAAAGTGCATTGTTTGCAATGTTTAGGAACAGTACATTTGGTTAATCTGGGATTCTCACTCGCAATGCTCCCTAGATGTTCTAAAATTCTTTCTTTGAGTGGCCTTATAGTTCTCCCGACATATTGGGCGCCACATGGACATTGAAGGAGATAGACCACATTGCTGGTATTGCAATTTATAAAGTCACTAATAATATAGGTTTTTCCACTCACACTACTAGTGAAATTCAAAGTTTGTCTAGGTTGATCCTTACACATTTTGCACATACCACATTTATAGAAACCTTTAGGTTTAGAACTCAGGAAGTGCTGTGGGTTCTCTTTTTGGATCCTAGGTAATTCACTAGGGGCCAATATCTGTTTAAAATTCTTAGCTTTTTTAAAAATTATTTTTGGATGTGTAGGAAGTATTTTATTCAAAAATTGATCACCCTGTAGAATCGGCCAAAATTTCTCCAATGCCTGTTTAATGGCCTTCGCTTGAGAATTATATTGGGTAGAGAAAGAGAAATTATAAACGCTGTCTTCGGTGGATTTAATACTGGCATTAGTCTCTTTTTCTTGCAATAGAACTGATCTGTTCATTGTGCCTACACTCTTTTCACTGTCGTCCAATAATTTTAAAGGGTAAGATTTTTCTTTAAATTGTTCCCTCAACAAAGTGGTCTGACGTAAATAATCATTCCTGGATGAGCAATTTCTTTTTATCCGGGTGAACTGACCTTTAGGGATATTATTCAGCCAATTTTTATGGTGTCCACTTTTGAAATCAATATAACCATTGGCATCTGTAGGTTTAAAAAAGGTGCGTGTGCCTACGGATCCGTTTTTTGTGTATATAGTCAGATCCAAAAAATCGATACTATCTGCACTTATGGTAGAAGTAAATTTTAGCCCTACATCATTCTGATTAATACTGTGGATAAAATCCATCAGTGAAGCCTCAGAGCCCCTCCATATAATGAGAATATCGTCAATGTACCTTCGCCATAGGACCAAGTTCGTCCTCAGCTCTTGATTCTCCCAGATGGTCTGCTGTTCCCAGTCTGCCATAAATATATTGGCGTAACTGGGGGCGAACTTAGTCCCCATGGCAGTACCACAAATTTGCAGGAAAAAACGTCGCTCAAAAGAGAAAAAATTGTGAGTTAGAGTAAAATGGATACACTGGATCAAAAAATCCCTTTGTTCGGGTTTCATAAGGGGATCAGATTCTAGAGCTTTTCTTATTGCTTGGATTCCTTGTTCATGCTTAATTATAGTATATAACGAAGTTACATCAATTGTGGCCCATAAAAAATCAGAGGACCAAACTACACTTTCTAATATATTTAACAATTGTTTGGTATCCCTAAGATAAGATGGAGCTTGGATGACATATTTTTGAAGAAAAAAATCCACATATTCCGAAATATTACTCGTGAGGGAGCCAATACCGCTGACTATAGGTCTTCCTGGTGGCTTCTGTGAATCTTTATGTATTTTCGGTAAATGGTATAGAACAGCTATTTTGGGATGTTCCCTATATAGAAATGAGTATTCATTTTTAGTCAAGACCCCTTGTTCCAAACCCTTCAGCAACATAGTTCTCGCCTCAAATTTATATTGAAGGGTCGGGTCCCTTTTTAATTCTGTATACGTCCCTTTGTCACTGAGCTGTCGGAAAGCTTCTTCTAAATAATAGGCTCTATTCATAATAACTATAGCTCCTCCTTTATCTGCCTGTTTAACGACTATATTGTGTTTTTCTTTTAGAGCTCTTAAAGTAGATAATTCCTGTTTGGTTAGATTAGGGCGTTTATTCTGTAGCTTACAGATTTTTTCGAATTCAGTGGTAAGGAGATCTTCAAAGACACCTATATGCTCACCTTTGTCCCAAGTGGGATAAAATTTAGATTGTGGTTTAAGGGCTGAATGGATAATACCATCATTAATATTTTCATTAGCGATTTTTTTATCTTTATGTTTAATGAAATATCTCTTAAGAGTTAATTTTCTCATACATTTCTGAGCATCTATGAACAGTGAAAAGTTATCTGGCTTCTGTAGTGGAGCAAATTTCAGCCCCTTTGAAAGTAAACTTAGTTCATCATCTGTCAATGTTACATCTGAAATATTTACAACTCCATCTAATTTATTTAATCGGACTGAACTTCCCCGTCCTCTACATCTTCTCTTTGAAAACGCCTTCTTTTCATTGGGGTTCTGGATAGTGGATCGAAGCGATTTCTTATTTCTAGGGGATTTGGAATTTTTCGACGGTATATTGCATCTTTTTGGTAGAGCCCCCTGCCTAAAAAAGACTCCCTCTCTTCTCCACTATACTGATTATTTGGAGAAGTGAGCGAATCCTTCGTGGTCCTCTGTCTAGGAAATGATCTAACAGAATTATCTGCATACTCCCTACTGAATTGAGGTTTTGAGCTCTCAGCATTATTCCTATTGTACTGAGATTTTGGACGTGAAGGTTTCATATATGTTCTAGTCTCATTAGAGCCATATCTGTTGCCATTAATCATATGGGGTGGTCTTCTAGTAAAAGAACTATTATTCGGTCTAAATTCTCTCAAAGATTTAGAAGATTCGTATTGTTCCTTAGAATATTCATGTTTGTTTTGCCAAGCAGATTGTTTATTAAAGGATTTTTCCTTATTCCAATTATACTGTTGACCTTTTTTATAGTCATCTTTATCTCTCTTTAGTTTCTGATTTTTCAAGTACATAATTTTTTCATCCAAAGCTAAAATATTATCTTTAATTTTCTCATTCCTGATTTCAAAGGTCTCTGAGTTAACAGATCCAAGTAGTTGCTCCTCGAGGTCTTTGGACTCACTCTCGATTTTACTTAAGGAGTCTTGTTGGTATTCAATCAGAATCTTAATTAGACCCATTGAGCAGTTATCTAGATGTTTATTCCATTTTGCCATAAAGATATTATCATCTAAACCAAATGCTGGATTTTTTTGTATTCTCAAACCTCTAGGGATAATCCCTAGTTTGACATATTGCTCTAAAAAAACTACCTCCCACCATTTTTTAACCTCTCTTTCGGCTAATTTTTCAAATTTGTTAAACAAGGTATTACAATTGGGTTCAATTTCCATTTCATCTGAGAAAAGCCCACTTAACTTCTTAGATCTATTCTCTCTCATTTGGGAGAAAAAATCTCTAGAGTAAGCCATACCAATAAATAATTAAATAGAATAAAGTGCACGGTGCTCACAAAAACACACACAGGAGATATATAATAATAGTGAAAAAAAGGAGTGAATGTGCCTAATGGCCCCGTGCAAATAAATTTATAATATAATAAAACTTGTACCACAATAATGCTGCCTTCTGAAGTAATCTCCAAGTTACTCAAAAACAATACACAAAAACGGAAGCAGAATGGCGCAACAGTAGTGAATACATAAAATAAGTATTATTCCGATGAAGAGTAATAAAATCCTTCACATTTAATAAGATTCCTGTAAGAAAACACAATAAAACACACGCATGTGTATGACCAGATACAATAAATATATATGGGCCCCTAATACAAGGAGAACTTACAAAACGATGGGAGGGATAAAACGGGAAAGGAACAAATCGAGCAGAGATGATGGCTGGAATAGCATCAGGATAGGACTGCACCTCAACGCGTTTCGCCGGATACCTCACGGCTTCTTCAGGAGGAATTTCAGAAAAAACATGCATAATCTGTAAGTCCGGCGTCCGGATATAAATATGTTGGGTTGATTGTAAGGGACCGCCCTCATGCGACGTCCATGAACCTCTGGATGACGTCATCGTTAATGCGACTCTCGGCAGAGGATTATAATGTGGGAAAGGAAGAGAGATCTACAGACACGCCTATAGGGTGGGTTGTTCCTCTACAGTATGACGCTGTTTTTCCTTCATAGTTGTCGAAAGGACCTACTCTTAAAGCGTCCTTAGTCTCTATGACAACATACATCGCTTAGGTTCTTAGCTTTTTTAAAAATACAACATGTATTGAGTATTTTCGTTTAAAACGTTATTTGGTTCATACATTTGCATTATATCGTAATAAAAATTATAAATATGACTAAAAAACATTATTTGTATTAAAAAGCTAAAGAGAGAGAAGAAGAAAAGGTTACAAACAATCTATTGCAAAAACTTTTTTTGAAAATAAATAAAGTGCATAATGTGACAATACCCCGTTTGGGGAATAAGCAGTAATATATACTGTGTATATGGGGTACTTGAAATGCATAACTTTGGAGGGGAGAGACCGAGAGGATTTCATATGATGTATATAAATATCATAGTTTATTTTAAAAAACTGAATCATTAGCAAAAAATAGAAACGTAATTTAAAACACAATAAAAAACAATAAAAAGGAGGGAGGGAGGGAATCTCACAAGATGATGACTTGCTCACCCTGTCGAAGCCCTTGGTTTCTCTGCCCAACCTATATAAGCTACTGTCGTTATTCTCCTCCCTCTTGGGTTATAAAACTGCCACCTCTCCCAACTGCCACAGCCAAATTGATTAGTTCCGCTGGAACTCATATTGGATATCTGGGAGTCAGGATTCCGAGATTGGTCCACCAAGTATACCGAGCCAACTATCCACATGTAATGGCTACTCTTAAATGGGAAATGAAGTTGTGGAGCAGCTTTAATATTTCATTGTTAGGTAGGGTTTATTCTACTGTAATGAACACCCTCCCTTCATTTATTCAGAACCCTGCCAGTTCCGCTTATAGACAAAGACCTCAAATCCCTTAAGGCTGCTATCCTGGACTTTATATGGGGGGTAAACGCCATCGTCTACCGCAGTATTACTCTATAGACATAGATGGGGTGGGGGACTGACAGTACCCAAATTAGCCGCCTATTATAAAGCTGCTAGTTTTGCCCAGATGACCCAATGGAAGACCCCAATTGGTAGAAAGCCCTGGGTTGATATAGAGAAGCTAGAAACGCCTAAATAATCTTTAGGAGGCCTGCCCTGGCTGATGGTCACCAGCTCATCTGTGAGCTCTCTCCCAATAATGGTCAAAATGGGTCATGCAAGATGGTTTGCTCTCACACCATTCCCTTTTTACACCCGTAATCTATAACACAGAGTTTTGTACTATACTGACAATTAAGGCCTATAGCTGGTGGATAACGCACCACCTACTGAGAGTGGGAGACTTCTTGATCAGACACATGTTCCTTTGCCTTTCTGAAAGAAAGATTCCAGATTCTTGAGTCTGAGAGATTTCGATATTTCCAAATTACCAGTTTTTTATCTTGCCACCTGAGACAGTACCCCAAACCAGAGAAGTCTTTTTAGGAAAACATGTGTAAGAATCATACAGCCCTACCGGGTGTGATATGTCGGTTCTATCATTTTTACCTCCAATTTCAGGGGACTGTGCTCCCAGTTTTCGCTCCAAATGGGAGGAGGACTTAAACGATAACTGATGAACAATGGTCTGATATTTACAAGTACTCCCACTATATTACGAAATGTATCCCTATAAAGGAAAACGCCTATAAGACAGTAATGCGTTGGTACCATGATCCGGTCAAGTTGTCCAAAATGGTTCCAGGGGCTTCCAAAGCAAGGTGTTAGAGTGCTGGGTCACGTGACCTGTTCGCATTTCACCTTCATACCGAGCAGAAGTCGAACAGGCAGCATGGAGGTTGTCATGACTTCCAGGCCCCAGAGCTATTAGGGGCCGCAGACAGTCAGGCACCCAAATTGGCATGGTCAGCTGCCAGTGTTCTCAGTGTTATAGAAGGAACGATAGGCAGCCTTAGGATTGACTACAAGCAAAAGTTGCTCCCTCTCTGATTCGTTGCCACAAATCGAGCACGTTGCTTGGCGAAGAGTTTAGAGGGACATAGGCACCTCTCTGATTGGCTGAAAGTTTAAAGGGCTGAAATCACTCACACCTAGGGTTTCATTGGTTGTTCTTTTCCTGCCTTCTTTTTGATTGGTGCCTGACAGTTCAAGTACCAAATTTGATAGTGTTAACCAGTTAATGCGTTTAAGTTCCTTTGTTCAATTATATATTATCTGATCTCAGTCTGTATAAATATAATGTCTGGTCTGCATTAAATTGTACTTCAACTACTGTTCAAGAGAGCCGAGTCCTCTGTACTTATTGTGAACATATAGCAGTAGTTCAGCTGTTAGGAGTGTTACAAGTAGTGTTGAGCGAACCCGAACCGCACTGTTCGGGTTCGTACCGAACTTTACGTTTTTTGGACCTGAACACGGACATTTCACTGTATGTCTGTGTTGGAGTTCGGCGATTACATTGTATGTAATGCTATTGGCTTTCTATAAACCGAACTAGAGTCCCCATTCATGGGGACTCTAGTTCGATTTATAGAAAGCCAATAGTATTACATGTATTCCATAAGCCGAAAGTCTATAAACCGAAAGACATTCTGTTTATAGACTATCTTTTTATAGAATAGCAATAGCACTACATGTATTCTATGAAACGAAAGTCTATAAACCGAATGTCTTTTGGTTTATGGAATACATGTAATGCTATTGCTATTCTATAAACCGAAATAGAGTCCCCATTCATACGAATAGGTCAATTGACCTATTCGTATGAATGGGGACACTCACCCACATTTTACTTCATTTTGCAGCCCTCTAGCCCTTTCCAGGACTTTTTTAGAGGCATTTTAGTGGTCAAAAGTTCGGGTCCCCATTGACTTCAATTTGGTTCGGGGTCAAGTTCGACCCCGAACCCGTACTTTTTTCCAAAGTTCGGCCGAACCCGAACATCCAGGTGTCCGCTCAACTCTAGTTACAAGCAGAGGATCTGTCAGGGTTTCTCTACTGGTTCAAATAGAAACCCTTTCTGTCAGTAGTTAACCAGCTGGTATTAATGAGCTGTTACCATGGTTACTCACCTGGCTGCAGGTATTTAAGAAGCTAGTCTCAGTAGCTCATTTGCCCTTGCTTTGTTTTCGGCTTCCTGTTATTTTGTAACAGTAGTGGAATCGTTTAGGATCCACGATGCATGGCCTGAATTAAATACTTTAGATCTTCTTGTACAACCGGTCACCAGGTCTTTGAGAGGTAGGAGGAGGCCTCTGTTCCAAATCAGAGATATCCTTGGTTGAGTCGTGGACACGGAAAAGGTAAATAGCTGCACTCTGAACACTGATTAAGGAAGTACTAGTTATAGAAGTTTATTGAGTAGTTAGCTTGAGACAACTGGAAGATTGGATAGCTGGACCCACAGCAGTACTGGAATTGAGATACGGAATAACACACAGCCAAAGATGGAGTCACGGGACGTGAACGGGAGCTACACGGAGATATGTAAGTCAGTTTGCGGTGAATGCGGGGAGCAGTGGGACGAGGAACAGGTAAGTTTGTTACATATTTCTAGACATGTGTAAAACTAAAATTTTCGTTTCATTTTCGTCCATTCGGACGAAAATGTTATTTATTTAGTCTAAAAAGAATTTCGTTCATTACTGCATTCGTTTCAAACGAAACGTTTCGTTAATTTTTATTCGTTCGTTTTATAAAATACATGTAATACTATTGGCTTTCTATAAACCGAACGAGAGCCCCATTCATAAGAAATTCTTATGAATGGGGCTCTCGTTCGGTTCATAGAAAGCCAATAGTACTACATGTTTTCTATAAGCCGAAAGTCTATAAACCGAACGTTCGGTTTATAGACTTTCGGCTTATGGAATACATGTAATCCTATTGCTATTCTATAAACCGAACGTTCGGTTTATAGAATAGCCATAGGATTACATGTATTACATAAGCCGACAGCCTATAAACCGAACGTTCGGTTTATAGGCTGTCGGCATTTAACTATACGGAGACAAAGTCTCCATTCATAAATTTTTATTATCGATATTGCAGAAGGTCTTGTTGGCAAAGTATGTCTTTTTGCTGATGATACAAAGATTTGCAGCAGGGTTGATATTCATGGAGGGATAAGCCAAATGGCAAATGATTTAGCTCAACTAGAAAAATGGTCAGAGCATTGGCAACTGACATTTAATGTGGACAAGTGCAAGATTATGCACCTTGGGCGTAAAAACCCAAAAGCAGAATATAGACTATTTGGTACAGTCCTAACCTCAACATCTGAGGAAAGGGATTTAGGAGTAATAATTTCAGAGGACTTGAAGGTAGGTAGGCAATGCAATAGAGCAGCAGGAAATGCTAGCAGAATTCTTGGTTGCATAGGGAGAGGTATTAGCAGTAGGAAGAGGGAAGTGCTCATGCCATTGTACAGAGCACTGGTGAGACCTCACTTGGAGTATTGTACGCAGTACTGGAGACCGTATCTCCTGAAGGATATTGATACTTTGGAGAGAGTTCAGAGAAGGGCTACTAAACTGGTTCATGGGTTGAAGGATAAAACTTACCAGGAAAGGTTAAAGCATCTTAACATGTATAGCTTGGAGGAAAGACGTAACAGGGGGGATATGATAGAAACATTTAAATACATAAAGGGAATCAACACAGTAAAGGAAGAGAGTATATTTAAAAGAAGAAAAACTACCACAACTAGAGGACATAGTCTTAAATTAGCGGGGCAACGATTTAAAAGTAATATCAGGAAGTATTACTTTACTGAGAAGGTAGTGGATGTATGGAATAGCCTGCCAGCAGAAGTGGTAGAGGTAAACACAGTCAAGGATTTTAAGCATGCGTGGGATAGTCACAAGGCTATCCTAACTATAAGACCGGGAACGGGGGACTAATAAAAGTACTCAAAAAAAAAATTGGGCAGACTAGATGGACCGAATGGTTCTTATCTGCCGACACATTCTATGTTTCTATAGTTAAATGCCCACAGCCTATAAACCGAACGTTCGGTTTATAGGCTGTCAGCATTTCACTACACGGAGACAGAGTCTCCATTCATAAATTTATGAATGGAGACTTTGTCTCTGTGTAGTGAAATGCTATTGTATTCTATAAACCAACTCTATTTCGGCTTATAGAATGCAATAATACTACGAATGGACGAATGAACGAATGATTTTCGTTTATTAACCATTCATTTATTCGGCTTTCGTTAGCTTAGCATTTTCGTTTTTCGGACGAATGGACGAAAATGCTATTTTCGGACGAAAATGCATTCGTCCGAAAACGAATGCACATGTCTACATATTTCTGTGTTCCTGACCCAGCTCAGCTGACTTCTCTTCTGGTTCTTGATTCCTGGCTTTGTTCCTGACTCCGCTGATCTCCGTTCTCCTGACTCTGGCTTGTTTGGCTACCAACTTTGGCTCGTGTCCTCGACTTGCTTCCTGGATATTGCTTTTAGACTATATTCACTATTTTGCTATTTATTATTAATAAAGGTACGTTTGCATCTTACCTTATGTTTCTGTCTGGTTCTTCCCAATAATGAGCGGTGAGTCTACTAAGCCCTGTAGACATCTCGTTACACTAGTGGTAGCAGTGGGATCCCTCTGCACAGCTGTACTCTAAACCTTGGAACACCATGGCAGAAAGCTATAAGCTGCTGACCGTTGCTGCCCTTCAGGACTTGCTGACCCAGAGAGGACAAGATGCTTCGGGGCTAAAGAAGCCAGAGCTGATTGCTGCCCAGGCCGAGCTGAAACCAGGCTGGAGAAGGGTCTAGCAATACCAATCCCCAGGAGACTACCCCTCTGATGCCCGCAGCGATGCCTGGCGAGCTGGATGTGGTCACCCTTTGGGTAAGAAACCGATTGGCTGCCTATGGCCCTGCTCCCCCCTTTGACATTGTCGACCGCATCATTCGAGCGGCAGAAAGAAAGGGAGCAGGAGCTGGCCAAGATGCCCAACCCTGATGCCAGCCCTGCCAGTAGCCCAGCTGGCTCTTCCTCCAGCCTGCGAGTCACTCATCAATCCTTTAAGACATTCAATGACACATACAGGATTTTGAGCGACAATGCCAACTTCACAACCTAGAGGAGCAGGAGTGGATGCCTATCCTCATGGGCAAGCTTACAGACAGAGCAGTGGAGGCCTAGCAGGCAATCCCAGATGACCTGAGCGGGATTACCAAAAGGTGAGGAAACAATTACTGGCACACTATGCTATCACCCCTGAAAAATACAGGTGCAGCTTCCGTGACTACTCACTGAAGTGCTGCTAGGCAACGATCTGGAGAGCGAGTTTATACCTACATATTCTACCATGGATAATACCCCGGACTGCCTAACCATTTCCCAGAGCCAAACGCTACAAGCTGGGACTCAGGTAAGCTCACTCCCTAACCCCCCTGACCCTAGCCCTGACTTGACCAAACCCCTCTGCTGTCCAACCCCTGACACTTTAGAGAAGTGATCCCACATTGAGATGATACAGAGAGAGGGCAACCATCGGAGAAGTGGGCACACAGAAGGATCACATAGTCTGGCAAGATGGTCTCCTATACCGCTCTGCATTTGTGGGTCCCAAAGATTCCAAATCTGTCCCCATGCTTCAGCTAGTAACCTCTGCTGAATACCGTGCCACCATCCTCTTGCCAGGCACCTCGGAGCACGCAAGACCCTTCACTGGCTCACCAAAACCTTCTTCTGGCCAGACATCTGCCAGCGGGTAGGGTAGAGGAAAGATAGCTGCAAGGTCCCCCTTCAGCCCCTGCCCCCACGGTGAAACTTTCCGATGGGTAGCCGCTGACCTGGTCGGTCCCCTTGCCAAACCCAGATGGTTAGGGAAGAGGTATATCCTCACCGTAGAAGACTTTACCACCACGTACCCCGACGCCGTAGCCCTCCCCTACATCACAGCTGAGACAGTGGACGATGCCCTGTTCAAGATCTTCTCCCGAGTTGGCTTTCCCCAGGAGGTACTCTCAGACCAAGGTATCCAGTTCACCTCGGACCTGATCAATCAAATCTTGGACCTATGCAGGGTGAAAGCCCTTCGCACTACCCCTATCCCTCCCAGGCTAACAGGTTATGCGAGAGATCTAATGGGACCCTCAAGACCTTTGTTCCCCAGCATAAGGACTGGGAACTTTTCCTGCCCCATCTATTCTTCGCCTACCGTGAAGTTCCCCAAACCTCGACAGGATTCTCTCCCTTCAAACTACTATACGGCCGCAGATTTAGGGGACCTCTTGACATCTTGAGAGAGTTCTGGAGAAGAAAGGAGACCCCCAAGAGACCCCAGTAATCACCTGTGTGGTGAAGCTAGGAAAAACCCTAGACCAAGAAAATCTCTGAGCTGCTCAAACTAACCAAAAGCAGACCTATGACTCATTTTCCCGCCCCAGAGAGCTTATAGCTGGGCAGAAGGTTCTCATGCTTTGCCCTACACAGCAGAATAAATTGCAAACTGCCTGGGAAGGTCCCTTCACAGGGGTCGGGCAGAAAGGGGAAACCACATATGTGATATCGAAAGGTACCCCAGCTCAGGGTCCGTGCATCTGCCATATAAACTCCCTCAAGCCCTACTACCAGCCCTCAAGCCCTACTACCAGCGCCTGGCAGAAGTAGCTGCCATCTGCACCATGTCCTCGAACGAGGCAGGAGAACAAGCCCTCCCGACCTCCTGAGTGCTACTCAGGAGAGCAGTCTCGATCAAATTTGGACTGGACCCCAGCTGCAGTCCCAAGAGAAAGCACAGCTAGATGCAGTGCTGCAGGCATGAGCAGTGAGTGCATGCTGACAGAGTGGGTCAGTGAGTGAGTGTGTGCTGACAGAGTGGGTCAGTGAGTGCATGCTGACAGAGTGGCTCAGTGAGTGCGTGCTGACAGAGTGGGTCAGTAAGTGAGTGCGTGCTGACAGAGTGGGTCAGTAAGTGAGTGCATGCTGACTGAGTGGGTCAGTGAGTGAGTGCATGCTGACTGAGTGGGTCAGTGAGTGCATGCTGACAGAGTGGAGAGAGAGATGGACATGAGGGTATGGGGAGAGAGAGACAGACATGAGGGAATGGGGAGAGAGAGACAGACATGAGGGTACGGGGAGAGAGAGACAGACATGAGGGTATGGGGAGAGACAGACATGAGGGTATGGGGAGAGAGAGAGACACGTGAGTGACTGACTTGGTGGAATATTATTTATCACTCCTTGTGTACTTCTTTTCCAAAGATGCTCAGCCAGACTAATGAGAGACTTTGACTGGTGGGGAATCATGGGAACGGTAATTAAAACTCATTCTGCTAGCCAGCAAAAAGTCTCCCATGTTGCTGGCTGAGCATCATAGAAATAAATAAAACCACTACGCAGTATTATGGCAAAATATATATCTTTATTTAAAATAAACGTTGGTCCTTTACCTTAAAATAAAGTTTTATCCCTCCCCTCTCCCCAATATTGAAATGGATATGTCTAGAACAGAAATGTCTAAGGGGGAGGAGTTCATAATATAGCCACGCCCAACCTTGGGCGCCAATGGAAAACCTGCACCCAGGTGCCCGTGACCCTAGGACCGGCCCTGTGCAACAGCATGTTACAATCCGTAATACCAAATAAATTAAGATTCCACCTATAAGATTCCTTAACCACTGGGAGTTGTGCAACCATGAAAATAACCAATCACTGTCTGTTTCTTGTCTCGGGCTCTTCTGGGCATCTTCTATGTTCTCTATATTATGTTCTATATCTCCTGAATTATCCTTGATAAACATAGAACACTGCCCACCAATCAAGGCACATACTCCCCCTTTAGCTGCCAGGAGATAATCTACAGCAATACAATTTTGTAATGCTACCATTCTAATCTGCATTTGTTCTTCATTCAGCTATTTAAGTGTATCTGTGGTGACATTTAATTCATAGTCCATAATAGAAGCCATATTGTTAACCCTTCTATATAGATCAACCATCATTTGTGAAAATAGATCCAATAACTCTGCTCCACTTATTCGCTTTCACACTGAGGAATGACACATTAGATACTGCCCTAATGTTTCGTATTTTCCCTTTGGTAGTTTAGGAGTGGTACATCCAGCAGGTACCAGTTGTCCAAGGTAACAACTCCCCTACCACTCACAAGGCAATATGCGATAGGCCCACCAACCACACAACCAATATATACCTCTACCCAATGAGACATCACCACTGTGGCTAGTGGTTTGTAGCCAAGAAGTGGCAATCATGGTACCCAGAGCAGAATAATAAGTTATGTTACTCATACCTTCAGGGACAGTGAATTAAATCGGTTTGTTTATCAGGTTTGCATCAAAAGAGACAACTTTTTCATTAAACGTAGTGGTGTTATTCGTAAAATTTAGTCGAAAAGGGGCAGAATAGTTTATTGGGCTTGCACCAATGAAAAAGGTACCTGTTCCCCCTTCCTGAAATGTTGAGAGACTGGATACAGGACAATAACATTAATGCAAATAAGTAGATATTACGAGCCTAGAAGAGGGAGTGGAAGCTGGGGGGAGGGGGGGTTTCTTCTTTTTTTGGGGGGGGGAAAACACGGAACGAAAACTGAAAAGTGGGTAGAAAAAGGCTCGAGAGGAGAAAGGGGAAAAGGGGAAACCTATTGGAAGAAGAAAGTTACACTAAAGGGTGATCTTTAAAAATATAAATTGAATTGAAAAATAATGACACTTGAAAACACAAACTGAGTCAGAAATAAGGGAAAACAATAAACCCCTAATTAGATATTCTCTAATACAGATTAAAAATGAACATGCTGATCACGGCGAAGGGAGGAAAAAGTGGGAAATAAAGGTAGAAGAAATCTACACTAAAGGGGGACACTCCAAAATTTAAATTGAAGTGGAATAAGGGGAAACATCAAATCCTCAATTAGATATTTATCATATAGATCGAAATTTAATATGCTGATTTTGGGGAAGAGTGGGTAGAAGAAGGGGGGATAAGGGTAGGAATAAGGAAAGGGTAGATGAACTACCCCATAGACATAGATCACCCTATATAGGTATAAATGTTGTTCACATATACACTTAAATGATTTCTTTTTTTTTTTTTTCTATCTTCTTTTTTCTTTCTTCTCTTCTCTTTCCATACTTACTAATAAAGAATAAAATATATTATGGTAATAGTAGTAGAAATTTAAAATAAAACAGAGGTATATAAGATATATTAAGAAGGGGAGGGTGAGATATAAGAGAAGGAAGAGAGGAACGGATAAGGGAAATGAAGGACTTACTACACCATAATGATCACCATATATATGTACAAATACTGTTCACATACACATTTAATAGGAGCCCTTTTTCTGTTGTTGATACATAAGCGCACAGAATATTCGTGACATAGTTTGGTAAATCTAGGTGCAGGAACAGGAATTGGTTTATCTGTGCATTGTACTAATCTTCCCTTCTATATCCCAGTTCTTGTTGACGTCAGTAATTGTGTATTTTGGTTGATGAAACATGCAATGGAGAACAGATTTCTCTTTCTTTCTTCTTCTTCTTTTCCATTAATACACAAGTGCATTGAGCACTCGTGAAATACGATGTTAAACCCAAGTACAGAAATAAGATCTGGATTGTTTAGACACTGTATAAATGTTCCCCTTTATATTTTGCTGAAACTGGTAATAGTGCATTATACTCTTATGAAATGCAGATTGGCAAGTAATAAGTTTAGTTTTTTTTTCTCTGCTCTTCTCTCTTGCTGTTCTATACCTCTCCTTTATTCCATCGGCTTCCATATATTCCATATTTATCATAGGAAGTGGGGAGAAACATTCTTATGGTACTTTCCTGAAATTAAGAGACCCAGACCCACAGCATTGTCGCTGCCAGAGAATATTTTTTTTCTGGCAAATTTTCCCGACGGACCCAGGTGGAAACATGATCCTCTAGGGATATGGAGGATGTTTTTATGTTTAATGTATGTTTGTATGCCTGGCGGTATGGACAGACTGGCAGAACAAAAATACGGTGAAAATTTAGAACTAGAATATGGTTAGGTATGCAACTATTAACGCTCAAGGACTAAACTCGCCAGGGAAAAGATCAATGTTCTACCATTTTTTATGCAGGGAGTATACAGATATTTGATGTATCCAAGAGACACACTGGAGGCAGATAGACAAAATGAAAGTAGAATCTCAGAAATTTCCCACTGTATTCAAATCATCTCAACAAGACAAAAAAAAAAAAGAGGGGTGGCCATAATAGCGGGATGTAAAATTGAAGTAAATATCACATTCCTGAAGGAAGATTTCTGATCCTAGTAGGGCAGTTTAACCATCTGATGCTAACTTTAATTAATATATATGCACCAAATAAGTCACCAGTTAAATTCTTCTCTAAACTATTTAAGAAAATAGAAAAGATGAAACAGGGCTCAATAATGATAATGGGAGATTTTAATTGTACCCTAAACCCTAAAAAAAATAAAAAGACAATAACAGGCATTATTAGCAATAAAAAAAATGTATACCAACAGGCAAATAGATTGCAAAAACTTATAGATAAATACTCCCTCTTAGATTTATGGCGGCACATCACCCAGCGGAGTCAGATTTCACCTGATTTTCCAAAACTTACACAGCTTTTTCTCGCATTGATCTGATCCTGGGGGAATCCCACTTAGGGCAACAAATTAATAAAATTCAGATAAAGGACATCACGTGGTCTGACCACAATAAGTTTTGGACCTTAGGGATCATTACCCCAGAGTCAGATCAGACTGGAGACTCAACCTGTGAAAGCATTAGGAATGTAGGCGCTTTTCTGATTGGTTGCTCTAGGCCACCTCTGTCAGCAGGTTTACCATTGGCTCTCCTTGCTAAAGGGATTAAAAGTGTCTGGTGCCGTTGCCCCTGCACCTTGTGCCCCGATTGGTGGCTGTTTTAGAGGTCCCCTCCGATTGGTGCCTTTCCAAGCCAAATTATGCAATCTGCAAGTCTAACTGTTTACTGTCAACATTACCTATTGTTCAATCACACGTTATCTGATATTTTACTGTATAAAGAGTCTGCTATTCCCTGGAATAAAGTTCTTGTTTTTACTGCTGTACCTACAACGGTGTCGGGTGTGATTCTTAGGGACAAAGAGCAGGCGAGACAGTGAATGATTTGGGACTCTGGCTGATATCCATTGCAGGCTAGGAGAAAAGTAACCCCGGGAGGAGAAGTCTCTTTACACTGGTGGCAGCTTCGGGATACTCCTTGAAACCAAGCCTAAGCGGATTATTACAGCAATTGTGCGCAGGAAACTATGATGGCAGAAAGTTACAAGACATTGAGCGTAGCGGCCCTGCAGGACTTGCTAGTCCGCAAGGGACAAGACTCCACTGGACTAAGAAAGAATGAACTCATTGCCACACTGGTGGACCGGGAGCAAGAGTAAGAGAGGCCAAGCAGCCCGGTGGATCACAATGCCCCTTTGAACCACGTGCACAGTGGATCTAGGCTTTCCCCACCAGAGCCGGATATTGTTACCCTTAGGGTCCGGAGCCGCTTAGCCACATAATGCCCTAACCCTCCCTTCAGGTAATTGATCGGGTGACGCAGATGGTGGAGCGAGAGAGGGCAAGCGAACTAATGGCCAGTTTGACCGCAGCCGGGGGCAGCAATCAGGGAGATTTTGGGTCCGTTCAGAGCACAGCCTCAAAGTAACCCACCAAACCTTTAAAGCCTTTGATAATGCTATTGGGGATAGTGACGGATTTCTGCAGGACTTTCAGAGACAATGTCAGCTCCATCAGATTCCCCTATCTTGGTAGGCAAGCTTTCTGGAAGAGCCGCACAAGCATACCAGGCCATCCCCGATGAGTGGAGCAGAGACTACTCAAAGGTAAAAAAAAGAGACAATTGGCACGTTATGCCATTAACCCAGACACCTACAGACGGAGGTTCTGGGATACCAGAATGGACGCTCAAGATACCGTCTGAGTCGAGCAGCCGAAAAACTGTATGCAGGGATGTGCCACAGTAATAGCCAAGGAAACGCTTCAACAAATCATCCTGGAGCAGTATTTTCTTCACATTGCCAGTGATGCCCGAGACTGGGTGCGGGATCAGGAACCTAGAATGGTGGAGGACGCAGCTCGACTGTCGGATTAGTATGTGGACATCCGTCGACCCGCCACCCATCTCCCACCCTCCTACAGCTACAGGACAGGTGCCCCCTCATTTCCCCGACACCTTAGCGGCTTTATCCTGCTCCCATGCCTTGTAATCCACCTCCCCCGTTTCAACCCGTGGTGAACCTCACTGGCTTTTTTCCAGTGCGGGCAGGCCGGGCACATCTGACGGAATTGCCTACAGTTCTGTCCCCGAGGTGCGGGCCCACTGCCCCTCTGACGGGCATCTCAGAACCCTATCACTTTTCTTCCACCCCTTGAGTCTTCCAGTGAAGGGATGACCACCTATGCAGAGGAATGCTATCCTCCAGAATCTACATGGGAGTCCCACGGATGGGGGCCCCACAACGAAGTGACCTTGCTGCAGCAGCCATACGTCGACAACAGAGAACACCACTATCAGCCGGTCTGTCACAATGGTAAGTTACTCGAAGGACTTCGAGATTCCGGAGCTACCCTCACGATGGTGCAACCCCAGGCATTGCCAGACACTCGACCACTGGATTACAAAATGGATGTCCGAGTAGCCGGGGGACAAGTATATGAGCTGCCTATGGCCCGCGTTCAACTAGACTTTGGTGTCGGAAAGGGCATCAGGGAGGTTGGCGTCATGCCCGGCCTCCCTTGCTGATGTTTTATTGGGCAGTGATTTGGGACGGCTCGAAAGCCACTTTGTGTCCCCTGCCCCAGTGATTTCGGATCCCAAGGAGTGCCAGGCAGTCACTCAGAGCCAAGTACCAGTCACCACCGAGCCAGCCCAGGGGGCCCAGGTAAGTGATAGCCCTGACCCACCGACCCTTGATGACCGACTTCCCTGGCCCCCCCAGACGACTTTATGACTCTGACCATGACTGATGCCACCTTACGTAGGTATCGGGAAAGGGCTGACTCTGGGGAGATGGGCAGTAACTCAGTTCAGATTGTGTAGTGGGACGGGTTGTTGTATCGTTCTAACCCCCAGGGCCAAGTAGCAGTATCCCGACTCCAACTTGTGGTCCCTGTTCCCTATAGACTTACGCTGCTCACCTTAGCCCACAAAACCCCCTTAGCCGGAAACCTAGGTGTCCGCAAAATGATCCATAGGCTAACCCAAACGTTCTTCTGGCCAGGGTTGTCCCAAATGGTAGCGACCCATTGTCACACCTGTGACATCTGCCAGCGAGTGGGTAAGTGTAACGATACCTCCTGCGTCCCTCTCCAGCCCATGCCCTTTATAGGCGAACCCTTCCAGCGGGTCGCAGTAGATATTATTGGACCAATGGCCAAGCTCAGTAGAGGTGGGAAGAGGTATATCTTCACGGTGGTAGATTTTGCCACCCGTTATCCCGAGGCCACTGCACTGCCCAATATCATAGCCGAAAGCGGACGCCTTAATAAAAATATTTACCCGATTCGGGTTTCCCCAAGAAGTGTTGTCCGACCAAGGCACCCAATTCATGTCCGAACTGCTTAGCCAAGTTTGGAAACTATGTGGAGTAAAAGCGATGCACACCACCACCTACCACCCTCAAGTGAACATACTCTGTGAGCGATTCAATGGAACTCTCAAGCAGATGTTGCGGACGTTCATGGCTCAGCACACTGACTGGGAGAAGTTCTTGCCACATGCCCTCTTTGCCTGCCGGGAGGTTCCCCAAGCCTTAACGGGATTCTCCCCATTTGAACTCCTGTATGGGAGAAAAATAAGAGGGCCCCTCAACATACTCCAAGAGTTCTGGGAGGGTAAGACGGATCAGCCCGAGACCCTATCACTTATGTGGTGGAGCTACGGGAAAAATTAGCAAAGTTAATGTTACTAGCACAGGAGAATCTCCGGGGTGCCTAAACTGTCCAAAAGGGGTACTATGATCAGGGTTCCCGGCCCCGAGAATTCCTTGTAGGACAAAAAGTACTAATGCTCAGACCCACCAGGCAGAACAAACTGCTGGCAGCTTGGGAAGGCCTTACACCGTCCTGGAGCGTAAGGGGGAGACCACGTATGTCGTGGCTAAGGGGGCCCGGCACCGAATCACCCGCTTAGTCATGTCAATGCCCTTAAAGCTTACCGGCCCTTAAAGCTTACCGGGAGCGCAGAGCAAACATAGGCGCCATCTGTACCCCGTCTTCTACTGAAGGGGGTGTCTGGGCCATTCCCGACCTGCTAGCGGACACGAAGCAACCCAGTAGCCTAGAGCAGGTTAAGGTTGGGCCCCAACTCACCCCCTCAGAACAAACCCAACTCCGAGTCCTTTTACAAGCCCAAGCTCCAATGTTTTCTGCCCTTCCCGGTACTACCCCATTAGCACAGCACTCTGTGGAGACCCCAGGGCAGCAACCCCTCCGCCAGCTGGCATACAGAGTCCCCAAGGCGGTGAGAAGCCATATCAGACAGGAATTAGAGAAAATAAAAACTCTCTGAGTTATTGAACCCTCATACAGCCCGTGGGCCTCCCCTGTAGTACTGGTCCTTAAAAAACTACGGGACCACCCGCTTCAGAAAACTCAATGAACGCACTGTCACCAACGCTTATCCCATGCCTAGGGTGGACGAGCTGTTAGACAAACTCTCCAGGGCTACCTGGGTCTCTACCTTAGATATGAGTCAGGGTTATTGGCAAATTCCCTTAGCGGTGGATGCTGTCCCCAAGTCCGCATTCATCATCCCATTCGGTCTGTACCAATTTAAGGTCATGCCGTTCGGGATGAAGAATGCCCCAGCCAACTTTCAGAGGTTAGTCAATCAGTTGTTGGTTGGGTTACAGGATTTTTCTTGTGCCTATCTAGACGACGTCGCTATCTTCAGCGGGTCGTGGAAAGAGCATCTGCTGCACCTCAACATAACTGCAGGTTCCCCATTGACTCTCCATGCTAAAGGGATTAAAAGTGTCTGGTGCCAAAGACGCCTGCACCTTGTGCCCCGATTGGTGGCTGTTTTAGAGGTTATAGACCTATTTCCCTGCTGAATCTAGATGCAGAATTATATGCTTCCATCTTGGCGGATAGCATTAGTATCATTCTCCAAGATTTGATCCATCACAATCAGGCAGGCTTTGTACAGGGAAAATCCTCAGCGGCACATATCAGGAGCCTCATGAACGTACTCCAGGGGACCCGAGGTAGTGCCCAGCTGGCCCTGTCATTAGATGCTGAAAAGGCATTTGACAGGGTCAGCTGGGGATTCATGAGGGAATCCATGAAGGCATTTGGGCTTAATGGTAGAATATTGGAGGCTATAATGGCGGAATACTCAGGTCCAGTGGGCAGAGTAGTAGCATCAGGGATAAGATCCCCTTGGTTTTTCTTGACGAATGGGACCCGCCAGGGGTGCCTGTTGTCCCCAATATTGTATATAATAACATTGGAACCTTTAGCTCAAGATACAAGACTCACAAAAATTTAGAGGCTTAGCAGGGCTGGAAACACAAAAGATCAAAATGTATGCTGATAATATATTAATTACTGTTGAAGACCCTGTGACCTCTATTGAAGAATTAATGAAATTTTAAATTATACACTTAATTCTAATAAATCAAGGGTGAAAGGTATACATTTATATGGGAAATTTCCTCCTTTATATTCTTGGGCATAAACATTTCTGCTAACCCACAAGAATGGATGCAAATTAATATTTTACCTATAATAACATCTATGAATGCCAGACTCCGGGGATAGAGAACCTTGTCTGTATCATGGTGGGGAAAAATTAACACGATCAGAGCTTATGAACTTCCTAGATTCACCTATCTTTTTCGAATGCTCACAAATGGAAAACTTGCTATTTTTATATGTATATGTGTTGATATAATTTCATAATTATCTAAATCCGGGAGATGGAAAAGAAAAGAGAAAAAAATGTATAAGTATGTATTTTTGATAATTTTATAATAAAGAATTAAAATTAAAAAAATTTGCTACCGGCCTTAGATAGCTATTCCATTACAGTGTGTAAACCTTTTCCCACATTCAGCTCATGAGAACGGTTTCTATCCCGTGTGAGAGCGCTCGTGTAGTTGAAGTTTGCTTTTGACTGTAAACCTTTTCCCACATTTGGCACATGATAGCGGTTTCTCTCCCGTGTGAGTGCGCTTGTGTACTTGAAGTTTGCTTTTGGCTGCATACCGTTTCCCGCACTCAGCACATGAGAACGGTTTCTCTCCCGTGTGAGTGCGCTCGTGTATTTGAAGTTTGCTTTTGGCTGCATACTGTTTCCCGCACTCAGCACATGAGAACGGTTTCTCTCCCGTGTGAGAGCGCTTGTGTATTTGAAGTTTGTTTTTGGCTGCATACTGTTTCCCGCATTCAGCACATGAGAACGGTTTCTCTCCCGTGTGAGAGCGCTTGTGTATTTGAAGTTTGTTTTTGGCTGCATACTGTTTCCCGCATTCAGCACATGAGAACGGTTTCTCTCCCGTGTGAGAGCGCTCGTGTATTTGAAGTTTGCTTTTGGCTGCATACCGTTTCCCGCACTCAGCACATGAGAACGGTTTCTCTCCCGTGTGAGAGCGCTCGTGTATTTGAAGTTTGCTTTTGGCTGCATACATTTTCCCGCACTCAGCACATGAGAACGGTTTCTCTCCCGTGTGAAAGCGCTCGTGTATTTGAAGTTTGCTTTTGGCTGCATACCGTTTCCCACACTCAGCACATGAGAACGGTTTCTCTCCCGTGTGAGAGCGCTCGTGTATTTGAAGTTTGCTTTTGGCTGCATACAGTTTCCCGCACTCAGCACATGAGAACGGTTTCTCTCCCGTGTGAGTGCGCTCGTGTTTTTGAAGTTTGCTTTTGGCTGCATACCGCTTCCCGCATTCAGCACATGAGAACGGTTTCTCTCCCGTGTGAGTGCGCTCGTGTATTTGAAGTTTGCTTTTGGCTGCATACCGTTTCCCGCACTTAGCACAGGAGAACAGTTTCTCTCCCGTGTGAGTTCTTTGGTGGGAGTGAAGATGTGAACTATGAATAAAACCTTTCTCGCACACGTTTTTTCTGACGTCTTCCTGTGCATTACGTTGGGCTTGTTGGTAAGCTTTAAACTCCAATGTATGAGTAAGGTTTATGCTGCATCTTCGAATTACTACAGATACTTTTTCATTGTTCGTCTTTCCATTATTGTCCAGTTTCTTAAGTTCTTGATGTTGGTAAGTAAGATGGAATTCACCAGTGGAGGTTGTGTCATTATTTACAATTCTCTCAGATTCCCTCGGAATTACACATGTTCCATTTAGAACCATAAGGTTCACTCCTGGAGCATTCTGGGTAACATCAGTATCATGCACTTCCTGTTCGACTCCCCGACTGATAGGTTCATCTAAAAGGAAGCAGAGAGATCACAAAGAACATTAATCTCTTTAAAAAATTCATTATGAATGGTCAGCTTACACACTGATTTTACAAAGGACCAAAGGCCTCATTAATGTCTCAATTCTCACGAGTGCACAGCTGGTAGGAATAAAAACTCAGGGCTGTGGAACGTCAGAGCCGATATGTTGATCTTTTTGTAAATGTTGCCCACAGATAGTGTAATGACACATAAAAGAAATGCACAGCTTTTTTTCCATTCTGTGCACGATTTTGTGAAATGTATAGTAGCAGAAATAGTTATTGATCCAATATTTTTTACATTTTTAAGTATTTTATTTACATAATAGTCAATAACCCTAATGTCTGATTATAGGTTCGTTAGTGTTGTTGAGCATTTCGTGAATTGTGTAATTATTAGACTTCTTTGTATAATGGGTACATTGTCTTTTCAGAACTGGTTATTTCAATCAAATCTTGCACTGCTAGTCTGTTTAAAGAATTAATAACAACTTCAAAAATCTTGGAATAATAAATATATTTCTTCTACTATCGTTGGGTACATTTCATTAACTGTACAATTGGTTGTAACATATATATAGCAAAATTCCGTTAAAGAGAAAATGAAGCCTAAAAATTCCTAAAACAATTAATAAACTGACCCTGTTTTGTGGGTTTAATCACTTTTGAAATGATGTATGTTCAAATTTTTACTCACTGGTTAAGTAGGGTCAAACCAAGCACTAAGGTAATCTACTTCCGTGTGAGCCCGTCATCGACAGTAATTTGTCAGACCAATAGGGATGCACCTCCACTGACCATGCTCACAAGCAGACATTCAGGGAAATTAAGTGTCCTAGTTCCTAGTTTCTCCCCTACTTAATCAGCAATACCTTTTCAACAAAACATGATAGAAAGATAATTTTAAAATGGAAAAAGTCACCAACCAAGACCAAGTTTTTGCTTTAACCCTGCTGCCAATCTTTATATCAGGCAGATGGTATCTAAGATATAGAAGACATGTTGAACCTATTGTGCAGTGCTTTCCAACCCCGTCCTCAAGGCGCACCCAACAGTCCAGGATTTATGGATTACATAGTTGCGTCGAGGTGTTTTTGTTTTTAAACACCTCAATATTGTTCATAAGTGATTTCTTTTGGATACTGGCTTCCAGGCCGCCATGTTGCAGGGATGGTTCTCTGTGACCTGACAGCTCTGATTAAAGGACAACTGCTGGAAAAAAATTAAGTTCTGTTTAAGTGAAAGATTGCATCAGGTGTAGGCTTTTTTATATAGAAATGTTTTCATGAAATAACACAAGTAAAGTCCCTTATTAAGCTTTCTCTGCTTGTATAGCACTACAGGGTGCAGATCTCCTGGGTTCAATCTTCCTTAATATGACCCAAGATTCTACACCACGTCAGCCCCCTGTTAGAGCTATACAAGCAAAGACTGCTCAATTTATTTCTATTCTTTCCTTACATCATTTCTATTTAAAATGCATACATTTTAATCAATCTTTCAATTAAACACAAGTTAATATTTTGCTTATTGTTGTCCTTTAATGTGCAGAGTCTGAGACATCAACCACATCGCCCCCCCAGTGCACACATCAATGACATCTCACTGCGGCCGCTCCGTGAGATGGAAGCCCCCAGACTGTGCTCTTCCAAAGACTATGAGAGAATATCTTTTGAATGGGCCACACGCACGATTCAGCAGGATGAACTGTGCCAGAAAAACACAAATCACATTGTAAGCAAGGCATTAACCCTAACCTGCTTGCGTCTGTACGGTCTGTCTAAACCGGTCAGAATGGGTTTTATACAGAAGATATGGGGACAAAACTACAAATGATTCCCCCTTTGTGACTGGTCATTCCCCCTTTGTGACTGGTCATTCCCTCTTTGTGACTGGTCATTCCCCCTTTGTGACTGGTCATTCCTCCTTTGTGACTGGTCATTCCCCCTTTGTGACTGGTCATTCCCCCTTTGTGACTGGTCATTCCCCCTTTGTGACCGGTCATTCCCCCTTTGTGACCGGTCATTCCCCCTTTGTGACCGGTCATTCCCTCTTTGTGACTGGTCATTCCCCCTTTGTGACTGGTCATTCCCCCTTTGTGACTGGTCATTCCCCCTTTGTGACTGGTCATTCCCCCTTTGTGACTTGTGCTATTGCACTACATTTCCAATGGAAACCCCTTTAAACACAAACATTAATATTCGGAATAAAGGGTCATGAAGGAGATGGTCAGTTACAGATTAGGGAGCGTGATTGCACCCCATATCTCACCGGTTATAAGGGGTCAGAATGGTTGTCTAACCCTAATCTTCCTCTTCCTTTAGCCGCATCCCAGAGACCTTTATATAATGCAGGACAGACATGTATGTGAAGACGCCAATCCCTGCCAGAATGAGGCAGAGTGGGGGAGCGAAGCGGAGGGCGACTACTCCTGAATCTGCACAGCAAGAACTGCAAACTCAAGAGAGGACCCTGTGAAATAGCCATATACGGGGGACAACGGGAAGGAACGGGGGACAAGATGGCATCATAATTCTAAATGGGACCATTTAGCATGGCCAGTTTAGGGTTAGGATTAATGCTTTTCTCCCTTGATCAGCGTGATAAGACGGCATAGAATTTCCTTTACTCGTCGCAGGGGACTACGGGGGGCTGCAGCGGGATTCCACTTGTCAGATGATACTACTCTAAGTGGCCTCAATCTGACAGGGAAAATATAATCGATGCTCAAATTGGCGATTATATAGAAACATAGAATGTGTCCCGGGAAGATAAGAACCATTCGGTCCATACAGTCTGCCCAATTTTCGAATTAATTTTATTAGCCCCAGTTCCCTATCTTATATCTAGGATAGCCTTGTGTCTATCCCACGCATACTTAAAATCCTTGACTATGTTTACTTCTACCACTTCTACTGGAAGGCTATTCCATGCATCCACTACAGTAATACTTCCTGATATTACTTTTAAATCATTGCCCCTCTAATTTTAAACTATGTCCTTGTCAGGTCCCGCCGCGCAGCGCATCTCCGGAGTACCCAGCCCTCGCTGGGTGTCACGGAGTAGCGGGGGGACCTGTGCTCCGTATCGGCAGCTTCTCTTAAAGCGCGCGTCACCAATGACGGTGCGCGCGCCCCTCCTCTCTGCAGCATCGCCCAAGCCGGCACGCGCGTCATGACGTCACCAGGCGCGAAGTTTAAAAGGAATCACCAAGCTGAATACTGTGCTTGGTGATTCTTGCTCATGTACTGCCTATATTTGCGTACCTGCCTTTCTGTCTCCCCGTTATTGACCCGGATTGTCTATTGGTGTTCCCTGCCTTCTCCTACCCGACCCTGGATTGTATTACTGGATTACCTGCCTGCCTATGCCCTTGACCTGGATTGTTTAACCGATTACCTGCCTGCCTATGCCCTTGACCTGGATTGTTTAACCGATTACCTGCCTGCCTATGCCCCCTGACCTCGGATTGTTAACCACCTCATTGCTGATTTGCTGCAGTACCTTGTGGATTACTAACTACTCCTTGCTGCTGTATATTATTGTCCCTGTGGGTGTTAGACGTCTATTGGACCATTCCATGCCATATTGTTCCAGGAGTTTCGGCATCCTGGTGAGTACCTTACTCTCTATATATATGTTACTGTACCCGTATACTGACCTCCTATACCAAACCTTACATAATCACCAAGCCAAAAAATGGAGGCCACGGGTTTAACAGACGCCATCTCAGCTCTGACACAGCAATTAGCTGCTCTGAATCAGACCGTGCAAGACCTCCAGTCGGGTCAGAATCAATTGCAACAACAATTACAGCAACTCCAAGCCAGCCATACCAGTCATCCAGAACCAATCGTGGCACCCTCAGTACCTTCTCAATTCCGCATGGAAGGAGCCACTGCACTGGAACCCCAGGTTGTGCTACCTGAAAAATTTTCTGGGGATCGATCTAAATATCGGACTTTTGTCACCTCCTGTCAAATTTTATTTAATCTACGACCCAGGACTTATGCTTCTGACTACGTTAAGGTTCATACGGTGATATCTTTATTAACTGAGGAGCCACAGCTCTGGGCTCATCATTTATTACATGTGAACAGCCCATTACTTGAATCATGGGGTTCTTTCAGACAGGCCTTAGACTCACTCTATGAAGATCCTTTTAGAGTTTCCTCAGCTACTACCACTATCCGAACCCTTCGTCAAGGTCGACGACCTGTGGAAGAGTATATTACCGAATTCAGAAGAATTGCCTTAGAAACAACCTGGAACGAATCTGTATTATTGGATCAATTCCGTTTGGGGCTTTCGGATGCCTTAAAGGATGAACTAGCACGTATCGGAATACCCACCTCTCTGGATGCCTTAACCAGGCAAGTAACTCAAATAGACAGAAGACTGAGAGAAAGAAGAGCAGAGAGGCATTCCTCCTTACCTACCTCTAGTTCTCCACATTTCTTCCCCACTGAGCCACCTCAATCTTCTTCTACTACGGAGGAACCCATGCAAATTGGGTTGACGAGAGGCCCCTTATCTCCAGAAGAAAAGGCAAGATGTAGGGCCCAGAATTTGTGTCTGTATTGTGGCAGAGCAGGCCATATGTATAAGGAGTGCCGAGCCAGACGACGCCTACCACAGGGTAAGTCCATACAAGTAGACCAGAAATGCCCTGCTGTCCGTACACCCCATTTATCCATTTCTCTCTCCCTACAGTGGACTAACAACCCTATCATGGTATCAGCAATGATTGACTCTGGGGCCAGCGGTTGCTTCATTGATGGAGAACTAGCCAAGACCCTGTCCCTTCCTCTCCGGCTGAAACCCCAACCGTTGCAGATACAATTAGTGGATGGTAGTCCCTTGAAAACAGGACCTATTACTCATGAAACCGTTCCCCTCATCGTTACCATCTGGGACAATCATAAAGAATGGCTCCAATTTGACGTGGTACCCACACCTATTTTTCCAGTCATCCTGGGACTCCCTTGGCTTCGATCTCATAATCCTGTCATTAACTGGGAGACTGGAACCTTCGTCTTTTCTTCCACGTATTGTACCACCAGATGTCTCACTGAAGCTACGTTATGTATTACTCAAAATAACCAGGCACCTTCTGGACTACCGGCAAGTTATCTACAGTTCTGTGATGTTTTCGAAAAGAAAAAGGCTGACATTCTACCACCTCATCGGAATTATGATTGCCCGATAGAGTTACTTCCTGGCGCCTCCATACCGTTTGGAAGAATTTATCCATTGGCAGAACCAGAACTCTCATCACTCAAGACTTATATTGATGAGAATTTGGCAAAAGGTTTTATCAGACCTTCGTCCTCCCCAGCCAGAGCAGGTATATTCTTCGTCAAGAAGAAAGATGGTGGGTTGAGGCCTTGCATTGATTACCGGGAACTGAATAAGATAACTACAAAGAACAGATATCCCCTTCCTCTCATATCCGAATTGATGGATCGTTTACGTACTGCACAAATATTCACTAAAATCGATCTTAGGGGAGCGTATAATCTCGTAAGAATCCGCAAAGGGGATGAATGGAAAACCGCCTTCAGATCTCGCTACGGTCACTTCGAGTATCAAGTCATGCCTTTCGGCCTTTGTAACGCGCCCGCCACCTTTCAGCACTTCATTAACGATATATTTCATGACATTTTGGATCAATTTGTGATTGTCTATCTGGACGACATTCTCATCTATTCCTCGTCCTTACCCCAGCATCGCCATCATGTCCAGACTGTATTATCACGTCTCCGTCAACACAAACTGTACGCTAAGTTGGAAAAATTTATTTTTGAAACTGCAACTGTAGAATTTCTGGGCTTTATCCTATCCCCCAATAATATACGAATGGATCCAAAGAAAGTGGATGCTATTCTGCAATGGCCCGCACCCACTGACAGGAGAGCCGTTCAGAGATTTGTGGGATTTGCAAATTTCTATAGGAAATTCGTCCGGAATTTCTCCAAACTTGTACAACCTATCACCATTCTAACTTCCAAAAATAGCAGGTTCAAGTGGACAGTGACTGCCCAAGACGCCTTCGACACCCTAAAATCGAAATTTACCACAGCTCCCATCCTGGCTCTTCCTGACCCTTCTACCGCCTACACCTTGGAAGTAGATGCTTCCGATACTGCTGTTGGGGCAGTACTATCACAACGGCAGAACTATGACGGCCGTCTGCATCCAGTTGCCTTTTTCTCTAGAACACTGACTAGTGCTGAACGTAATTACGATGTGGGAGAACGAGAATTATTGCGCCATCTACTGGAGGGAGCGGCATACCCTATTACGGTTTACACCGACCATAAGAACTTGGAATATCTGAAAACGGCTAAACGTCTCCAACCTCGTCAAGCCCGATGGGCCTTATTCTTTGTTCGATTCCAATTACACATCACCTTTCGGCCTGGTTCACGCAATGGGAAGGCAGATGCACTATCAAGAATGACGGAACAAGAAGATGCAGTACCGTCAAACAACCACACTATTTTACAACCTAACCATTTTTTGGCAATGACTCAATCCATCTGGGACACTTTACGAACCCATTCTTCTACTATGACATCGCCTCCACTACCTCTGTTACAGCAGAGACAAGGACTATACTACTACAATGATAAAATATACGTTCCGTCTGAAGTTCGTCCTCTCGTTCTCAAGACATTCCACGATTCCCCGACAGCAGGGCATGGAGGAATCCGTCAGACCAAGGACCTTATCCTGCGCACCTTTTGGTGGCCAACCCTGATAAAAGATGTGACGAATTTCGTCAACTCCTGTCCCATCTGCGCACGTTCCAAGGAGACCTATATCCGTCCTGCCGGCCTCCTGCAGCCTCTCCCCATTCCCTCCAGACCCTGGACTGATGTTTCCATGGATTTTATCACCGACCTCCCACCGTCACAACGTTATACCACCCTTATGGTTGTTGTTGATCGATTCACGAAGACCGCTCGTTTTATCCCTTCAATCAAACTTCCTTCCGCTACTGAGACGGCAGAACTTTTTATTCGTGAGATCTTCAGACTCCATGGACTCCCTGAGAACATTGTCTCTACCCGAGGGTCGCAATTTACTTCTCGTTTCTGGAAGGCATTTTGCAAAGGGTTGCATATTCATCGTTCTCTTTCCACCGCATTCCACCCACAGAGCAATGGACAAACAGAGAGAACAAATCAAACAGTTGAGCAATACTTACGGTGCTTCTCTACTCACTTGCAAGACAATTGGGCCTCCTATCTACCATTAGCCGAATTCGCATATAACAACCATATCCATTGCTCCCTGAAAATGTCCCCGTTCTTTGCCAGTTACGGGTTCCATCCCTCCATGCTCCCTGGTTCTCCTATGACTGGTCTCGTTCCTTCTGCGGACGTTCATGTGCGTAACCTTGTCAGTACTTACTCCATGATTCGTACCACCTTACGTCGTGCTCAACAACAGTACAAGTTCTTTGCAGATCACCACCGTTCTCCGGCTCCTTCTTATCATGTAGGTGATAAAGTGTGGCTCTCTACCAAATATCTGAAATTGTCCTGTCCTACCCGCAAATTGGGCCCCAGGTTCATTGGTCCTTTCTCTATTCTGGAACTCATCGGGCCTCTGGCTGTGAAATTGCAACTTCCCTCCTCCATGCGAGTCCACCCTGTCTTTCATACCTCGCTTCTCAAACCCTGGTTACCCAACCCTTATCCTGACAGATGTGTTCGTCCTCCTGCTCCGATTCTTGTTGATGGAATCGAGGAATATGAAGTGGAAGAGATCCTGGATTCTAGGCTCCATAGGGGTCAATTGCAATACTTGGTGCATTGGAAAGGATACGATTCTGCTGATCGCTCATGGGAACCAGCCAAGGAGGTCCATGCGGTTGATCTGGTTCGTGCCTTTCATGCCTTGCACCCATCCAGACCTTGTCCTTCACGGGCCCGGAGGTCCCGCTTTGGGAGGGGGATCTGTCAGGTCCCGCCGCGCAGCGCCTCTCCGGAGTACCCAGCCCTCGCTGGGTGTCACGGAGTAGCGGGGGACCTGTGCTCCGTATCGGCAGCTTCTCTTCAAGCGCGCGTCACCAATGACGGTGCGCGCGCCCCTCCTCTCTGCAGCATCGCCCAAGCCGGCACGCCCGTCATGACGTCACCAGGCGCGAAGTTTAAAAGGAATCACCAAGCTGAATACTGTGCTTGGTGATTCTTGCTCATGTACTGCCTATATTTGCGTACCTGCCTTTCTGTCTCCCCGTTATTGACCCGGATTGTCTATTGGTGTTCCCTGCCTTCTCCTACCCGACCCTGGATTGTATTACTGGATTACCTCATTGCTGATTTGCTGCAGTACCTTGTGGATTACTAACTACTCCTTGCTGCTGTATATTATTGTCCCTGTGGGTGTTAGACGTCTATTGGACCATTCCATGCCATATTGTTCCAGGAGTTTCGGCATCCTGGTGAGTACCTTACTCTATATATATATATTACTGTACCTGTATACTGACCTCCTATACCAAACCTTACAGTCCTCTAGTTGTGGTAGTTTTTCTTCTTTTAACCCCTTAACGACAGGTGACGTGCCAGGCACGTCACGGCAAATCGAGGACTTGCCGACAGCTGACGTGCCTGGCACGTCATGCACTAAATGGAGTAAAGAAAGCGACCAGCGGTAGAGGCATTGTGCAACACCCCCCAAATGTGCAGGGGCGCGCTACGATCACTCCACGGAGTGATCGTAGCAGCCATTTAAAAATGGCTGCGCCGGCTGCACACATGTGCTTAGAAAGCGAACGATCGTTCGCTTTCTAAGCATCTCCGGTGTTGTTAAAGTGCCTCGCCAGCGAGGCACTTAACAACACCGTGCTGCTCCCCAGAGCCGATGGTGGTCGCTCTCCTGAGCGACCCCATCGGCTCAGTAGAAGGGAACGCTGCCTGTACAGGCAGCGTTTCCCTTCTAATGGCAAGAGCATCGGAAGTGAAAGTATTTCACTTCCGATGCTCTAGGGGGAGCCAATCGATGCCGGCACAGCAGATCTATGTGATCTGTGTGCAGGCATGTATGGTAAGTGCTCTGATGAGCACTTATCATACTGTCAAAGGCAATATTAGTAAATATTGCCTTTGACAAGTATTGATCTGCCTCCCTCACCTTACTAGTTATAGTAAGGGAGAGAGACAGATCAGATAAAGTAAAAAAATAAAATAAAATAATAAAAAATAAAATAATAAAATTTTAAACACCAAGGGCTTTTATAAAAGCCATTTAACCCCTTCCCTGCCATTGATCGCTGTGTACGCAGTGATCATACACAGCAGCACATTTTTTGCTGTCTGTGCATTTTTTAGGGGTTATTTTTTTTTACTGTAATTCATTACAGTATAAAAAAAGGCTCTTTTAAGAGAGATTAACCCCTTTCTTGCCGTAGATCACTGCCTAATCAGCGATCTGACGCAAATGCAGCAATCTTGCTGCAGAAGCATTTTTAATTTTTTTAAAACTTTTTTATTACACCCATCACGTGTTAATTATACCCGCTAGGGGACTACGTTTAAAAAAATTTTTTTTAGCTGTCTGAGCGCATGTATAGCGATCAGTAACAGCTGATAAGTGACAATGGCGGGTTGGCGTTTGCTCAGATGAGCATCACCATTCGTCTGGTTAGATCAATATGTGTAAATATTTGATCTGACCCGTGTAGATCTGCCTCCCTCTCACTTGAGTTTTAGTGAGGGAGACAGAGCTGTATAATGTAAGTTTTTAATTATAATATATTTAATAGAATTGAGACCCAAAGGCTTTTATAAAAGCCGTTTCCAGTATTTAACCCCTTCCCTGCAATTGATCGCTGTGTACGCAGTGATCTTACACAGCAGCACATTTTTTGCTGTCTGTGCATTTTTTTAGGGGTTATTTTTTTTTACTTTGATTTATTACAGTATATCAAAGGCTCTTTTAAGAGCTATTAACCCCTTCCTTGCCGTATATCACTTCCTAAGCAGCACATATGGTCACTGCCTAAGCAGTGCATATGGTCACTGCCTAAGCAGCGCATATGGAGCAATCTAGTCGCCGAAGGATTTTTTTGTGCTATCAGCATTTTTTTGTCAGACTCACTAGGGGTTAATTATACCCACTAGGGGATTACGTGTATTCCTTTTGAAGCTGTCTGAACGCGTGTATAGCGATCAGTAACAGCCGATCAGTGGCAAAGGTGGTTTGGTGATTTCTCAGATGAGCATCACCATTCGTCTGGTTCGTAAATATTGTTCTGACCCATATGGATCTGCCTCCCTCTCCTCACTTGAGTTTTAGTGAGGGAAAGAGACAGATCTGTATAACATAATTTTTAAATTGTAATAAATTAAATAAAATGTTAATAAATTGTGAGTCCCAAGGGCTTTTATAAAAGCCATACCTTTTGTATAGTGTAGTGTATTAACTCCTTCCCTGCCACTGATCACTGCACAGCAGAAATTTTTTTCTTGTCTGTGCATTTTTAGGGGTTAATTTTTTTTGTACAGTACTACAAAGGCTCTTATAAGAGCTATTAACCCCTTCCTTGCTCTACATGTTCAAATTCCAAGTTTGAAAATCAAAAAGCGCACCTCTCAAATGTAGCCTTTCAACCCCTAACAAAGCTGACAAAGCTATGCATGGGTGGTATCCCTGTGCTCGGGAGATGTTGCTTAACATATATTGTGGTATTGTTTGTCAGTGACACATACCGAAATATGTGAATTTGTGTCTAAAGTGCAATGTATGTGGGAAAAAATACACAATAAAATGACCACCACAAACTTTGACAAAGGCTGGTGGCAGAATTGGTGCATGGAAAGTGTTAAAATAACACCATTTAAAATAGCCTAGGGTGTCTACTTTTACAAAATATATACTTTTTGGGGTAAAATACACTGTCCTACTTAAAAAAAAGTCCCAAATGAAAGTTGGGCTCAGGCTGACTACACGTCAATATTCCAAGTTGAAAATGCGCACCTTCACAATGTGGCCCTTTAGCCCCCAAACAACCCAACAAACCTATGCATGGGTGGTATCCCTGTACTCAGGATATGTTGTTGAACACATATTGGGTTATTGTTTGGCAGTGACACATACCAAAATCTGTGAATTTATGTCTAAAATACAATATTTGTGAAAAAAAACCACACAAAAATTACTACCACAAACTTTGACAAAGGCTGGTGGTAGAATTAGTGCATGGAAAGTGTTAAAATACCACCATTTGAAATAGCGTAGGGTGTCTACTTTTAAAAAATATATGGGTTGATGGGGTAAAATACACTGGCTGGTTTCAAATATGTCCCAAATGGGACATGGGTGCAGGCGGTCTGCATGTCAAAATTTTAATTTGGAAAACCAAAAACTGCACCTACCAAATTTGGCCTTTTACTCCCCAAACAACCCAACAAACCTATGCATGGGTGGTATCCCTGTACTCAAGAGATGTTGCTGAACACTTATTGGGGTGTTATTTGGCAGTGACACATACCAAAATCTGTGAATTCATGTCTGAAGTACAAGGTTTGTGAAAAAAAACCACAAAAAAATTACTACCACAAAGTTTGACAAAGGCTAGTGGTAGAATTAGTGCATGGAAAGTGTAAAAATACCACCATTTGAGATAGCCTAAGGTGTCTTCTTTTAAAAAATATATGGGTTGATGGGGTAAAATACACTGGCTGGTTTCAAATATGTCCCAAATGGGACATGAGTGCAGGCGGTCTGCATGTCAAAATTTTAATTTGGAAAACCAAAAACTGCACCTACCAAATTTGGCCTTTTACCCCCCAAACAACCCAACAAACCTATGCATGGGTGGTATCCGTGTACTCAAGAGATGTTGCTGAACACTTATTGGGGTGTTATTTGGCAGTGACACATACCAAAATCTGTGAATTCATGTCTGAAGTACAAGGTTTGTGAAAAAAAACCACAAAAAAATTACTACCACAAAGTTTGACAAAGGCTAGTGGTAGAATTAGTGCATGGAAAGTGTAAAAATACCACCATTTGAGATAGCCTAAGGTGTCTTCTTTTAAAAAATATATGGGTTGATGGGGTAAAATACATGTCTGCATGTAAAAATTTCAAGTTGGAAAACAAAAAACTGCACCTCACAAATTTGGCATTTTAGCCCCCAAACAACCCAACAAACCTATGCATGGGTGGTATCCCTGTACTCAGGAGAAATAGTAGAATCTATTTAGCATGTTTTTTCGTTCGCTATTGTCGATGAGGAGAAGTTGTTTCAAATAAAAACAAAGAAATTTGTGTATTTTTTTTTTTTTTACCATATTTTATTTTTTTTTTTTAATAATATGATAAGATATGATCAAAAAGATGGCATCCATAGAAAGCCCTTCTTGTCCCGATAAAAACAATATATAATATGTGTGGGTACAGCAAATGACAAAGAAGAAAATTACTGCTAAACACAAACAGCACAGAAATGTTAAAATAGGCATTGTCCAGAAAGGACAAAAATGTTTCAAAGGCTCTGTCCTTAAGGGGTTAAATATACTCTCTTCCTTTACTGTGTTGATTCCATTTATGTATTTAAATGTTTCTATCATATCCCCCCTGTTACGTCTTTCCTCCAAGCTATACATCTTAAGATCCTTTAACCTTTCCTGGTAAGTTTAATCCTTCAACCCATGAACCAGTTTAGTAGCCCTTCTCTGAACTCTCTCCAAAGTATCAATATCCTTCTGGACATCTGGTCTCCAGTACTGCGTACAATACTCCAAGTGAGGTCTCACCAGTGCTCTGTACAATGGCATGAGCACTTCCCTCATTCTACAGCTAAAACCGCTCCCTATACAACCAAGCATTCTGCTAGCATTTCCTTCTGCTCAATTACATTGGCTACTTACCTTTAAGTCCTCTGAAATTATAACTCCTAAATGCCTTTCCTCACATGTTGAAGTTACGGCTTTGTCAAATATTCTATATTCTACTTTTTGTTTACGCCCAAGATGCTTAATCTTGCACTTATCCACATTAAATATCAGTTTTTATTTTATTCACCCAATCGAAAAAAAAAAATCAATAAGATTAGTTTTGCATGATCTCCCTGAAGTAAACCCATGTTGTCTCTGATCTTGAAATCCTTGCAATTTTAGATGTTCACCAATGCTACTTTTTAACATGCTTTCCATTATTTTCCCCACTACTCAAGTAAGACTTACTGGCCTTTCTACTTTGCCTGTGAATGGGCACAACATTTGCTTTTTTCCAGTCTCCTGGGACTACTCCCAGTAACAATGATTGGTTTAAAAAAAAATCTGTTAACAGTTTTGCTAGTACACAAATCAGTTCTTTTAATAACTTGGGATGAATCCCATCAGTGCCCATCAATTTATTTGTCTTTACTTTAGACAACTAAAGTAAAACCTCTTCCTCTGTAAACTCACATGTATGAAATGACTCATCAGTCTTTTTCCCTAATTGAGGTCCCTTTCACCCATTTTCATTTGTAAAAACTAAACAAAAATATTCATTAAGGCAGTCTGCTAGGCCTTTATCCTCTTCTACATAGCATCCTTTTTTGTTTTTAATCTAACTGATCCTTGTTTTGCTTTCCCTTTCTCATTTATGTATCTAAAAAATGTTTTATCCCCCTTGTTTACTGACTGGGCTATTTTCTCTTCTGTGTCTGCTTTGGAAGATATTTTAGCTTGCTTTGCCTCTTTCTGCTTACTTTTATATATCTGTATATCTTCTTTACCGAGTTTTTTTATAATGACTAAATGCTAACTTTTCAGGGTTTTTTCCATTTTGGCCTTCTCTGCAGAGTACCACAGTGGTTTCTTCAACTTTTTGCTCTTACTGACAAGCCTAATGCAATTTTCAGTAGTGTAACTTTTAAAATCCCATTTCTCCTGGACTCCATTTAATTTGCTCCAGTCTGATAATGACTCCTTTACACATAATCTAATTTTAGAAAAGTTGTTTTTTCTAAAATCGAAATCTTTTGTTTTTGTGTGGTGTGACTGCGTCACTATCCTTATATTAAACCACAGGGCGGGGAGGCTTCCATGACAAGTATATTTAAGATATTGAGTGATGACGGCTTTAATTCCCTGTATATTTCTTACCTGGTCTGATCTCTGTAGGATTTTCCTCCTCCTTACACTGCATGGGAAATATCTCCTCTCCTTGCTCCTCCTGTGATACAAGATCAGATGGGTCAGGTACATAATAAGGATGCTGCATTACGTGCCCACAACTCATGCCCCCCGACGGGGTACCTGGGAGTCCGTTAAACGCACACAAGTTAATTATATAAATAGAACTATATTATATCAGGGCTCGACAAACCCCAGGCGCCAGGTCGCCATGGCGACCAAGAAATGAGACCTGGCGCCTGGGTGAAGTTACCCTCCCTGTCCCCTTGCCGCTGCCATCAGATTTTTTTTCTTTTTTCGGAGCGCGAGGGGGTGGAGTCTGCAATGAGGTAAAGCAGCAATGAGGGGGGAAACAAGAAGAAAAGACTGTGTGAGGTGGGTGTGTGTTTGTATATATGTGTA